>CM077082.1:155684618-156284618 GCA_039513925.1 Platanthera zijinensis | reverse complement strand
GTCAAAACCAAAATCCGACGAGCCATTCTTGAGATATAAAGTTTCAAAGTCTACGACGAACATAAATTTGACAAAACTTCAGAAAATTGACGAGACTCGAATATCGCTCGGATCGCGACGAAACTTGACGAGCAAGTCCAAAAATATTTAACTTAATTATCAAATGAAAAATTTTCCAATCACAACGAGAATTCGAGAATTTGGCCGACTCGACCGAACGGACGCGAAATTTCCTTAGCGGCGTCACACCGTCAACTCGACATTAAACGTAACTCCATGACATCATAAATATGATGATATCTAATCAAATAAAATCATCAAACAAAAATTGGGGGGTTACAGTCACTCCCCCTAAAAAGAAGTTTTGTTCCGAAACTTAACACACCTCCAAGACCAAACTAGAAACGAAAAAACTCAAACCCCACCAAAAATATAGAGACATACCAGGACTAAGAGAAGAGGTACGGATGAGATTCCCTCATTGCCGACTCCAATTCCCACATTGTGCTCTCGACATCTTGATTTCGCTAGAGAACCTTAACCATATGGATGGTCATTCTCCGCAACACTCGATCTTGAGAATCCAGAATACGAATAGGTTATCCCACAAATGTAAGGTTGGGCTGAATCTGGGGTACCAAGTCGAGGACTTGACGATCATTATGAATACACTTCCGCAACTGGCTCACATAGAACATATCATGGACACCAGGGAAGGTAGCATGCAACTCCAGCCTATACGCTGAAACTCCGATGCGTTAAAGAATCTGAAAAGGTCCAACGTACTAGGGGTCTAACTTGTGGTTTCTTCCTAACCTTTTAACGCCAGACATCGGAGAAACCTTCAGAAAAATCAAGTCTCCAACGGCAAACTCCAGATCGACCCTTCGTCGATTAGCATACTTCTCATAACGCTCTTGAGCAACACGGAGCTTCTCTCGAATATGAGTTACAGCACAATTCATCTCTTTAAGGGCTTCCGGTCCTAGCAACGGTCTATCACAAACTTCAGCTCAAAATAAAGGAGTTCTACAATGCCTCCCATATAAGGCCTCAAATGGGGCCATTTGCAGACTCTCTTGATAAATATTATTATATGCAAACTCCAAGAGTCTGAGACACCCGTCCAAAGCGCCATCGTGATCCAAAATATAACACCTGATCATATCTTCTACGATCTGATTTACTCTTTCCGTTTGACTATTTGTCTGTAGACGACAGGCAGTGGAATACCTTAAATCGGTACCCAACCCTCTTCTAAGCTCTTCCAAAAAACGAGACGTAAATCTTGAGTCTCAGTCCGATATGATACTGACAGACACTCCATACAATCTGATGACTTCATCAAGGTATAACTCAGCTATCTTTTTCATAGAATACCCAATCTTAAAGGGAACAAAGTGAGCACACTTTGTCAATTTATCGACTATAACCCAAACAGAGTCATGCCCACAGGGAGATTTTGGTAGACTGGTGATGAAATCCATAAAAATACTGTCCCACTTCCAACTTGGAATATCAAGCTGTGTTAATTTACCACCAGGCCATCTATGGTCAGCCTTGATACGTTGACATGTATAACATTCCAACACACACTTCACGATATCATTCTTCATCCCTGACCACCAAAAAATTTGCTTTAGATCTTTATACATCTTAGTGGAACTAGGGTGGTAGGCTACACTGGAACCATGAGCTTCAACACAGATCTTAGCCTGAATATCGCCAAAGGCAGGGACACAAAATCTACCCCGATACTTTAAGGTATCCAACTCATCTAACGAGAAATCAGGTATCTCTCTCTTCATAGTTTTATTACGAAGGTGTAACAAATCCGGATCATCCTTCTGATGTGCTCGAGTAAGGGACATCCAAGAGGGCTCTTTTGCTTCTAAACTAACAGGCACAGTACTACCCCCAACCTCAATGTCCATCAACAGGAAATCTTCCACCAAGGACTGTAAAGTCAAATTGAAAATTTTGGAAGTCTTTCTACTCAAAGCATTGGCAACTACGTTATCAATTCCTGGATGATAGAGAATTTCCACCTCATAATCAGCCACATATTCTAACCAGCAATGCTGGAGAAGATTTAGTTCCTTCTGAGTGAAGACGTACTTCAAACTCTTATGATCCGTATAGATCTTGCACAGCACGCCATACAATAAGTGTCGCCAAAGCTTCAGCGCATAAATTACAGCGGCGAACTCTTAATCGTGCGTAGGATAATTTCTTTCATGAATCTTCAATTGCCTTGATCCATACGCGATCACCTTACCATCTTGCATAAAAACATAGCCAAGTCTGATGTGTGATGCATCCACAAACACTGCATACTCAACTCCTTTAGTAGGTAAGCTTAAAATTGGAGTAGTACATAATCTCTTCTTTTGTTATTGAAAAGCCTCTTCACACTTATCACTCCTAATAAATGCAGTATTCTTTTGAGTAAGTCTAGTTAGAGGGGCTGACAACCCTGAAAATCCCTCCACAAATCTTCTATAATAGCCGACCAGGCCCAAGAAGCTCCTAATCTCTTTAGGTGTAGAAGGTCTCTCCCATTCCATCATAGTAGAAATCTTAGTCGTGTCCACAGAAATACCGTCCTTGATTACAACATGACCCAGAGAGGACACTTGAGGTAGCCAAAACTCACACTTGCTCAACTTCACAAATAACTTATGATCCTTCAGGGTCGACAAAACCAAATGCAAATGCTGAATATGCTCCTCAACACTTCGGGAATACCCCAAGACGTTATTTATAAACACAAAAAAAAATCGGTCCAAGAAATCCTTAAGCACCCTATTCATTAAATCCATGAAAGTAGAGGGTTCATTAGTCAAACCGAAAGACATCACCAAAAACTCATAATATCCATGTCCCGAAAGGAAAGCGGTTCATGGAATATCTACGTCACGAATTCTCAACTAGTGGTAGCCTGAACGAAGATCGATCATTGAAAATATTAAACTACCGTGCAACTAATCGAACAGATCATCGATCCTTGGCAAGGGATATTTATATTTAATGGTCACCATGTTCAATTCTCTATAATCGATGCAAAGCCTCATCGATCCATCTTTCATCTTTACGAACAAAACAGGATCACCCCACAGAGAAGAACTTGGTCTAATAAAACCACACCTCAGCAACTCATCGAGCTGAGTACACAACTCATCCAACTCACGCGGAGCCATACGGTATAGTGCTTTAGCAATAGGACGAGTACCTGGCTTGAGGTCTATCACACACTTTATCTCCATCACCGGAGGAAGTCCTGGAACACAGTCGGGAAAGACATCTGGAAACTCCCGCACCACCGAGATGTCCTCAAGACGTGGCGTAACAAAAGCTATTTCTAGAGCAGAAATAGAAACCAAAAATTCCTCACAACAAGACCCTATAGCACAACAATCACATACCATAGAAATGATAAGGGAAACCCTGTCCTGAAATCCATAGACGCTCATAGGTTGGCTAGTGTACATCCTGAAGTACAGTCGCTTTACCTTGCACTGTATGACTGCATCATACCTGGAACTCCATTCCATGCCCAATATCACGTCAAAGTCCGCCAGATCCAACACCATCAGATCTGCAAAGGCTAGGAAATTGCCTAGGTAAATAAGGCATCTCAGAACTCCTTGATTAGATATCAACGAATCACCGGAGAGAAGCTTGACATTGAAGGAGTCTCCTAATTAATCTACATCCAGACGATGTTAATCTACAAACCTCTTGGCCACAAAGGAATGGGCGGTACCCGAATCGAAAAGAATGCGCGCCCACCTATTCTGCACCTTAAACTCCCCTAAAACTGTATCATACATAACTAAATGAACGATAACTAGTGCAACAACGAGAAATAATAAAGATAAATTAAAATGGGGCTAATCTGATATAACCTGCGTAGAGGTTTGAGCTTCTCCCTAGTCACCACGTTAAGCTTTCCTTTTCCTTTATCCAGGTTTGTTAGCGGCGGTAGAGCCCGAAGAGGAGCAGGTTGCAATGGAGTATGAGTCTGGGGGCATGAAGTCTTCAGGTGCCCCTTCTACCCGCACTGGAAACAGACTTTTTCTTTCATACAACAATGACTCACATCGTGTCCCTTCCTAGCACAGTGTGTGCACACAAGATCTCCTTTAGGTGTCCCTTGGATTGCAAGCACCTGCTGTTGAATCAGGGTGGCAGGCCTCTTGAAGCACCTTTTGAAAGGGTGGCCGGATCGACCATAGAAACTATATACTTCCTTACTTTTCTTCTTCGAAGAAGGGCCAGATGCCCTGGAGCTTCCATCCTCCTCACCTTTTCTCTTCTCCTTTCTCGTCGCAGCACCTCGATTCTTGGCATTCTCAATCTCCTCGACCTTCAAAGCGCCTTCCACTACTTAAGCATAGATTTCAGCTCAATAAGTGCATGCTCATTGCTGGACATCGCTTCTTAATCCTCCGAGGAAACACTTCACTCTTGCTGCCTCCGAGGCTGCCAAATCAGGAGCAATCAGCTCAGCTTACTAAACTTGATCTTATATTTGCTCATAGTGAGCTGTCTCTGCTTCAAATACAGGAAATTGTGCATCAATCGGTCCTGCTCGACCAAGGGTAAGAACTTCTTCAACAACATCTTCTTGAAGGACTCCCAAGAATATCATTCTGCCAAACTTTCCTTTTCTCAAATCCACCAGGTCTTTGCCAGGCCTTTTAGATGGTAGGACGCAAGAATCACCTTCCTGGCTTCAACAATCTCCGAATACGTAAACATCTCATCCATAGTCATAATCCAATCATCCAAAACCAAGAAATCGATACTCCCATCATAAGTGGGAGGTCTCAATCACTAAAAATATGATATAAGGTTCATCTCCAGCAGTACATCACTGGGGGCACCATAGGAGCGGGATCAGCAGGTACAGCCTGACCTGCGGCAGAATCTTGCGCTACGGGTTTCTGCGCGGGAGCGGCAGACAAAAACGACTAAATATGCAACTGCATCGCAACTAAGTGCCTCAACAGAGCTTCATTGCCCTAACACAAACTCTCGATCAACGCCTCACTCTGCGCACCCGACGACTGAACCTCTGACTGGGGAGTCGACCTCGTCACACGACACTTTTGCAGCATTCTAAAAGGCAACAAACAACTCATAAAAATCCTAGCTTATAACTAAGCCACTCAACTAGTTGAGACTATACTTAAAGACACTTGCTTGTGCTGCAACTTGCTCTGGGATTTTATTATGATGCTATGTTCTACTTAGGATGACATCCTCTCATCCTATTTACTCATGTTCCTATGATATGAATGCAAGAATTCTTCAATCTTCTTTAAAATCATGTGTGTACATGTGTCATCATGTAAACCTTAACTTAGCACGCGTGCTTATGCGATGATATGCAATGTATGCAGTGCTATGCATTCTAAAAAGGCCTTAATGCATGCATGAGCAGCGTAAACATGAAATGTTATGCATCCCATACTACATAACATCGCATGCAATGAGAAAAAAACATGCTAATGGGAACCCGTGTGATGATGGTTATTCATCCCATACTACATGACCATCACATGTTTCCTCCTATGGTTGATCCATATACAAACACATATTATCACTACAAGAATAATGGCTTTTAGTGACAAAAAATTAGTGACAAAATTTTTTTTGTCACTGAAGACTCATCTTATGTGACAAAGCAAAATTTTAGTCGCTAAATACACATCTTTAATGACGAAGTAACAATTAGTCACTAAAGATACATCTTTAGTGACGAAATAAAATTTTTTTCTCTAAAGACATATCTTTAGTAACGGAGTAAAAATATAGTCACTAAAGACCAATCATTTGTGACAGAATATAAAAAATTTCACTAAAGAATGAACATTAGTGATAAAATAAAATTTAATCACTGACGACAAACTTTAGTGATGAGTAATTAGTGACAAAAAATGTTTCGTCACTGTAAGCACATCTTTATTGACGAATCTAAAGTTTAATCACTAAAAATATAACTTTAGTGAAGAAGTAAACTTTTGTCACTAAAAGCATATATTTAGTAACGAAGTAAAGTTTAATCACTAAAAACACATTTTCAGTACCTCAGTCTTTAATGGCAAAATAAAAAAATTGAACACTGAAGAATGAACTTTATGTTTTTTTGTGGAGTTTGATTGCGCTGGGGACTACTAGACACTGACCACAATTTTGCCGATCGAGCAAGTGAACTTTAAGTTTTTTTGTGGAGTTTTATTACGTTTGGGAGTACTGGGCACCCACCACGATTTCGCCGGTCTTTAATTTATATATTTTTTATGAACTTAATGTTTTTTTCACTAAAGAATGACCTTTAGTGATTAGTTTGTTTGTGAACTTTATGTTTTTTTTGTCATGGACATTTATATAATTTTCACCCACCAGTGTTTTGTACCTCTCAACAATTTTGTGATTAAATATTTAATTATTTATCATTAAATTACCCTCTAAAAATTGTTTTCATTTTATTTTTCTCTTTAATATATTTGTTTCATTAGCCTGTCAAGCTAAATGATTGTTAGTTAGTAAGTAATGCTTTAATAATTCCTTAACCGCCGAGCATCCAAATATATTGCTTCAATAATTATTTGTTTATTTCTTTATTTTATTTTTTCATTAACCCACTAAGTAAAAATAAATGTTGTTGTATTAGGATTTATATTAAAAAATTGTTAACCTAATTCCTTAACCCTCTTATTTCACGATCATCTCGTGGAGCGTCTCCTCCACCCGTATTAATCCTTACAGCAAACTATCATTCCTCAAAAACCGTTTTTATTCAACGATCTGCTAGTTCTTTACTTCGTGGGTTTATTAGATTTTCCAAAAAAAAGCAAAAGGCTCTGTTAGTTCTTTACTTCGTTCCTAATTCGGCATCCCATCCTCCCGGCAAATCCCCCTTCCCCTCTAATTGCGATCAGTCCCCCCGACGCCCTAATCTCTTCTCATCCCCCGACGCTTTAATCGCGAATCTCTGCTTCATTTGGGACGATGACTACACGCCCTAATATCTTCCAAAGGACGATGACAAGCCCTAATCATACCAAGGGATGACACACCCTAATCTCGTCAGTGGTCTGCTCCAACTCTTCCTCTTCACTTCACTTTCACGGTGACTAGGTCAGGTTATTCTGTGATTCCATATTTCCATTTCCATTTATCTGAGCCTTATTCTCTTCCATGGCACTTAGATAGGTTTTTTTATTTTTCTCCTAAATTTGCTTCTCCAGTTCTCCAGAGGACAAGATCTCCATTTCCATTTGGACCATTTCCTTGAGGTTTGAGGATCAACCGAGCAACAGTAAGTTCAACAACCCTAATCTCTTCTCATCTGATTTGCTTCTCCATTTATTTTTTGATTTTCACCTAAATTTCCTTTTTCTATTTGGCTTTTTCTAGATTCAGAGGATTAGAATTGCATATCTCCACTTCTCCAGGTTTAATATTTCACCACTTCAAGCCTACAAGGTCAATTTCTTTCCTCTATTTTTTTATTGGAATATATTATGTATTCAATTTAACTATAACAAAATAAAAACTCATAGTATTAGAGCATCAGCAATAAAATGAGGGTAAATTGAGAATCAATGTGTATGAGGAAAATTAAAGTGTGTTGTATGAACGAATGAAATGTTGCTTTGATTGGTTCCGTTATTGGTATTATCTTAGTGCCCTCAACAATTGCCACCACATCATGAATATAATATGAGGTGATATTTTTCAGTCTTTTTCATGCAATGCAATGTTAATTTTTGGCCATATCTAATCAATTACTATAAGGAAAGACATGATGTACTTAGACATTAGTGAGATTATGACTAAAAATAGGGCACAATGGCAACACATGATCCATATAGCCATCCCCACTATAGTGGGAAAAAGGCTTGAGTGTTGTTATTCTTCCTTTTTCCTATCAAAAACCCTTTACTCTGAATTTTGACATTATTAACACTACTTAGCTTGACTTTCATTGATGTGTTTAACATAGAACTAAAATCGAGTCTTATTTATTTACTCTGTTTATTTCTGTCTTTCTCAAGCTACATATTTTTTGATTCCGTTACTTTCAATGCACTTTGGAGCCACCCAAACTGATCTGATCAAACAAAAAATTTATATAGTTTCTTTTGATTTTGAATCAAGCAATGAAACCTTAAGTTATGATGTTTTTCTTCAATTTATTTTTCTCCTCTATTTGCATCCTACAATTCCAAGGCCTATAAAACACTTCAAAATCATGGTTGTTATATAGATAGGGGACAACTACTTACAATACTCTTGGTAGAGAAACATTAATCATTTGATCAGTTTGATCAAAACATTTTATTGATGAGGCCATGCTCGTAACTTTATATTTTAATTTAACCTAATCTCTAGTAACATGTCTTCATTTCTAAAAAAACATGTACAGAAGCCCCAAAAAATGTTTGTTTTTTTAAGTTACTAAAAATGAACTCATAACTTGTAGCATTTAACACTTGCTGAATGCAAAAAGATGCAACATGAGGAGTTAAGGGAGAGGGAAAGATATCTGTTGAGGAGTTGGAGCGGAACAAATTTGAAAAGAAAATCTACGCATGAACTACCTAAAATGCTAAAACGAATCCTAAAAATCTGGAATAGAACAGAGAACAATAAACTTTAAAAACAATCAACCAAAAGCTTAAAAACAAAGCCGACCAAAACATCAAACTTCAACCTAGAGAGCTTTAAAAACTTCAGTTATAATACTTTCATGTCTATGAATGAGTAAAGATTAATTACTCTCACTGCATATTTAAACCATTAATTAATAATACATTCATGTCTATGACTGTGAGTAATGTTGGCTAAGAGGAGCACGCTTTACGCCAACAGCAACACCTTATAATCCAATAATATCCCATAATTAGCTCAACTTGATAGAATCTCGATTAACTGCATATGATTAAAACAATGACAAATTTCTACTAGCCTATCAACTAAATCCTGAACATAGAACAATCAAATTTAAGAACAATAAACCCAAAGTTTAAGAACACAGCCACTGAATGAAAAAACTCAAATATTTGAGTTCGCTGAATGAAAAAAAAACATAGTTTTTTCCCACAGTTATAATAGTGTTTCTCACAACAACATTGAAAGAGGATTGAAAAAGTTGATCAATACAAAAGAGGGGTGAAAATCAATTGAAATTTACAAAGATTAAATGATGAAGATAACAAAAGAGAGGGGAAAACAATGCATGTCAAAATCAATCAATACATCATTATATTTTTTTCAAAATTTCCATAATTTTCTAGCTAAATCGCCCCCATACTAAAGTAAATAACTGTAAACTGGAGCTTCAAAATTTCTCTAATATAACTGCATACAATCTTTTAATGCTAAAAAATTATGTGTTTCTTTAATTTGTCATGGACCTCTAACCCAAATTAAGTAGCGTGGGCATGATAAAAACTGTAAAATCTATTAAAAATCCTTTGAAATGATGTACAACTACCAATTTAAATATTATTTGACACAACTCTTAAACCCCACAATAAAAAAAACAACGCAAAATGCTCAAAACATTACCAATAATAAAAAATCATTCTCTCCACCTAATTTAGAACTCTAAATTGAAGTTAAATTCACAATTTTCTCTTAATTCATTGCTACTTCACTGGTCGGCAGAAAAATTCAATCTTTATGCTAAAAAGAGGATTCAATGATGAATGATATAAATAAATGGAAAGCACGTGAAAGAAGACACCTAGAATCTAATAGATGCATAATTGTATACTATATAATCATATACCCTTTTATTAAATCCATTACCAATCATAATTAAACATAAATACACTTAGAAAATTACTTCAACTAACAAGATAAGAGAGAAGATAGACGATACATGTAATCCTAAAACCCCAATGTAATCAATTTTATATTAATTTTCTTCAAGTTTATTTATGTTGATGATATTGTTATTGTTTTTTTATGTATAGCGCTATGGATAAGAGTTGGATGGATATCCGTGATGGAAGAAAACCTGCTTACATCAACGGAGTGAATTAATTTCTTGATTTTTCCTTTACTCATACTGCTAGAGGAAATAATATTTGTTGTCCTTGTTATAAATGTGGAAATTGTAAATTTCACACCCGAGAGATTGTCTTTGTGCATCTTATTTTGAATGGAATTATAAGGACATATAGATGGTGGTCGAGTCATGGAGAGGATTATTACATTAGCCCAACTGGTGTTAGTGATGATGATGTTTATAAAGAGGATTAAGAAGACATTTTAGGGTATGATGGTATGCATGATCTACTACATGATTTAAATACTGATTTTAATAAAAAGAATGAGATTGGACGAGAACAAGATCATGAAGAACCCAATGATGAAGCTAAATTTTTTTAATAATTTGTTAAATGATGCTGAACAAGAACTATATCCCGGTTTCAAAGAATTTTCAAAATTTCTATTTATGGTTACGTTACTTGCACTTAAATCTGAATAAGGATGGACTAATCGGACTTTTATTGAATTACTTAAAGTTTTAACAAGAGCAATTCCTTGTAGTGAAAAACTACCAAGTAGTTTTTATGAAGCCAACAACTACATACGAGAGCTTGGAATGGAGTGTAAGAAGATTGATGCTTGTTTGAATGATTGCATTCTCTAACGTGGCAAGTTTGCAGATTTTGAGAGATGCCCAACTTATGGTATGTCTAGGTGGAAATCGAGCAAGAAAAATAATATTTTAGAAAGTAACATTTTGTCAAGAAAGAGTAAAAATATACCAAACAAGATTATTTGTAACTTTCCTTTGATACTTAGACTTCAGAGATTATATATGTGTTCTAGAACGGTTGAGGATATGAGATGGCATAAAGAAAAGCATTACGATGATGGAAATTTACGACATCCACCTGATGCCTTTTCTTGGAAGTCATTTGATGAAAAACATCTAGAATTTTCATCTGATGCACAAAATGTTAGGCTTGGCTTAGCAAGTGATGGGTTTAATCCTTTTGGTCTTATGAGCACAAGTTATAGTGTGTGGCTAGTTTTTTTAGTTCCATATAATATGCCACCATAGTTTTGCATGAAAACTCCTAATTTTATTATATCTTTGATTATTCCTGGTCCAGGACAACCTGGGAATGATATAGATGTATATATGCAACCTTTGATTGAGGAGTTAAAAATTTTATGGGAAGTTGGGGTTTGAACTTATGATGCCTATAGTAAGTGCAACTTTAACATGCACGTTGTTGTGTTGTTGACGATAAATGATTTTCTAGTTTATGCTAACCTCTTGTGTTGGAACATAAAGGGTAAGCTTGCTTGTTTATGCTGTCATAAAGATATATGGCATTGTTGGTTGAAGAATGGGTCTAAGATGTGTTACATGGGCTCCAGACATTTTTTTTATTCAAATCATAGATGGCGAAAAGATAAAAAGTCTTTTGATGGAATAATTGAAACTCGTCTTGCTCCAAAGATCCTATCCGGGAATGACATTTTAGAGCTGCTAAAAGGATATGATAATGTGATTTTTTGAAAGCTTCCAAAAAAAAGAAGCCGGGATGAAACTTTTCTTCCGTACAATTGGAAGAAGTTAAGCATTTTTTTCAATTACCGTATTGGAGTACACTTGAGCTACGTCATTGTCTAAATTACATACATATTTTAAAAAATATTACTGATAATATATTGGGTACTTTGTTGAACATTGATGGGAAGACAAAAGATGATTTGAATTCTAGACTTGACCTTATGGAAATGGGGTTGAGATCAGAATTACATTTGATAGAAAAGGATAATCATTACGTCATGCCATAAGCATACTATACATTAACATTGGCTGAACGAAGGACAATATGCAGTTTTTTAGATAATTTGAAAGTTCCAGATGGGTATTCATCAAATATAAAGAGATGTGTAAATCTTAAAGAGGGTAAAGTGTCAAGAGTGAAAGCTCATGAATGTCATGTTTTCATGTTGGATCAACTTGCTCCTACTTTTTGTGGCATTATTCACAAATAAGTTTATGGCCCCCTTGTATAATTATGTGTATTTTTAAGGAGTTTAGCTCTAAGGTACTAAATACAGAGGTGTTAGATAAACTCGAGCAAAATATTGTTATCATACTTTGCAAACTTGAGAGAATATTTCCTCCTTCATTTTTTACAATCATGATGCACTTACCAATTCAACTTGCATACGAAGCAAGAAGTACTGGCCCAATACAATATTGATGGATGTATCCAATTTAGAGTTAAGCTTATTAATTAATTACTTTTTTTTCTCTTTATCATGTTATGTATACTGAAATATTTGAAATCAACAGATATTTACGCACGCTCAAATCATTTGTGCGAAATAAAGCATGCCTAGAAGGTTCAATGACAAAGGGATACCGTGTACATTAGTGTTTAACAATTTGTTTGACATATATAAATAAAATTGAGACAAAGATAAATCTCCCAGAGAGAAATGATGAAGGAAATGTTGCGCAAGTTTCAAGATTGCCCATTTTTCAAAAAATTGGGAGGTCATTAGGTAAAGGAATAGAAAATGATCTCAATTATGAAGATTGGCATCAAGCTCAACTGTATATACTAAGGAATTGTCTAGGAGTAGAACCATTTATAAAGTGAGTTTCACTTTATAACTCATTATAATTATATTATTTTTATCTAATATAATTAATTTAATAAACATTGGATTAATAGACAACATCGTCGAGAGATTGAACTTGTACATTCTAAAGATATTGAAAGAAGACACGAGACAACTTTTGTTAGATGGTTCGAGTCAATGGTAAATATAACTTCTAGTTTTTAAATGTCAACTTGTTATTATATTTAATATATGTGCTTATATTACGTTTTCATCATATATCCAGGTTATATTATGAGGGAGACTCAAGAGCTATCAAAGATTTTTTGTAGTTAGCCCATGGCCCAAAAAGAGGGGCGATACAATATTTTGGTTATATTATGAATGGATTTAGATTTTGTACTTATGAACGTGAAATCAAGAACAAAACTCAAAACAGTGGTGTTTATGTTAAAGGTAATGAGTAATCAGGTGGCAAAGAATATTATGGAGGTCTAAAAGACATTCTTCAGTTTGATTATGATGTTGGGCAAGAAATTGTCTTATTTAAATGTGATTGGTGGGATACATACAATGAAGGTAGTGGCTACAAAAAGGAAAACAACGGAATTATTTCTGTCACCACAAAACATAATTTAAGAAGCAATGAACCTTATGTCCTAGCTTGCCAAGTTTAACAAATAAATTATGTACCTGATAACAAAAACAAAGATTGGCGAGTGATCATAAAGACAGTTGCACGCCACTTTTATGATGTCCCAGCCAAATAATTTGATGAAGAAGAAATTTAGATGTATTATGTAAACAATGGGTTAGGATCAACGCTTTATAATGTTGTTGATAATGATAATCATGTAATTTCATAACAAAGAACTGATGTTGCGGCAATAACTATTGAGAAGAAAAATCAATCCATACAAAGAAGAGTTACGACTGAAGAAAATGAAGATGGTAATGATATTGAAGACCTTGAAGATGCGGGTGATATATAACCTACAAACCTTTAATATATCTGGCATTGCCCGGTTTTGTAAATTCTTCATATTTAATATAAAATATAATAGTAGTTTAAAACATTTTTTATTTTAAATCTTTACTATAAATTGAAAAAAAAAGTTCAGGTTATTGAAAAAAAAAATGAAGAGGAGTACAATTACTGGTGGTAATACTAAATCTTCTCGCATAGAAAGGCTTACAGGTAATTCACCACTACATGCTACAAGTGCTAGAGAATATTCACATGATTGGAAAACTGACTCTTCAACTTTACATCCACGATCCACTGCAACACGAGCTCGTTCCTTTATTAAATCTCTTACTCAATGGGATTGCAAACCTTTGAACAAAGATCAAACAAAAGAATCAGAAACACTAATATCGTTACATTTGGATCGAGGTTTGATAAATGAAAATCCACATAAATAAGCTTAAAGTGTAGTTGAACACATTTCTGTGCAGGCTGCTGCTGATCTTGTACCTGCAAATCCAACAAATCTTGAGCAGGATACTAATATTGGTATAACCCTCTTATGTTTTCATTAGCTTGATATATTTGAAATATGTTAACACAAAATTTTAATGACAGGTATAAATGTAACAAAAAAAAGAAACGTGGACCGACCATTAGGCTTGAGTTGTTGAAGAGGAGAGAAAATAATACAGAGAGGGTGGATGTGCAGCTTCCAACAGAACTTCAAAGATTGGTTGGATATAGAGCTCAAGAGCTTATTACAAAAAGTGGGCGCTATGTAAGGAACCATGCTCCTCTAAATATGGAGAAATGGTCTGATATTCCAATTTATATTGTTGATAAAATAATTAATATCATCTATATAAGTAGTAAATTTTAAATTAGTATTTTTAATTTATTAATAGTTGTGTATTTTGAACTCTTATTTTAGGTGTTTTATATTATATTTTTAGACTTAATTCAATCTCCCAAATGAGTCTCATGTTCGTGGTGATATGATATCTTGACTCCGTCGACACTATAATATTTGGCGTTTTCATTTACATGCTAATTATTACTTGAGATGGAGTACTGATGCATAACGACATGCAAATTGCCCTAAAGACATTGATCCTAGTCACTAGAATTGGAAAATTAGTTACTGGGCAATGCTCGATTCAAGGTATAAAATACTTTGCTCTTAAATTATGTACATTGCTCATATAATATTTTTATTATTGATTTGTTGATATAGAGGATTAACGAGTTCAATAAACAAAATATGAGCCAACAAAAAATGAAGTCTCTTGTTGGAACAAAGTCTATTGCAAGAACAATATATGAAATGACAAGTACTTATCTTAACAATTGTAATGTTGACTACACTTAACAATAGTACTAGTACTAAGAATTAATGTTTTTTTTGTTTTTATATGTAGAGAGAAGCTCCACAAAAACTTGATGAGTTACCCATATATGTAAGGTTGTGGGAGAAAACTCACAAGGCGAGAGATATTGAGTGGCAAGATGAAAAAGCAAAAGAACTATATATTAAATTATTGGAACTTCATCACACTCAAATAAGAGAGAAGAATGAAGATAAGTTGACCCTAGAAGATTCTTACACCACTGCACTTGGACATCTTTCATGTTATGTTCTTGGAATGGGGTCAGGACCAAGACCTTCGAGCATGTACGTACTAACGTGCAACAATTACGAGCAGAGATTCGAGCTGAGTTTGAAGTGGAGATGACTAGTCGTGTTTAAGAGATGGAGGATCAGATGACACAAAGAATGATTTGTATTCAAGAGATGGAAGATCAGATGACACAAAGAATGACTTATATTCAAAAGATAGAAGATCAGATGACACAAATAATGGAGTCTAAGATATTGGCTCTTCTGAAACAAAGAGAATCCAAGGATCAAGAAGGCAACACTAATTGATATTTAATCCAGAAAAGTTGGAGCTAAAACCTAAAATTTTAATTTAGTAATTGATATTGACACCTGAGAAAGGTCTTCTTGCTTTATGTTTTATCTGTTCAAGTAATTTGATATTTGTGAAAATGTTGGTCTTTGTCATGTTTTGTTTCACTTTAATATTGTTTAACTCTTTGGAAGGATCTTATCTCTATTTTTCTTATGATGTTTTGTTAATTGCATATTAAGTTTTGGGTTTGTTGAGATAGAGAAAAAATATCTCTTAGGACTTTTTGGCTTGGTGCTATTATTCTATGAATCATTATGAGTTTTATGTGTGTGATTGCTACTAATGAAAAAAAATCTATAGGAAGTTTAGTTCTGCTACCAATCAAGAGGTGTGAGGTAATACTTATTTCAGAGATTACTCTAGTGATTAATTCAGTGATTAATAATTTATTGGCATCAATCTTGATCCTTAGTTGTTTGATGGCATTATTAGCAAACTACTTATGCTGCTTTAGGTACTACACAGCCTAGTCTCCCATTTTTCTTGTAATATTTTAATTTTTTTATATGTAAAGACAATGTTATAAAATCTTTAATTCTTTAAGAATAGGAAGCAGATGGTGCAAGAAGGGGCATTGACAGCTTTAACATCAGTTGCATATTCATCGTAGATAATGAGAATTATTTCTACATTTTCTTTTGCATAATCTTATTCCACTTAATGATATACCGAGGTTTGGTAGAATAAGAGGTGATATTCTACCTTTACCATTTTAGAGAAGAAAAAAAGGAGCTTATAATACTCTCCAGCAATTGACTGCCGCTTTTTATTCAATTCAGTCCTATATTCAGCCAAAACAACAACCCTGCCACTGACATCATGCACCCATCCCCTTCACTCACTGACACATTTCCCCTCCTACACTAGATACCTCTGTCCATCCCTCTGAAACCTGTCCATCACCAAAAAAACTCTGTTCATCCCTCTGAAACATCCTTTGGAAGCTCAAAATCAGGACACCATTATCTCCTCATCACTGCCATCGCATCGGACATTCCCCGAGCCTTCTATCCCATAATTGTTATGATTCACTTGATTGGCTATAATTTCTCTTGTTGAAGTGTATGTTAATTCACTGTTTTCTTGAAGAATATTTTTTATAATTTGTGTAAAAAAAACCTGCAACACACCTGTTTTGTTCGTTCAATTTTTTGTTTTTTAGTTTTGTTGTATGGGTGTTGCAAGGGTGTTGTAGGGGTTCGTATCAAATTCTGATGACACATTAGCCCAATTGCAGTCATTTGATCGAATGTATGGCTCGGGGAGCGAAGAAGGGGAAGCATGGAGCTTTCGAGCCGTCCATGAATGGCATTATAAAATCTTCGTCGAGCTGTCAAACTAGATCACACAGAGGAAGCTAACATGCTGAAGTAATAAATCGGGGCCAGTTTGGGCTTCTAACAATAGTCATAAATCTATATATCCAGGAGTAACCCTAGTCACCTTCCATGATATTGTCATCCATAAGTGAACTTTAGTTACCTTGTCTTTTAAAACTTCTCTCTCTTGTGTATATCATAAACTGCTTTCTATTTGGCATTTAAGATACATAGCTTTTTAATACCTTTTTTCCTGGTCTTGAGGATTTGTTCAAATTTTTTTATGGAGTTATAAGCAAGTTTTTAGTAGTCTTATAAATTTATCCCGTACTTCATATAGAGTTTCTGTGGATGGAGCTTTATCATGGCAAGTGTTATTCCGTGCCATGTGACAAATTGTTGTACTTAATATGGTAGCAGGACATGGATATCTTGTAGTAAGTACATAACTATATACATATTTAATTGCTTTAGTACTCAGCCTGAAAATAGCTTGCAAATCCTTAATTTCCTGTAGTTACAGGGATATCACTTGTTTATGACTAGGTTACCTGCATATATATTATATATACATGCATGATGCATCTATTTCTAACCCTAACTGATATACTTGGATTGATCTTTGAGTGTTGGGATTAGTCAAGCATTGTATTGATCGGGTTGTTTGTCATCATAATTGCGTTATAAATTGTATACTTTTTTGGTTATTGATGTCTTTATGTACTTAGAGTTGTCCATTTAGAGTTTTTGGCTACTTTTTTTTAATTTTAATATGCAATGTCAGAAGTAATATTTTTCTAAAATTTTGAATACTGGCAGGAGTTGAAGGAGGTTTTGATAATCAAGAACCTATATACGAGGAAACTCGCCATATTTTTATATTACCTTATTATATTGCTCTACCATTTCCGTCAGCTGAGTTACTAGAAAAGGTACGCTTCACACTAACACTGGCATTCTCTTATTTGATGAGTTCCTTTTGATACTATTCTATTCAAATTTGTATAGGTCAGGCTATTTGTTGATGCCATTTTCCTTTATGAGGGTGTCGAGCGAAAATACCAATTAGCATCATGGGCAACTGAGAAGAAGAAAAGAGATTATGCTTTGCTTTTGGAATAGATAAACAACGATGTTATTATACCTCCATCAGGATGAAAATGCTCTAAGTGTGATAAGAATGATAACCTTTGGTTTAATTTTATTGTTGGCATGATTCTCTGTGGAAGAAGTAATTGGGATGGTAGTGGAGGAAACGATCATGCCTTCGAACATTACCGAGAGAAAAAATACCCTCTTGCTGTTAAATTAGGGACTTTATCAGCTGATCTGGAAAAAATCAGGTAACTAATATAATCTTTTCAAGGTTTTGTCGTTGTACGGTGCATGGGTTCATTCTGTAAACATTCGTCGACATGCCTTACATGTCTTCTTTAGTACTAACCACTTTATTCACAGACATTACTGAAAAAGAAAAAGAGTGTGCTAAATAAATCATTTCTACCCAATATGTATATTGGTGAAAAATTAATTAATTATTATTTGAGGTTTTTGTTTCTTACATATTAAAGTTCTTGGTGACTTGTAGCCATCTAGAAGATAGGTATTTGGTAACATTTCTAATGTAAGGGATCAAATTGTGAAACTTCAAAGAACAAATCAACACAAACGTGTTCAAGTGCTATCATCATCAAAATCGCACTGCTGAGATGCAACACAACTATTTTGTTTTCCATGTAAGCAAATTGATTACAGGTTGATCCTTCATTAGTGCCTCTTCTCAAATTTAAATTTCATGAAGATGTTCGGAAGGCTGCTATCTCGAGTACTCCTATTATGCTTTTATTTTTGTAAACTTTGTTACTCTTTCATTTACTTCATCTCTTTTACATTAATATATTTATCTTTTATTTATCTTTGCTTGTATCTATGCCAGAACTTATAAAATTAGCTAGGCAAGCTGTGAGGAAGGGACAAGCTCCTGATCATGATGAGTAATCATTGAAGCAATTGTCTGACTATATAATTCTAGCAATTGTAAAAAAAATGTTCTTTTGCCATTTTGTTGAGCTTCATAGTCACTGTGGTATGTTTACTTCCACAATTCTTCAGGTGGACCTTCAGAGCATTAGGAGCATCAACCCATTTCTTTGTTATGCACACCTTGAAGTGCACATGGGAGATAAAGTTGCCCTCTATATATCACATCATACGTAATCTTTCCTATCTAACAATAGAAGTACTCCAATGTTTTGAAATTTTCAGTAATCGTTGGGTGAATTTGGGGTTGGGTGAATTTGGGCCCCTTAAGGTCCTATTTGGAACCATTGTTCGTGAACGCCCAATCTCACATAAGAAATTTCACCACTTTTATGTTCAAATTTTTTTTTCTTGGTGGCAGTCATAACCCATGTCATGGCAAACATATATTACATGATAGCGGTGTTTTTGTCAAAACTCAATGGAGTAAAAACGCAGTGCCAAACAGACCCTTAGACAAAAACACTATCTTCATAAAATATATATTTGGCATGACAAGAGTTGTAATCGCTACCAAGATAAAAAAGTAATTCTGAACAGAAAAGTGGATGGAGTTCCTTAGGTGAGGTTGGGCATTCGCGAACAACGGTTTAAAACCACTGCATTCACGACCGCCACCGCCATGCAAAACCGACCCAAAGTATAATACATGACATTTCGATTTTTTTAATCATCTGTTTCCTTTTTCATTTACCAATTAGAACTAGAATCTGCTAAACTAACTAACAAGCTAGACTTCTTTTCAATTTCTTTTGTGCACTTTTAGGAGATTGTTGTTGTTGATTTCAATGATATGGCATCCAGAAGTTAGGTGTACTAGGTCAGAATTAGTTTCAACTTATGTTAGACTTCTCCGTGCTAATGAGGCAGAAGTTTGTATAACAGCTTCTAGAAACATGATGCTCTTATATCTTCTTTGGCGATTTTGCTATTATTATTATTGATCTGTAGTTTGGAATTGTTTACTGGGTTTCATACATAAGCGGCGTTTTCTTCTAATTGGCAAGCTTCATTTTTTTCATTCTTACCACACGAAGAAGTGTCTGGTTTAGGGTTACAGGCATTCAACCTAGTTTTTCCATCTAGATCCACTTATTTCAGTATCTTGTTTATCATTAGTTTTCTACCTTTGATTTTTCTTGTTTTGAGTATTTTGTTTTTTTTGAGCAGATTAGAAGGAAAAGCTTGAGCTGATTTTTTTTATATTAAGATGTCATCACAATACCCTATGCTAGATGATAAGCCGATTGACCAATGGAATGTTACAGACCTGCGAGAAGAGCTGAGGAGAAGAAAGTTGATTGCTAATGGTCTAAAAGAGGAGCTTGTCAAGTGATTGGTTGAAGCCATGCGGAAAGAGTTGGATTCTGAGAGTTGAGTCAAAGTGGGTAATGGTGTTGAATCCAATGCTATAGTTTCACAAAATGATTCAGATGAGGAGGATGAGGAGATGGGAAAAAGTGAAATTGCCCAACCTTTGCCAAAGAAAGCATATTTATAGATTTTCTTTATTTTAAATATTTGTTCATATATTAAAATTTAATTAGAGATGAAAATATTTTTACTTTGTATTGAGGGTTTTGGGCTATCTCCCACCCTCTTATTTCCTATTACTGAAATAATAGGTGTTAGAACAATCTTCTTGTTGCAATTGAGTGTTTTTTTATTGTTGTATTTGAATGTACATATATGAATTTTAGTGAATATTAAATGAAATAGTCTTATGATATTTAATAAGAAATTGTAAAAAATTTAGTGACAAATATAATCTTTTTTGTGACCAAATATTTCATCACTAAAAAAAAATATAGTGATAGAATTAGGTAGGTTACTAAATATATTTGTTTTTTAGTGACCGTTGTATTTGGGTCATTAGAACTTTTAGTGATATTAGTGATTTGCTCACTAAATATTCACATTTAGTGATAGTTTTTTTGGGCCACTAAAGAAAATTAGTGACGTGCATACTTCGACACTAAAAGTTGTTTTAGTGACCGTTGTGCTTTAGTCCTTATAACTCCTTTTAGTAGCTAAAATGATTTTGACACTAAAACAACTTTTAGTGACAAAATGTTTTGCCACAAAAAACATTTAGTGGCGGGTCTTTTGAGGCGACCTTGTGACAGACTCACTTCGGTCACTGAATGGATTTAGTGACCATAATTCAATATTTTGTGACGACATATTTCATCACTAAAAGTCAATTTTCTATTAGTGTATGCATCCTATACTACATTATATGCCCCGTTTACTTCTTATCAGGCTATGAATGTAGTGACTATGCTTCGGTTAAGATGTACTGATGACACATCGGTGTATGTATGTAAATGAAAGAAGGAAACAAACTAAACGATCTTTATTGGTTCGACCAACTTGTCAAACCAACCTCCCTCTGATACCAACCGTCACAACCCGCATTTTTCACTGCCAAAAAAAGAGTATCAGAGTAAAGGAAAAATGTGCGTCATGATGCCATATCAGCAGGGGATAACTACGGACGCTCAGGCAAACACCTACTGAAACAAGAAGAAAGATTCTTTAAGTTATTTTAAGGTAAAATCAGTTTAAGTGCAGTAGTTAGCCGTATCCCTCAACTTAGTGGTTCATCTAATGCACAAGGAAAGTTATTAAATGCTGCAGAAAGTACTTCTTTTATTAGATTAGGCATCCTACAAGAGTTTAGGGTTTCCCAAAGGACACCTCTAGGCATACAAGTTCTAAATTTAGTAGAAATAAAAGTAGATTTGTACAGTCGTTAAATATAGTTATTTTACATTTTAAAATATGTAGTGCATGAGGTAATAATAGTAATTTTTATACTTGAAAATAACTACCATACAATCTTAGCATAAAACATCCCAGAGAGTAAGTAATCTTATACACAGAAAGAAAACTAAGCATCTAGCAAGTACCCAAAATCAACCATCATGTGGGCGTCAACAAACTGACACAAACCCACATAAAACAAAGTTTGTCTGAACTAGGAAAGTAAACAAAACAATAAACTACCTTGCTACGGCGGGGCAAAACCACAGCTAAGATAGCTACCCAGGAACTCCAAAAACCCGCACCACTATCAGCTACAGCTCTGAACCTGAGGCATTCCAAAGACAGAACACCTCAACAAGAATGTACAAGAGAAGGAAGAAATTAAGCCAAAAGCAAACAAAATCAAGGGGTACCAACCAAAGAACCAAGGAAAAAAATGCTTACGTAAAGTGCAGCAGTCAGGTACAAAGGTAAAAAGAGAAACACTTACGTGAAGCGTCACGTATAGCCACAGCATCCCATATGCACTAGACTATAAGGGGAAAAGGTCAAGATTAAACCATCAGGAGAGAAACAAACCCCTATTAACCACCTGTGGTCAACTCCACCAAAACCAAAAAGGGCGGGGTGGTCAACTCATCTAGACCCAACCCTAAGGACAATTTATCTGCCTAATAGCGGGGGAGATTGGATACTCCACAATTCACCGCAGATGCCCCAAAAAATTGGTAGAGCCCCACAAAGTGCTAAGAGGGAGATCAAACGTTGCGGCGATGAGTTCACACACTAATAACACCTGAAACAAAGAAAACCCGGAAGGAAAGCCCCGTAATAATCCGGGTTTAGAGCTTATAGGCACACCATAACCCAATCGGGCCCTGGTGGCTTGTCTCGCCCCCTGGCAATGCCACAAAGAAAAACCATGATAGGCATCTCAAGTCAACAATGGCACATCAGATTCTACTAGACAATTCTAGATTAAAAGTAGTTGATCAATCTTTAGGAAGAATTAATAATCCTAAACAAACTCTAATGCATTTCTACAAGAGAGTTACGGACCGTAATAAAAGTGGAATTTAATCACATCATCAAAAGGTATAACCATTAACAGACTAGATAACACAATCAAGAACATGATGACTATAACTGCAACTAGTCAAGAGATCATAACAACATCAGTAAATTAATTCAATAATCATGAATACAAGCAGTTAGAAATTCCTGCAAAAATGTGGGTAAAGAAGGGAAGAGAAAAAGGAAACCATCACTTGCCTTGATTTTTTACCAGAAATTTTCTCTGAATCACTCCTTGACGTAGATTGGGGCTAAAGAAGACGAGAGAAGTCGAAATCTAAGAAGAAAGACCAAAAATAGGAGTTAGGGCCGAAAACCCTAGCGAGAAAATTTCAAGGAAAGGGGAAGATTTTACTACGATGGCGTAGCTCTCGACGAGAGCTTTCCGAATCTATATTTGGTTGAACAATTCGAGCACCGGAGCACCGTCGGCGGCCACCGGAAGAATCACGAATGGGATGGAGTCGCAGCACAGGTGGTTTCGGTTCGGTCTAAATCATGAGGAAGAAGATGAAGTTTTCTTTCTAATTATCTTATGTATCAGAATATATAGATATGTATTTATAAAAAAAAATTCTAAATAGAAAAAAATGGGCTATTTATGAGCGGGTGCACGGAAAATGAAAATAGAGTTTTAAGATAGCTTCAAATCGAAAAGTTTTCAAAAAGGAAGTTGTAAATCCCATCGAAACAAATTTCATGTTAAGCATTTTTTTATACGACAGCATTTTGACTCCCAAAACGATGCCGGAACGCAGACTGGAATGGAACTCTCGAGAAGGGCTGCAGACCACTAGAGAACAAGTTTAAGAGTACTTGAGAAGAGAAAAAACAGGCACTCGAGAACAAGAAATAATGTACTCGAGAAGATGAATCAGTACTCGAGAACAAAAATTAATTCACTCGAGATGAAACGATGCAGACAAGAAGGTTTACTCGACAATTCTATTGCATGAACAGTGTTTTTTACAAATATATCCAAAAAATCAAACTATAGAGATGAATAGTAAATGACACTTTTTAATAGTGCTTTAATAATAAAATAATCATATTTATAAATTTTTGAAAAAGGAAACATGAGTTCAAAATGAAGGCCCAAACGCGCACCGAATTAAATGGAATTTACACCGTAGGCGAACACTGACCCTACAAACACAATGGCGAAGTCAAAACAAAAATCCGACGAGCCATTCTTGAGATATAAAGTTTGAAAGTCTACGGCGAACATATATTCCACAAAACTTCGGAAAATCGCCGAGGCTCGAATATCGCTCGGAGCGCGACAAATTTTGACGAGCAAGTCCAAAATTATTGAACTTAATTTTCAAATGAAAAATTTTCCAATCACAATAAGAATTCGAGAATTTGGCCGACTCGATCGAACGGACGTGAAAATTCCATAAAGGCATCGCGCCATAAATTCGACATTAAACGTAACGCCATGACGTCATAAATATGACGATATCATATCAAATAAAATCATCAAACAAAAATTGGGGGTATTACACTCTAGTTCAAACCCTAAGATGATAGGGTGATATGTCCTTCACAAACCCTAAGTCCATACATGGAGTTTGTGAAGGATATAGGGTTATATGTTCTTGTATGGGATTGGAGTTTATTCCATGTAATCTTATGGTGGTGAATAGCCCTAGGAAAAAATTTGGTAACATTTAGGCACAAGCACACAACTTTAATCAATTGGAAATTATTTAGGCCTATACCCGCTTATGGGAAAGTTGAATGGTCATATATCTTTGGATCCTTATGAGATTTTGACAAATGAGTTTTTAGAGCAATATGAACCTCTGCAATTTATTATAGGATGTTTTGAAGACAGTAGCTCATACTGATAGTTATAACGTTCAAGTCGCTCTTTTTTATGATTTTAAAGTAATTATGGCTAAATTAACTTAAAATGTTATTGAACTCTGGCAATGTGGATTAAATATCATATATATTCACTACCCAGTAATTTGGAATGATTGGACATTATCTCATAGTACTTCATGTGTTAAGTGAACTAGTGCACCTTGTCTTAAAAAATAGATAATAAATACTATATCTTGCTGGAGAATTAAATTTCCTTTGCTAGAGAACTTTTTTGGGCATATTAAAGCTTGTGAAATTATTGCATGTTGTTTGGAAGAGATTTCAAGTATGTTTCTTCAGAAAGTGTCCTATTAGGGATTTATTTGAAGTATTTTTCTATAAAAGCTTACTGATATTGTAATTGTATTAAACTTAGTCAGTAATGTTTTACGATCATATTAAAGCTCTAGTAAGTTTTGTTTACTTTTTGGATAATTTTTGGTGGTACTTCCCTCTTTACCTTTATTTATTGCAATTATCTTGAATAAATTAATTATGGGTTAATACATAAAAGAAAATTTGTGAAACTTTGTATTCTCTGATATTTTTGGCATTATATAGTGTTCGGGGTATTTGGGTGGCCATAACTTAAAGAAATCTAGTACTTCATGTTCAAAACAACCCATGGCCTAATTTTAGGGAATATTTAATAAATGTTAAATTAATTAGGAAAATTACAAGCTTATGTACTTAGTCTAAACATTTCATGATGGACCCCCAGTAATAATTTTAGGCCATTTGGATTAATATTTGAAAAGGTCACCATTCATAATCTTCATATAGCTTAGGTGCATCGGCACATAGTAAAACTGCATAAATATGTTACCTTATGGGAAGGACTTAGGGAGTTGGGTTAATAGTATACTGATTTGGTAAGGTGAAATTGAGTTCATCATTAGGATTCATGATGAGGGTGGTGTTGGTTTGACTAGTGTTAAGTGTGCTCGGGATCGACAAAAGATCGTCTTCCCTATGGAGAGAGAGAGTCCAAATTTATCTAGGGTTAGACTTAGCATAACACTAAATGGGATTGGATATGGGTAGATACCAACAATAATAAGTACTATACAAAAGGGAACTTTGGGCTTCAGCCCATCATAGTTTCTAGTACCTCCGATAGCCCTTCATAGGGAATGCCCTGGGCAGTCCAAGGTTAACCCTAAACCGAAAGACTAAAATAAATACAAGAGTAATCAGCAATATACTAGGACTTAGCCTTCACTCACACCGATGTCTTGGGAGGTTAGCTTGGCTAGTATATCCGAGCGGTAGGCCCGGTGGTTGTGAAAAGGGATATGTTAGCCCAGCGAGCCGAAGGCTCAGAAGGTAGTTGTAACGGATAGGTTAGCCCGGGGAGCCGATGGCTCGCGAAATTCATGGTTGCATGTGCATAAAGTGGTAGGTCTTCAGTATTTGATGGTCATTCACACCGATGCCGATTGAATGACTCGAAGGGTGTGGTTTACACTTAGCCATGGAAAAGACTGGTTGTTGGTAAGCATAATACGTGGTGACTCTAGTGTATCATTTAGAGGCGTACGTAAGATCTTAGCATGGTAGTGTGAATACCCGCATAGGAGTGGGGTGGCCTGACCCACTATCATTGTTGGCCACTACGGAGGCTCCTGGTAGTGAAGCTAGCTTCCTAACAGGGTGAACTAAAGTTCTGTGTGCATAGAGTTGTGGGCGTGCGTTGCACTTGCATGAAACATGGCATAACATATCACAAAACTCATACCTTCATTAAACTCGACACCCCATCGTATAAACTAGTATGTGATAGCTTATACGATGGGTACCTTGCAAAAGACCCCTTAACTTATAAGTTTGTATGGGCATTCATATAAGTTAAGGTTACTTATTTCTTAGTTTACTTTTCATATACTTACTTATATACTCTACTTGTTTATAATACTTCTTCCATATTATAGAATTGCTAGCTTGCTTTTCCATTTATAGCTCTATAGATGTTACAATTCACCTGCTAGATAGTTCCATCGTCACCTGCTTTGTTCCTACTCTCCACCATCACAGCTTTCCTATCATTCCTCCTGCACGGTGCCTTGGAGCTATTAAGGGATGGGTAGGGGAAATTAGGCTTAGTCTATTGTCTAACGGTCGGTGGACCAAACATTTAAGGGGCTCCAAATGGGGGACAAGTAGCAGCAGGAGATGCAGCACAAGCGTAGTACAGTATACATGGAGGTGGGCTAGTCTAGTACATGAGCACCAGCCTTTGGCTCCGTAAGTGATTAGTTTTTACTTAGCTTCTGCGAGAGTGATGTAGTGAGGAGTTGATATACCGGGCATAAGCCCGTTTATCTTTCAATTTTACTGATTTGTTTTAGAACTTTAATTATCATGTGGACATTGCTGTAATTTCGATTTCATATGTTATATGTGATTGTGGACTTGACTTATAGTCTTTTAACTGTAAACTTCTACTCTTGATGATCGTCAATGCAGATAGAACCAACATTTTATAGTATCGACTGTTCCGATTGTCGGTGTCACTATAAAATGGTTGTTTTGGGCGTAAGACCCGGTAGTGTAGAAAGAAAAAAATGGGGTCTTACAAACTTGTATCAGAGGAAACATCGATATAAAGAGAAGAAGTCCACAAAACCCTGGGCCACCTCGCACGAGCTTTGTTTGAGGACAAACTAGCAGCGGAAGCTAGCAATGGTGTGCCCATAAGGGGAATCACATGCAAGAAGTCCACTGTTTCCTTTCATTAGTTCCAATTGTACATAAGCTAACAATTGGAATTTTCCTTTGTAGCCTGCGATGAACCCTACGACACAGCAGGGTACACCTCAGACATAGAACATGGTTCCACCCTCGTCGGCTCTGACTCCATTCCAGCAGACGGAGATGGGTCAGACACTGACGGCAATTCTAGAGACCTTCAGGGCTCAGCAGGCTCTACCCCCAGAGCCAAATCCCGAGGCAAACTGGTTGAGCACCTTCGGGGGGATCTCTCCTCCATCCTATTACGGGACGGAGTCAGTAGTCCGTACAGAGGAGTGGATGGACATTATATATGAGATGCTAGCTGGGATTAGATGCTCGATGGAGGACGCTATTACCTTGGCAGTTTCCTGCTTGTATTCACATGCGAGGAGATGGTGGAAGTCACTGTTGGACACCACCATTGCTAGAATGGATTGCGTTGACACCTCCTGGGAGGAGTTTAAAGCAGCTCTATTGGAGAATTTTGTACCTCAGTCGTCGAGGGATGAATTGGAGGATAGGTTCCAGCACTTGAGGAAGGGCAGCAGGACGATGTTGGAGTACTACCGGGAGTTTACACATCTAGCCCGCTTTACGGACTCATATAAGCTGGATGATGCGGGCTATGTGAAGAGGTTCAACAAGGGCATTCATGATGACATGAGGCAGTCCCTTCTCTTCGTTTGTGACGGAAGCTTGGCATGTCATAGGGGAAAGGAGTAATGGGGACCAACCCCGCCAAGAGGACAGACAGGAGCAGAGGAACCCGCTGATTATTGCTGCTTAGCCTTTATAGATATGGGAGATGCCGAGGGCAGTGGAGGGGGCACAAACATGCTTCCAGTGCAACCAGCCAGGGAACTTCAAGAGGAACTGCCCCATGAGTGAAGCACCCCTACAAGCACTTCAGGATGCCCCACCTGCTCGGCAGTTTGGTGGTCGAGGACGCGGCCGAGGATGTGGATTTCAGGGTGGTGACCGCATGCAGGATAGAGGGTGTAACACCCCTATCCGTCATATAGCATATAGCAGTAGGTCCGGCCGGGGCCCGACGCCTTATACTACAGACAGACCGGTTGGTTACGCGTTAAAACCATTCAACCAATTGCACGCCCTACACCACACCTAGCAGAAGCATTAAAATTAAGTTGCACAAATAAGAACCCTGCCAACAGCATGAATGTCCACTATAAAAACACCCGCAGGAATGTTCCAATACACATAAAACAGAAATGGCCTTAAGGCCTTACATAGTTTGCTTGATACAAAAATGTTTTCATACATCGGCTCGCAGGCCGGCCACACATGGTTACAAAGAAACACTCAAAATTAGGCCTTCGAGGGCCGGCTCAGCAACTTGGGCTTTAGCCTGCTATTTTCCGCTCGGCTCCGCAGCACCTGCAAGCACAAACCACCGCCCGATGGCAAACAAAAGCAACGGTCAGCTATGCTGACCAAATTATAACGATCCCGCCCCCAAAATTGGGGTGGCGATGCTCTTTCCCTGCACTTTATTAGTATAGGCAATTTATTAGTGTAAACAAACATCATCACAGGCGTAGGCTCGTACAGCCACACACCTCGTGCACACAGGGCACATTCACGGCAAACCGGCCAACGTCACGTCAATTCAAGCCATAGACGTTCCCGTTCCACCACCGCCCCTTGGACGGCCAACCATATGAGCATTTTGCCTTCTTGGCCTTTGTCACGACAATTTAAGCCATAGACCGCCGAAGGCTCTCATCCATGCCAATGGTCCCACCAAACGACATAGATCTGGTATGGTTCCGCCTGACCCGTGCTCATATCGCAACGGCAATTTAAGCCATGTGCGCAGGTCAAGACTCACCGAGTCCTGTTTCCGCCACAACAATCACATAACTCGGTTATGTTCACGTTGGCTCCCCGGCCATCGTGTTGGCAAAACTCGCTTTTGCCCAGTTTTCCGGGTGCACCTTGGAGTTAATCTCCAAGGTTCCCTGCTGCAATCTACTATGTAGAAAACCCGAAAAATGCCAAAACACCCGGAGTCTTCCCCGGTTCATATGCAATGCAACATCACCGATCCGGCTCTACTTGTCCGGATAGGCTTCACACACAATGTCTATGTCCGTTTTCGCGTACGGACTCTATACAAGGGGGACTTTACATATCTACCCCAAGGAACTCTCCAACTCTTCGCTCACTCGCGAGAGAGGGCTTCCTAAGCAAAGGGAAAAAGGGCTTCACTTGTCCAAGGATGAGAAATCGTTACCCTTGTGTTCTTCCACAATGCCATGAAGAACTACGCGGTTGGAAAGCACCGCAACGGCGTCACCTCCGCGGATTTGGACTCGGATCGCGATTCGAACTCTGATGCTCCATCGGTGGCCGGATCTTGGTCTCCAACCCCTCACCTTGCTCTCCCCTCTCTCTAGGATTTAGAAAGAGAATGGAAAGAGAGAATGAGGGTTTTGAAACCCTTATACCGGCTAAAACCATCCAGGAGCAGCCCCCCACCGTCGGATCCAAAGCCAAGGAAATGAACGGCCACGATTAGGCCTCAAATTATAAAATCTGGGCCGAACACGGGTTGCAACACGGCCGTGTGCCTGGCCGTGTCACCCATTCGCCGTCTCGACTGACTCGAAAACCAGCACACGGCATTCGACACGGACTCCGACACGCCCGTGTCACCTGTGACATGCTCGTGTCGAGACCCGTGTCACGCCCCCCGTGTGCAATCAGCCAACTTTCCCAACCCGAGAAGGACACAGCCTATGATACGGCACCGGACATGCCCGTGTCGAATTTGACACGCCCGTGTCAGGGCCCGTGTCATGGCCCGTGTGCCTTCCTCAGAAAACAGCTTAAAGTAACACGCCCGTGTCCCAGGCCGTGTGCCTTAACACGACTATCTCCGATCGTCAAAACGTCGACCACCTGACCCGTGGCCGAACACGCCTGTGTCACGCCCGTGACACGCCCGTGTCACGCTCGTGACACGCCCGTGACACCTGCTCCAAAATTCATACTGGGCTTAAAACATCACCCGTCCCTCATTTGAGTTCCGGGGTGTTACTACTCTCTCCCCCTTAAAAGAATTTCGCCCACGAAATTTACTAAAGGAAAACCATAGGAACTTAAAACTTTTAACGGTACCTGGGCGGAATAAATCCGGGTACTCCTCCAGCAAGGTTTGCTCCCTTTCCCAAGAGAGCTCCTCCCGACCGCAATTATCCCACCGGACCTTAACCATCCGGATCTCCTTGTTACGGAGCCTCTTGGCCTCTGCGTCTTCAATACAAACGGGCTTGACCTTAGTCGTCAACCCTTCGCCCACCGGTACTTGATCCACTGCGATCACTAGCGAAGGCTCTTGCACCGCCTTCCGCAACACAGAGATGTGGAACACATCGTGTAGCCCAATCAACTCCACCGATAGCTTCAAACGGTAAGCGGCTTCACCGACTCATTCCAGAACCTCAAAAGATCCAAGGTATCTTTGGCTCAGCTTCTTCAAGCGTCTCACCCACGAAACCCCCTTGAACGGCTTCACTTTCAAATATACCCAATCGCCTACCGCGAACTCCACATTCCGGTGCTTGGCATTGTAATACTTCGCCTACCTGTCCTGAGCGATCAACAAGCGCTCCCGAATGATTCGCACCAACGAGGTATCACTCTCCACCTCCTACTTCTTATACAACCTTGCCTCACCCATTTCTAGCCAAGACAATGGTGTGAAACATTTTCTACCATATAGGGCCTCGAAGGGCGCCATTTGGATACTTGCCTGGTAGCTATTGTTGTACGCGAACTCCACCAAATACAGGTGGTCCTCCCAATGCTTCCCGAAGTCTAGAACACACATGCGGAGCATGTCCTCCATCGTTCTATTGAATCTCTCGGTCTGCCGATCCGTTTGCAGATGGAAGGCTGTGCTGAACTTCAACTTTATCCCCAGCATCTGCTGCACCAACCTCCAATCATTGGACGTGAAACGCCTATCGCGATCACTCACAATGCTGCGAGGCACACCATGCAGTCTAACTATATTATCCACATATAGATTCGCCAACTTCTCCACCGAGTCGTCCTTCCTATGCGGAATGAAATGCGACACTTTGGTTAGCCGATCTACGATCACCCAGATGGCATCGTTCCCCTTCTGCGACCTTGGCAACCCATGCACAAAGTCCATAGATATGTCGTCAAACTTCCACTCCGGTATAGGCAAGGACTTCAGAAATCCTCCCGGCTATTGGCACTCCGCCTTCACCATGGCGCACGTTTGGCACTTAGCCACAAACAACGCTACGTCTTTCTTAAGCCCCGGCCACCAAACAACTTCTTGAGGTCACGGTACATCTTTGTGCTCCCTGGGTGGATCGAGTACTTCGTATGATGAGCCTCGTACATCAACTCCGCCCGTAGGTTACTCCCGCTTGGGACGCACAACCGATGATCCTTCCTTAACACCCCATCTTCCACCGAAAATTGGGAATTTGACCCATCCAACGCTGCCCCCAGAAGCTCTTTCATGGAGTCATCTAACTCCAATGCCTGCCGAACTCGGTCAGCCAGGTCATACTCAACTTCTGTCCAGTTCAACATTGTCTTGGCGCTCGCCTGCTTGTCAACGCAACAGATCTCAAGCTCCTCCAACTCCCGTATCAGCCGCTCATCATGCACTGACAACCAGTTGGCTTGGGCGGGAGCCCTGCGACTCAACGCATCAGCAACCGCATTGCCCTTCCCGAGTACATAATGAATTTTGAAGGTGTAGTCCCCCAGGAACTCCATCCACCTTCTCTGCCTCATGTTAAGATCCTTCTGATCCAACAGGTACTTCAGGCTCTTGTGATCAGTATATATATCGACCCTTACGCCGTATTGGTAGTGCCTCCACAGCTAAAGTGCAAATATCACGGCCGCCAACTCCAAGTTATGGACCGGATAGTTCCTTTCATGCATGTTGTTACCCTAGGTTTTGATTTGAGTTCAGTCTTCTCTTTTAGTCTCTTGACCCAAGATTTATCTATGGTCAAAGGTTAGTTGATAGGATAGATTCTCTAGTTGTGTAGAATTGCCGGTCCAGATGAAAATCTGGCTAAGTAATCTCTGGTTCGACTATAGTCAAACATCGCTCGACTGTCGTCGATCAGCCGATCGACGATCATCTTCCTGATAGCTCGACTATCTGCTTGATAGGTCGACTATCTGTTGTCTTTGATAGTTCAACTATCTGTTGATAGGTCGACTATCTGTTGATAGGTCGACTATCTGCTCTTCTTAATAGTTCAACTATCTGCTTGGATAGTTCAACTATCTGATAGTTCAACTATCTGTTTGATAGGTCGACTATCTGTTCTCCTTGATAGTTCGACTATCTGTTGATAGGTCGACTATCTGCTCTTCTTGATAGTTCAACTATCTGCTTGGATAGTTCAACTATCTGATAGTTCGACTATCTGTTGATAGGTCGACTATCTGCTCTTCTCGATAGTTCAACTATCTGCTTGGATAGTTCAACTATCTGATAGATTGACTATCTGTTTTCTGTGATAGTTCGACTATCTGTTTGGTAGTTCGACTATCTGTCCTGATAGATCGACTATCTGATAGCTCGACTATCTGTCCTGATAGTTCGACTATCTGTTGAGGTAGTTCGACAATCTTCTTTGATTGTTTGACTATCTAGATCATTCGACTATCTGTCTGATAGGTCGACGATCTCTGTGCTTCGGTCGACGATCTCCGAGGGTCGTTCGACGTTTTGCTGTATGTCTTGAGTAATTTTGTCATCTTCTATGATGTGATTTATTTCATATTTATCTTGGCATATTTTATAAAAGTAAGTTTGAATAAATTTATGATAATATTTCCATGCAATATCTGTTCCATTCCTTATGCATGAGCTAATCTTTTTCTAACAAAGTTGTTTGTCTTATTAGCTGAGATATGATTTCTGCTTTATCTGTCAGGCTGTCCTTTATAGCCGTTAGACTCAGAAAGTCTTTTCTAGCTGTAAAGAGTCTCTTCTGATGTGACTTTCTCTAGTAGTATTTCATCAGAGTTATTTGCAGCTTCTTAGAAAGCTTTATCCTCTTATAGGATATCTGTCTGCAGTATTTGTTTTGCTTTATGCTTTTTGCAGCCCAACTTGCAGATTTCAGTAGAAGAAAGATTCAAACTCAAATTAGAGTCGTTGCTGCTGCTGTTATATAAAGAATTCTTTGGAGAAAGAAATCAACTAGTTCTTATATACAAAAAGCTAACTGCAGCATTCAAGCTTACAACTTACAGTCTACAACTGCTCTCAGTTCATTCACATTCAACTGAGAAGAAGTTTTAGCTCTTCACTCTTCTTCAACCTGAGTTCTCCTGCTTACAGGAAGATTTTCACTCAAAGCTTTTTGAAGAAGAAGAAGTAGAAGATAGCTGTCTGAAGAAGAATTTTCAATTCATATTCTTTATCTTCTTGTAGCTTTTTCCTTCAGATTTTCTGAAGTGTTTTCTACACTGAAGCAAGACTTCACCTGGACGTTCTTTTAGCCAGGGGGAGCCTTGACTCTTTAGAGCTTTCTAGCTCAGTGCAAGTTCTTGTGCTTCTCTAATCTATTGTAAAATAGAGAAGACATTTTAACCTCCTTTCCCCCTCCTGTAAAGGGTTATTACTCCCTTCAAAAGTATACCTTGGTGGCAGGGCACCTGATCAAAAACCTGTGTTGGTTTTTAGATACCTGATCAAAAGTCTAAAGGGTTTCTGGATCTACCTGAAGCAGATCTTGTTGGTGGCAGGGCACCTGATCAAAAACCTGAGTGGATTCCTACCTTGTTGGTAGAAGAGTGGACGTACCCAAGTTGTTTGGGGAACCACTATAAATTCCTTGTGTCGTCTGGATTGTTTATTTAATTCTCTGTGCTGATTGGCTGTGATTAGATTTTAACTAGGATTGCTAGTTGCTGTTTAGGATTCCAAGCCTTAACTGTAATTACAGTTGGCTTCCTTTTGTGCACAACACTTGTGTTAGGCTTTAGGGTTTCATCTCAAATATCTATAACCTTCATTCCGCAATTAACTCCAAGGGAGTTGAGTAGACAGTCAACTTTGCTAGTGCAATTTTTGATTACTCTATTCACCCCCCCTCTAGAGTAGTATCTATCCCTTTTCTTTCAATTGGTATGAGAGGGAGGTTGTCTGACTGAATAGGCTAACACCTAAGTCACAAGATCCTGATAGATACCAAAGTTTATAGATATTCACTTTCACTATCATGGCCCAGTTCATGGATTACTCTAGCACCAGACCTCCAGCATGCAACTTAGCCAAGTTCAGCATCTGGAAGGCAAGGATTAAACTATATATGAACTCTATTGATGAGAGTATTTTTGCTTCTATTTTGTCAGGACCACCAAGAGCACCTGCTGCAGCTACTGCTTCATCATAAACTGATATGAGTGCAGTGCCTCCACCAGATTACAATGATGAATACAAAAAGGCAAAGATAGCAGATGCTAAGGCAATGAACATTCTAGCTTAGACAATGTCTGATGAAGTATTCCAGAAGGTTGCTGACTGCTCCTCAGCAAAAGCAATGTGGGATACACTAAACCAGATTGTAGCTGGTTCAGCTGATGAAAGGAAGGACAGAAGGTCCAACCATATCTCCCAGTATGAGAATTTCAAGAAAACTGATGCTGAATCAGTTGAAGCAATGTACACAAGGCTCAGCTCAATCATCAATGAGCTGAGGACTCTTGATAAGGATATTTCATTGACAGAGGTCAATGATAAGATTCTTATGTGCTTCCCTAGCACATGGGATCTGAGGATCTGGCCTATCAAGGAGGCCAGAAGCACAACAAAAATCTCAACAGAAGCCCTTCTCGGCAAGCTCAAGTCTTTTGAGCAAGTGCTGAAGTCCAAGGAAGCTGAGGCTGAAGCAAAGACCCCAACTCCTACAAGAAAAGAGCAAACCCTTGCTCTCAAAGCTGCTGATGCTTCTGAAGGAAGCCAGCCCAATGAGGAACTGATGGCATTATTTGCCAAAAGGTTTCTCTAGATGGGAAGGAAAGAATTCAGAAAGAAGTCTTCAAAGTATGAAGAAAAACCAAGTTATGATCGCACTCCTACTAAAGAAATAATTTGCTATGGTTGCAGGAAGCCTGGACATATTCTTCCAGACTATCCAAAGGAAAAGAATAAAGAGAAAAGGAAAGACAAGGATCAGCATAGGAAGCATTCCAAGCCATCCTCCTACAAGAACAAAAAGAAGGAGAGAGGCTTTATTGCTGAAACCTGGAGCGATTCTGATGAGGAATCTTCCTCCTCAAGCTCCAGTGAGGATGAGGAAGAAAAGAAGGCAAAGGAAGTTTGCCTGATGGCAATTGATGCCTGCAGCAATCACTCAGCTGCAGAGAGTTCAGATTCTGATGAAGAAATGCCAACTGAAGATGAGGTATTGTCTTCTTACGATTTTACATCTGATGAATTTAAATCAGATTTTAAATCTTTATGTTTAGATTTAATTAGTTTTGAAAAGGAAATAAAAGAGCTTAGAAATAAATTTGCCGAATCTGAATTAATTTCTAATGAAAACATTAGGTTAACAGCAGAACTCACTAATTCTAGTGAAGAAATAAAATTCCTTAAGAATGAATTAGCTAAGTCCAAAAGGTTAGAAGAATCTCTGAATGGTAGAAGCCTTAAGTTGCTTGAAATAACTAGCATGTCTAACACTAGGTCAGGGAACAACAAATTAGGCTTAGGAGCATCTTCTAGTGAACCCCCAATCATTCTTAAAAACCAACTTTCAACTCCAGTGAATTTTATTTCATCTAGTGGAATAAAGAACACTGAGCAAGTTAATCAAGTTAATAAAGCTTTAAATAAAGCTAAGAGAGAGAAAAGAAAACAAAAATTTAAGGAAATACAAAGAGCGTCGAACGCTGCTCGACGATCGCAGGCCCAATGGTCGAACGGAGATCGACGATCTGGGCACCCATCGTCGAACGCTGATCGACGTTTTCAATATGAATTTCAAAACTTCAACCAGAACTTTAGAAACCAGAATGAAAATAGAAACCCTAGGTTCATTGACCCATCATCTGCATGGAGAATCCCACCTAGGAGATCTTACCCGTTAGGTTATCACCCTCAACCTGCTTATTCATTTATTTCCAGTTTTTCTTATGTGAAAAACAAGGGACCCAAGGTTACCTAGGTCCACAATGTTTAATTGATTTATTTGCAGGTGAAGACCTATCCTATCAATCAGAATAAGTGGTATTTGGATATTGGTTGCTCCAAGCATATGACAGGAAATAAAGAACATCTGTCAAGATTCAAGGCCAATCTTGGCCCAAAGGTAATCTTTGGAGATTCAAGCTGTGGTCAAACTGAAGGCTATGGCAGGATGACAATTGGAGCTGTAACATTCAAGAGAGTTGCTTATGTAACTAGACTGAAGCATAATCTCATTTCAGTAAGTCAGTTATGTGATGCTGGATACCAGATATCATTTTCTAACTCCCTTTGTAATATTACTTTAAATAATAATGTTGTGTTAGTAGGTATTAGACAAGGTAATATTTACTTAGTAGATTTTAACTCAACTCACTCTAAAATCAGCTTATTTAATTAAGTAACCAATAACAATACATTATGGCATAAAAGGCTTAGCCATGTTAACCTCAAGAATATATCTAGGTTATCTAAACACAACCTTGTTAGAGGTTTACCTTCTTGCCCCTACAAGAAGGAGAGCCTATGCAAGGCTTGTCAATTAGGCAAGCAAACCAAGAATTCATTTAAATCAGTAAATAAAAGTGATTCTCCTAGAATCCTGTATTTATTATATTTGGACCTATTTGGCCCAATAAATGTACAGAGTTTAGGAGGGAAGTATTACACCCTAGTCATTGTAGATGACTTCTCTAGGTTCAGTTGGGTGTTCTTTTTGAGAACTAAGGCTGATAACTTCAAAGCCCTTACAGATTTTCTATTATGTGTGCAGACTGAGTACTCTACTCATGTGGCCTTGATCAGAAGTGATCATGGTACTGAGTTTGACTCTCTTCTCATGCAAGAATTCTTTGAGAAAGAAGGTATCAAACATAGCTTCTCAGCTCCTAGAACTCCCCAACAAAATGGGATAGTTGAAAGGAAGAACAGAACACTAATTGAAGCTGCTAGCACATTGTTGACAAATGCTAATATGCCTCTTTCCTATTGGGCAGAAGCTGTTAGTACATCCAACTATGTCTTGAATAGAAGTCTGATACACAAGCTTAAGTGTAAAACTCCTTATGAGTTGCTTAAAGGAAAGAAACCTAAAATAAATTATTTTAGAGTTTTTGGCTGTGTAGTTTATATTCATAATAATAATAAACAATACCTTAGAAAGTTTGAAGCAAAAGCTTCAATGGAAATTTTTCTTGGATATTCCCAAGTAAGCAAAGCTTATAGGGTATTTAATAAATCTTCTTCTAAAATTGAAGAGTCTGTTCATGTGTCTTTTGATGAATCCCAAATGTTTTACAAGGAGAAGGAAACTTCCCCTTCCTCAAGTTCATTACAGGTACAAGATGTCACTCAAGAGATTCTCCATCTATCAACTCTTCATATCACTGAATCAGACAGTGATGAAGACCTTGTAGAAGTTGTTGTTGTTCCACCAATAGTAGATCAAATTCCTCCTGAGGAATTAATCCCAACTATTGCTGAAGATCACATCCCACCTGCTGATATTGTCACACTTAGAGATCATCCTACATCTCAAGTGATTGGAGACATATCAGCTAGTGTTCAAACAAGACATCAGTTAAGACAGGATGTGATGCATGCTTGTTTCCTTTCACAGATTGAGCCCCTCACCATTAAAGATGCTGAGCTAGATCCCCAGTGGATCATTGCTATGCAAGAGGAACTCAATCAGTTTGAGAGATGTAAAGTATGGACTTTGGTTCCAAGACCTAAAGGCCAACTGATCATAGGCACCAAGTGGGTGTATAGAAATAAGTTGGATGCAAATGGAATCATTGTAAGGAACAAAGCTAGGCTTGTAGCTCAGGGCTACAGATAGGAGGAAGGTATAGATTATGACCAAACCTTTGCTCCTGTTGCAAGGCTAGAGGCAATAAGGATCTTCTTAGCCTATGCAGCCTATATGAAGTTTAAGGTTTTTCAGATGGATGTCAAAAGTGCCTTTCTAAATGGTGAGCTAAAGGAAGAGGTATTTGTTGAACAACCACCTGGGTTTGTTTCTTCAACTCAGCCCTCACATGTATTCAAGTTGCAAAAAGCTCTTTATGGACTCAAACAAGCACCAAGAGCCTGGTATGAGACTCTAACTAGTTTCCTGTTAGAGCACAACTTTGTTAGGGGAGTAGTTGATAGAACCCTTTTCGTCAAGCTACACAAGGACACAATCCTATTAGTTCAAGTGTATGTGGATGACATTATTTTTGGTTCTACTGATCCCAAACTGTGCAAAAAGTTCTCTAACTTGATGCATTCCAAGTTTGAGATGAGTAGTATGGGTGAGCTGTCATACTTTCTTGGTCTCCAAGTAAAGCAAGATGCTGATGGCATCTTTATCTCCCAATCCAAATATGCCAAGGAATTGGTAAAGAAGTTTGGGATGGCTGATGCTTCAGCAATGCATACAACTATGGCTACTAATGTAGTTATAGATTCTGATGATCAGGGAAAGCCTGTTGATCAAAAGAATTATAGGGCCATTGTTGGTTCTCTATTGTATTTAACTACAAGTAGGCCAGATATAATGTTTGCTACATGCCTTTGTGCTAGATTCCAGGTCAACCCCAAGGAATCTCATCTGATTCTTCTCAAGACAATCTTGAGATACCTGAAGGGATGTCCAAATCTAGGACTTTGGTACCCAGGTGAATCAGAATTTGAATTAATTGAATACTCTGATTCTGATTATGCTGGTTGTCGAGTTGACAGGAAAAGTACCTCAGGAACTTGTCAGTTCCTGGGAGAGAGATTGGTCTCTTGGTTGTGTAAGAAGCAGGCTTCTGTCTCAACTTCAACTGCAGAGGCTGAATATATAGCAGCTGCTAGTTGTTGTTCACAGATCCTGTGGATACAAAACCAACTTTTGGATTATGGGTACTCACACAAGAACACAAAAATCATGTGTGATAGTACAAGTGCTATCTCTATTGCACAAAATCCAGTGCACCACTCTAGAACGAAACACATTGAGATTCGGCACCATTTCCTGAGAGATTGTGTGGAAAAGAACAAGATCAGCCTTGAGTTCATATCCACAGACCTTCAGAGAGGTGATATATTCACCAAGCCCTTAGATGAACAGAAGCATCTGTTCTTTTTGGTTCAACTAGGCATGATTAATGGAAGAGACTAAGTGTGACGTCTGCCTTGTTGAAACTTGTTTGAAGATCGTCGAACGATGCTCGAAGATAGTCGATCGGATCAAGCCTATCGTCGACCTATGGTTGATGATATCTTATCTCCTTGAAGATCGTCGACCGGCGTTCGAAGATAGTCGAATAGGTTGAGCCTATCGTCGATCTATGGTTGACGACAGCTTGCTGTTTGTGAAGACAGAAATAGTCGAACGATTGATCGACTACTCTGCTTCAGGACCGATCGTCAAACGACCGTTCGACCATCGTCTCCAGTATCTTTTAAATAGATCGACGATCGTTGTTTTAATATAAAGCCGATGGTCGACCTAGGTTAAGAGATCGTTGCTTTTATCGTCGACGGAGAGCGTCTTTTCGCATTCCGTCTTCCCGCTTGCTCTTTGGCTTGCGATTCCTGCCGCTTCATCCTCGCCGTCTCTCCCTCGTCTTCTCCAGCCCCTTCAATGGCGATAGCCCCAGCGCTCCTGACAGTAGTGAAGTTCGATGCAGGCTTCAGTGTGGATTTCGAGTCTTTCAGTTGCTGCGAATCCGGAATAGTGGAAATTCTTAATCTGTGGAAAGATCAAGGTTTGGAAAAGCTCATGTCCTCCAGGATAAAGATAAATATTCAAGAGATCAAAGAATGGGCATTTACTTCGTTTTCAAATGATGATTCAATGACCTGAAGCATTGGCGAAGAAGAGGTAACATTGACTCCCGTCATTTTAACTGAAATATTTGGATTGATAAATGGGGAAGAAGATTACGAGCAAGATACCCCAGAGTTTGGGAGAATGCTGACAGAGCTGGGACATGCCAAAGGCATTCCCTCTAAGCTGCTTAAAGTAAACTTTCCATTTAAGATTAAGTTCCTTGCTGAACTCGTCGAAAAAGTGCTACTGGGAAAGCACTCCGCCCATGACAATATTACAAGGCAGCAGTTTGCACTGATGTGTGCAATTGTGAATAAGAAACAGATTAATTGGGCAGGAATATTGTTTGATTTGATCAGGAAAAAAAACAGCAAGAAAGAAGTCACCCTGGGAAGGGTGGTTGGGATTTTTCTGAAGGAGAAATATCCCCATCTGTTAGTTTCAGCTGCTACCTCCATCAACGCCAGCAAGAAGATGGATCCGACCTTGTTCGCCAAGTGGAAAAGAACTTTTCTGAAGCCCGCTCCCGCAGGGGTTGCTCCAGCTACATCTGAGAGCACCAGGACTGCCTCAGTCACTCCTCCCCTACAAGAAGCTGGCTCAACAAACCTCTCCCTTCCATCTTCTTCATCTGCTTTGCCGTCTACTTCAGTTGAAGTTCCATCAACTTCAATTGAAGTGCGACCTTCTGCTTCTCATCTTCCTGCTTCATCTACAATTCTTCATGCATCACCCCCTGCATCTCCTCTACCATCTCATCTTGCTAGGATATCTCATCCTAGTTTTGATTTGTTGGTTTCTGAAATTTCTACTCCTCCTCATTCTCCAATTCCTTCTTCAGATCACATTGATCATCCTGCATCCTCTTATCCAACTCTAGCTCACTCTCCATCTCCAGTTCACTCTCCAGACCATCAAGAATACACCATTCCTGCTGATCATCCATCCACTGAGATTCCCCTATCATCATCATCCTTTGAAATCACTCCAGCATTCATTTCTAGCATTTGGGAGTTAATTACCCCCTCAATCAAAATCATGATTAAAGAGGCAATTGCTCCCCTTGCTTCATCCATCTCTTCTTTGACTGCTGCCATCCGGGCACTCTCAAAGTCTGCTGAGCCCTCTTCCTCTAGGGGCCTGGTTTCAGTATCTACTGAAATCAGGCAGGGGGAGATGCTTAATGAAGATGTCTCTGAGTTGCCTTTGGCCTCCCCTCTAGCAGATCCTCCTGCAGTGGTAGAGAAAGAAATAGAAGAATCAGCTCCTCAAAGTTTGTCTGAAAAAGAAATTTCTGATGCCTTATTGAAATCTGAATTCATTGTCAAAGTGTGCTTGGAAGAATGTTCTACTCCCCTGGTCGCCCTGTACCTAGAAGGAGTTATCACATCCTTTCTAGATGAATTATGGGAGTTAGGACACACAAAGGACAATTCTGAAGGTATCCCTTTTACTTACTTTTTAGACTTGATAATTGATATGCTTGTATGGGAATACCTGGAAGGGATGATTCGATGTCATTTAGAAAAATTTTATTCATAATACTATAGATAAAATGGAAGAAGTACTAGATGTTCAAGAGCCTGATCACCAACCAGCTCCAGAAGCTCAATCTGAACCAGAACCAGGTGTTCAATTTTCTGAGGTTGCTCAGCTAGCAGTGCAAGCAGAACTGGTCCCCATGACAGTTTCTGATCAACAAGAAAAGGCTTCAGATGCTCCAATTGAAAAGTCTACTGTATGGGATGATTCCCCTGGATTGGATTTAGATACTCTCTTGGCACAGGATGCCATGGAAGAAGAATTAGAAAAAGCTGCTCTAAAGGAAAAGGAAAGAGCTTTGCAAGAAGCAATTGATCCATATGATCTGCCCATTTCTTCAAATTCTGAAGATGAAATTGATTCTGATGAATCTGATGAGTCTAAAAGAAAAAGATCTGCTAAAAAGAAAAGGAAAGCTGTGGCTCCTCCTCCTCCAAATCCAGATAATGATACTCCTTACTATATCCTGAAAGGAATTGATCCTAAATCAAAAGATTTCCAGCACTGGATGGCATTCTCTAAAAATCAGCAGAAGCAAAGGAAGAAGTCAAAGAGGTATGATAGTCCTGTCCCAAGATGGACTCCCAGAGGTCCTCCTCCTCCACCTCCCAGTGCAGGAGCCTCTGGAAACCAATCTGCAAACCCTGCTGCTCAGTCTGAAAGGTTCAATCCATCTCAGTCAGCACAAAGGAGAAGTTCTCAAGGATACCAAGGTAAAACTCAATCTGGCTATCAAAGGCTTGATACTGTTGTTAAGGAACAAGTAAAGGAGGTGATGTATCAAAGACCCACTTTTTCTCCTCCTCCTTCTAAAGAACTCAAGAGCTCAACCTCTCCAAAGCCATATCATACTGTGAAGGCTGTTTCAAAAGGTAAGCGAATTATTTTCTCTGGAAAATCTAGCAAGATATTTGCTAAGTCTGCTCCTCCTTCTTATCTAGTTATTCAGGATAAAGAGCCAGTTGATACATCTTCTGAGAATGTGTATGAAAGCCCAGAGCTTGATCCTAATTCTAGGATTGCTCGTTTTCTTGAACTTGTTGGAGCAGCTCAAATTAAGAAAGCTAAAGCAGAAGGAAAAGACACTGCAGGATTGACCACAATGTCAAAATTCAGAATGAAGGAGCTTGATAAATTCTAGGTTAGACCTAAGGTATTTGATCCTTCAAAATACATGGAAAAGCATCCTGAGGCAGTTGTCCCAAGAGCGTCATAATTAAAAATCATTGGAGAACAAGACCTGAAGTTGTCGAGAAAAGAAGCTCTAGATCCCTCTAGAAAGATTAATTTTGTTCTTAGTTCTTCTGATCCTAAACCTAACTCTGAAGCATCTTAAAATTTCATTGATTGATAGTTAATTGCTTATCTGTTTGATTGATGTTATCTGCTTAGTTATTTCTCTTCATGCATTTTATTTACCTTCAGTAATTAGTTTTGTATGTTTTAGTTGTTGAGAGACTTAACTCAAATAGGGGGAGATTGTTGGTACCCTAGGTTTTGATTTGAGTTCAGTCTTCTCTTTTAGTCTCTTGACCCAAGATTTATCTATGGTCAAAGGTTAGTTGATAGGATAGATTCTCTAGTTGTGTAGAATTGCCTGTCCAGATGAAAATCTGGCTAAGTAATCTCTGGTTCGACTATAGTCGAACATCGCTCGACTATCGTCGATCAGCCGATCGATGATGGTCTTCCTGATAGCTCGACTATCTGCTTGATAGGTCGACTATCTGTTGTCTTTGATAGTTCGACTATCTGTTGATAGGTCGACTATCTGTTTTCCTTGATAGTTCGACTATCTGTTGATAGCTCGACTATCCTCTTCTTGATAGTTCAACTATCTGCTTGGATAGTTCAACTATCTGATAGTTCGACTATCTGTTTGATAGGTCGACAATCTGTTCTCCTTGATAGTTCGACTATCTGTTGATAGGTCGACTATCTGCTCTTCTAGATAGTTCTACTATATGCTTGGATAGTTCAACTATCTGCTTGGATAGTTCAACTATCTGCTTGGATAGTTCAACTATCTGATAGTTCGACTATTTGTTGATAGGTCGACTATCTGCTCTTCTTGATAGTTCAACTATCTGCTTAGATAGTTCAACTATCTGATAGCTCGACTATCTGTTGATAGTTCGACTATCTATTTTCTGTGATAGTTCGACTATCTGTTTGGTAGTTCGACAATCTGTCCTGATAGATCGACTATCTGATAGCTCGTCTATCTGTCCTGATAGTTCTACTATCTGTTGAGGTAGTTCGACTATCTTCTTTGATAGTTCGACTATCTGGATCGTTCGACTACCTGTCTGATAGGTCGACGATCTTTGTGCTTCGGTCGACGATCTCCGAGGGTCGTTCGACATTTTGCTGTATGTCTTGAGTAATTTTGTCATCTTCTATGATGTGATTTATTTCATATTTATCTTGGCATATTTTATAAAAGTAAGTTTAAATAAATTTATGATAATATTTCCATGCAATATCTGTTCCATTCCTTATGCATGAGCTAATCTTTTTCTGACAAAGTTGTTTGTCTTATTAGCTTAGATATGATTTCTGCTTTATCTGCCAGGCTGTCCTTTATAGCCGTTAGACTCAGAAAGTCTTTTCTGGCTATAAAGAGTCTCTTCTGATGTGACTTTCTCTAGTAGTATTTCATCAGAGTTATTTGCAGCTTCTTAGAAAGCTTTATCCTCTTATAGGATATCTGTCTGCAGTATTTTGTTTTGCTTTATGCTTTTTGCAGCCCAGCTTGCAGATTTCAGTAGAAGACAAGATTCAAACTCAAATTAGAGTCGTTGCTGCTACTTTTATATAAAGAATTCTTTGGAGAAAGAAATCAACTAGTTCTCATATACAAAAAGCTAACTGCAGCATTCAAGCTTACAACTTACAGTCTACAACTGCTCTCAGTTCATTCACATTCAACTGAGAAGAAGTTTTAGCTCTTCACTCTTCTTCAGCCTGAGTTCTCCTGCTTACAGGAAGATTTTCACTCAGAGCTTTTTGAAGAAGAAGAAGAAGATAGCTGCCTGAAGAAGAATTTTCAATTCATATTCTTTATCTTCTTGTAGCTTTTTCCTTCAGATTTTCTGAAGTGTTTTCTGCACTGAAGCAAGACTTCACCTGGACGTTCTTTTAGCCAGGGGGAGCCTTAACTCTTTAGAGCTTTCTAGCTCAGTGCAAGTTCTTGTGCTTCTCTAATCTATTGTAAAATAGAGAAGACATTTTAACCTCCTTTCCCCCTCCTGTAAAGGGTTATTACTCCCTTCAAAAGTATACCTTGGTGGCAGGGCACCTGATCAAAAACCTGTGTTGGTTTTTAGACACCTGATCAAAAGTCTAAAGGGTTTCTGGATCTACCTGAAACAGATCTTGTTGGTGGCAGGGCACCTGATCAAAAACCTGAGTGGATTCCTACCTTGTTGGTAGAAGAGTGGATGTACCCAATGTTGTTTGGGGAACCACTATAAATTCCTTGTGTGATCTGGATTGTTTATTTAATTCTCTGTGCTGATTGGCTGTGATTAGATTTTAACTAGGATTGCTAGTTGCTGTTTAGGATTCCAAGCCTTAACTATAATTACAGTTGGCTGCCTTTTGTGCACAACACTTGTGTTAGGCTTTAGGGTTTCATCTTAAATATCTATAACCTTCATTCCGCAATTAACTCCAAGGGAGTTGAGTAGACAGTCAACTTTGCTAGTGCAATTTTTGATTACTCTATTCACCCCCCCCCCCTCTAGAGTAGTATCTATCCCTTTTCTTTCAATGCACTTTCAGCTGACGCGATCCATAAGCTATGATGCTCCCATGCTGCAACAACATGCAGCCCAAACCACTACCCGAGGCATCACTAAATACCTCAAAGCCCTCGGTCTCACTCGGCGAACTAAGCACTGGCGCTGTGGCCAACCATCTCTTCAGTTCCTCAAACGCTTGCACGCACTCCTGCATCCACAAGAATCTCTGATCTTTCCTTGTCAACTTCGTGAGAGGTAGCACTATCCGTGAGAAGTTCTCTACGAAGTGCCTGTAATATCTGGCAAGCCCGAGAAAACTACGGACTTCCGCGACAGAAGACAACGCAGGCCACTCTCGTATCGCAACGATCTTTGCCGTATCCACCGCTATACCTTCCCCGCTAACAATGTGACCAAGGAACGCTACTGAGGGTAGCCAGAACTCGCACTTGGAGAATTTCGCATACAGCTCATTCCTCCTCAAAGTCTCCAACACTAGATGCAAGTGCTTGAAGCGATCTTCTTCGCACTGCGAGTACACCAATATATCGTCAATGAAGATGATCAAAAAGCGATCCAGGAAATCTCGGAACGTCCTGTTCATCAAGTCCATAAACACTGATGGCGCATTCCTCAGTCCAAACGGCATGACTGTGAACTCGAAGTGCCCATACCTTATGCTGAACGCCGTCTTCGGGATATCACATTCCCTTATCCTCAACTGATAGTACCCCGACTTCAAGTCCAACTTAGAATATACCGACGATCCGACTAACTGATCAAACAGATCATCAATCCTCGGGATCGGGTACTTGTTCTTCTCAGTCAGCTTCTTCAACTCCCTGTAGTCGATACACAACCGCATACTCCCGTCCTTCTTCTTAACGAAGAGGACAGGTGCGCTCCAACGCGACGATCTTGGACGCACATAACCTTGCTCCATCAGCTCCTCTAGCTGAACTTTCAACTCTGCCATCTCCTTAGGCACCAACCTATACGGAGAACGTGAAACCGGTTTGGCCCCCGATACGAGCTCGATGGTGAAATCAATCTCTCGCTGCGGTGGGGCCCCTAGAAGACTATCCGGGAACACATCGGGGTATTCACAAACCATGGGGATGCTATCCAACGTGGACTTTGGCTCCACAGCCCCCACTATTGTGATGAACAGCTCTGCACCAGCACGAACTGCCTTTACCACTTGAAGAGCAGACATCAGCGTCTTGCTCGACCCCTTGAGTCCCTCGAATGTTGTCCCCAGCCCAACACCCAGCTTGACCTCCTTCCGGTCACAGTCAATCCAAGCTTTCTGCTCCGAAAGCCAATCCATCCCAAAGATGACGTCGAACTCTACTAGCGGCAGCAATGACGCTAGCAAGTTGAACTCTTGGCTCCCAATGTGAACCTTTACGGCGCACACTCTGTCCGCACGCATCGAGCACCCATTCGGTAGCAGCACATCCAACTTGTCCTTCGCCATCGAAGAAGGGACTCCGATGCGCGATATAAAATTTTCGGACAAGAAGGAGTGTGAGGCTCCCGTATCGAACAGTGCCCGTGCCGGACTATCGCTAATCAAAACAAAGCCTATGCAAACCATATTAGGCTAACAAGCAATAAACAACAGTATCTAAGTTAACTTGCTATAAATTAACTCGTACATGTCACAACATCCGCTTGTTTAATAGCCTCCTGCTTCCCCAAGTTGTAGAGTCTAGGCTGAGTCGGAGAATAGTGGGACGCAGTTGACTCCACCGCCTTGCCCTTCTCTTCGTAAGTAGCTCCTTGCTTCCTCTCGAATTTTGGGCGACCGCTCCAGCAATCGCGGGCAAAGTTCCCCGTCTTTCCACACGTGAAACAAGCGCCCGAGGTTCAGTTGGTAGTTGCCCCCGAGGCACCTGTAGAAGAAGCTGGACCTGACGTCCTAGTCTTCTTGAAGAATTTTCGATAGCCCGACTTCGACGTAGTCGGCGCTTTGAACTCTGATTTCTTCCCGCCAAATTCCTACTTAGCTTGCACATTTCTCATGTCCTTCTCCAAGGACCGGGCCGAGTTGACCAAGGTTAGGAAACCCTGCGCCATGGGCCCTGATAGTAGCAACCTCAGCTCATCTCTTAACCCTTCGTAGAAGCGGTTAGTATTTCGCTCCTCGTCGGCAAAGGTAGCGCTAACATATCTCCCCAACCGAGTAAACTCATGGAGGTACTAGTCTACAGTGTTATCTCCTTGCACCAACTTTTGGAACTCATTCTCCAATGCGATCCTCTATGCTGAGGGGAGGTATCGAGCCATGAACAATCTTGCAAACTCCGCCATAGGAACTTCGGCCAACGGCCTTCCCCTCAACTGGTGTAGCTCAAGGCCTTCCCAACATAACCTTGCATCCCCATCCAAAAGGAACGTCGCTATCGTGGTCTTCTACCACTCTTCTGTTTCTGTTGCTGTCATCACCCTATTGACTCTTGAGAGCCAATCCTCAGCCTGGGTCAGGGTTCCCGTTCCCGAGAACACCAGTGGGTGGAAGCCCATCACATGCTTCAACTATCTTTCAGTTGCTCTCCGAGGCAACTCCGGCTCCACCTCCACCTACTCAACCCTTCTAGGCTCCGCCGCTTGGAGCGGCACTTGCTCCTCCGCAGGAGCAGGCTGCTGCACCTGTCTTGCAGGTTGCGCATTAATCATAGCAAAGACAGCTTCTGCCACCAATCTAATGGTCTCGGCAGACGGAGGTGTTGCAGGCGCTTCACTTGGCTCACTGCTTGCCTCAGAACCTGGCCGTTCTGACGGCCCAGCACCACTTCTGGTCACCTATAAACGTGCAAAACACCGATAAGCGACCAAATACTATTGCAAACAGCAATTATAGGAACATGCAGGTTCCTCAAACATACGTATTTTCATTCCTAAGTGGACATTCATGGGCTCTTTTCATGTTATAACGATGACGCACACTTGTGCTCACCACCCCTTAAAGTGAATTCGCCCACGAATTCAGTTAAGTTTGACCGAAACCAGTAGTCTGATACCAATTTATAACACCCCTATCCGTCGTATAGCATATAGCAGTAGGTCCGGCCGGGGCCCGACGCCATATACTACAGACAGACCGGTTGGTTACGCGTTGAAACCATTCAACCAATTGCACGCCCTATACAACACCTAGCGAAAGCATTAAAATTAAGTTGCACAAATAAGAACCCTGCCAACAGCATGAATGTCCACTACAAAAACACCCGCAGGAATGTTCCAATACACATAAAACAGAAACGGCCTTAAGGCCTTACATAGTTTGCTTGATACAAAAATGTTTTCATACATCGGCTCGCAGGCCGCCCACACATGGTTACAATGAAACACTCAAAATTAGGCCTTCGAGGGCCGGCTCAGCAACTTGGGCTTTAACCTGCTATTTTCCGCTCGGCTCCGCAGCACCTGCAAGCACAAACCACTGCCCGGTGGCAAACAAAAGCAACGGTCAGCTATGCTGACCAAATTATAGCGATCCCGCCCCCAAAATCGGGGCGGCGATGCTCTTTCCCTGCACTTTATTAGTATAGGCAATTTATTAGTGTAAACACACATCATCACAGGCGTAGGCTCGCACGGCCACACACCTCGTGCACATAGGGCACATTCACGGCAAACCGGCCAACGTCACGTCAATTCAAGCCATAGACGTTCCCGTTCCACCACCGCCCCTTGGACGGCCAACCATATGAGCATTTTGCCTTCTTGGCCTTGGTCACGACAATTTAAGCCATAGACCGCCGAAGGCTCTCATCCATGCCAACGGTCCCACTGAACGACATAGATCGGGTATGGTTCCGCCTGACCCGTGCTCATATCGCAACGGCAATTTAAGCCATATGCGCAGGTCAAGACTCACCGAGTCCCATTTCCGCCACAACAATCACATAACCCGGTTATGTTCACGTTGGCTCCCCGGCCATCGTGTTGGCAAAACTCGCTTTTGCCCAGTTTTCTGGGTGCACCTTGGAGTTAATCTCCAAGGCTCCCTGCTGCAATCTACCACGTAAAAAACCCAAAAAATCCCAAACACCCGAAGTCTTCCCCGGTTCATATGCAATGCAACATCACCGATCCGGCTCTACTTGTCCGGATAGGCTTCACACACAATGCCTATGTCCGTTTTCGCGTACGGACTCTTTACAAGGGGGACTTTACATATCTACCCCAAGGAACGCTCCAACTCTTCGCTCACTCGCGAGAGAGGGCTTCCTATGCAAAGGGAAAAAGGGCTTCACATGCCCAAGGATGAGAAATCGTTACCCTTGTGTTCTTCCGCGGCGCCATGAAAAACTACGTGGTTGGAAATTACCGCAACGGCGTCACCTCCGCGGATCTGGACTCGGATCGCGATTCGGAGCTCCGACGCTCCACCGGCGGCCGAATCTTGGTCTCCAACCCCTCACCTTGCTCTCCCCTCTCTCTAGGATTTAGAAAGAGAATGGAAAGAGAGAATGAGGGTTTTGAAACCCTTATCCCGGCTAAAACCATTCAGGAGCAGCCCCCCACCGTCGGATCCAAAGCCAAGAAAATGAACGGCCACGATTAGGCCTCAAATTATAAAATCTGGGCCAAACACGGGTTGCAACAAGGCCGTGTGCCTGGCCGTGTCACCCATTCGCCGTCTCAACCGACTCGAAAACCAGCACACGGCATTCGACACGGCCTCCGACACGCCCGTGTCACCTATGACACGCCCGTGTCGAGACCCGTGTAACGCCCCCCGTGTGCAATCGACCAACTTTCCCAACCCGAGAAGGACACGGCCTGTGACACGGCACCCGACACGCCCGTGTCGAATTTGACACGCCCGTGTCAGGGCCCGTGTGCCTTCCTCAGAAAACAGCTTAAAGTGACACGCCCTGTGACACGCCCGTGTCCCAGGCCGTGTGCCTTAACACGACAATCTCCGATCGTCAAAATGTCGACCACCTGACCCGTGGCCGAACACGCCCGTGACACGCCCGTGTCATGCCCATGTAACGCTCGTGACACGCCCGTGACACCTGCTCCAAAATTCAAACTAGGCTTAAAACATCACCCGTCCCTCTTTTGAGTTCCGGGGTGTTACAGAGGGCAGGTGTATGCGCTGGACTTAGCTTAGCCTCGGAACAAGGAGCAGGTGATAGCAGGTATGCCAGTTATTTAAAGTTTCCTTCCATTTCTAGAAGTTAAATTACATTAATATAAAACGGTAGAACTAGGACGAAATCGGAAACTAGATAACTAAGAAGAAAAAACTTAACAAACTCACGGATAGTGATGGTGTGTGGCAAGCCCGCCCACACCCTATTCGACATTGGAGCATCACACAATTTTGTTTCAAAAGATTTTATCAAATACCAGGACTAGATTGAGAGCTTTGAGGGAGTCTTCATGAGGGTGCGTCTCCCTAATAGGACGAAGATCCAGTCTACGACCAAGTGCATTCTAGGAGTCACCATTGATGGTGTAACTTTCGAGGCCCTGGCAACGGTCCTTAGGATGTCAGATTTTGACCTCGTCCTTTGCATGGCATGTCTCACCTGGAACTAGTGCAAATTTATTACCCAGCAAGAAGGGTCGTACTGATATATGGTGATACTTACCCGACCTTCGAATGTATTGCCTCAGCTTCTCATCTTCTACTTTCCTCTATTAAGGTCATCATGGCCCTTCTACTGGGAGACAAAGTCTACTTGGTGCTCTTTGAGACAGTCGAGGCAAAGGATTCTATTGCCAGTATCCTAGTGGTGCGGGATTTTGCTGATGTATTTCTGGAGATGTTTTCAGGGTTACCGTCCCAATAAAAGAAGATTTTTTTGATGCAGCTCGTGTTAAGGGCTAAACAAGTATCCAGAGCTCCTTATCAGATGGCCCCGAAGGAGTTGGTGGAGTTTCAAAGCCAGCTTCAAGAGTTAGTAGAAGCTGGGTTTGTCAGGTCGAGCTCTTCGCCCTGGGGAGCTTCGGTGCTATTCGTGAAGAAGAATGATAAGACACTCTGATTTTGTATAGATTATATAGCACTAAACAGTCTGACAGTGCAAAACACATATCCTCTACCGAGGATAGACGAGCTTTTTGATCAGTTAGAGGGAGCTCCCTGGTTTTCGAAGCTGGATCTGAGGTTAGGGTACTACCAGCTGAGGATTGAGGAGGAGGAAATCCCGAAGAACGCTTTCAACAATAGATACGAGCAGTATGAGTTCACCATGATGCCCTTCGGGCTCACGAATGCACCATCCGTATTCATGAGTTTGATGAACCGGGTATTTGAGGCCTATCTGGATGTCTTCGTGATATTATTTATTGACGACATCCTCATCTATTCGAGGACTGAGGAGGATCATGCAAGTCATCTGGTACTAACTCTAGAGAAGCTCCAAGAGCATAAGTTATATGCTAAGTTTAGCAAGTGCCAGTTTTGGCTGAAGGAGGTGGCCTTTTGGGGTCATATTATCAGTGGAGCAGGACTAGCAGTGGACTCGACAAATGTTCAGGCAGTACGGAATTGGCCAGCGCTGAGACTGCCACCGATGTGAGGAGTTTCCTTTGACTTGCCAGTTACTACCAAATGTTCGTAGAGGGTTTATCTCAGATTGTCCTCCCGCTCACATCTCTGACGAAGAAAGAGACTCCTTTTGTTTGGATGTCTCAATGTAAGGCAGCCTTCCTAGAGCTGAAGGCTCGGCTTACCTCGACCCCTATCCTTACCCTTCCATCTGGGAAGGAATGATTTCAGGTTTATATCGGTGTATCATTTCAGGGGATGGGTGATGTTCTAATGCAGAACGGGCACATGATAGCTTATGCTTCCAGACAGCTGAAGAAGCACGAGCAAAACTACCCGGTGCACGACTTAGAGATGGGAGCATTTTTCTTTGCTATGAAGATCTGGAGACACTAACACTACGATGTCCACTGCGATATCTTCTCAGACCACAAGAACCTGAAGTACATGGACACGCAAAAGGAGCTGAACATCCGACAGAGATGTTGGGTAGAATTTTTGTCAGACTATTAGTATACCATGCACTATCATATCGATAAGGCCAACGTGGTAGCAAAATCTCGGAGCTGGAGAGCCACCACATCAGGACTGGAGCCTCAGCTGATGGCTATGGAGCTGGTGTAGATGTTAGAAGAGATGCAGATATCTCTAATATTCGAGGATGATCCAAGACTTTACGAGGAGTACCTGGCATCGAAGAGCACCATTGACGACATCTGAGATCGCATCAGGAACGGGAAGAGGCTAGATGATAGGATGGAGCCGATATTTAGGGACTTGGAGGAAGGCGCGATAGGGGATTACTCATTGAGATATGGGATGTTATGCTTTAGAGGTTGAGTTTATATACAGGAAGGAGGCCTAATTCAAGAAGACATCATGAAAGAGGCACACTACAATAGATATTCAGTGCACCCCAAGATCACGAAGATGGCAGCAGATCTGAAAAAGACGATGTATTGGCCAGGAATGAAAAAGGATATCACATACTTTGTGATGCACTATGAGGCTTGCCAGCTCGTAAAGGCGGAGTGCAAGAGTCTGGCCGGATTATTGCAACCACTTCTGGTTCCAGAGTGGAAGTTCAAGTACATAGCCATGAATTTTATACATAGGCTACCCCGATCTCAGGTGGGGAATGACTCGATTTTGGTGATCGTCGATAGGTTGACGAAGGTGGCTAGGTTTATTCCATTCAGGAAGGATGATCTGGTCGGTGATCTGGTACGAAAATTTGTGGAGCAATTTGTCTGTTACCATGGTGTGCCAAGGATGATCATGTCAGATTGGGATGGACGGTTTACGTCCAAGGAGTGGAGGTCTGTTCCAGCCTACCTAGGCACTCGGTTGACCTTCAGCACGACTTTCCACTCTAAGACGGATTGGCAGACGGAGCACACTTACCTGACGCTAGATGATCATCTATACATGTGCATTTTGGACTGCAAAGAGCCCTGGGAGAGACTATTGCCGCTAATCGAGTTCTCCTACAACAACATCATCATTCTAGCATAGGCATGGCCCCTTAGGAGGCACTGTATGGACGGAGGTGCAGGACCGCACTATCGTGGATCCAGGATGAGGATCCAAAAGCACTCGGCTCAAAGTTTGTGGAGGATACAGATGCTCAAGTGATATTATTCTGTGATAGGATGTTGGAGGCCCAGAGTAGACGGGCCAAATACTACGATGTGCGACATCTTCGGGTGGAGTTCCAGGTGGGAGACCGTGTTTTCTTGCCTTGCCAGAATTACCGCCGGAATTAGCGGGATTGCACTACGTCTTCTGCATCTCTTCACTTTGGATGGCTCTATTACGACCTATGTAGCTTCTTTCAACTACAGATGGCCCAATGGCTTCCGATCGATCATTCAGCATGGAGCTGGTCAGGATCGATGATACAACAGTGCTGGTCTTGCGGCGCAAGAAGGTTCCGCTAGTCAAGGTCCTGTGGAGGAACCATTGGTAGGAGGACCACACCTAGGAGCTACAGGACCTGATGCGGTAGAGGTATCTGGGCCTCTTAGAGTCAGGTAAAAAAATATTAAAATTTTCCGGGGATGTTACATACTTTCACTTCAGTAGAAATCCCGTATGCCTAACCTTAATTTCGGGGACGAAAATTTTATTTTTATATATTGGGATTTGTAACATCCCTCAAACAACTAGACCCCTAAGAGTGGTTTGTCATGACTCAGTCATAACAAAACCTTACGAAACCCAAGTAGACCCAAGTGAGCTAAGGCATGGAGGTGGATATCACCTTGGTTTGCAAATAGCTCAACCCAGTCACAAGGGCTAGGGTTTGACTGTAGCTTTTCACCTTAAATCTATGACCCCGCCATAGCACCCCTAACTTTAGGGGAGGCCAATGGGTCACCAAGGACCCATTGGTGTCAACCAAAAGGGTCAAGTTGACCAAAGTAAACCCAAACCCTAATTAGGTCAAACTAAGCTCACACATGGTCAATTGATCTCCCCTTGGCCAAAAGGACCCACCAATACCTTCCTAAGCCCTAAGGGAGGACAATGGGTCCCCAAGGAGCCATTTGGGTTAACAAAAGAGGTTAAGTTGACCAAAGTCAACCCTAGCCCCACAAAGGTCAAAGTGCCCTAACTAAGGGTCAAGTGGCCTCCAAGGTGCCCAACCAACCCTACCCAACCCTCCTAGATCTTAGGGTAGGCCAATGAGTCACTAAGGACCTAATGGAGTCCACCCAAAGGCCAGTTTGAATAAAGTCAACTCAACCTAGGTTTAAGTCAAACTATATCAAGTTGGCCGAACCTTGCCCAATCCATTTGGGTTAAGCCCAATTGATGTGGTCCACTAGCCTCATGAGGTTTAGAATTACCCAAAATGCCACTAATATTTTGGATGTGATGACTAGGAGAGAGAATGATTCATTTTCCCTTTAATGGAGGAGAGAGAAAGTGAGAAAGAGAGGCCATTCATGGCCAAGGGAGGCCAAGAGCCTCTCCACTCAATTCCCATGGAGGTATTCTTCTCCTCTGGTCAGTTAGGAGAAGACCATAGGGTTTTCTCGGCCTTGGCAGTGATTAGGGGAGGAGAATTCCATTGGTTGAAACCACCACTAATGACCATTAATGGCATTGATTCCATGACCACTCCTCCCCCCACATTTGCCTATTTTAAAAGCTTCACTAGCCAGAGAGGAGTCGTTTCCACCCTCCCCCTGAAGAAATTGAGGTCTTTGGCTGTACTTTTGCAGAGCACCCGATTGAACCACCACCGGCAATGGCATCACGTCGATCGACAAGACTTCAGCTCTCCCAAAAGGTCCTATCCCTCTCCTCTTTCTCAGTGGATAGATCTCTATCCATTGGCCACAAGGTTTGGGGTCAATTGGCCCTAGATCGGGTAGGCCAAAAGATTGAGTTCAAACTTTTTATTTCCTATCAAAAAACACTGCTCCGGCCACCTCCGGCCGGCCAACCACCGCGAATCGCCAGCCACCACCTCAACGAAGATGGTGGCGGCGGTGGCCGGTCGGGAAGAGGCGCGGGTGGCCGGGAAATCACGGGCAAAGAAGACCCAGGACAGTTCATTCCTCTCCATTGGCTCAAGGTAGAAGATGAGTCGATTCCATCGATTCTGCTTCAAGATTCGTGCAGGATAAAATTAATTATATTTTATTTTAATTCAATTCTGTTACATAAAATGTTGTGTATGTTTTGATTTGTTACAAATACTTAGAGGCCTTTTCAGAGGAAATGTTCAATATGAAAATTGTAGCCCTTGATGTCTAGTTTAATTTAATATTTATTTCAACTCATTTAGGTCAGAGGTCTTACCACAACACTCTATATGGCACAACCTATACATATGCTTTACTAGAGACAAAATTGAGTGCCCCCACAAAACCACTTGTCCAAATGACTTGAAAATTGGGATTGGAGTCACTCTTACCTATATTTATAACATATCCAAACATGGGAATTTTTGGCGGACATTATTCCTTAGTTTTGGTAAACATTTAATAATAAATGTATAATTTATTTAGATGGTCTAATGACCTCACAACTCCTCAAAATTTTGTTTGATGGTCCTTAGGATCAATATATGTCTCTGGTAAAAATATCAACCCATTTGGAGTTTGTTTGTGTAGGTTGTGGTATGATCAAAATTTGGTCCCTTAAGGGTAAATTAGGGCAAGAGGGTGTTTGGGGCAAGGTGGGGCCAATTCTCACCCAAAAGGGTTGGGACTTTGGCCAGAGCATCAAGGTCAGTCGAAACACCCTCACATGGAGGTTGGGGTAGATTAGGGTGGATTTGCTCTAGGACCCTAGTTCAAACCCTAAGGTTGAACTTTGGGGGTTTGTGGAGGACATAGGGTGATATGTCCTTGTATGGACTTGGAGTTTAATCTATGTTATCTTAGGGTGGTGAATAGCCCTAGAAAGAAATTCAGTGACATCTAGGAACAAGCACAAAACTTTATTCAATTGAAAATTATTTAGGCATATACCCATTTATGGGAAAGTTGAAAGATCATATATCCTTGGATCTTTATGAGATTTTGGCAGATGAGATTTTATAGCAAAATGAACCTTTGGAATTTATTATAGGATATTTAGAAGACAGTAGCTCATACTTATAGTTATAACCTTCAAGTTGCCTCTTTTTATAATTTTTAAGTAATCATAGTTAAATTAACTTAAAATGTTATGGAACTCTGGCAATGTTGATTAAATATCATATATATGCACTAGCCTGTAATTTGGAATGATTGGACATTATCTCATAGTACTTCATGTGTTAAGTGAACTAATGCATCTTGTTTTAAAGATTTGATAATAAATACAATATCTTGATGGAGAATTAAATTTCCTTGGCCCGAGAACTTTTTTGGGAATATTAAAGCTTGTGAAATTATTACATGTTGTTTGGAAGAGATTTCAAGTATGTTTTTTCACAAAGTGCCCTATTAGGGATTTATTTAAAGTATTTTTCTATATAGCTTACTGACCTTGTAATTATATGAAACTTAGTCAGTAATGTTTTATTAACATATTAAAGCTCGGGTAATTTTTGTGTAACTTTTGGATAATGTTGGGTGGTACTTCCCTTTTTACCTTTATTTATTGCAATTATGTTGAATAAATTAATTAGGGGTTAATACACAAAAGAAAATTTGTAAAACTTGTTATTCTCTGATATTTTGGTATCATATAGTGTTCATGATGTTTTGGTTGTCATAACTTAAGTAAATCTAGTACTTCATGTTCAAAACCACCCATGGCCTAATTTTGGGGAATATTTAATAAATGCTAAATTAATTAGGAATTTACAAGTTTCTAGATTTAGTCTACATATACCATGATAGACCCCCAATAATAATCTTAGGTCATTGGATGAATATTTGAAGAGTTCACCATTCACACTCATCATATAGCTTAGGTTGGTCGGCACATAATAAAACTGCAGAAATGTGTTAGCATGTGGAAAGGACTTAGGGAGTTTGGATAATAGTATACTGATTTGATAAGGTGAAATTGAGTTCACCATTAGGATTCATAATGAGGAGGGTGTTGGTTTGACTAGTGTTAAGTGGTACTCATGATCGACAAAAGATCGTCTATTCTATAGAGAGAGAGAGTCAAAATTTATCTAGGTTTATACTTAGCATAACAATAAATGGGATTATCTCTGGGTAGATACCAACAATAATAAATACCCTGCGAAAGGTAACTTTGGGTTTTGGCCCTTCGTAGTTCCTAGTGCCCCCGAGAGACCTTCACAGGGAATGCCCTTGGCAGTCCAAGGTTAACCCTAAATCATAAGACTAAAATGAATACAAGAGTAATAAGCAATATACAAGGACTTCACCTTCACTCACCCCGAAGTATCTGGAGGTTAGCTTGGCTAGGTTATCCGAGTGGTAGGCCCGATGGTTGTGAAAAGTGGCAGGTTAGCGCGACGAGCAGAAGGCTCGTAAGTTAGTTGTAACGGACAGGTTAGTCCGGGGAGCTGATGGCTCAGGAAATTCATGGTTGCATGTGCATAAAGTAGTGGGTCTTTGATATTTGACGGTCATTCACACCAACGTCGATACGATGACTCGGTGGGTGTGGTTTATACTTAGCCAAGGAAAAGAATGGCGGTGGGTCAGCAATGTACGTGGTGATTCTGGTGTGTCCTTCAAAGGCATACGTAATAGGCCTGGTACTGTGAATACCCCTCTAAGAGTGGGGTAGCCCAACCCACTATCTCTATTGTCCAATATAAAGGCTCCTAGGAGTGAAGGGAAGCTACAAATGTGGAGAAGTTTTCTAACATCCCATTTCCGACCAGACCCCTAGGATAGGTTTTTTCATGACCAAGTCTTGACAAAACCCTAGGAAGCCCAAGAACGCCATGTGACCTGGGCTCAAGGTGAAAATCACCTTTGTCTGCAAATAGTAGGGCATAAATTTACTTAAAACAGGATTTGGGCTTGGGCGTTGAGTGCGTCGAGTGCACTCAATGCCAAAAGCTGAACGGCTTTGAGTGTACTGACGGGACTCAACGTCATCCTGTGTAGGATGGTTGGCATAGAGTGAGCTGAGCTCACTCAACGCCATAGGTTGGATGGCGTTGAGTGAGCAAAGCTCACTCAATGCCGTAATCTGGATGGCGTTGAGTGAGCAGAGCTCACTCAACACCATAATCTGGATGGCGTTGAGTGAGCTGAGCTCACTCAACGCCATAGTCTGGATGGCGTTGAATGAGTAGAGCTCACTCAACACCATTGTCTGGATGGAGTTGAGTGAGCAGAGCTCACTCAATGCTGTAGTCTGGAAGGTCCGTATCCTGGATGGCGTTGAGTGAGCAGAGCTCACTCAACGCCGTATCCTGGATGGCGTTGACTGAGCAGAGCTCACTCAATGCCGTAGCCTGGATGGCATTGAGTGAGCAGATCTCACTCAACGTCGTAGCCTGGATGGCGTTGAGTGTGCTGAGCTCACTCAACGCCATTTTACTTAGAAAATTTTCTGGCAAGGTTTTGGCTTGGCTGCTGGTTCAATTGAACCGGGCCGTTCTACGAAGCGGGCCAGAATGTGTTATGGGGTCGTTTCTTTTATTAAGACCTAGTTAAGTCTCATTTTAAAATATTGACTGGTCAATGCCACGTGTTCGTCGGCTTTGGAAACAAAGAGGAAGTTTCAATGTTTCATCCATTGCCAAACGACGGCTTGCATGGCTATTAAATAGCATTCAAGCTTGGCCCCAAGTTTTTGCCAAGTAATGGCTGGATTCAAGTCCTCAAGGGGAGAGGAGGAGTTTCCAGCCTTTCTCCAGCTATTTTGAGCCGTTTCATCTCCCCTCCACCATGGCCGAAGCATGCTTTTAAGGAAGCATTAATGGCTGGACAGCCTATACCCACCCGCATCCCCATTTCTTCCCTTTAAAAGACTCCCTAGACTTAGAGATGAAGTTTCCACCCTGACCCGACGGATTGGAGCTTTGTGATGTGCTGTAGAAGAATTCCGGCAACGCCACCCCCGCGCCAATGGCATCTTGACGATCGGCTCGTCTCTAAACCACTAACAAGGTCCTCCTCTACCTCTTATTCTATGGATAGATCTTAGGAATTATTAGGAGAGATATCGGGCTCAAAAGAGCTGGATCGGGTGAGCGTTTCCATGGTTTTTCCGAAATTCATGGTGGTCGGGTTCGCCAGAAACCGCCTGTCCGGCGGTCGTGCCGCCCCTTAACGGTAGCCCTCACTTCAATGGAGGTGGTGGTGGTGGTGGCCGACCAGGGAGATGGCTGGGTTGACGGGAAATCCACTTGGAAAGTTACAGGATATTAGGGCATTTTGTTTACGGGCTCTGTTTGGAAGAAGGAGATGAACAGTAAAAGTATTATTGTTCTTATAATAAATATAATGATTTATTATCCCTTTTTAACACACTTTTTGATTCTACCAAACGGAGCCCTTAGAAGCCGATTTAGGAAAAATGGCCAGTCATAGAAGTTGTAACCCTTCGAGTATAGATTATTATAAAATTTATTTTAACTAATTTGGATAAGTGGTTTGACCACAGATCCCATTTTTGTGGGACCTATACCTAGGGCTATCCTGAGATTTAAATTGATGCCCACCCTTCATCCCTTGTCCAAATGATATGAAATTTGGGCAGGGAGTCTACCCTAGCTATACCTAGGTCCTGTCCAAAAATGGGAATTTTTGGAGAATAGTTTTCTATAGTTTTTAGAAAAATTTATTAATCTTTATATAAATTAATTAGGTGGCCTAATGACTTCCAAACCCTCCCAAATTTTGGTGAGTGGTCCCTGGGTTCATCATAAGGCTCTGAATAATTTTTCATCTCATTTGGAGATGTTTTAGATTGGAAATGAACAAACCTAAGCTTTGCCCTATTAAGGGGTTATTAGGTCAAGAGTGAACTTTGTGATTTGAGTGGTCAAATCACCTCAACAGAGGCTGAGGTTTTTACCACTGACTAGGCATGATTCTTAGCACCCTCTCATGGATTTTGAGATGGATTGGGGTAGAATTGCCTTAGGACCCAAGGCCAAACCCTAAGGATGGTTCTTTGTGGTTTGTGAAGGGCAAATGGTCAAATGACCTAGTAATGATTTGAAACTTGGTAGAGAGAATTCTAGGGTAGCTAGAATCCTTTTGCAGAAATCTAAATGGATTTTAAAGTAAATAAGACCCTCAAAACCCTAACCCTAGTTTAGGGCACAAAACATGTAGTGATAGAAAATATCATTAAAACTCAATGAACTGTGATGAGATTTGGGTGAAATAGTGTTTAAAGTTAGTACAAGCTCTGGAGATTTTGTTATGAATTTAAGGCTATTATTTTGGATACTTCATTAAAAATTTAGTAATTTATATTATTTACTTAGAAATTTTTTATGGAGTAACTACTTTCTGGAAATTGATGAACTTTAGCTATAGGACATTTTATTTTGTTTTTAAGCTCTGAGAATTTTTATGGGATTTCTGAAAGATTATTTCTAAGGGTTGCTTCATTAAGTATTATTTCCCATGAAAAATTAATTAAATTTATTTTGGTGTCTAGCAAGCCTGTAAAATTTTGATCATTGCACAATGACCCTTTCTTTACCATATTAAGATTTTGTAGTTTTTATATGATTTTTTGATGAAAAATTTTGGTACTTCCTTCTTTACTTATGGTTAATGGAATTATAGTGGATAAATTAATTAGAGGCTAAATCAATTCTATAAAATCATGGAAATTAATATTTATTGATATCTCTCTGTTATTTAGTGATTATAATTTTGGGTGGTCATTACTTGGGAAAATCATGTAGTTCATGTTTAAAATTACCCATGACTAATCTTTTGGGAAAATTAAATAAATATCAGATTAATTAGGAAAATTATAAATTTCTGGATTTAGGCTAATTATGTCATGATAGAACTCCAGTAAATTTTATAGGAGATTTGAGAGACAATTTGGGGTACCCCCCTTTGTATACCCCATATAGCTTAGGATGGTCTGCGTTTAGTTAAAACTACTAAAATCATATTTTGCTGCATGATGAAATTAGAGGATTTGGATATTAGGATAATGGTTTGGAAATGTGTGAATGCATCCTCAGTAGCCAAGATGAGGATAGGTTTGTAGGTTGTCTAGTCATAAGAGGTTCTCGGGACCGACGAAAGATCGTCCTCCCCGGTAGGAGAGGAAGAGTCTTAATACACTAGGGTTAGATCCAAAGTAATTTGAATGGGATCGGGTAATGGGTAATAACCAATAAAAGTAAGTGCCTTACGAAAGGGAACGATGGGCTTCAGCTACCATCATAGTTCCTAGTGCCCTTTGAGAGCCCTTCACGGGGTATACCGGGGGCAGTCCTGGGCTAACGTAAATCATAGGAATAATAAACTAAAAGAGCAACTAGTATTATTAGGGTTGCACATTCACACACCCCGATAGTTAGGGAGGTAGAATAGGTTGGTTTTATTGTCATTCAGACGATAGCTTCTGAAGTTAGATGCACGGACGGGACAGTCCGGGGAGCCGAGGGATCGAGGGTTTGAATACAGAATAAGGTGGTGGGTCTTCGGTATATGACTAAACGACAGTCGATACGTTGACTCGGCGGTGTGGGACACTTAGACAAAGAAAGTCTAGTGGATACAACCAGCACTAGTACGCGGATACTCTAGGTTGTGTTCTTTTAGGGGCGTACGGAAGGGCTAGGCCCGGTAGTGTGGATACCCTCCTAGGAGTGGAGGGCCCGACCCACTGTCTTTGTTTGCCACTACGGAGGTTCCTGGGAGTCAAGCTAGCTGCCCGAACAAGGGGAACAAAAGGTCTGTGCACATAGAGTCATGTGCGTGAGTTGCACTTGCATGAATCATGGCATAGCATATCACTACACTCATATTTGCATATAACCGACACGCCAATATATAAATCGGTATGAGACTTTTTATACGATGGGAGCCTTGCAGAAGATCCCTTAACTTATAAGTTTGTATGAGCATTCATATAAGTTAAGGTTACTTACTTACTTACTTACTATTTTGCTTCTTATATATATACTGCTTGCTACATGTTTGCTTTACTGCTCACTATCGTAGAATTGCTAGATGTACTTTAGTTTAATTAGCTGTTTATACACCATGAATTACTGTTAGACTAGTTCCACTGTCACCCACCTTGCTTATTCTCCACCTTTGTAGCTTCCCTTTCCTCCTCTCCGCTCGGTGCTTAGGAGACATGGGGGGAGGGGTATGGGATGATAGTGCTTAGTCTTTATGACTAACGGTTTTCGAACAACAACATTACAGGAGCTCCGGATGGGAGACAGGGACCAGCAGTCCAGGGACCAGCACCAGCAGAGTACGGTGCACATGGAGGTGGGCCAGTCTAGTTCTGGAGTACCTGTGACCAGCTCCGTGAGTGATTAGTCTTCCTTATAGCTTCCACAATGAGTTATTTATAGTGAGGACTCTGATGTACCGGGCTGAGACCGTTTATATATTTCATCTGTTCTGTTCTTTCGCAGCACTCTATTTTCTATATATTGATGGACTTGCTGTGATTTTTATTCATATCTGATTATGTGGACATGTTGCATTTACTTCTCTCTCTTTGTGATGGAAAAAGGCCAGCAGAATTGGCATTTTGTAGTGGAGGCCTTCTCGAGTGTCGGTGCCACCGCAAAGCGGCAATTCTGGGCATAAGACCCCGATGGTTAAAAAAGAAAAAAATGGGGTTTTACAAGTGGTATCAGAGCATACCTCGATCAAAAGAGAAGTAGTCCACAAACCTTGGGCCACCCCCATGCAAGCTTAATTTGTGGAAAAACTAGCAGCGGAAGCAGTGGTATGCCCATAAGGGAAAAAACATATGAAAGTCCATCTTTCCCCTTTCTTATATTCCTTTCATATGTTGTCTAACAAATGGAATCTTTCCTTGTAGCCTGCGATGAACCCTACCCCGTAGCAGGGGACACCTCGGGATCCAAATGTGATCCCACCTCCACCAGCTCCAGCTCTGTTCCAGCTTACGGAAATGGGGTAAACACTGACGACCATTCTGGAAGCCTTCAGAGCTCAGCAAGCCCCGGCTCCACAGCTAAACCCCGGGGCCAACTAGATGAGTGTTTTTCGGGGACTTTCCCCTCCATCCTACCTGGGGACAGAGGTGGCAGTACGCATGGAGGAATGGTTGGATACCATCTATGAGATGCTTGCGGGTATTCCATGCCCCACTGAGGAGGTATTTGCTTTAGAAGTCTCCTTCCTGGAGTCACATGGAAAGAGGTGGTGGAAGTCACAGCTGGACACCACCTTTGCGAGTATGGATTGCGCAGATATTACTTCGGAAGAGTACAGAGCAGCACTCCCAGGACATTTTGTGCCTCAGTCAGCGAGGGACGAGCTTGAGGATAGGTTCTTGCGATTGAGAAAGGGGAACAGGACGGTGCTAGAGTATTATCAGGAGTTTACTCACCTGGCCCGCTATGCGTGTTGAAACCAAAAACCGGTCTCCGTGGAGTTCGGGATCCCAAAAGAGGGCTGATCGCGCACCTATTACGCTCAAGAAAACAATCTATGCACTAGACTAGGAACGTAAGGGATAGACCCAAGGTCTCAGCGTGGAGGTCCCACCACATACCCGGAAGACTAACCAACTCTTCTCCTCCCACGCCAAACGCTGAGCTAACTTGGCACCTTTGGAAGGCCCTCTTGGCCGACCAGAACCTCTAGGAAGGATCTCAAAATTCACTCCCTCTTAACTAAAGATGCCACCTCGGGTCTATGCACAACGCCCTTCAACTGCCCTCTTAATAGCACATAACCTCGCCTAACCGTTCTATTTTTCCGTAGCCCCCTTTGGGCTACCACCAACGTAACATAAGCCTTCTAGGGCTAGCAAAAGCATCGCGGGAATCTCAAATTACATGAATGTACATTCCATACCTCGGCACGCAGGCCGGCAACATAAACAAAATAGGCCTTCTAGGGCCGGCACAAACATGGGCTTAAGCCCGCTGCTTCCCGCTAAATAAATAATGTACAACTTCCTCCGAGTCTTCTCCGGGAACCCCAGAACATCATCAATCCGGCTCATATGTCCGGATGGGCTTCACACAGCATGACTAAACCCGTACTCACGCTTCCGGGTACTAAATGTAATTAATAGCGGGGATGTAAACATCTACCCGTCGGAGAGCACCCTTCCCCCACCCGTCAGTGGAGAGGAGCTTCCATGCAAGTATGTAAACTGAGGGCTTCACCTGCCCAAGTAGAAACATCGTTACCCTTGACGCGTGCTTGACGGCGGTGTTCGGAGAGAAGCTCTAGGTTGTTATGACTGAAAGTGATGTCGGGAGGACGAACCTCGGCCGGCCCTGCTAGGAATGACGAAATAAATATCTCTTGATGGTCGACCTTGCCGGGTGAAGTAGATCTCCTCTTTTGCTCCATTCTCCCTGGAGGCCGAGCCTCTTGCCGGCGGAGGGAGAGAGGAAATTCACATTTCTTGCTGGGTGTATGATTCGAGCTCCGGCCGGCGTCGGGAGAGAAGCTCCCGGCCGACGTAACTTCAAACGGCTGACCTTGACTCCATGAGGCCGATCCCGGCTGAGAGTGGGATGATTAGGGTCGATTAATGCTCCAATGGGTCGATTCATGCTCCAATGGGTCGATTATGACCATAGGCGACGGGGACGAGAGGGGGGAAGCAAGGCTCGGCCAGCCTTGCTCGATCCAGGCGATGACGAGAAAGGGGGCCGCGCTCCTCCTTGCTTGCGGCGGCCTGGGCAGAAAATAGTAGGAAGGGGCTCGGGCAACACCTCCAGGTGGCGGCCTTGACAGGAGGTGGAAAGGGAGCTCGGGCTGCACCTCCCGGCGGCGGCCTGGACAAGAGAGAGGGGAGGGTCCGGGCTTGCTCTTCCTAGCCGGCGATGAGAGGGGAGGGGTCGGTGCTTCAAGCGGCCGGCTTTTCTTCTCCCCCATTTGGCCGATCGGGAGCATGAGGGAAGGAGGCGACTCGCCCTTTTTCTTCTGCCTCGAAAACCCGATCCCCCCTCCTCTTTTTTTAGGGTTGTTCCTCCTTTATTTTTTATATTCCCTCCATTTTTATTCTTCCTCCCATTTTATTTCTCCTCCTCTTTTTATTTCTCCTCCACCCTGCTTGCTTTTTCCTCTTCCTATGCTTAACATATAAAATAAATATATACATATATTACAATATTATCATATACTTACACATAATAAATATATATATTCATACAAGTGTATAAGCCTAATTAACTTAGAGTGTTTACATATAAAATCTCCACACGCGCGTACGAGAGCTCGCACGTCCTCGAACAGAGCTGCACCAAATCGCCGCTCGTAGCACGTCTCGAGCTCGCTCCATGGGGAGGATCCCACTCGGCCGGGTACAGGGTTGTACACAATCCCCGCTCTTTTTGAGGTTGTCCAAGCTCGAAAAGAAATGTCCAACCCCAAGTACTCGGCGAGTGGGTTCCGACTCAAAAAAAAGTTTGAGAGAATTCCCCACTTGGAGATAAAAAGAGCCCTAGACCAGGGCATAAATAAGAATAAACTCACTATCATGAACATGTGGTAAAAACCAATCTATTTATTAAAAATTCAACCAAATTATCAACTATTGGGGAAGCCAATGGCAGTACATGTTTTGAGATGCATATTTCAGATGGGCACACCTCTCATAAATACAATGATCTTGCTACCTCCCAAAATTTTATGTATCAGCAAGATCAACATTAAAAGAAATAAGATCGATAATGTTATTTTTCACGTCACAAAAGAGGATGATGTTTTTGATCCGGCAGACTTTGCAAATAATTTAACTATTTTCATAAGGCATGAAACAAGTGATGTATTAATATTAGTCTATTCAATTCATCAAAATGAAACTATTGATCTCAATTGCGGTTTAAACAATGGTTATTCCCCTTTTGAAGAAGCATTGCACACTTTATCGCTTTTGTATGAGATCAAACCCTTTCCAAGACCTTTTCTAAGTCAAAATCCTTTCCCCCCCAAGTGTGTCTACCGCCCTGCCCAGCTTATGAGTGCCTGAGCAGCGATTCTACCCGGGGCCGAGCAGCACTCGGGGTCCCTTACCCCCACAGGCGAGCCTACGGACCTGCCGGCTGGATGGGAGCCTGCGCAGCGGGTCTACCTGGGGCCGAGCAAGGCTCGGGCCAGTGCAAAAGTCTCCAAACAACCTACAACCGCCGAGTGAGCCTACAGCCCTGCCAGCTTGATGAGAGCCTGGTCAGCGGGTCTTCTCGGGGTCTCCTCTCCAAACAACCTCCAACCATCGAGTGAGCCTACAGCCCTGCCAGCTTGATGAGAGCCTGATCAGCGGGTCTTCTCGGGGTCTCCTCTCCAAACAACCTCCAACCACCGAGTGATCCTACAGCCCTGCCAGCTTGATGAGATCCTGGTCAGCGGGTCTTCTCGGGGTCTCCTCTCCAAACAACCTCCAACCACCGAGTGAGCCTACAGCCCTGCCAGCTTGATAAGAGCCTGGTCAGCGGGTATTCTCGGGGTTTCCTCTCCAAACAACCTCCAACCACCGAGTGAGCCTACAGCCCTGCCAGATTGATGAGAGCCTGGTCAGCGGGTCTTCTCGGGGTCTCCTCTCCAAACAACCTCCAACCACCGAGTGAGCCTACAGCCCTGCCAGCTTGATGAGAGCCTGGTCAGCGGGTCTTCTCGGGGTCTCCTCTCCAAACAACCTTCAACCACCGAGTGAGCCTACAACCCTGCCAGCTTGATTAGTGCCTGGTCAGCGGGTCTTCTCGGGGTCTCCTCTCCAAACAACCTCCAACCACCGAGTGAGCCTACAGCCCTGCCAGCTTGATGAGAGCCTGGTCAGCGGGTCTTTTCGGGGTCTCCTCTCCTAACAACCTCTAACCACCGAGTGAGCCTACAGCCCTGCAAGCTTGATGAGAGCCTGGTCAGTGGGTCTTCTTGGGGTCTCCTCTCCAAATAACCTCCAACCACCGAGTGAGCCTACAGCCCTGCCAGCTTGATGAGAGCCTGGTCAGCAGTTCTTCTCGGGGTCTCCTCTCCAAACAACCTCCAACCACCGAGTGAGCCTACAGCCCAGCCAGCTTGAAATGGGGTAGAAACATGTAATTTAAAGCGAAATCAAAATCAAAATCTTAAGCAGTTCATATTGCATTATCAATTATGAAAGAAATCTCAAGCCGTCAAAATCTAATTATTTGGCCCCTACAGTTATGAAAATCATGTCGCTGACAGTTTTTTGTTCTCCCGATATGTGCAAGGGAAGCTTCTATGCTTCACAGTTCACACACATGTGTAATGAAGGCACAGTGCACATCACAAAATTAAATATCACAATTTTCTTAATTTCCCTAGTAAATAAAAAAGAGAGTGCAACAAATAGCATCAAAATGAGACATCACAATTTCTTTCATCTTCTTAATAAAAAAAAGAGAGTGCGGGGTCTGGAACCACATGGTCTGCAAGCCATGTGTGAAGAACGAAAATGTAAATTACTAACATGAAAACTTATTTGAAATAGAGAGCAAGATCATAAAAAGTGATGAGGCACAGTGCACATCACAAAATGAAATATCACAATTTTCTTAATTTCCCTAGTAAATAAAAAAGAGAGTGCAACAAATAGCATCAAAATGAGACATCACAATTTCTTTCATCTTCTTAGTAAAAAAAAGAGAGTGCGGGGTCTGGAACCGCATGGTCTGCAAGCCATGTGTGAAGAACGAAAATGTAAATTACTAACATGAAAACTTATTTGAAATAGAGAGCAAGATCATAAAGGGTGATGAGGCATAGTGCACATCATATGCATCAATTCCGCTAATTTCTATAACCAAGATTGATAGACTCTACATTTGGATAAATGAAATTTCTGACTGCCCATTGAACATACAAAAGCGGGAGCATCTCACTAATTGTGAAAAGAATTAAGCAAAAAGGAAGTACTAATAAATAAAATAAAAGAATTATTTGGTATACAGGTGGATTATTTGGAGCTAATATAAGGTTGATGTGATTATGGAAAATTTGCATAGAAGGTTAAGTTGGAGATATGATGTTGGCGCATGAATAAATATCTTTTTGAAGGGAAATTGGTCAATTATCTGAACTTTTGAGGATGTTTATTATTATCTGAAGTTCATACTTGTCTCACTTGACGACAGGGCATTGATTATCTAGAGAATTTTTCACCTGTTACAAACTTGATACAAATGGGCTGGTATTCTCTCTTGTTTTTTTTTCATTCACATTTGCATTAGCTTGACCCAAAAAATGCCTTGAGACGATTTGACTGAAAATGTGTACACACAACTTCTCCATGGTTCGAAACTACCGAGCAATTCCTTGTGTGCCATTCGCATAAATTCATGTCAAGGCCCGTATCTCCTCATCCAACGCAAACTGCCATCTCATATGTTGCACGGCCTCATATGCAGAAAAAAGATTAGCAACCAAAACAAGAGAACATGCAAACAGTGAAATGAAACAAAATTTAATAATGGATATGCAATAAATGAACTCTTATCCTTGACATTGATAAGATCTTTCTCCGTATGAGTAACATTAGCAAGGGTGCCCACAACTGAATACCTTTGTGTTTGCCAAAAACTTGTAGAATTGATGTTAGTGGCATTTTTGGTAGTAATGTAGGTAATGATGGTGGAGAAACACTATCATGGAGGATGAGGTGGTCACTAAAGTGAGGAGGAATGTCATGCGAAACACAAGGAAGATCCCAATTTGGAGGAGTGTGGCAGGAAGAACAATTGCTCTTCAAAAAACTTGACATCGATAGTCATAATCTTGTGAGGCCAGTGAATAACACTCATAACCGTTACCTGTCTTATAGTAATGCACTGAGACATACTTGGTAACATGGTGGAAATTTGTTCACGTGAGGATTCAATGTATAAACAAATCACATGCAACCAAAACCAAAGAAGTTGTAAAAAAAAGTGGGATGATGGAAAGTGAAAGTAGAATGGTGGGTGTAGTGAAGAATGGAAGAAGCAAGTTGTTCGATGAGATAACAAGTGGTCCTAATGACAAAATGTCATTAAATCACAAAACATTTATCTGAAGCATAAGAGATTGGGAGTCAAATATGTGAGTCTTCCTATCTGCAACATTTTTTTGCTATAAATTTTTAGGAAATGGTACAGTCACCTAAATACATGATTTAATTACTCTCAGGCGAGAGAATGTCACTGGTTGAAACTATGTTCGAATTTAAACAATGAAGGTAGACTCAGTTAACCGAGTCTAAGTCTGACACGAGGCACCTCTGTCCGCTACGTCTGCCCTCTTGAGAATAAGGATCGATATAATTCTTTTCAAAGAATATAGCAGACGCCAAAATAAAAGACCATCGAGGTATTCAATGTCCGTAAATAACTTTAAAAACAAAGCAAAAAACATCTATGTGGGGATATATATTTTGAAAGCACATGAAAATAACTAATCCACGTGGTAGAAAGTCCACAAGAGAAGCGTGCTTCAAAAGGTGCTTCTTGCATCGAAGCAAAGCCCAGCAGAACATGAAAACTCAGTGTCTTGTCAAGAGGTGTCCATAAAGAAGCAGAAAAACTAAAAGGTGCAGGACCAGTAAGAAATGGTTACCAGAAAAACTTATTTAAGTATTCTAATATCTAATAGGCCTAGATAGGATTCCAGTTGACGAAAACAACAACACTCAAGATTTATGCATCAACTACAAACAAAACTGGTTTGTCGAAACAATGAAATACTTCTCTTCAGATATTTAAACTAATGGCGGATAAAAATGCTTCAAGTTGCTAGATTATCTAACTTGCAGCACACCTCAGCATCTCTAGGTTGATAGTTTATTGGATTTTAGAGGGGAAGGGAGGCGAAATTTCTAAAACAATTCAGCATTTATTCATTTATATTTCATATGAAGGTCGGTAACTACAGGTTGGGGTAAAAAATGTAACTTACAATTAAAATGCGATTTTTGCCAACTAGATCTACAGGAAACTTCATAAAACAAGTTCAATTTCAAATCATAGGATGGCTTCAGGTTCTTCGTGAGGGAAAGTTAAAGGAATTTATGAAATAAGCGATAACTAAGCACCCACTGTCAAATAATCCTTGCCCTGTGAGATCCAAGACCACTCGAAAAGCTTGACAAAGATTTGAAAATAAATTCAAAATGCTCGAAGAGGATTATTAACCTCAAAATTTATTCCCTGCACCGACAAGTTGGTTCTATCCTCTTGAAAGAAGTTGAAACAACTCAATAATTGAAAGCCTTAAACACATAAACATATCATCTCCGCTGTACTCGAAGCTCACGATTTAAAAACAACGACTGCATCAGAGCTCATGGTCTCATCCCAAACTCATGAAGACATACTCTTTCATGATGAACCTGTTGCTTATAAAGTATTTCCAAACAAGAAAGACCTTCGCAACTACGTCTCAACCTTAATTTTGAAAACAGGAAATTGAGGGGGGAGTTCTTTCATCGCGTGACCCCGATCGTCACTTGGTTCCTCTTCAATAGCCATGACGTTCGCATGAGTTCTTCTGTGCTGGTCACACTCCACGCTCACCGCACCAAAAATGTTGAAACCGAAAACCGGTCTCCGTGGAGTTCGGGATCCTAAAAGAGGGGTGACCACGCACCTACTACGCTCAAGCGAACAATCTAGGCACAAGACTAGGAACGTAAGGGACAGACCCAAGGTCTCAGCATGGAAGTCCCACCACATACCCGGAAGACTAACCAATTCTTCCCCTCCAAAGCCAAAGGCTGAGCTAACTTGGCACCTTTGGAAGGCCCTCTTGACCGACCTGAACCTCTAGGGAGGATCTCAAAATTCACTCCCTCTTAACTAAAGATGCCACCTCGGGTTTATGCACATCGCCCTTCAACTGCTCTCTTAATAGTACATAACCTCGCCTAACCGTTCTATTTTTTCGTAGCCCCCTTTGGGCTGCCACTAACGTAACATAAGCCTTCTAGGGCTAGCAAAAGCATCGCGGGAATCTCAAATTAAAGGAACGTACATTCCATACCTCGGCACGCAGGCCAGCAACATAAACAAAATAGGCCTTCTAGGGCCGGCACAAACTTGGGCTTAAGCCCGCTGCTTTTCGCTAAATAAATAATGTACAACTTCCTCGGAGTCTTCTCCGGGAACCATAGAACATCACCAATCTGGCTCATACGTCCGGATGGGCTTCACACAGCATGCCTAAACCTATACTCACGCTTCCGGGTACTAAATATAATTAATAGCGGGGATGTAAACATCTACCCGTCGGAGAGCACCCTTCCCCCACCCGTCGGTGGAGAGGAGCTTCCATGGAAGTATGTAAACTGAGGGCTTCACCTGCCCAAGTAGAAACATCATTACCCTTGACGCATGCTTGACGGCGGTGCTGGGAGAGAAGCTCTAGGTTGTTATAACTGAAAGTGATGTCGGGAGGACGAACCTCGGCCGGCCCTACTAGGAATGACGAAATAAATATCTCTTGATGGTCGACCTTGCCGGGTGAAGTAGATCTCCTCTTTTGCTCCATTCTCCCTGGGGGCCGAGCCTCTTGCCGGCAGAGGGAGAGAGGAAATCCACATTTCTAGCTTGGTGTATGATTCGAGCTCCGGCCGGCGTCGGGAGAGAAGCTCCCGGCCGACGTAACTTCTAACGGCTGACCTTGACTCCATGAGGCCGATCCCGGCTGAGAGAGGGATGATTAGGGCCGATTAATCCTCCAATGGGTCGATTCATGCTCCAATGGGTCGGTTATGACCATAGGCGACGGGGAAGAGAGGGGGGGGGGGGGGAAGCAAGGCTCGACCAGCCTTGCTCGATCCAGGCGACGACGAGAAAGGGGGTTGCGCTCCTCCTTACTTGCGGCATCCTGGGCAGAAAATAGTAGGAAGGGGCTCGGGCAACACCTCCAGGTGGCGGCCTTGACAGGAGGTGGAAAGGGAGCTCAGGCTGCACCTCCAGGCAACGGCCTGGATAAGAGAGAGGGGAGGGGCCGGGCTTGCTCTTCCTAGCCGGCGATGAGAGAGAGAGAGAGAGCTCGGCCTCTCCTTGCTGAGGCGACGGCAGGGGGAGAGAGGTGGCGGTAGGGTATGCTGCTTCAGGCGGCCGACTTTTCTTCTCCCCCATTTGGCCGATCGGGAGCATGAGGGAAGGAGGCGGCTCGCCCTTTTTCTTCTGCCTCGAAAACTCGATCCCCCTCCTCTTTTTTAGGGTTGTTCCTCCTTTTTTTTATATTCCCTCCATTTTTATTCTTCCTCCCATTTTATTTCTCCTCCTCTTTTTATTTCTCCTCCACCCTGCTTGCTTTTTCCTCTTCCTATGCTTAACATATAAAATAAATATATACATATATTACAATATTATCATATACTTACACATAATAAATATATATATTCATACAAGTGTATACGCCTAATTAACTTAGAGTGTTTACATATAAAATCTCCATACGTGTGTATGAGAGCTCGCACGTCCTCAAACAGAGCTGCACCAAATCGCCGCTCGTAGCACGTCTCGAGCTCGCTCCCTGGGGAGGATCCCACTCGGCTGGGTACGGGGTTGTACAATGCGGACGCTTATCAGTTGGACGACGCTGGCTATGCTAGGAGGTTTTACAAGGGACTGCAAGATGACATGAGAATGGCCTTCCTCTTCGTCTCAGAGGGGAGTTTGGCCAGGATTCTGGAGATGGCTAAAAAGAGAGAAGCGGATCAGCTTATAGTCAAGAGCCGGAAGAGACCGGCTGACGATGCAGTGATTGGAGGTCGTAGAGACTGTCCTCGAGGCCAGGTTATTTGGGAGAGAATGAATGGGGATCAACCTTGTGTGCAGATTGGGTAGGAGTAGAGGAGTCAGGGAGTATTGGCTCCCCAGCCTTTACAGATGCTGGAGATGCCAAGGAAAGTAGAGCAGGCACCGATATGCTTTCAGTGTAATCAGCCGGGGCATATCAAGAGGAATTGTCCTATGAGGTGAGCACCCCCACCAGCACTTCAGGGCACCCTACCTCCCCGACAGTTTGGCGGCCGAGGACACGATCGAGGATGAGGATATCAGGGCCGAGGCCACAGGCCAGAGAGGGAGTAGGTGTATGCTGTAGACCTAACACAGCCCCAGAACCCGGAGCAGGTTATCAAAAGTATGTCAGTACTTTTAAATTTTTCTTTCCCTTCCTAGGAACTAGTTTTCTAGACATGGCCTTGTTATAAACTAAGAGAAGACAACTATAACCAAAATACTAAGACACTTAATTACCTCAGGCGTAGTTTTTATCGGCGGCAAACCCGCTCACACGCTCTTCGAAACCAGTGTTTTACACTCGTTTGTGTCGGAAGATTTTGTGAAAGGACTGATAGGCGTAGAGCAGTTCACCGGAAAGATAATGAGGGTACGTCTACCTGATGGATCAAAGCTAATGACCTCTGCTGATTGTAATATGGAGGCGAAGATCGGCGGGAAGGCGTTTGAAGTACCAGCGACAATTCTGAGGATGTCAGATTACGATCTGATCCTTGGCATGACATGGCTATACTGGAACCATGCCCAGATTGACTGCATGGCAAAGAGGATTGCCATGAGGCACGGGGACTCCTTCATCGTTATCGAAGGTATTATACCAACACCCCGCATATTATTACCACCTGTGTAGGCCATCAAGGCCCACCTGCAGGGGGAGGAGGTTTATCAGGGTTTTTTTGAGGCGGTCGTGTCCAAGGACTCTATTTCAGATATCCCAGTAGTACGGGACTTTGCTGATGTTTTTCCATAGAAGATACCAGGGCTACCCCCGCACCGAGAGAAGGACTTCTAGATTCGGCTCATACCGGGGGCTAAACCTGTATCCAGAGCTCCATATCGAATGGCCCCGAAGGAGTTGGTGGAATTTCAAAACCAGCTTCAGGAGTTAGTGGAGGCCGGGTTCGTCCGACCTAGTTCTTCACCGTGGGGAGCTCCGATGTTATTCGTCAAGAAGAAGGATGGAACTCTTCGGCTATGTATAGATTACCGGGACCTGAACAGGTTGATGATCTGGAATACTTATCCCTTGCTAAGGATTGACAAGCTATTAGACCAGCTAGAGGGAGCCCATTGGTTCTCGAAGCTGGATCTGAGATCGGGGTACTACCAACTTCGTATTCTAGAGGAGGACATCCCGAAGACGGCCTTCAGCAGCAGATACAGTTTGTACGAGTTTACCGTGATGCCTTTTGGGCTCATGAATGCACCCTCCGCATTCATGACCTTGATGAACCGGGTGTTCGAAGAGTATCTAGATGTCTTCGTTATTGTATTCATCGACGACAACCTTATCTATTCGAGGTCAGAGGAGGAGCACGCAAGGCATCTGTCCTTGACCTTGGAAAAGACCTGAGAGCATAAGATGTATGCCAAGTACAGCAAATGCCAGTTCTAGCTAAAGGAGGTGGCCTTTTTGGGCCATGTCATCAGTGGAGCAGGTTTGGAAGTATATCCGGCGAAGGTCCAGGCAGTACGGGATTGTCCACCACTAAAGTCGGCCTCGGATGTTCGAAGTTTCTTAGGACTTGCCGATTATTACCGGAAGTTCGTAAAGGGATTCTCTCGGATTGCCCTCCCTCTTACGTCTCTGACGAAGAAGGAGTCTCCTTTTATTTGGACGCCACGATGCGAATTTGCCTTTCAGGTGCTGAAGGATCGTCTTACCACGGCTCCCATCCTTGCTCTTCTGTTAGGTAAGGAAGGATTCCAGGTGTACATATATGCTTCCTATCAAGGGATGGGTGTCGTTCTGATGCAGAACTGGCACGTAATAGCCTACACCTCCCGTCAACTGAAGCAGTAATAGCAGAACTACCCCGTGCACGATTTGGAGATGGGAGCAGTCGTTTTTGCTCTTAAAATCTGGCGACACTACCTCTATGGAGTTCATTGTGATATCTTCTCAGACCACAAGAACTTGAAATACGTAGACACGCAGAAGGAGTTAAACATCTGGCATAGATGCTGGATGGAGTTTCTGTCGTACTACCAGTATACCATGCACTACCATCCGGGGAAGGCGAACGTGGTCGCAGATGATTTTAGCCGGAGAGCAAGTACGTTAGGAGTAGGCCCGCGGCTGATGGCCTTTGAATTGGTTAAGTAATTAGAGGAGATGCAGATATCACTGGTGTCTGAGGATGACTCGGAGTTATATATGGAGTACCTGGGATCGATTGTTACTACTGATGATATTTGGGACAGCATCAGAGATGGGAAAAAGCTGGATGTGAGAGCTGAGCCGATATTCAGAGCCTTGGAGGAAGGCACGACAGGAGATTATTCTTTTAGGGATGGTCTCCTGTGTTTCATAGGCAGGGTCTACATACCGGCTGGAGGCCAGATCCGGGAAGACATTATGACGGAAGCTCACTGCAGCTGATACTCGGTGCACCCGGGAATCACTAAGATGGTGAAAGATTTGAAGAGGACGATGTACTGGTTGGGTATGAAGAAAGACATTACGTACTTTGTGACGCATTGCGAGGCCTGCTAACTCGTAAAGGCATAGTGTAGGAATCCGGCCAGCTTCCACTTCCGGTGCCGGAGTGGAAATTTGAGGATATAGCCATGGATTTCATACATGGGCTACCCGATCCCGTGCTGGAAATGACTCAATCTTGGTGATAGTGGACAGGCTAACGAAGGTGGCCAAATTCATTCTAGTGGAGAAAGACACCCCGGTTGGTGTATTGGTACGGAGGTTCATTGAGCAGTTTGTGCGTTATCATGGGGTGCCCAAGACTATCGTTTCAGATCGGGATGGGCGGTTTACATCCAGGGAGTGGAGGTCAGTTCAGTCCCATCTGGGTTCTCATTTGATTTTCAGCACGGCTTTTCACCCTCAGACCGACGGGCTGACGGAGCGCACCAACCGTACACTAGAAGATCTTTTGCTCCTGTGTATTTTGGACCGCGGCGAGCCTTGGGAGCGGTTGCTACCACTGGTCTAGTTTTCATATAACAACGCCCATTAGTCCAGAAAAGGCATGGCTCTATATGAGGCATTGTATGGAAGAAGGTGCAGGACCCCACTATCATGGGTTAAGGATGAGGATCCGTATGCACTAGGCTTGGAGTTTGTGGGGGATACGGATGCTCAGATTAGATTGATCCGGGACAGGATGTTGGAAGCCCAGAGTAGGCAGGCCAAATATTACGATGCGAGGCATTGTTAGGTGGAGTTCCCGGTGGGAGACCGAGTTTTCTTGAAGATACGGCCGATGCACGGAGTCTCGCGGGTTTGCAGGCAGAAGAAGCTCAGTCCGAGATATATGGGGCCTTACAGGATCCTGGAGCGGATCGGACCCTTGGCTTACAAACTGGAGCTACCGCCGGAGTTAGCCGGATTGCATGACGTCTTCCACGTCTCCTCACTACGAAGGGCTCTGCTACGCCCTGAGCAGCTGATTTCCACAGTAGACGGCCCGATGGCCTCGGATCGATCAGTAAACTTGGAGCCGATCAGGATTGATGATACGGTAGTGCGGTTCTTGCGACATAAGAAGGTTCCATTAGTCAAGGTTCTGTGAAGCAACCATGGGCAGGAGGAGAATACATGGGAGCCATAGGACTTGATGCAGAAAAAGTATCCAGAACTCTTCGAGTCAGGTATACCTTAAACCATAGGGATGTTATAATTTATTACATTCCAGTAGAAACCCCCGTAGGCTTAACCTTAATTTCGGGGATGAAATTTTTATTTTTGTTTATTGGGATTTGTAACATCCCATTTCATACCAGACCCCAAGGAGAGGTTTTGTAATGACCAAGTCATGACAAAACCCTAGGAAGCCCAAGAAGGCCAAATGACCCGGGCTCAAGGTGAAAATCACCTTGGTCTGCAAATAGTAGGGCAGAAATTTATTTAAAACAGGATTTGAGCTTGGGCGTTGAGTGCGTCGAGTGCACTCAACTCCAAAAGCTGAATGGTGTTGAGTGCACTGACTGCACTCAACGCCATCCTGTATAGGATGTTGGCGTTGAGTGAGCTGAGCTCACTCAACGCCATAATCTGGATGGCGTTGAGTGAGCAGAGCTCACTCAATGCCGTAATCTAGATGGCATTGAGTGAGCAGAGCTCACTCAACGCGATAATCTGGATGGCGTTGAGTGAGCTGAGCTCACTCAACGCCATAGTCTGGATGGCGTTGAGTGAGCAGAGCTCACTCAACGCCGTAGTCTGAAAGGGCAGTATCCTGGATGGCGTTGATTGAGCAGAGCTCACTCAACGCCGTATCCTGGATGGCGTTGAGTGAGCAGAGCTTACTCAATATCGCATCCTGGATGGCGTTGAGTGAGCAGAGCTCACTCAATACCGCATCCCTGATGGCGTTGAGTGAGCAGAGCTCACTCAACGCCATAGCCTGGATGGCGTTTAGTGAGCTGAGCTCACTCAACGCCATTTTACTTAGAAAATTTTCTTGCAAGGTTTTGGCTTGGCTGCTGGTTCAGTTGAACCGGGCCATTCTAGGAAGTGGGCCAGAATGTGTTATTGGGCCGTTTCTTTTATTAAGACCCAGTTAAGTCTCATTTTAAAATATTGACTGGTCAATGCCATGTGGTCGTCGGCTTTGGAAAAGAAGAGGAAGTTTCACTGTTTCAGCCATGGCCGAATGATGGCTTGCATGGCTATTAAATTAGCATTCAAGCTAGGCCCCTCGTTTTTGCCAAGTAATGGCTGGATTTAAGTCCTCATGGGGAGAGGAGGAGTTTCCTGCCTTTCTCCAGCTATTTTGAGCCGTTTCATCTCCCCTCCACCATGGCCGAAGCATGCTTTTAAGGAAGCATTAATGGTTGGACAGCCTATACCCACCTGCATCCCCATTTCTTCCCTTTAAAAGACTCCCTAGACTTAGAGATGAAGTTTCCGCCCGGACCCGACGGATTAGAGCTTTGTGTTGTTTTGTAGAAGAATTCTGGCGACGCCACCACCGCGCCAATGGCATCCCGACAATTGGCTCGTCTCCAAACCACTAACAAGGTCCTCCTCAACCTCTTCTTCTATGGATAGATCTTAGGAATTATTAGGAGAGATATCGGGATCAAAAGAGCTGGATCGGGTGAGCGTTTCCATGGTTTTTCAAAAATTCATGGTGGTCGGGTTCACCGGAAACCGCCTCTCCGGCGGCCGTGCAGCCCCCTAACGGTAGCCCTCACCTCAACGGAGGTGGTTGTGGTGGTGGCCAGCCAGGGAGATGGCTGGGTGGACAGGAAATCCACTTGGAAAGCTACATGTCATTAGGGCATTTTGTTTACGGGCTCTGTTTGGAAGAAGGAGATGAACAGTAAAAGTATTATTGTTCTTATAATAAATATAATGATTTATTATCCCTTTTAACAGACTTTTTGATTCTATTAAATGAAGCCCTTAGAGGCCGATAAAGGAAAAATGGTCAGTCACAGAAGTTGTAGCCCTTCGAGTCTAGATTATTTTAAAAAAAAATTCAACTCGTTTGGATAAGTGGTTTGACCACATAACCCATTTTGGTGGACCTATACCTAGGGCTATCCTAAGATTTAAATGGATGCCCACCCTTCATCCCTTGTCCAAATGATCTGAAATTTGGGCAGAGAGTCTACCCTATACCTAGGTCCTGTCCAAAAATGGGAATTTTTGGACAATATTTTTCTATAGTTTTTAGAAAAAATTAATAATCATTATATAGATTAATTAGGTGACCTAATGACTTCAACCCTCCCAAATTTTGGTGAGTGGACCCTGGGTTCATCATAAGGCTCTGAATAAGTTTTCATCTCATTTGGAGATGTTTTAGATTGGAAATGAACAAACCAAAGCTTTGCCCTATTAAGGGGTTATTAGGTAAAGAGTGCACTTTGTGATTTGAGTGGTCAAATCACCTCAACAAAGGCTGAGATTTTGACCAATGACTAGGCATGATTCCTAGCACCCTCTCATGGATTTTGTGGTGGATTGGGGGTAGAATAGCCCTAGGACCCAAGGCCAAACCCTAAGGATGGTTCTTGGTGGTTTGTGAAGGGCAAGTGGTCAAATGACATGGTTATGATTTGAAACTTGGTAGAGAGAATTCTAGGGTAGCTAGAATCCTCTTGCAGAAATCTAAATGGATTTTAAAGTAAATAAGTCCCTCAAAACCCTAACACTAGTTTAGGGCACAAAACTTGTAGTGATAGAAATTGTCATTAAAACTCACTGAACAGTGATGAGATTTGGGTGGAATAGTTTTTAAAGTTCGTATAAGCTCTGGAGATTTTGTTATGAATTTAGGACTATTATTTTGGATACTTCATTAACAATTTAGTAATTTGTATTATTTACTTAGAAATTTATTATGGAGTAACTACTTTCTGGAATTTGATGAACTTTAACTAGAGGACTTTTTATTGTGTTTTTAAGCTCTGAGAATTTTTATGGGATTTTTGGAAGATTATTTCTAAGGGTTGTTTCATTAAGTATTGTTTCCCATGAAAACTTAATTAAATTTATTTTGGTGTCTAGCAAGACTATAAAATTATGATCTTTGCACAATGACCCTTTCTGTACCATATTAATATTTTGTAATTTTTATATGATTTTCTGATGAATAATTTTGGTACTTCCTTCTTTACTTATGGTTAATGGAATTATAGTGGATAAATTAATTAGAGGCTAAATCAATTCTGTAAAATCATGGAAATTAATATTTATTGATATCTCTCTATTATTTAGAGATTATAATTTTGGGTGGCCATTACTTGAGAAAATCATGTAGTTCATGTTTAAAATTACCCATGGCCAATCTTTTGGGAAATTTAAATAAATATCAGATTAATTAGGAAAATTATAAATTTCTAGATTTAGGCTAATTATGTCATGATAGACCTCCAGTAAATTTTATAGGAGATTTGGGAGACAATTTGGGGTACCTCCCTTTGTATATCCCATATAGCTTAGGATGGTCTGCGTTTAGTAAAAACTGCTGAAATTATATTATGCTGCAGGATGAACTTAGAGGATTTGGATATTGGTATAATGGTTTGGAAATGTGTGATTGCATCCTCAGTAGCCAAGATGAGGATAGGTTGTTAGGTTATCTAGTCATAAGAGGTGCTTGGGACCGACGAAAGATCGTCCTCCCCGGTAGGAGAGGAAGAGTCTTAATACACTAGGGTTAGATCCAAAGTAATTTGAATGGGATCGGGTAATGGGTAATAACCAATAAAATTAAGTGCCTTGCGAAAGGGAACGATGGGCTTCAGCTACCATCATATTCCTAGTGCCCTTTAAGAGCCCTTCACGGGGTATACCGCGGGCAGTCCTGGGCTAACGTAAACCGAAGGAATAATAAAATAAAAGAGCAACTAGTATAACTAGGGTTGCACATTCACACACCCCGGTAGTAAGGGAGGTAGAATATGTTGGTTTGATTGTCATTCAGACGGTAACTTCTCAAGGTAGATGCACAGACGGGATAGTCTGGGGAGCCGAGGGCTCGAGGGTTTGAATACAGAATAAGGTGGTGGGTCTTCGATATATGACTGTCGTTCACACCGACGTCGGTACGTTGACTCGGCGGTGTGGGACACTTAGCCAAAGAAATTCTTGTGGATACAACCAGCACTAGTACGCGGATACTCAAGGTTGTGTTCTTCTTGGGGCGTACGGAAGGGCTAGGCCGTTAGTGTGGATACCCGCCTAGGAGTTGGGGGCCTGACCCACTGTCTCCGTTTGCCACTACGGAGGTTCTTGGGAGTGAAGCTAGCTGCCTGAATAGGGGGAACTAAAGGTCTGTGCGCATAGAGTCGTGTGCGTGAGTTGCACTTGCATGAATCATGGCATAGATAATCACTACACTCATATTTGCATACAACCGACACCCTAACGTATAAATCGGTGTGAGACTTTTTATACGATGGGAGCCTTGCAGAAGATCCCTTAACTTATAAGTTTGTATGGGCATTCATATAAGTTAAGGTTACTTACTTACTTTCTATTTGGCTTCTTATATATATATTGCTTGCTATATGTTTACTTTACTGCTCACTATCATAGAACTGCTAGATGTACTTTAGTTTAATTAGCTGTTTATATTCCATGAATTACTGCTAGACTAGTTCCGCTGTCACCCTCCTTGCTTATTCTCCACCTTTATAGCTTCCCTTTCCTCCTCTCTGCTCGGTGCTTAGGATCAGTGGGGGGAGGGGTAGGCGATGATAGGGCTTAGTCTTTATAACAAACGGTTTTCGAACCACAACATTATAGGAGCTCCGGATGGGAGACAGGGACCAGCAGTCCAGGGACCAGCACCAGCAGAGTACAGTGTGCATGGAGGTGGGTCATTCTAGTTCTGGTGTACCTGTGACCAGCTCCGTGAGTCATTAGTCTTCCTTATAGCTTCCGCGATGATTGATTTGTAGTGAGGACTCTGATGTACCGGGTTGAGCCCGTTTATATATTTCATCTGTTTTGTTCTTTCGCAGTACTCTATTTTCTATATATTGATGGACTTGCTATGATTTTTATTCATATCTGATTATGTGGACATGTTGCATTTACTTCTCTCTCTTTCTGATCGAAAAAGGCCAACAGAATTGGCGTTTTGTAGTGGAGGCCTTCCCGAGTGTCGATGCCACCGCAAAGCGGCAATTCTGGGCATAAGACCCTGATGGTTGAAAAAGAAAAAAAATGGGGTCTTACAGTGAAGCTTGCTTCCTAATAGGGGAACTAAAGGTCTATGCGCATAGAGTTGTGTGTGTTTTACACTTGCGTGAAACATGGCATAACACATCACAATACTCATACCTGCATTAAACCCAACACCTCATCGTATAAACTAGTATGGGATAGCTTATACGATGGGAGGCTTGCAAAAGACCCCTTAACTTATAAGTTTTTATGGGCATTCATATAAATTAAGGTTTATTATTTCTTAGTATACTTTTCATATACCTACTGTTCTACTCTACTTGTTTATATTACTGCTTGCTTATTATTGAATTGCTAGCTTGCCTTTTCTTTTAAAGCTCTATAGATGTTACAATTTACCTACTAGATAGTTTCACCGTCACCTTCTATGTTCCTACACTCCACCATCATAGCTTTCAAATCATTCCTCCCACACGGTGCTTAGGAGCCACTAGGGGAGGTGTGGGGGAAATTAGGCTTAGTCTTTTGACTAACGGTTGGTGGACCAAACATTTTAGGTTCTCCGGAGAGGGTACAAGAAGCAGCAGCAGGAGATGCTGCACCATTGGAGTACGGTGCACATGGAGGTGGGCCAGTCTAGTACGGGAGCACCATCCTCTGGCTCCGTGAGTGATTAGTTTTTACTTAGCTTCCGCGAGATTGATGTAGCGAGGAGTTGATTTACCAGGCATAAGCCAGTTTATCTTTCTATTTTACTGATCTATTTTAGTACTTTCATTATCATGTGGACATTGCTGTGATTTATGTTTCATATATTATATGTGATTGTGGAGTTGACTTTAGTCTTTTAGTTGTAAACTTCTAATCTTGATGATCGTCAATGCCGGCAGAATCAGCATTTTGTAGTGGAGACCCTCCCGAGTGTCGGTGTCACCGCAAAATTGCAGTTCTCGGTGTAAGACCCGGTAGTGTTGCAAGAAAAATAATGGGGTATTACATCAATGTTCTATCTCTCTTTCTTCTTTTGTCCAGCGGAACATCTTGAGCTACAAAATCAGCATCAGAAGTTCTATTCTTATCTAGTAGGGGTAAGTGAAGTGCAACCCTGAATCCTTGCAGAACTCAAGGGGCTTGCTCAGTATTGATTTTCTCCCCATTTCTGGCTTATTCAAAAATTATGTTTTCCAAATGTAGAGAGTTGTCCTCAAATCTGCTAGATATGGTCTGAAAGATATTATCATTGTCTTCTATAATGGCCTTTTTGTTTTCCTCGACTAGATGTATAGCATGGAAATGAGTGGAATACACAAATTCTTTAATGTGATCCATACCTATCCTAATGGTATCATCAGTTTGGTTTACATGCTGCTTTACATAAGTAATATCATGTGTAGTTAGCCTCATACTTTCATCCTTTGATTTTAGGATGTTCACATTTTGGTGCACTGTACTGCCAGCTTTATCAAACCATCTGGTTATTTCAACATTGGGATATCTTTCAAAGCATCTTTTTAATTCTTTATTGCAACTTTTTGATCTTCAACCAATTTTTTGGTTTCATCCCCTCAACCTTCTTATCAATATATAATTTTGATTATGTTGCTTGCTGTTTGGTATTGCATCCACAATAACCCATATTTGCATGAAGTCATCCTTGAACTAAGATGAATTAAGTTGTATTTGATATCCTTGTTTTAGCTGTGTGTTTGCAGATTACCATTGCTAAGTGTAGACCAATGTGAGTCCGCAGTGGGTCATGAACACAGGACCATACAATGTAATCCCTCATTGTTTGACCAAAGGTGTTGACTCATGTGTAGCCTCTCAATTGGGATACACTTCATATTCAAACCTTGGATCATGGAATGAAGATTGGACTCTTGAAGAGTAGAGAAAGATTTTTTCTAAAGTTCAGAAAATTCTCTAAGTCCACTTCTCGAGAAGTGCCTCTTAGTTCTCGAGAAGTCCTTAGAGTTCTCAATAAGCTTAGCTTCAAAGTTCTCGAGAAGTGCTTAGAGTTCTAGAGAAGATTAGCCTCTTAGTTCTTGAGAAGTCCTTAGAGTTCTCGAGAAGTTGCAGCTTTTGGTTCTCGAGAAGTCCAGATAGGTTCAAAAAAAAATTTAAGTCAGAGTTCTCGATAAGTCTGTTGTAGTTCTCGAGAAGTCTTCTTTATTCCCGAGAAGTCTTGGCCAGTTCTCGAGAATTCTCAATTATTGTTCTCGAGAAGTCCAACTTGTTCTCGAGAGGCTTGGCTTAAGTTCTCGAGAACTTCCAGCCCTATTTCTCGAATAGTCAAAAGTTGCCTCAGAAATCTTTCTTAAGTGTTATTTCTCGAGAAGACTCCATAGTTCTCGATAAGTCACTTAGTTCTCGAGAACTCAGCCTTTTTTTCTCGAGAAGTCCAGACATCTTCTAAGTAGTATAGTTCTTGAGAAGTCCTGATAGTTCTCGAGAACTCAGTTTCTAGTTCTCAAGAACTAAAATTACTTCTCGAGAACTGTAAGTAAAATTTTTCAGAAAATTACATTAAGTCCAGATCGGCCGAAATTTTCAAATGACTTGACGTGATTGGTCCACGTGTCGTGATTAATGTCTTTTCTAGCCATTAAGGTTAATCCTATATAAAGTCTTATCATTAAGACAAAACCCTAATTATTACAAGGAGCGGAATTCCGTACATTCAAAATTTCTGGATCGGCCTTCACTTTCAAAAAGAACACGTTCTGAAGCCGCCGCCGCCACTCACGAGTAGACTGATCTTTTTTGCTTTCAATCCATGAAGACTTGCTGTTCAAGGGATCATCATCTTCTCCTTGATCGATTAGTTCAAAGCTTTCTCAGGTCAGATCGTCAAGTCTTCCTCAACCGTTTCTGGAAGAGCCGCCAATTCAAGAAGAAGACCTAGGGCTGAATTTTTCCAGATCTGAGAAATCTCTGTTTGTATTTTTCCAAATCTTGTTGTTATCTTGTAGGAGATTATTCTCCGAGTGTAGGAGCGTTGTTCTCCGAGTTGTAGGAAGTTTTCATCTTCCGAGTGTAGATCCATTTGGATCGAGTTTGTAGGAACTTGGTTCCGAGGCGTAGGATTGTTTTCAATCCGAGATAGTGGAGTAGCCAAGTTTAGTGATTTTCTAGATCGGTGAGGTAAAGTCGACATACCCAAGATTGGGGAACCACTTTAAATCTTCTTGTCTTTCTGTGATTGCTTGATTTCTTGTGCTAGTTCGTTAAAATTTTTATTCCGCAAATAGACGCACGATTCACCTATTCACCCCCTCTAGGTGATTTAGGTTGACAACTTTACACTTTCAAATTGTATCAGAGGGAGGTTGGTCGTTAAAAGGTTAACACCTTGATCAATTTCCACTCGAAAGTTGTCATTTGCTTATTCAAGCAATGGACAAGGTCAAAGATTTTTCCAAGCTTCCCCTGTGCACAAAGAATAACTTTCCCATGTGGAAAAAGAGAATTAAATTTTTCATGGAAGCTGTGGACCCCCGGATCTTCATGATTGTTGAAGAAGGTCTTTACGTCCCCATGACTACCTCCACTATAGATCCAACCAAGAAGGTTCCTAAGAAATTGATGGATCTAGATAAGGATGAGATTGCACTTGTCTCTTTGGACAAGAAAGCTAAAAATATTATAGCAAGTGCAGTCGATGACTCGATGCTTTAGAATCTGATTCACTGCCAATTGGCTAAAGAGATGTGGCAGTCTCTAGTAACTCTGATGGAAGGTACTGAATAAGGGAGGGATGATAGAAGATCCCTACTAAACATGAAATATAAAGCCTTCAGGCAAGGGTGAAAGGAGACCATTGCAGATACTTTTGAGAATTTCTTCAAGATAGTAAATGGCCAAAGAGTGTATGGCCGAGTCTTCACTAATGGGGAGTTGAATATTATGTTTCTGAGGTCTCTCACAAAGGAATGGGACAACAAAGTCTGTGACATCCGAGAGTTTGGCAGACAACCTTAAATAGACCCACAGAATCTATTTGGCAAGCTGATGTCCTATGAACTGTAGATCAATTCCAGAAAAGCCGAAGAAGAGAAAAGTCACTTCTCCTTAAAAGAGAAGTCTGTTGCATTAAAGGCTGACAGTTCAAGGAAGGGAAAAGCTGCCTCACCAGCACCTGCTCAAGAAGTGAGTGAAGAAGAAAACTCTGAGTCAAGCACCTCGGGGTCAGAACTATCTGAAGGAGAGTTCTCTATGCTCTTAAGGCAGTTCAAGAAATTCTTGAACAAGAAGAAGCAGTGTAGAGGCAAGGATGCCTCATACAGAAGATCATGACATGACGGTGATCAGCGAAAGAAAGGCTCGAGTAGCCATGACAGGTATAACTCTAAACAGAACAAACAGATTTCTACTGACATTGTTTGCTACTGCTGTAATAAACCAGGTCACGTCATAGCTGACTGCCCCCACAAGAAGAAGGAGGGTGACAGAAGAGAGGAAAAGAAGTCCTAGTACCACAAGAAGAGGACAAAGAAGAGCCTGTTGGCCAAGAAGGGCAAGACTCTCAGCGACTCCTACACATCTGAGTTGAGTGAAGAAGAGGAAGCCTACTTTGGGCTCATTGCTCAATCAGATGACGAACAAGAGCCCCAGTTTACTAGGGAGGTAAAATATCACACTCCTCTCTCAGAATCTGAAAGTTCTGAGCATGATCATGAGGACAGCTCTTCTGAAGATAAGTCGGAACTTATGGCCCTATACAAGGAGTTGATCATGACTTACGACAAATGTCGCTGAGTCATGAAAAATCAGGCTATAGAGATTAAGTCCTTAAAGGCTATTGAGAGTTGCTTGAGAGAAGAAGTCGCTAAGACTGACTCTCTAAAAGAGAACTTTAATCTTGTTATTGAAGAATACAATCAAGCTCTTAAGAATCTCGACCTTAAAGAGAAAAAAATCAAAGCGTTGGAACAACAACTCGAAGCTGAAAAGAAACTTGTTGAAAGTTTCTCCAAGCCTAAGAAAGTTTTTCCACTCAATTCTGAATTCTCAGCTAAGGCCCAAGGAGCTGGACTAGGCCATATTGACGCTCCTAGTAAATCTTGAAAGTGAAACAAGGCTCAACGGAAGAATAAGGCCGTCAAGAAGGCTTTGGCCAAAGAAAAAGGGAAAGCCCCTCTGGATTAGACTGTCTTTAAGAAAGTTATCTTTCCAACAAATAAGTTTGATCTGGACTCGTCCTATGGTCACTTTACCAGGCCTACTTCTGGAGAGCCAAAGTCTCGGTACCAAGGAAGGACTCGCCCTCGAAACTTTGGTGAGAGTGTCTTTAAGGCACCTTTTAAAGAAGTGGTTCTTCAGGAATATGGTCCTTATAATAATGGACAACACTTAAAGAAAGCAGCTAAAGTAAAGCCCGTTGGGGAAAGGCCTCCGAAGGAGAAGAAATCATGTGACTGCCATCACCATGAAGCTTCATCCTCCAAGAATGCTACCCCTGCTAGACCACCATCTCAAAAGGTCAAGCTGGAGTACATAAGGCAAAGATACAACAGGTTTGTCTGTTGGTGCTGTGGCAAAATTGGTCATTTCTCCATCGATTGTTGGTTTAATATCGGGAAGGTTACTACTCCTCAAGTTGGCAACATGAGATTGACCACTCAGAATGCTAATCTTCGTAGGGGGAGTGTTCTAACCCGAGACCAAGGACCCAAATATGTTTGGGTTCTTAAGGCAAAGTGATCATGAATGCAGGTATGTGCAAAGGCCACCAAAATGCCAATCTGGTACTTGGGCAGTGGATACTCTCGGCACATTATCGGGATAAGAAGCCTACTCCATAATTTCACTCCAGTCTGCAACGGAACAAAGGTCATCTTTAGAGTTTCAGACCGAGGGATAACCAAAGGCTATGGTATGATCACTAACGGTAGTGTATCCTTTTCGTATGTAGCTTATGTGGAGGGAATTGAACACAATCTCATAAGCATAAGTCAACTGTGCAACAAAGGATACATAGTTGAGTTCCACGCTGACAAGTGCTTGATAAATTATGTTGACAATATGGAAACAATTCTATCAGACACTCGAAGCAGGAACATATTTTGTTTAAATTTCATCTGTATGGATTCTTCTACACCAGTGTGTCTCTTGGCAAAAGATAGTGTGTCTCTTGGTGACCAATGGCACAAGAGGCTAGCACATATTAATTTTAAAACTATTAATAAATTATTCTCCCAGAACTTAGTACGTGATGCCCCAAATGTCAAGCATATCAAAGAGAGACCTTATCATGCATGCGTAAAAGGCAAACAAATAAGAGCTACCTTTAAAAGCATCATAGGCAAAAAGTCTAATAGGTGTTTACACCTACTTCATATGGACTTGTTCGGTCCACTGCAAATTAGAAGCTTAGGAGGTAAGGATCACTATAACAAATTGTACTTATAGTAAGGACCTAAATTGTTACAATAAGTACCAAAAATCGTTACAAAAACTCTTTGGTAACGAAAAAAACTTTATGTAACGGTCGTCCTCTAAAGCTCGACGCTAATACTTCTTGTAACGAATGTATGCGTGTCGTTACAATAAATTAGTTATAATAGTAAAAACATATTTCGCCGGCCGGCCGCCGACCGGCTACGCCGCCGCCCGCCGCCGCCGCCCGCCCGCCGCCGCCGCCGCCCGCCGCCGCCGCCGCCCGCCGCCGCCGCCCGCCGCCCGCCGCCGCCACCCGCCGCCCGCCGCCGCCGCCCACTGCCCGCCGCCGCCCGCCCGTGAGCCCGCCCGCGAGCCTGCGAGCCCATCATATTTCAAAAATTCATTGTGGAATGGGCAATATAAACCCAAAATTGATGTTTTAACTGGCGATGGGGGACTAAAAATGGCCAAACATATTGTGAGAAAAAATTACTATTTGTAACGTAACATTAATATTGTTACAAATACTTACATTTATAGTAACAAATTAATTTTTATTGTAACAAAATATAAAATATTCGTTACAAAGTAATTTTTGGTAACAACAGAAAAAATTCGTTACTAAATATAGCTATTAGTAACAAACTGTGTTTTAGCTATATTTTAGTCCTTACAACAGGTGCAGTTTGATGTAGTGGATTATACGTTGGTAATTGTTGATGACTACTCGCATTTTGCGTGGGTGTTCTTTCTGAAACACAAGTCAGATACCTTCGATATCTTTACAAAATTTGTCAGGTAGGTCCAGAATGAATACAACTGTTCCATAGTAAAAATCAGAAGTGACAATGGAACGGAGTTAAAATCTGGGGCCATGCAAGAATTTTATGAAAGCCTAGGTATCTTTCATGAGTTTTCCTCTCCTCATACTCCACAGCAAAATGGAGTAGCTGAGAGAAGGAATAGAACACTCATAGAGGCCTGCAGAAATATGTTGAGTAATGCTTCACTACCGGAGTACTTCTGGGCTGAAGCAGTCAACACTGCATGCCACGTGCAAAATCGAGCCCTCATAAACAAGAATCATGATAAGACACCTTATGAACTTCTAAAAGGCAGGAAACCAACAGTTTCATATTTTAGAATTTTTGGCTGTAAATGCTTCGTGCTTAACAATGGTAAGTATCATACTACCAAGTTTAGTGAGAAAAGTTTTGAAGGTATTTTTGTAGGATATAGTAGCCATAGTAAGGAATACAGGATTTTCAATAGAAAAACTCTGGTTGTAGAGGAATCCATATATATTCTATTTGATGAGACAAGCTTGCTGCAAGGCGAATCGTCTACTGTGCTTGTTGAAGATGCAAGTACAAGGATTAAAGAGATCAGCTTGGATGAAACAACTGAAGGTAAAGATGAAAAGTTCATCAAGATCACCTCTCCAACCCCTATTGGAGAGGTAGAGGATCAAGATGAAAATATTGTCCAAGTTGATGAAGTCACTCCTGTAGCTGAAGAAGTCCCAGATGCGAGGAATCTAGAGCTTGGACATCTGAAGGATCACCCAATGGACCAGATCATAGGAGATCCCCGGGATGGTGTCAGGACTCGTCGAGGTACAACTAACGAGAATTTATATTTAAGTTTTCACTCACAGGTTGAACCAAAGAAGTTTTAGGAAGCAAACTCAGACTCATCATGGATCTTGGCCATGGAAGAAGAGTTGAATCGATTCAAGCGCTGCAAAGTTTGGACGCTTGTTCCAAGACCCAAAGGTAAGAATGTCATTGGAATGAAGTGGGTCTATAGGAACAAGATGGACAAGGATGGGACGATCATAAAGAACAAGGCCAGACTCGTCGCCCAAGGATATCGTCAAGAATAAGGGATCGACTTCGACAAGACATATGCTCTAGTGGCAAGACTAGAGGCCATCAGACTGTTCCTAGCTTATGCTGCACTAAAGGGATTAATTGTCTATCAAATGGACGTGAAATCCTCCTTCCTGAATGGTGACATAAATGAAGAAGTGTATATGGAAAAACCCCCAGGTTTTGTCTATCCTAACTTTCCTGAATATGTTTATTTGTTATCGAAGGCGCTGTACGGTTTGAAACAAGCTCCTCGAGCTTGGTACGAAACACTATCTACCTTTCTCCTCAAGAACAAGTTCACAAGAGGAAAGATAGATAAGGCTTTATTTCTTAGGGAAATTAAACGCAAGATTTTGCTGGTGCAAATCTATGTCGACGACATTATATTTGGTTCTACAAACGACAACCTCTGCAAAAAGTTTTCTAAACTTATGCAAGGGAAGTTTGAAATGAGTAGTATCGGAGAGCTGAAGTATTTCTTAGGACTTCAGGTGAAACAATCTGAAGATGGAATTTTCATCTCACAGACGAAGTTCACCAAGGAGTTGATTAAGAAATTCGGAATGGAGTGTGCAACCTCTATGAGGACTCCAATGGCCTCAGCTATGTCACTGGACAAGGATGAGAAAAGGAAACCTTTTTATGAAACAAAGTACAAAAGCATAGTTAGATCCTTGCTCTACCTTACTGCCAGTGGACAAGACATAATTTTCTCTACATATGTCTGTGCTAGATTCCAAGTGAACTGTAAGGAATCTCACTATGCTGCTGAAAAGTGGATTTTGAGATACCTTAAAGGTACACAGAATCTTTGCTTATGGTACCCAAGAAGTAATGGCAGCGAACTTTTTAGTTTTTCAGATGTAGACTTTGCAGGTAGCAAAGATGACAGGAAAAGCACTTCCGGGACATGTTAGTTCCTGGGAAGAAGGCTTATATCATGGAGCAGCAAAAAGCAAAATTGTGTCTCAGTTTCAATGACCGAGTCAGAATACATTTCTGCCGGCAGTTGTTGTGCACAGTTACTTTGGCTCAAGAATTAGCTGGAGGATTACAATATGAAGGTCAAAGATATTCCATTGTTCTGCGACTCATCCAGCGCGATCGCAATCGCAAACAACCCAGTCTCGCACAGCCAGACAAAGCACATCGAGCTCAGATATCACTTCATCTGGGAGCATGTGGAGCAAGGGGATGTGGATCTGTAGTACGTGCCAACAGATCGGCAAGTTATAGATATTTTCACAAAGCCGCTGGATGAGACCAAGTTCAATTTCTTCAAAACTGAACTTGGGCTGTTGAACAAAGAAGAATAGACCAAAGTGGAACAGTTCAAGGCTCTAAAATCTAGGAGTCTTCAAAAAGGTCAGAAATTTCTCAAGAGGGAGGTAGCTCTCGAAAACTAAGTATACCTCTCGAAAAGTGAAGTAACAGTTCTCGAGAACTTAGACTACTTCTCGAAAACCTCTGATCTGTCTCTCGAGATGTCTATTAAGCTCTCGAGAACTATATCATACTTCTCGAAAAGTATACTGATAGCTCTCGAGAACTAAACCTACTTCTCGAGAAATGAACGGATTCTTTTTGACATATGTTTAATTTCTTCTATTTCAAAAACCCGCTTGATTTCAGACCTAACCCTAGATTAATTAGACACTTAATTGACATTACTAGGATTATATATATATATATAAAGTTTTAGAAATCGATAATCAACCGACATTTCAAATATCCTCTTCTCGAAAACTCTTCGTCTTCCGCCGACAGAAAGCTTCATCACAGCCGTCGTCTTGCGCTCTGTCCATCGCTGCCGTCAGCATCCATGGTGCAGAGTTCGAAGATAGGAGTCGGCAGTGAACTCATCATCGCAGGGATTGTAGACATTTCTAATGACTTCAAGAACTTGCTCATTCTCCTGGATACAACCGGTCTGATGTTCATTCTCTCAGAACCCTCCAAGATTTCATTTCTAGATTTAGAGGAATTCTTCCGGAATTCCAAGGTGAGGCGAAATTGTACAGTGGTTAAAACTAATGTCAGAGGGATCAAAATCAAGTTGGATAAAACCAAAGTTTCAAAGATTCTAAAGACGTCCGTTGTGGAAGAGGAGGATGACCTAACACTTGAAGATTATGAAAGAACTTACTCCTTCTGTGTAGTTTCTGAGGAGTTCAACTCTTTAAGGAGAAATCTCTTCAATGATGTAGGAATTTTTCTGGTAAATTTAATTGGAAAAATCTTATAGTGCAGAACATGGTCCATTAGTTTCATAACTAATGATCTATTTGGTGTTATGATAGCTATTATCTGTAGAAAGAAATTTCAATATGGAATGATGATATTTGAATTGATCAGGGATAGTATTCAGGCTCCCAAGTTTGCAAGGATAATCTCCCTGTTGCTGAGTGAGATTGACCCAGTCACCTTCAAAACCTCTAAAGGTACTCATATCCATCATCTGAAAAAGATCTCATTGTCCTCCATCCAAAGATAGGATCTCTAGCTAAAATATTCCAAGCAGTTAGCTAAAGAACTCGCAGCTTCTGCCTCTGAGGTCTGCACCCCATCTCCCTCCTCTCATCATGTTACTGAACCATCTAGTACAGCAACTGAGGGGGAGCCTGCAGCCTCTGTTCCTGCTGTCAGATCTACTACTTTCTCTCCAGCCAGATAAGCTAGCAGATCTCCTCTCAGAAACCCAGTGAGATCTCCAATCAGAAGCACTGTGAAAGATTCTCTAGATACCACCCTATCAGATGTTCCAGAATAGGAAACACTCAAGGACACAAGTGAAGTAATTAACAACATGATTGAAGAACTCATTTAAGATGAACCACTTCCTCCCCTTCACAAAGACACCTCTGCAGAGCCATCAAAGGAACCTTCTCCACCACCCTCAACGCAAGCTACTCCACCTCCTTCTCCCTCTCTAAGGAAGAATCTACTCCACCAGAGACCATTCCTATCTCTAAAGAGGATGAGACAGAACCTGAAGAGGAGGAAGCCCCTCTCAGGAACCTTGACTTTTCCCTCCCAAGATTTGTTGATGAGGAGGCTGATACAGTATCTCACACTGTAAGAGCCCAAAGCTCTGTGGTTATAGAATAAATTCCTCCATGGAAAGTACCTCCTCCACCTCAGATTGTTACACCTAGTACCCCTCCTACTGCCATTATTTCTGCCACTCCTGTTATTGTTGCTACTATAAGTTCAGATATTCTATCTAAGATTGAAGGTATGATGGCTGCCAAAAGGCAATATTTTAATGCATCTCTCAAGTCATTCAAAGATCAGGTCACCTATTTAGAAAAGGAATTGAGTAGAGGATTTGCAGAGATCCAACACAATACAGATTCTCTTAAAGAGCTATTCAAAATTGGTGGCAAAGCCATTGAACACACCATTACCAGTATTGGTCAGGTCATGGAACAGTCTGTCACACTGGCAAATAATCAAATTAAGTTGGAAAAGAAAGCTCAAGAACATGTGATGAAGATTTGTGAGGAAGTTGGTACATTCAAAGAAGACACCATAGCAAAGCTTTGTGTAGAAATCAGAAAGGGGGAGAGTTTAGTGAAAGACAAGTGGAAAACTTACTGCAGATGCAAAATCTCTCTGGAATGAGAAATTGACTGAGATAAATAAGAATGTTTTAGATCAAATCCAATCAGTGAAATTCCACACTTATGACACTGCTGTCTGGATGAACAACCAGATATTCCCTGACTTTCAGGCTGATCCTAATCTTATTCCTCATCACCTGAATCCCTTTGCTGAAGGTCAATCCAGCCAGATTCCTCAACCTCAAATGCCTACTTTTTCTCGAAGGCCAGAAGATCAGGATCTTCCTCGTGCTTCCTATGAATAGGTTTGGGATGACATTATTCCTAAGGATTTACCAGAAATTCACACCTATAAGAAGAGAAAGTATGGAGAAGGTCCATCTATAAGCAAATATATTCCCCAGCCAGATGTAGAGAAAAGGAAAGCAAAGGAGTTTGCTGAAGTTTGGAGCCCCACTTCTAAAAGCTTAATTCTTGATACTCTCAAATTAGTGATTGACTTTAATGAGAATAGGAATCTCCACTACAGCTCATCTGAGTGGGAATTATATGATAAGTCCATGACCAAGAGAAGGATTTATGATAGAGAGTTTGGAAGGAATAATCCCAAAGCTCCTCCAAAGCCTCCTAGGTACTATCCTAAGCCCTTCAGCTATCAGAGGAGACAGTAAGAGAAGCAGGACAGAAAAAATCAAAGCTAAGAATGAACTATTGTTGATATGTTTTTGAGAATTTGGATGAAATGGTTGTTGATTAGAAATCTAAAACATTATATATATACAATTTCTAGTTTTGCCTAATTATGTCTTTAATTAATCTGTTATTGCATTTAGATTCAATTATTCATTTCCAGTTCTTTCTTAATTGTCATAATTCACCTTAGTGTAGAGGGTTCTGAATTCTACAAATAGGGGGATATTGTTGGGTATTGAATCCACAATAACCAAGATTTTCCTGAAGTCACCCTTGAACTAAGATGAATTAAGTTGTATTTGATATCCTTATTTTAGCTGTGTGTTTGCAGATTACCATTTCTAAGTGTAGACCAATGTTAGTCTACAGTGGGTCATGAACACAGGACCATACAGGGTAATCCCTCACTGTGTGACCCAAGGTGTTGACTCATGTGTAGCCTCTCAATTGGGATACACTTCATATTCAAATCTTGGATCATGGAATGAAGATTGAACCCTTGAAGTGTAGAGAAAGATTTTTTTTAATGTTCAGAAAATTCTCTAAGTCCACTTCTCGAGAAGTACCTCTTAGTTCTCGATAAGTCCATAGAGTTCTCGAGAAGCATAGCTTCAAAGTTCTCGATAAGTGCTTAGAGGTCTCGAGAAGCTTAGCCTCTTAGTTCTCGAGAAGTCCTTAGAGTTCTCGAGAAGTCCCAGCTTTTGGTTCTCCAGAAGTACAGACAGGTTCAAGAATTTTTCTAAGTCAGAGTTCTCGATAAGTTTTATGTAGTTCTCGAGAAGTCTTGGCCAGTTCTCGAGAAGTCTCAATTATAGTTCTTGAGAAGTCCAACTTGTTCTCGAGAGGCTTGGTTTAAGTTCTCGAGAACTGCCAGCCCTATTTCTCGAATAGTCAAAAGTTGCCTCAGAAATCTTTCTTAAGTGTTATTTCTCGAGAAGACTCCATAGTTCTCGAGAAGTCACTTAGTTCTCGAGAACTCAGCCTTTTGTTCTCGAGAAGTCCATACATCTTCTAAGTAGTATAGTTCTCAAGAAGTCCTGATAGTTCTCGAGAACTTAGTTTCTAGTTCTCGAGAACTAAAATTACTTCTCGAGAACTGTAAGTCAAATTTTTCAGAAAATTACTTTAAGTCCAGATCAGCCGAAATTTTCAAATGACTTGACGTGATTGGTCCATGTGTCATCATTAATGTCTTTTCTATCTGTTAAGGGTAATCCTATATAAAGTCTTATCATTAAGACAAAATTCTAATTATTACAAGGAGCGGAATTCCGTTCATTCAAAATTTCTGGATCGGCCTTCACTTTCCAAAAGAACACGTTCTAAATCCACCGCCGCCGCTCACGAGTAGATCGATCTTTTTGCTTTTTATCCAAGAAGACTTGTTGTTCAAGGGATCATCATCTTCTCCTTGATCGAGTAGGTCAAAGCTTTCTCAGGTCAGATCGTCAAGTCTTCTTCAACCATTTCTGAAAGAGCCGCCAATTCAAGAATAAGACCTAGGGCTAGATTTTTCTAGATCTGAGAAATCTCTGTTTGTATTTTTCCAAATCTTGTTGTTATCTTGTAGGAGATTATTCTCCGAGTGTAGGAGCGTTGTTCTCCGAGTTGTAGGAATTTTTCATCTTTCGAGTGTAGATCCATTTGGATCGAGTTTGTAGGAACTTAGTTCTGAGGCGTAGGATTGTTTTCAATCCAAGATAGTGGAGTAGCCGAGTCTAGTGATTTGCTAGATCGGTGAGGTAAAGTGGACGTACCCAAGATTGGGGAACCACTTTAAATCTTCTTGTCTTTCTGTGATTGCTTGATTTCTTGTGCTAGTTTATTAAAATTTTTATTTCGCAAATAGACGCACGATTCACCTATTCACCCCCCTCTAGGTGATTTAGGTTGACAACTTTACACTTTCACTTGCTCATCTAGTAGTGGTTTTGGTGAGGTAAGGTTGGAGCTATCAGTACTACTTGTTGATGGGTGGTTTTGTGTTACTTGAGGTGGGATTTTAGCGACAACATAATCCATACTTGTCCCAAGGTCCTCTTGAACAGGTAACTCAGTATTAGTTGCTGCCTCAACCTCTAGGGGCATTGGTTTATTTTTTCGCAGAACAGGGATCTTAGATTCAAGCTCCCCCTCAACTTGAGCACTAAACACAGTATTACTATCCTTATGATTATCTTGTTTGTCTGCAACCACCTCCTCTTTCTCCCCCTCACTCTGAGCATCATTCTTATGTAAGAAATTGTCCACAAAGGCAATTTATTCTTCTTGTCCTACTAACTCTCCCTCAGCTAGGGAAATGTATTCCTAACAATCATCTATCTCCCTCTCAGTTATTGCAGCTTTGGTTTCAACCTTTTATTGATCAACCTGTCTCTGATACTAATTGAAAGGAGAGAACAATTGATGTTAAACTCTAATTTTTCTCTTGAGGGGGAGGTGGTGAATAAAGATTTAAAATTTTATATCTATCACAAAAATTCTTTATGCTGAATTTGCATTCACACGGCTTTATCACTAGAATTTTACTTTGAACAATTGTGATCACAGTATAGTAATTAAATTATCTAAAAAAATGAAATAATCACAAAAACTGAAACAATATTAGAATGACACAAGAATTATAGTGGTTGACAAAACTCTTGGTACGTCTACTCTTCTACCCCCTTTGGTAGGAATTCAACATCTCAGTATCTCAGTTTTTTTATAAGGATACTAGCTCCTAGAAACAATCTCGAGATCTTTTGATAAGAAGATCTTGAACCAATACAACGTGAGTCTTCTCTCAAGAAGACTCTCAGAACCTTTAACTGAATCCTTTGAAGAGGGATTCTTAAAACCCTTTTCTCAAATTATAAAAGAAAAATAACAAGAGAATAGAGTTACATGTGAGTTTATCTTTGAAACACTAATGAATCCTTTATTGAGAAGATCGCAAGGATTATAAGCCCTTTGATGCAAATGATTCTTTTCTTATCTAAATCTTTTACAAAATTTGTTAAGACCCAGAGAAAAAGAAGAACTGGCTCTCTATTTAAATTCAGGATTGAGATTATGATCGATTGATGTTTGGAAGAATTTCTATATCAGTAGATGAATGTTGATCTTGTTAATATTCATTATATATGATTTTGAATCTCCCATATCACTTTTTTTTGTGTATATGAATATCTGTATATGCTTTTGTGTGTTACTCCAATCAATAACCTATTGTATATTTATATATCAACCAGAGACAACCATCTTCCAATGACTCCAAAAAACCATTAATCAAAGTAAATCTTCCTTGAATAAGATCTGAACAAAATCCCAGAAATTTTTTTGTTCAGCATGCTAATAGACGTCACGTCGATATCTTGTATTAGTTGCATCGAACTCTTGCTTCATTTTGTTTATCTATAAACTTATCTCTATAATCGATGTTACATCGACAACATGTCGAAGAAAGGATTGATATAATCTTGAAATAGCATCAACTAATCTTTATTCAGTTGCTTTAACTTCTAATTAAAATAATGTAAATTTTTAGTCAAAGTTGCATCGACTTCTAGTCGATGCAAGTTAGCTTTTCTTATCTTTCCTCTAAAATTCAGTATGACTTTCTCATGTCCTTTATAGAACCGATGACCTAGGACTTCTAAAATAATATTACCCTCTCTATACATCAGGGGTAATAAGCATAGGATATAAAATCATTTCAAAAATTATTTGTTAAGGTAAATCATAAGGGTTTTTCTCAACAAGAAGTCATACTCCCTCCTCGCAAGGCAACCACAATGATTTGGAGGATCCCATTAGATAACGAGCACCCTCTACAGGTTCTCAACGAACCCAAACAATGCCCCCATGGCGGTTGTCAGTCTTGTCTTCAAATGATATCCATCTCTTGCTACTCCACACCTCAACTCGTTCACCAGAGCCGAGGCAGACCTCGCACCACTTACTAAAAAGACAAACCGACCTCGAAGAGTCGTACTCCTTAAAAAATAGAGAAGCCACTTGATCCTCATCAGCCCTACTAAGGAGAAGTACGTAACTAGAACACCGCAGTACAGAGAAATCTCGATGGCGTAATCCATAGGAGGAACACAGAAGCCCACTTTTAGGCATCCCTCCTTGATCGCAGTGTCCCATAAGAGGGGTCTAAACATACTATAAAGGGGAAGGTATCATAACCCTCACATCCGCCGGAATACAGAAACACTTTCTTCAACCAGTCATGTGGGCAAGGCTCAGAGATGAAGGAAGGTGCATCAATCATGGCAGAGAACTGCTTTTCAGTACCGACAAAATGAAGGATGAACATTAACATCAAAACTAACTCTCGGAGAAAGCACCATTGTGCAAGACTTCGCGTGCATGCACTAATGCCCAAGTGACCCCAAGTAGCATCGCACGGACGATATCACATGGGTACAAACATGCAGGCTGCCATGACAACGTGTCATACATGTGCTTATCCGCATAGGACACCCCATGCACGCTCACTCGCATGGGTATCCCCCACGCGCACTCCTGCGTGCACACCTCCTCTTGTTTGCGGCTCCCCGTGGGTGCGCACCATCGATCGTGCTCCCCTCCGGATGCATCAACCTCCGTACATCCACTTCCATTCACGATGGTCTCCGTGTCAGCACTACCACCAATAGAGTCCATCACTCACACTCTTCCCCACTCGAACGCTCTCCATGAAAAAGACATAAAATATTCTATGAAAATACTTACCTTTTGTGAAGGGGACATGACAGCGATAGGACCACGCGAGCTTCAAGCAAAGGCCCTACGAACTCCAAGGGCTCTTCAAACGAATGGAAAGAAGCCAAGTGACCCTATCCAATATAAAGGCCTTGAAGGGATACTCACAATGGAGTACATCAAGGAAATTGGAAAATTTCTTACCGAATTTCCCCATCACCAAAAAAGACAGCGAATAAAAGCTAGTTTTGTCAAATATCACACATCATGGCAGGGAATGTTCGGTGCATTATGATGAGAAATATCCCATATATTGCTCTCCCAAATTAAGGACGAATGATTATTCACGACTAGGCCTAATAATCGCAAGACCCCCGAATGCCCCAAGATAAGATAATCAAGCTTAGAAATTCTTGGGCTCGTCGCTCTGCGGTACAAGACCCACAAAAATTTGGTGGCATTTGATAAGATCCCTCTTAGATTTCTATGCCAAACCGGAGATACTCGGACCAAGAGCACATGGAAAAAACCATCCCAGTCGGACAAGTCGCTCGCAATACTCTGCACTCAACCAAAGCCTAGTAACACCTGAGTAAAAGGCTAGACCCGAGCACATGCACGGGCAACACCCCCCCCCCCCCCTCGCACACCTGGCTATATCGTGCAGGCACACGCAGCTCGTGTGGGCGCAGTAGCCTGTGCGATGCCGGCCAACATGCGACATATAGCCAATTCGGCCACGCCCCACATGTGTGCCCACGTGGCCATCCCGCGCAAGTAACTAGAATGTGCGTGTCTTGCATGCGTGGTGGCATACAACCAACCTGTATAATTGTTGTTTGCATGTGTGCTTGACTTAAGTGTGCGCCATACCCATCGGGCGACGATGGCCCCCGCCACTGCCGGCCTCCAGCTCCCTCCACCTCTGGCCACCAACCCCTGCCACCTCCGGCCTTCGTCGGCTATCGTCGTCGCCGGGTACTATGCACAAGCCTCCCAGACCACTAGGGGACCCTTTTTAATTTTGCCTAATTTGGTTATCCAGGTAACTGAAACGGGGCGCCGCCAATCGCAAAAATATATTACTCCCCGACGTAATTACCGATCTGCCCCTCCAGAAAACTATAAATAGTCCCCCAGACCTTAATATGAAGATAATCAACTCTGGAAAGAAAAGGATCTTTGATGTTTTCTGGTGAGGCTTTGACACTTAGTCCAATCCTCTATTCGAAACTCGTTTGCTCCCTTTCTCCCTCAGACACCCAATCGCAAGAAGACTATAATGACTTAGCCAAATATCCTGGCTGGAATGCTTCTATCAAAGTTCCATAGACATAGCCGATTTTCAAGGACGGGGCACTTCCAACGAGACTCCAAGAAATAGCTGCGCTCTCTCTCTTTCGTACTTGTAATGGAGTGGTGTTCCGTCACCCTCCGAGTCGACTATCAAAGCCTTACAATCTCCAAAGAGATAGTGGATTTTGGCACGGCATAGTTCCAACCACGTGATTATTCACCCTTTCAGGGTTTCCACATCAAAAAAAGCTTCTTGTCATTTTTTGTTGATTTCTTTGACTGTTTGCTCTCCCAGTCTGATTTCGAGCTAAGGTAGGCCGGTGAAAAAAAGGCAACCCACAATAATAATATATATATATATATATATATGTTTTAGTTAATTTTATAATAGTTAATTCACACACACACACATACATATATATAATATGTAAATTTAATAACATTAAAATTATTTATATATTAAATGATTTTAAAATAGAATATTTATTATTACATAATAAATGTGTTATTTACTATATAACGGTATATAATATTTATTATATATTTAACATTAATAAAACAAACATTTGCAGTATTAAATGAATGTAACATATCAAAATATAATATTATTAATATTTTCAATATAATTATCTTTATTATTAATATTATTATTATAATATAATTTTAGTGATTACGTTAAAAGTTTCTAAATCATCGCATATGTGCAAGGCATACTCACATGATTAATTATTTTTAGCTTTTCCATTATTAGTTACAATTTAAAAAAATTCCAAAATATGTATGTGTATAGAGCCGTTTACCAAGACATCCCATATAAGTTGCACAACTATAGATTGCATCTCTCTATCTTTTGAAATTGCAAAGAACTCCCCTCTGAAGTTACATTTCATAACAAGAATTTTGTGACTACATATTACTACAAAATGTAAACTTACATGAGTGTTTTTGTTTTAATTTCAAAAGATAAAAAGGTACAACCTATAATTTTGCAAACTTATAGGTGAGGTTTTACGTAATGCACAAAATACATGCTATGTAATGTACACACAGAAGGGAGGCTTATGTAATCTAAAAAGAGAGAGATGAAACCTATAATTATATTAACTTCATGGAGAGGTTTGGGTAATTAATACTTAATAGTATGCAAATATCTATATTAGTTGAAAAAGGAAAGAATCATTGAGTGTGACACCATCAAACTCATCATTACTATAAAGTGTCTGTAGCTTCAGCTTAATACTCATATATACTCTTAGAGAGAGAGATAGAGGAGGTAAAATGAAGAAAGTGAGGGCAGTAATTATGAAAACTTAGCGTTAGGAACAGTATATATACTAATCGCTTTTGCACACGCACGCGCATACACAAACACATTTTACTTTCTTGCATGCATAATTATGTGGATGGACATTATAATTTAAACTATTTTAAAATGAAAAAAGAATTTGATGACATTAGATTTAAAATGCAGTAGTATTGGCATTGTGAATGTTTTACCAAAGAGGAGATTTCCCTTTTAAAATTATATATACAAATATATGTGTGTGAAAGTGAGGGATAGATCTATCTTAACTCTAGAGGGGGGTGAATAGTGTATTTTTAAAACTTTGATTAGTTTTTTTAGCGGAATTAAAATAAGTGATATCTATATGTATAGAGAGAAATAAAAATAAAGATAATTACAGCACAGCAGATAAAAGAATAAAGCAACCCATATGACACAATGATTTTATAGTGGTTCCCCTAAACTTGGGTACATCCACACTTCTACCACCCTGGTAGGAATCCACAACAGGCTTTTGATCAGGTGCCCTGCCACCACGAATTTTTGCTCAGATGCCCTGTCACCACAAGATCTATTTCAAGGGAGATCTAACAACCCTTTGAGATTTTGACCAGGCGCCCAAAAACCAAACCAAGTCTTTTGATCAGGAGACTTGACAACCAAAAGATTACTTTTGAAGGGAGTTAAAAACCCTTTGTACCAAAAAGTTAAAAGAAAATAGATGTTGTCTTCTCTTTCTCAAAGTTCTGAGAAGACTAGTGGATTGTTGTTGTTGTCAAAACTCCTCCTGAGATGTAGAAGAGTTCAGGAGAATGAGAGCTTTTCTCAGGGTGTAGTCTTTCAGATTGTAGAATAACTTCAGGAAACTTTTAGACTGATGAAGATTGATTGATTCATGAAAGTCCTGAAGCAAAACTGAAGAAGACTGATGTTGTATGAGAGTTGTTCTTCTTTCATTTATCTTGTATTCACAATTCATAAGATTCTATATATTCTGTTTATTCTGTGTTGTTCCAATCTTCTAAAAAATGTCTTTTATATTCCTTGAAGAACTTAGCCTTTGAATTTTAAATCCTATCCTTGATTGACTGCAAAAAATCTAGGAGACTGAACGGCTAGAATTATCTTAAATGAATTCCCTAACTGTCTCTGAAAATAAGCAAAGTAATAACTCTGTGAAATATCATAATTATTGCTGCCATGGAACGGCTATATTCTTGAGAATATAATCATTAATTATCAGATTATTACTAATTAAATATAATCAAATAAATTGACAGACGAACTGAGAAACTGAAGAGTAAAAAACATCGAACAGAACTAGAAAGAAAATAGTCGACATCAGGAAGAATTTCGTCGACCTGAACTCCAAGTTCGTCGTGTTGAGAAATCTCCTTCGTCGAGCTGAGATCAGCGATCATGAACTGGAAAAGGACTTCCAATCTGAGCTCCAAGTTCATTGACCAGAGAAAGAGTTTCGTCGAGCTGAACTTCTGATATGAGATCAGAGATCGTCGACCTCAGCTGGACTTTCGTCGAGCTTAACTCAGACAAGGAACTCTGAGTTTGTCGATCGGAGATTGACGATCGTCGAGCTGAGTTCAGATATCATCGAGCAGAAATTCTGAAGTCTTTAAAACTTCTTGTCTCTAAATTCTTGAGTCTCTGAAGTCTTCTGAAGTCACGTTCAAAAGGCAACCTAATAAGACTAACCTTAACCTTAGAAAAACAAATGACTATAGGCTATACATGATGGGTCAACAAACCTAATAGTGAACCTAGCCCAAATCAACCATAAACAAGGTGGGGTTCCAACAATCTCCCCTATTTAGGTGAGGTCACTATGAACAACAATAAAAGAAAAAATCACAAAGCATAAAATAATATCTGGCCGAATTATAAAGTTTCAGTAGATATAAACAGAAGTGCCTTGTAACAAATTTACAAAAAATAACAGTTAAGATCAAAAGCAGAAAATGAAGAACTGTCAAACTTTCTTTGAAGTATCCTATGAAGTTCTAGCAGAAGTTTTTGTGAAGATAATTTCTCTATTGGAATCAACTGCTTGCTATTTTGTCATCTTTATGTCTTTAGCTCCAAGAATTATCACAGAAGCAGCTCTTGGTACAACTGCTTCAGGATGTAAATAGATATAAGTATCGACATTAAAAAGGTTTTGTACCTGATATTTGTCCAGCTCTTTCTTTTTGTATGAAGACATTGTAGTATAATGAGAAATATGTTAACCTTGTTCTTTATATTTCCTGATTTGAGAAAGTCCAATAAGTTCTTTGAACCTGGACATCCTAGAATTAGGATCCATCTCTGGATCACACACTAGAAATAAAGGCCTTTCAAAACTGGATTTGTCTTGCTAATTTGATTAAGATAATTTTTGTTGTCTGCTTTGCTTTTGATACTATTGTTGTCTGTTGCTGCTAGAACTGTATTGTTGTCTGCTATAATAAGATATGGAATGTTGAGAAGATATAGACTTTGGAGATTGAGAAACAGTTCATGAGGATCCAGCTATAGGTGGAGGAGGAGGAGGAGGACCTCTCCTATATTTAGGTGGAGAAGAGTATCTCCTGCTCTTATTCCTTACCTTAATTTCATTCTTGGAATATCTCATCCAGTGAGTGGATTTTGGAGTGAGAGTTATATTATGAAGAATATAATAAGGAGTATCTGCAGTGGAAGAGGGTTTAGGAGGAGGCTTGGGAGGAGCCCTCTTCTTTGCTTTTATCATCTTGGAACTAGTATCCTCAGAGTCATCAGAATCTTCATCATCATCATCATAAGAATTGTTAGGATTATCATAGATAGCATGAATTTGTTTCAGCAAATCATTAGTGAGGATAGGGTGAGCCTGAGGTTGTTCTTGATTTTCTGGCTCTGCAACTTCAGTAAACACTAGATCACTCTCTTCTTCCATATATGCAAACAAGACCTCATCAAGATCTGGCATGAGAGACTCAGCCCAGCCATAATTTGGAGGAGAAAAAGCCTTTGGCTCTGAGATTTCTTAATCAATGACCTTTTCACTTACTGACAAACTTGTCCTTAGCTGATCCAAAACTAACGGACAAATAGGTGATGTGCCGCACACTATGGCTTGAGAATTATCAAGAACTGATGAATCAAAAACTGGTAAATAGATGATACACATAGTATCAAAAGAATGTAATAAAGAATAATTATCAACTGAGGGATGTATAATGAAATCACCAACAATATCTATTGCTGCAAAAAAACTGTCTCTTCTACAAAACACGACATCTCTGTATCATCATCAAGAATTTCAATGATCTTTGATTTTGGAACATCTGTTGCTTCTGCTGCTACTACTAGAGATTCTTCACAGAGCATCTCGCCCTGCCTGGTTTCAGAGAGTCCTGAAGCCAGGCCCCTAGAAGAAGATGGGACAGAAGAGGAGGAAGCAAACTGAGCAGAGAGAAAAGAGATAGAAGCAGAAAGAGGGGTAATGGACTCATCTATAAGATTCTTCAGAGATGGAGTGATGAATTTTAGAAGATCTAAAGCAATGTTAGAGAAGTTAAGATACAGTAGTTCAGGAGAAGATGGGGTATAGCTGGATTGTTGGCCATAATTGGAACAGACAAAAAAACCTTGAGGGAAGTGTGTTTGTTAGAATTTTGGAAATGTGGATGGAATGTTGGATGGAAGATTGGATTGAGGGATGGTATCTTGAATTTCATCTTGGTGAGGAGATTTTTGTGGAGATGGAGATGAAATAAGATTGAATGAGGGAAATGACAATAGTTGATCTGGATGAGTAGATGAAGATGGGAGATCATCAAGATGACATGGTTGAGGAGATTAAGGAGGTGGAGATGGTACATCCTCAACAATATGGATAGGTGATTGTTGTTGAGATGGTAAGACTGGAGGAGTGGATGTAGAGTGTTGTTGAAGTGGAGTTAATGAAGGAAATATGGAATGAGGTGGAGATGGAGGAGGAGCAGTAGCTTCTACTAGGGTTGGAGAAGTGGTTGTGTCAGCCCAAGTGTTCTCAGAACCAATCCTAGAGGAGTAGGACTTGGAGGGCTTGGAGATAGTCCTCTCCTATCTTCCAAATAAGGCCGAGGTATGCCTCTTAGAGGCATTGATGAAACTTGTCTGGGAGACCAATAACACTAGAGCCTTTGCTTGAAGGAAGATTCCTGGAATCCTTCCTAAACTAACATCCTTCTTGTTAACTTTCTTCTTAATCAAATCAAACAAAATACCTCCCCAGTTCACTGACTTTTGGTTAACTAAGGCACACATCAGATTAAACTTGTGCCTAGAAATGTGATCATGAGCAGAGTGTTTTCTCAATAACACTTTGCCTATAAGATCAGCTAGAAATCTATATTTTATAGATACATTTTTCTTAAGTAGATGGTTTGGGTTTCCTGCAGTATGCCCTAACCTTTCTAGCATCTCATCAAATTCACTGCTAGATAGTTCTATTTCAGTTATACCATTAACAAAACTAAATACTTCAGTCAAAATATCTGGAGAGAGAGGAATCTGGTGACCTGAAATTTTTCCAATCAGAACTGGTGTATCTTGAATCTTGGCTGTGAAAACCCATTCCTTTATCTCTGTTACTGGCAGTTTGATCCTGGTAGTCATAAGTTTTTATAACTGCTGAGCCTCGAAGAGTTATAAGATGTTCTGGAAGACTTGATTGGATTGGCTGAAGGAATCGATGTCGATGTCGAAGCCGGCATCGAATTTCATTCCTGAGAGAGTCGTCGCCAAAATTGCCATTACCTGCAAGAGCAAAAAGATCAAGTGCAAAAGAAATGGAAAGCGCGGGATGGAGTTCGATGAAAACCCTATTATAAGTTTTCAGAAGATGAAACGAGGAACTCCGTCCTATGAAAAAGAAAAGCTTCGAGCTCAGGTCAACGAAAGAATTTCATGAAGAAATGATATCGTCGATCTCAGTTTGAAGAGGGGAAAAATAGATAATCGTTCTCAGGTCGACAAAATATTTTCTAAAGCAAGATCGTCGATCTCCGTTTGACGAAAATGACTTCACATAGAGATTTTGTCGTTCTCAGGTCGACAAAAATTTAAAAGAAGAGTGCACAGATCGTCGATCTCCGTTCGACGAAATATGACCAATTCTTTGACCTTGGACAGAAATAAAATTAAGCCTTCTCCATTAATCATACCTAACAGATTTAAGAAGAACAAATGTTTCTTTTCATCCAAAGGTTTGGTGAATATGTCTGCTCTTTGTAAATCAGTAGAGATAAAGACAAGTTTAATTTTATTTTAGTCCACACAATCTCTAATGAAATGATGTCTGATTTCTATATGTTTGGTCCTACAATGATGCACTAGATTTTGTGCAATGGAAATTGTACTGGTACTATCAAAAAATATAGTTGAATTATTTAGATTGAAACAATATGTAACACCCCTATCTGTCACATGGCATATAACAGTCTGTCCGGCCAAGGCCCTATGCTATATACTATAAACAGACCGAAGGGTTACTAAATGAAACCATCCATCCAAGATAACGCATCCTACACAGACTACATTCTAGTGGAAGCATGTTAAAGGTTTAAGAAAAAAGAACCCAAAGCACAGCATGAATGTCCACTAAAATGTAAAGTAGGAATGATAGTACAAATACAACAAATTGTTGGTCTTATGGCCTTACAAGAGTTTACTTAAACAATAAGTGTCTTCAATGCATCGGCACGCAGGACAGTCACACATGAGCGTAAAGAGTAAAAATTCTCTTTGGCCATCAATGGCTGGCTTAACAATAAGGGATTCAACCCGCAACTTGCCTCTAGGCTCCGCAGCACCTGCAAACAATATTCCACCACAGTGGTGGAAAACAAAAGCAACGGTCAGCTAAATCTAACCAAAATATAACGACCCCACCCCTTACTTGGGGTGGTGGTGCTACTTCCCTGCATATTAATTGCATAGCCCAATATCATAGTGAAAGCACAACATCAGCACATTACACCATAGGTGTAAGCTCGCACGACCACACACCCCGTGCTCTCAGGGCACTTACTTGGTGAAGCCGGTCCAAACTCGGTCCGTCCTGTAGATCCAATACCGCCCCCAGGATGGCAAACATCGCGAGCATTAAATTCCTTTCAGCCGAAGTCTAGACTAACTCTCCAAGCCACCGGTAAGTCTCATGTACCTTAGGTCACTTTAACCGAACCACTTGGAGTGGGTAAGGTTCCACCAGCCCGTTGCTCACCTTGCCACAACAATTTCGCCATCGGCGCGGGTCAAGCTTCAACGAATCCCAATGTATCGATCATACAACAGTACATAGCCCAGTTATGTACAAGGCTGGCTCCCAGGCCACCAAAATAGCAGAACTTCGCTTCTGCTCAGATTTTCGGGTACATCTTGGAGTTAATCCCCAAGGCTCCCTACTGCAATCTACCACGTAGAAACCCAAAAACATACGGCACAGAGTCTTCTCCGGCAATCCATGCATATTGAAACCATCACCGATCCAGACCAACTTGTCCGGATAGGCTTCACACACCATGCCTATGGCCGTACTTCTATTACGGACTCTATATACAAAACTATGTGGGCTATTAATGTCCACCCGATGGAACACCACACACTCACCACACACTCGCGAGAGCGGATTTCCTATGCAAAAAGGAAGAGGACTTCACATGTCCAAGAAGAGAATCGTTAACCTAGCAGTTCGCTTTGGTGCCATGAAAAAGAGGAGAAACTAGACGGATGAAAAGCACCGCAATGGCCTCGCCTCCATGAATCTGGACTCGGCTCACAATTTGGGGCTCTGAAGCTCCACCGGCAGCCGGATTCCTCCTTCTTCTTCCTTGCTCTCTCCTCTCTAACTCTTTAGAAAGAGAATGGCCAAAGGGAAATGAGGAATAAACCCTACCATCCCGAACTTAACATGCCAGGGAGGATTTCAGATCATCAGATAATTTCTAAATAGAATGAACGACCTCGATTAGCCCTTAAAAGAATTTCTTGGGGACGAACACGACTTGTAACATGCATGTGTCACAGGACGTGCCTCATGATCTAAACACGATTGTCAAACACAGAACAAAACACGGCATCTGACACAGCTTGGGACACGCCCGTGTCAACCATAGACACGCCCGCGTCATTGGCCGTGTGCCTCAATCGATGCTGAAACCATCGCCTCCCGAATAGGACATGTCCATGTGACACGCACGTGTCAAAGGCCATATGCCAGACACGGCCTAGGACACGCCCATGTCCCAGGCCGTGTAACTCACTCGACACAGCCCGATAGAACACAGAGCAGGACAAGGCCCTTTACACGCCCGTGTGACAGGCTGTGTGTCTGACATGGCTTGTCTCTGAGGATCGTCGAATGCATTTTGTCGACCTCACGAAAAAAAGTCGAACTCATAGCAGGACACGACCCTGGACATACCCGTGCTCCCGACCGTATTGCTAACACAGGGCAGGACATGGGCTCAGACACGCCCGTGTCACTGGCCGTGTGAAACTATTCAGGCACCACTTTGGCCTTAAAACGCTATCCGTTCCTTTTTTATTTTTTGGGCGTTATAATTCTCCCCCATTAAATGAATTTTGTCTCGAATTTATAGAATGGAAAGATACACAAAATTAAATTGTACCTGAGCGGAATAGCTCGGGGTACTCATCAAGCATGGTCTGCTCTCACTCCCATGAAATCTCCTCCCGACCGCAGTTGTCCCAACGGAATTTGACCATCTTGATGTCTTTGTTATGAAGTCGCTTGACTTCAAAGTCCTCAATGCGAACGGGCTTGACCTTCGTCATCAACCCATTATCAACAGGTACCTGATTGACCACAATCACTTGTGAAGGCTCTTGCACAGCCTTTCGCAATACCGATATATGTAATACGTCGTGTAGACAACTCAATTTCACTAATAACTTCAGCCGATAAGCCGCTTCACCAATTCTCTATAGTATCTCAAATGGTCTAAGGAACCTCGGACTCAGCTTCTTAAAGCGTTGTACCCGTGAGACACCCTTGAACAGCTTAATTTTCAAATATACCCAGTCGCCAACAGCGAACTCAACGTTCCAATGCTTGGCATTTTAGTATTTAGCCAGCATGTCCTGAGTGATCAATAATCGTTCTAGTTTTATTTGTACCAATGAAGAGGCATCTTCCACTTCTTATCGTTTGTACAGCTTCGACTCACCCGTCTCCAACCATGACAATGACATGCAACATTTTCAACCATATAGGGCCTCGAAGGGTTCCATTTGAATACTCGCTTGGAAGCTATTGTTATAAGAAAACTCCACCATGTACAGGTAATCTTCCCACCACATTTTGAAATCTTGGACGTACATGCGAAGCATGTCCTCCATTTTCCTGTTGAACCTCTCGGTCTGACCACCCGTCTGCAGATGAAAGGCCATGCTGAAACTCAGCTTGGTAATAAATAATTGATGCACTAACCTCTAGTCGTTGGATGTGAAGCGCCCATCCCGATCACTCACGATGTTGTGGGGCACACCGTGCAGTCTACAATGTTATCTACGTAAAGTTTTGCTAGTTTATCCACCGAATCATCCTTCCTATTCGAAATGAACTGCGACACCTTCGTCAATCTATCTACGATCACCCAGATAGCTTCGTTTCCTTTCTGCGACCTTGGCAACCAATGCACGAAATCCATTAAAATATTGTCGAACTTCCATCGGGGAGAGGTAAGTACTTCAAGGAACTTCCAGGCTTCTGGCAAACCGCCTTCACCAAGGCACATGTTTGACACTTCGCCACATACAATGCTACATCCTTTTTAAGTCCTGGCCACCAGAATAACTTTTTCATATCTCTAATCATCTTTGTGCTACCTAGGTGAATCGAGTACTTAGTATGATGAGCCTCATACATCAATTCCTCCCATAGTTTACCCACACTTGGAACGCACAGACGATTGTCCCTCCATAAAAGTCCATTATTAACAATAAATTGGGAATTTGACCCATACAAAGCCTCATCCATGATCTGCTTCATGATGTTATACTCATATAAAGCTAACCGAATCCTATCAGCAAGGTCATACTACACCTCTGTCTAGTTCAATTACGCTTCAGCACTAGTCGGCTTGTCAACACAAGAGATATCTAATGCCTCCAAATCACGAACTAAATGCTCATCATGTATCGACAACCAGTTGACCTGCGCAGGAGCCCTGCGACTCAACACATCCGCAACCGCATTTCCTTTTCCAGACACATAATGCATCTTGAAGGTGTAGTCACCCAGAAACTCCATCCACCTCCTCTGCCGCATGTTTATGTCCTTTTGATCCAACAAGTACTTCGGGCTCTTGTGATCGGTATAGATATTGACCTTCACACCATATAGGTAATGCCTCCACAGCTCTAGGGAAAATATTACGGCTGCTAACTCCAAGTCATGGATAAGATAATTCCTTTCGTGTACCTTCAGCTGACGTGAGCCATAAGCTATTACTCTCCCATGTTGCAGTAGAACACAACCTAAGCCATTGCCCGAAGAATCACTGTAAATCTTAAATCCTTTGGTCCCACTCAGCAAACATAGAATAGGCGCTGGGGACAACTGACTTTTCAGTTCTTTGAAAGCTTGCGCGCACTCCAGCGACCACAGAAACTTTTGATCTTTTCTTATCAAAGTCTTAAGGGGTAACGCTATCTGCGAGAAGTTCTTGTTGGAGTTACCATGGTGATCTAGAAGTGGTCAAACCTGTAATCTCACTGCCAACGCGATATGAGCCTGCAGGGTCACACATAAGAGCATGTGGAGAAATTGGAAGATTGATTGTGTTGGTAAAGGTTACCAATCACCATACAGAATGGGGTCAAGCAAATGTTTACAGGGAGATTCGTCGAGAATGGTTTGACGAGAGTCATCGAGTATGACTCGGAGACTAAGGCCAATTCGTCGAGAGTCGACGAGAGTCGTCGAGTATGACTCGGCGACTAAGGCAAAATCGTCGAGAGTCATCGAGTATGACTCGCCGACTAAGGCAAAATCGTCGAGAGTCGTCGAGTATGACTCGCCGACTAAGGCATAATCGTCGAGAATCGAACTGTTCGATTCTCGCCGATTCTGCGACTGATTCTCGCCGATTCTGCGATTGATTCTCGCTGATTCTGCGATTGATTCTCGCCGATTCTGTAACTGATTCTCGCCGATTCTGCGATTGATTCTCGTCGAACCTAGAGGTGATTCTCGCCGAACGGTCCAGAAGCCCTATCCTGTGTGGTCTGCGGATAGCGATACCTTTGGACTTGTTGGGTACATTGGAAAATGTGTACCTGATTTGAAGAAGCCCAACCTAGCTCAATGATATCCATCAAGGTGTATTTGATGTTGTTTTGAGTTGACATGTGCAGGTTAAGAATTGATAATGTATGCAGAAAAAATTCTAAGTCCATGTGTCGACACATAGAAGAAAGTAGTCGACACAACACTGGGAAGCAGTGTCGACACATAGCAGTTAGTCTACAACAAATACTGGGAAAGTGTGTCGACACAGAAGAAGTAAGTCGACACAACACTGGGAATTTGTGTCGACACAGAAGAAAAGCGTCGACCTCAACATTGGGAGATGTGTCGACACAGAAGAATATAGTCGACCTCAAGTTTGTCTACACCAGCAGAATGTGTCGACACATTGTGATTGAGTCGACACATTATAGCAGAGTTAGAAGAAGACTGTGTCGACACCTGAAGGCTAAGTCGACACTTACTAAGTTATGATTCTACAACAACTTGTCGACACACAGGACTTGTGTCGACACACTGAAGAGTCAAGACCAAGTTATTTTCAGAAGAAGCTGTGTCAACTCAAAGGCAACTTAGTCGACATCACTGAAGACTGTGTCGACACCAAAGTCAATTGTGTCGACACAGATAGACAGATGGTCTCGACACTTTCTGACAGACTGTCTCGACAACTTGTGGTTCAAGACTAAGGCACAGGACTTGTTTGAAGACTTGACAGCTGTGGGTTGCCACCAGTTAACTGAAGCTGTCAGACTTGTCAGAAAACGGTTAGAAACCGGATCAGCCGGTTACCATGAAGAAAGTCTATAAATAGACAGATTCAGAAGGAGAAAGTAACTTTTGAAAACATTGATAAGAATCAAAAGTTGTGAAGGATTACAATCCAATTCATTTCAAGAAAGTGCTTGGCACTTAAGAAGATTCCTCCGGAAGATCTAAGAAGACTATCTAAGGATAGATCAAAGAAGATTTCTAATCAGAATTCAGAAGAATCATTCAAAAGTGCTGGATAGAGAGAGATCAAGCCAGAATTTGAAGAAGAAGAAAGAAACCACCAGTGGATTCTCAAGAAGCTGTTTGGAAATCAACTCAGCTAAGTTCATATTCAAGAAGCTTGTGAAGAAAGCTCAGATACAGTTGATTTCATCAGCTGATCAAGAATTGTCTTGGCCTTTTCTCTCTCAATCAGGCAAGACAGTTAAATAATCTTTTCTATATTTCTGTAGGATCTGTTTACACAGATCTGAGTTGTAAGCCTGTGTTATAAAGGCTGAGTGTAGGAGTGTTGAACTCTGAGTGGTAGCTGTGCCTGAGTGTAGGGAGGGTCTTCTCTGAGTGAGGCCTTGGGGCAGGCTGAGGTAGGGCTGTTGTGCCTGAGTTGTAGGAACCAGTTGGGTTCTGATTTGTAGGATCTGTTGATCTGAGATTAGTGGAAGTTTGGCCGAATTGCATACTGCTAGATAGGTGAAGGGGGAAAGGAGTCAGTGATGTTTTATTTTCGTGCGTTTTTACCCACTAGAAGTTTTTATAAATAAGTAGAACCTATTCACGTTTACAAGTGGTATCAGAGGGATCAAAAAGGACCTCCTGGCAAGCAAGAAGATGGGTTCTGGAGAGATCACTATGATCGTGAATTTACATCACGTACAGGAAGCCCCTTCATTCCAATGAAGGTATCAGTTCTTGATGCAAATATCCAAACTCAAAGAGTTATTTGATGAAACTCATCTTGGCAACCATGGATCTCAGAACGATTCATTGTTAGTGCCATACCGATGCATTTCAGAATCCACTGACCTCCGTGGCGACACGTCTACGATCGTAAGGCTGGACAGTCTATACTAAATCAGGAGTATGAAAGCATAAGGAAAATTTAGCAAAAGTCTATAAGAAATTCTATAGAATTGTGAATGGCTATTTCCTATGGCACGAGTCTTCAGTACCTATGAACTGAATGACAAATTCTTAAGATCACTTGATCAAAGGATTGGGATACAAAGATCTGCTGATCATAAGAGAAGTGGCTAAATTGGCAGAGATATCTCCTCCAACCCTGTTTGAAAGTTGCTATCCTATGAAATGCAACTTATGGTCTGCAGGAAGGAGGAGGAAAGAAACTCAACGAGGAGAGCATAGAGAAAAGACTGTCGCGACATTCAATGTAGAAGCCACTAGAAAGAATAGGAGGAAATGCACCATCTCCTCCTAAGGAAGTTACAGAAGATAGTTCTGAAAGTTCAAACAAGGGTTCTGAAACGCTGTGATTCCAGATGCAGATTTTGCTGCATTCAGGGCAAGACAATTCCAGAGGTTCTTGAAGAAGAAGCAGTGGAAGTCTAGGCCTTCTCCATCACAGCAAGTTGATGACTATTATAAGAAGAAAAGGTCATCAGCAGTCCCATTCAAAACCTCAGCAAAGCCACTACTTCAAAGATTGTCTGTTATTCCGTTGCATCCCTCATCCTCCGGCGATCCTCCGGACATTAAAGTGGCTGATTCTCTGACAAGAGAAAGGAATCTTCAGAGAAGAAGATCAGAAAGGCAAGAAGGAGAAATCCTTTGTAAAGAAAGAGAGTCAGACCAGTTCAGCAGGTGAAGCTGAAGCACGGACTATATGCTGCATCTGAGGAAGAGGAGTTTATGCAGTTGCTAGACTCCATCAATGAACATCAATGCGATGCCAAGATCAGAAGAGGACATATGCCAGAATCAGTCTGGTCCTAATGAGGTAAAATGTCCTTCCAGTACATCTGTCTTGTTGTACAAGTGGTTTATCAGCTACATCTGCATCAAGTGATGAACGGATGCATCTGAATCTGAGGAGATGTCTATCATTCATCTTGCTTGTGAGATTCGTTGCCCTTAAGAAAAGCAAGAACCTAAAACTCAGGCTCAGGAAATTCTTTGAACTAAGGGTTCACTCAGGAAATTGCTGAACTGAGTTAGAAAAAGCCTTTGCAAAAATTAAATGAAATTGCCACTGAAGAATTAACATTTCACTTCACATCACACACTTCACTCAAGTGAAGAGTCTGGAGGCCAGACTTAGAATTGAAAGGGATTTAGTGGCTAGTTACTCTAAGCCAAAATCTGTCTTACCCTTGATAGATGAATTTGTCACTCAGAAGGGTAAGGCTGGATTAGGATTTAAAGGTAACTCTAGGCTGGCAGATTCAAGAGGAAAGGCAAAGCCCCTATTCAGCCACTAAACCTTTCAGTCCCCATAAAGTTTAGTAAGGTGAAAGTGCCTTCTAACATATATGATCATGAAGACATTCAAGGTCATATTAAGACTAATGTTCTGAAGAATAAGGGTGTAAATGCAAGCAGGCCTACCTATGGTCATAAACCCAATGGTTTTAAGAAATCAGTAGGTGAAGTTGCAACAGCACCAGCAATGAACAGAAATTCTTTGACAAGGATGTATCTAGATCTAGATACAATAAGTTTGAATGTTGGTGCTGTGGCAAGAGAGGCCATTTTGCATTAGACTGCTGGTATAACACAAGTGTTATAAAGAATAAGAGTCTACCTGTTAGAAGAGGTTATGATAACTTTATTAATGCTAACCTGAACCAAGGACCCAAGAATTACTTGGGTTCTAAGGGTAAGTAATTCTGTATTGCAGGTGAATCCAAGTAACCATGCCCCTATATGGTACTTGGATAGTGGTTGTTCCAGGCACATGACTGGAACAAAGGGGCTGCTGAAGGAGTATTCATCTGTCAAAGATGGACCTAAAGTGATCTTTGGTGGATCTGAGAAGGGAGTCATCAAAGGGTTTGGTAACATTTCTTCTAACCTAATTACTATCACCCAAGTGGCCTATGTAAAAGGTTTGAAACATAATCTAATAAGCATAAGCCAGCTGAGTGATCTAGGATATGACATTTCATTTGGTAAGGATGGATGTCATATCAAAAGGTCAAGTGATCAAGAGATCATATTGACTGGGTATAGGAAGAGAAATGTATATTGCCTTAATTTTGAATGTGAAAATAAGGCTTCCCCCATTTGTCTTGTAGCTGATGACAATGCTTCCCATTGTGTTAAGTGGCACAAGAGATTGGCTCATCTAAACTACAAGACAATTGGCCAACTCATTAGTAAAGAACTAGTGAGGAATGGGCCTCAAGTTAAGTGTATAAAGGAAGGGGTATGCTCAGCTTGTCAAAAGGGCAAGCAGACAAAATCCTCATTTCAAAGCCTTGAAAACAAGGATTCTGTGAGGTGCTTATACCTCTTGCATATGGATCTTTTTGGTCCTATGCCAGTTCATAGTCTAGGTAGGAAGGTCTACACTTTTGTGGTTGTAGATGACTATTCTAGATTTACATGAGTGTTCTTTCTGAGACAAAAATCTGAAACCCCAAGTGTATTACTTAATTTTGTAAAGCAAATTCAGAATGAACTGAATAGTACAGTGGTCAAAATCAGAAGTGACCATGGTACTGAGTTTCAATCTAAAAGCATAATAAACTTGTGTAAAGACTTTGGGATTTTCCAAGAGTTCTCCTCACCAAGAACACCTCAGCAAAATAGAATTGCTGAAAGAAAGAATAGAACATTAATCTTAAAGCTGGTAGAACTCTATTGAGTGACACCTCTCTCCCAGAATATTTTTGGGCTGAGGCAGTTAACACTGCTTGTCATGTCATCAATAGGGCTTCTATCACCAAAAGCCACAGAAAGACTCCCTATGAGATTGTGAAAGGCAGAAAACTAAATCTATCCTATTTTAGGATCTTTGGTTGCAAGTGCTATATACTTAACAATGGCAAGTCATATTTGACTAAGTTTGCTGCCAAATCCCAGGATGGGATATTTGTTGGGTACAGCACAAATAGTAAGGCCTATAGAGTCTTCAACTTAACTACTCAAGTTGTTGAAGAATCTGTGCATGTTGTATTTGATGAAACAAGATTAATCAATTGTGAGTTGTCTTGTAGATCAAATGACTCAACAGGTATAAGCAAGAGGATGGACAAGCTCTCCATTGCTGAAGCTTCAAAGGAAGATGGAGCATTGGAAAATGAAACTGCTGTCCAGGGGGAGTACAAGAGATAATGGAAGCTGATGAAAACCAAGAGGTTCAGCAGAATGAAGAAGCTGGAGATGCTCAACCTGAAGGGAATCTTCCTCCAGCTATAATATATCTAAGAGATCATCCTGCTGATCAAATAATAGGTGATCCAAGACAAGGAGTGCAAACTAGAAGCAGAAATCAAAGCACAGTTTTGCATTCAAGTTTCTTGTCTCTGATGGAACCTAAGAAGTTTGAAGAAGCTATCCAAGACCAGCACTAGATTGATGCTATGCAAGAGGAGCTGAATCAATTCAGAAGGTGCAAAGTCTGGGAGCTTGTTCCTAAACCAAGAGGCCACAACATAATTGGCACTAAGTGGATCTATAGGAACAAGCTAGATGAAAGTGGGATAATAGTGAAGAATAAAGCAAGATTGGTTACAAAAGGATACAGGCAGGAAGAAGGGATTGACTTTGATCAAACCTTTGCTCCAGTAGCAAGGCTGGAGGCTATCAGAATATTCCTTGCCTATGCAGCCTATCAAGACTTCAAAGTATACCAGATGGATGTGAAGTCAGCATTTCTGAATGGTGATCTTAAAGAAGAAGTATATGTAGAGCAGCCATCAGGTTTTGTAGATCCTCTTAAACCTGATTCTGTGTATAAGCTTAGGAAAGCTTTGTATGGGTTAAAACAAGCTCCAAGGGCTTGGTATGAAACCCTGTCTACCTTCCTCATTGAGAATAAAGTCTCAAGAGGAAAGATAGACAAAACTCTATTCCTTAGGGAATCCAAAGGTAAGATCATCTTAGTTCAGATCTATGTTGATGACATAATCTTTGGATCTACTGAAAACAACACCTTTGTAAAAAGTTTGCCAAACTTATGCAAGGGAAGTTTGAGATGAGCAGTATGGGAGAACTTAAGTTCTTCTTGGGACTCCAAGTAAGACAGACTGATGATGGATTGTCCATATCCCAGTCTAAGTTCACCAAAGAATTAATTAAGAAATATGGTATGGAGTCATCCTCCACCATGAGAACTCCTATGGGAACAAGCATCCCTATATGCAAAGATGAGGCAGGTAAACCTATTGATGAGTCATTGTATAGAGGAATAGTTGGGTCTCTACTATATCTTACTGCTAGTAGACCAGACATTATGTATGCAACATGTGTCTGTGCTAGGTACCAAGCCTGCCCTAAAGAATCTCATTATACTACAGTCAAAAGGATTCTGAGATATCTAAAGGGCACTCCTAATCTAGGCCTTTGGTACCCTAGGAATAGAGATTTTCTGCTAACAGGCTATTCAGATGCAGATTTTGCAGGATGTAGAGAGGACAGGAAAAGTACTACAGGTACTTGTCAATTCCTGGGAGGAAGACTAATATCATGGAGTAGTAAGAAGCAGACCAGTGTGGCAATTTCCACAGCTGAGTCAGAGTATGAGTTGCTGTTGGAAGCTGCTGTGCACAGCTATTGTGGATGCAGCATCAGCTTAAGGATTATGGTATTCAGGTAAGTAGAACACCCCTTTTATGTGATTCTAAGAGTGCTATTTCTATTGCTAATAATCCAGTTTCTCATAGTAGAACTAAGCATATAGAAATCAAATACCATTTTCTTAGAGAACATGTAGAAAAAGGAGACATCTTATTGGAATTTGTAAAAACAGATTATCAAATAGCAGATGTATTTACTAAGCCTTTAGATGAAACCAAATTCAATAAATTCAAAATTGAATTAGGTATGTTAACCATTGATTAATGTATTAACAAAATCATTAACAATGCAATTGAAGTGGTATTTAAGTAAGTTAAAGTAATAACAACATAATTAAGTGTTAAAAAAAGGACACATTGAAGTAACACTTACAAGTGGTGTTGAACCAACAGAAATTGGCTAAGTAAGAATGTGTCGACACATTCAGTAATTATGTGTCGACTCAGAGAAATAATGTCGACAAGTCAGAAATATTGTGTCGACACAGAGAATATGTGTCGACACTTAAGAGTTATATTGTCGACTTAATCAGAAATGTAATGTCGACTCAACCAGGAAAATGGTGTCGACACTTACAGAATATGTGTCGACACTTATCCTTTGAGTCGACACAGAACTTCTGTCTATCTACTATGTATCCAAGGTGTCGACATAACCACAAATTGGTGTCGACACATAGTAGGCTGAAGTAATGTCGAGACAATAGAAGTTTGTGTCGACACATTCCGTCTGTGTCGACACATTTAGTCTGTGTTTGGCGCCTTTTGAACTTCTTTCAACAGAAGGTATAAATAGGTGAAAAACGCTTTCTGTCGACACGCTTCCAAGGTTTTCGAGACTAAAACCCTGTGTCGACAGTCTATCTTTCTCTCTTCTCTCAAGCTTTCTCGACGAATCGATGGTGCCAAGGATGGAAGACAACGTCAATGAGGGGTATGAGTTGGTGCGCCAGGCCTTTGCAAATGCGCCGCCAGATGTTCAAGGGGTTATCACCCTCCTCTCCGAGTCAGGGTTAGAATTTCTAATCTCTGAACCGACTAAAATCTGGAAGAAGGAGGTGCACGAGTTCTTTATCTCTGCATCAGTCCACTCAAATGGCCTCAAGATTAAGTCCAATGTTCAAGGGAGTAAGGTAAAGATTACTCCAAGAAATTTAAGAAAGATCTTTCAATTACAAGTAGTTGAGAATGAAGAGGAAGTTCCTAGTTCTAAGACAAGGGAAGCCCTTTAATGGTGTGGACTGGACTCGAGCATGAAGATTGGAGCTGCATTCAACAGGAAGGGTATGAATCAGCAAGGGAAGTTCTTGTCTGAAATTGTTGGGAAAGTAATTCTCTGCAAGACAAGTGGACATGATAGGATTTCTGCCTATATGTTCAGCCTTATGACCAGGATTGTTTTTACAATTCCTACTGATTGGTCAGGAGTACTCTTTGACAAGATCAAAGAAGGAATCAAGAAGCCCAACATGGCTAGAATCATGAGCTTATATCTCATTGGAGTGATCCCTGAAGTGATGCAGCAACTGCCAGGGACTAAGATCAATCATATGAGAAGGATGGATATGAGACTGTTCTCTAGGTGGGATAGGGTGTTGTCCAAGGATGTGCCTGAAGAGAGCAGGCCAGACACCCCTGTGAAATCCCCTTCTCAAACTCAAGAAATTGAACAACAACAAGAAGACCCACTCAGGACACAGGTTGAAGAATAGCCTGACTCAACTATACTCCAGCAAGTGTCAACACCTGCACAGATACAGGGGGAGCCAGTTCACTCTCCTGCTCAAAATGTATCTACTCCTGATCAGGTACAAGTGTAGGAGGAGCTAATGTATTTTACTATAAAAGACATTGCTCATATTCTTATTACTGCACAGGTTCAGGGGGAGCTATTGTCAGTACAAGTGCAAGAGGATGCACAGTTAGACTTATCTCAAAATTTAACTGCTGCAGAAGATACAGCTCAACTGGAATTTACTCTGGAGGAGTTATTCCCTGATGCTGATACTACTACTGATAAAGTAGGAGGAGGACAAGAAATGGAGAAGTCCATAGGTATGGAAATTGATCAGGAAGCTGAAGTTGAGCCACAGGTTGAGGGGGAGCCAGTGGATGTTGAGACTGAACAACAGGTCACTGGGACAGAAACACTTCATCCTTCTCACGAAAGAATTCACCTAGATACTTCATCTGATACTGAAACTGAAGAAGCCAGGCTGGCCAAGAAAAGAAAACTTGTTGTCTTTAAGAGAAGAAGCAAGAATTATAAGCAGGCTTTACAGACAACACCTCAACAAGCATCTCCTGCCTTTGATCATAACAAGTTTATGGTAGATCTACAGGTGAAATTGGATGAACAAAGAATGGCTCTGGATAAATATGTTGATGAAAATAGCAAGTCTATGCAGTTTGACTTAGCTCAGGATATAAAGTCCATCCAGTTTCAAGTCAACATGCATAAGACAGAAATGACAGATTGCTTCCAAAAGGGAGGCCATGCTGTGGTTTATCTTGCCAACAACACATGAGGCTATTACTAAAAAGGTAGATGATGTGGTCCTGAAGCAAAGCTATGTCTTGGAAAATCAGTTAAGAATGAATGATAATTTAACTGAATCTCATCATGAGATAATAAAGGAATTGAAAAAGATTGTTCCAGGCCTGCCTGCAGATAAAACAAAAGAAATGGAAGATTTTGATAAAAAATTTCAAGATGCCATTGCCTCAGTACAAACTGCTATCTCCACCTGCCAACAGGACATATCAACCAAGCTGCAAAAGTTGAAACCATTTTTCAAAGAAGGTATAAATTATCTAGATGGACAGATAAGGTTTCAGAAGGATGACCTTAGAGATCATATGACAAGAGAAGTCATAAAGGGGGAGAGGTTATTGATTCATGCAGGCCAAGAGCACTCTAAATGGGTGACAAATAGTATAAGAGCCACCTTGGGATGTCCACCTTTGTGTGATGATGATATGATGGCTGAATCAGGCATTCAAGCAGGACTACTTGAAGGCAACCAACCTGAGGTTGCCCAAGTTATTTACCCCCCTTCTGATTTTGAAATTCTGGATAAGCAAGTGCAGGATATGTATAGTCCTCCAAAGGATGTGCATAATGTTGTGATTGAGAAAGTTGAGATGCCAGAGGCCTTCCTGAAAGAACAGCAAGATGCTCTATTAGCAAAGAAGAGATTTAGAGAGCAGGCTGCACTTAAGCCAGATTATGAGCAGTGGAGTCCTACTTCAAGGAACATAATACTCACTGCATGGAAGGCTGTACAAGACAAAGTTCATGAAAGAGGGAAGTGGTACAATGAGATAGAATGGCAGAAGTATGAGGCAAGATAGGAAGCAATAGTATAATTCAGAAGGAAAGCTAAGCTGGGGAGGCTGTCACCAGATACTAAGGAGCCAAGCAAGTACTTCCCAAAGCCTTTTCACTATTTTGAAAGGCAAAGGCTCAAGGAAGAAGCTAAGAAGAAAGCTGATCTAAAAGGAAAGAAGATAGCTGAAGAATCAGAAGCTCCTGTAACAGCTAAAATTCAATCTGGCAAAGGGATTATCATTAAAGAGCCTGATCAATCCTGATTGTGTTTTAGTTCCTTCATAATGTTTTGTAATGTTGTGATGTGATCATTAAATGTAATCAAACATTACCCAGTAATAGACAAAATATTGTTTAAGTTAATGATAGATTGTTTTATCTATGATGTTTTTATTATTTTGTTTATAATTAAGTATCCATGTGTTTTTGTCATATATCATCATTTAGTACTGTTTATAAATGGTGTATATCATTGGCTATAAGGGTTATGACTTCTCCAAATAGGGGGAGATTGTTGGGTACATTGGAAAATATGTACCTGATTTGAAGAAGCCCAACCTAGCTCAATGATATCCATCAAGGTGTATTTGATGTTGTTTTGAGTTGACATGTGCAGGTGAAGAATTGATAAAGTATGCAGAAAAAATTCTAAGTCCAAGTGTCGACACAGAGAAGGATGTGTCGACACATAGAAGAAAGTAGTCGACACAACACTGGGAAGCAGTGTCGACACATAGCAGTTAGTCTACAACAAATACTGGGAAAGTGTGTCGACACAGAAGAAGTAAGTCGACACAACACTGGGAATTTGTGTCGACACAGAAGAAAAGCGTCGACCTCAACATTGGGAAAATGTGTCGACACAGAAGAATATAGTCGACCTCAAGTTTGTCTACACCAGCAGAATGTGTCGACACATTGTGATTGAGTCGACACATTATAGCAGAGTTAGAAGAAGACTGTGTCGACACCTGAAGGCTAAGTCGACACTTACTAAGTTATGATTCTACAACAACTGTGTCGACACACAGGACTTGTGTCGACACACTGAAGAGTCAAGACCAAGTTATTTTCAGAAGAAGCTGTGTCGACTCAAAGGCAACTTAGTCGACATCACTGAAGACTGTGTCGACACCAAAGTCAATTGTGTCGACACAGATAGACAGATGGTCTCGACACTTTCTGACAGACTGTCTCGACAACTTGTGGTTCAAGACTAAGGCACAGGACTTGTTTGAAGACTTGACAGCTGTGGGTTGCCACCGGTTAATTGAAGCTGTCAGACTTGTCAGAAAACGGTTAGAAACCGGATCAGCCGGTTACCATGAAGAAAGTCTATAAATAGACAGATTCAGAAGGAGAAAGTAACTTTTGAAAACATTGATAAGAATCAAAAAGTTGAGAAGGATTACAATCCAATTCATTTCAAGAAAGTGCTTGGCACTTAAGAAGATCTCCTCCGGAAGATCTAAGAAGTCTATCTAAGGATAGATCAAAGAAGAGTTCTAATCAGAATTCAGAAGAATCATTCAAAAGTGCTGGATAGAGAGAGATCAAGCCAGAATTTGAAGAAGAAGAAAGAAACCACCAGTGGATTCTCAAGAAGCTGTTTGGAAATCAACTCAGCTAAGTTCATATTCAAGAAGCTTTGAAGAAAGCTCAGATACAGTTGATTTCATCAGCTGATCAAGAATTGTCTTGGCCTTTTCTCTCTCAATTCAGGCAAGACAGTTAAATAATCTTTTCTATATTTCTGTAGGATCTGTTTACACAGATCTGAGTTGTAAGCCTGTGTTATAAAGGCTGAGTGTAGGAGTGTTGAACTCTGAGTGGTAGGGCTGTTTGCCTGAGTGTAGGAGAAGGGTCTTCTCTGAGTTGTAGGCCTTGGGGCAAGGCTGAGGTAGGGCTGTTGTGCCTGAGTTGTAGGAACCAGTTGGGTTCTGAGTTGTAGGATCTGTTGATCTGAGATTAGTGGAAGTTTGGCCGAATCTAGCATACTGCTAGATAGGTGAAGGGGGGAAAGTGGATGTACCCAGACCTTGGGGAACCACTATAAAACATTGTGTAATCTGTGATGTTTTATTTTCTGTGATTGTTGTGATTATTGTGTTAGCCATTAAATTGAATTCTGCCTAGAAGTTTTTATAAATAAGTAGAACCTATTCACCCCCCCCCCTCTAGGTGTTTAGGCTGTCTTGAAAGTTAAACTATCAGGACTGTTTATGCCTTTGGTATAAATAGGGGACTTAGGGTTTTGGGAATAAAAAATATATAGATCGGGATTTCTCCTGTAGCCGAATCGAATCCGATGGAAACGTTTCGCCGCTCATTCTCTCCGCCGATTCCCGAACCCCGACGGACGGAAGTGTTCCGCCGCCTCTTCGCTCTGCCGACCTCCTCCTCTCCGGCGACTGTCGCCGGTGTTGCTCCTCCTAGAACGGACCAGCAGTCCATGGAAGTGCAAGGTGCGGTTGATCTCCTTCCCGACCCTTTGTGCGACGAAGCTCGGTGTTCTCCCGCTCGTGTGGATTTCTGCAGAGACGTGGACATTATTCCACGTAGAACTCACCACCGACAAGGAATCAAAGCTTTGAGCATCTCCGTTGAGTTGTGACTCAATGCCGCTAAGGTAATTTTTTCCTAGTTGTTTGTTAACTTCTTGATTCAACTTTCATGGCCCGATCCCATCTCTTTTGGGTTGTTCTTGATGTTTTATTCCTTCCGCTGCGTGCACAAGTGTTGTGCCATCCTCATAGAGAAAACCAACAGTTGTATCAGAGCCAGGTTTACGACCATGATTGTTGTATTGGAAGTAAGGTTATTCCAGTGCGTGTAAACCTAGGGATTTAGAAGCGTTCTAAATGTCTAGATTTAATCCTTGTACATCAATTATTGATGGTTTTTCAAAGGGAGATAGGTGGGCCCATAACCCACAAGTTAGGGGCTCTGCCCCTTGGAACCCCACTAGGAACGTTTGGGATTTCATGGTAATTCTAATTGTTAGAAATTGTTGTCTCCTTAGAAGTAACCGTCCCTCGAGTGGTTAATGAACCAGTGTATTGTTTTGGATTTTGAATCCAATAATGAGAGACGAGCTTGTCTACTGCTTTAAGTCGAGTTGCCTTTGCCTTTGTCCAATGCATGTAAATCTGAAGAATTAGAAGAGTCCGGATGTTCAGATTTATCCCTTCCTTCTATCAAGTGTTGATAGTGCCAGGTTGTGCACATAAGGGATGCATGTGGCTTTTAGAAATTGTTTTCCTGTGGATGTACACAATGATCAAATGTTGATCATTGTTAATTGTTAACCTATAATTAAAAATCCCTTAATCTAATATTAAGTGTTCGGATGCCTTCCGATGGATGACACTCTTCCTGCCTCGATCGATGAAGTGTGGGCTTGCCAAAGCAAAGTGCATTAATCTATCTTGGTAAGGGTGCGAGCGAATAATTATGATATCCCACTGTCGACATCGGGTATAACTTAACTAGGTGACCTCAAAGGTTGAGTGCCTAGAGGCATAGGGTTTGCATGCGCCATCTGATGGATGCGAATAAGGAGTTATTCACCAACCATACAAGAATTGCATGAGGATGCAATTGGCAATCGTTGCCTACCTAAATAACCGCATCGTGAGAGAAAAGCCAAAGCTGACTCATTGTGTTGGTGAAATACGAATCTTGTCCACTAAGAGAGTAGCTCTCATGAACTCTCCGAATTGATAGTGAGGGCTAATATTTCGAATAAAATAGTGGGAGTTTTAATTGAAGTCCATATTAAAAAAAATTGTATTTTGAAATTTTGGTACTGATATTATTCTGCATGAATTCTTGTAGAATTCCATGACAAGTGGTTCACACTCCACTCTATCTCTAAGAGCCATCCTTGAGAAGGATAAGCTCAGTGGGACTAACTACCTGGACTGGTACAGGAACCTGAGACTCAATCTAAGGCAAGAGCGAAAGCTCTATGTCTTGGAAGAAGAAGCCCCCGAGGTGCCGACCGGGAATTTTTCCCGTGCTAATAAAGATACTTATAAGAAGTATACTGATGACGCCTTAGACGTCGAATTCCTTATGCTTGCCACCATGAACTCTGAGCTTCAGAAGCAACATGAGAACATGGGGTGCAAGGAGATTGACGAGCATCTCAAGAAAATGTTTCAAGGGCAAGCTCGTCAAGAGAGGTTTGATGTCACAAAAGCGTTATTTCAGTGCAAGATGGGAGTTTGAGACTCAGTAGGGACTCACGTACTCAAGATGTTTGAATATATAGAGAACCTTGAAAGGCTGGGTTTTCCTCTGGGTCAAGAGTTGGCCACAGATCTGATCCTGCAATCGTTGCCGGACAGTTATGAGCAGTTTGTCTTGAACTACAACATGAATGAAATAGACAAGACACTACCCGAGCTCCTAGGCATGTTAAGAACTGCCGAGATCAATATGAAGAAGGCCAAGCCTGCCAGCCCCATATTTATGGTGCATAAGGGCAAGGGCAAGGCCAAGGGCTCTAAGAAGATGAAGGTGGGACCTAAGTCACATCTAGAGCCCAAGTCTTTTGCACTGATGAAAAAGAAGAGTACGGTGAAGGAGGGGAAATGCCACCACTATGGCAAGGCTGGTCATTGGACGAGGAACTGTCCTTCTTACATTGAGGGTCTGCAAAAAATGAAGGGAGGTATGACTTCCGCTTCAAATATTTACGTTATAGAAATAAACTTCTCTGCTCCTTCATCTTGGGTATTGGATACCGGATGTGGTTCTCACATTTTTACAAATGTGCAGGAACTGGGAAGGAGAAGATTGCCGAGTAAAGGGGAGGTGGACCTGCGTGTCGGCAATGGAGAAAGAGTTTCTGCTATGGCCGTAGGGGTTTATCGTCTTTCTTTGCCCAGTGGGCTTGTAATAGAACAAGATAGTTGTTATTTTGTTCCGGCCATATCTAGAAACATTATATCCATTTCATGCTTGGACATGATTGGATTTTTTTTATAATTAAGAACAACTGTTGTTCTATATTTAAGAATGTTGTTTGTTATGTTGTAGCTCAATTGTTTAATGGTCTTTATGTTTTGAACTTGGACCATCAGATCTATAATGTAGAAAATAATAAAAGACTAAGAACAAATGACTCAAACCCTACATATCTCTGGCATTTTCGTTTAGGCCATATAAACGAGAAGCGCATATCTAAGCTCCATAAAGATGGTCTTTTAGACTCATTTGATTATGAATCATTTGAGCGATGCAAATCTTGTTTGTTAGGCAAGATGACTAAAGCCCCTTTCACTAGTTATACTGAGAGGGCTGAGGATCTCTTGGGTGTTGTACATAGTGATGTATGCGGACCCATGAGCTCCATGGCTAGAGGTGGATATTTCTACTTCGTTACATTTACTAATGATTTCAGTAGATACGGATATGTGTATCTTATAGAGTGCAAATCCGAGACCTTTGAAAAGTTCAAAGAGTTCAAGAATGAAGTAAAAAACAAGTTGGGTAAAAGGGTTAAAGTACTCCGATCTGATCGAGGTGGCGAATACCTGAGTCATGAGTTCTGTGATCATCTGAAGGAGTGTGGTATTGTATCACAGCTAACTCCACCTAGAACACCATAGCAAAATGGTGTGTCTGAGAGGAGAAATCGTACTTTGTTAGACATGGTATGTTCGATGATGAGTCATGCAGATTTGCCTGTTTCCTTTTGGGGTTTTGCTTTAGAGACTGCTGCAATGACACTGAATCGCGCTCCAACGAAAATGGTTCTGAAGACACCATATGAGATATGGACTGGGAAACGTCCTAATATGTCGTTCATTAAAATTTGGGGCTGTGAGGAATACGTGCGACGTAAAATGCCTGACAAGCTGGAACCCAAATCGGATAAATATTATCTGGATGGATATCCTAACGAAACGAATGGGTATTACTTTTACCTACAGTCCGAGGGAAAAGTGTTTATCGCAAGGACTGGCATCTTCTTGGAGAAAGAGTTCTTATCAAGAAAGACTGAAAAGGTAGAACTTGAAGAAGTTCAACAACCATAAGTAGTGAATGAACTGGAATTGGATTCGTAGACAGGACTATAAGATGTTGTAGCTAGAGAACCTGCTCAAGAAACACAGGTCCTACGTAGATCTGGTAGACCTAGATTTGAGCCTGAGAGATATGGATTTATCATGTCTCAAATAGTTAATGTGTTGCTTATGGATCATGATGATGAACCAACAACCTGCCAAGAGGCTATGAATGGACAAGACTCTGACAAATAGCTTGAGGATATGAAATCCGAAATGGACTCCATGTATGCAAACCAAGTTTGGAACTTGGTGGAACCACCTTAAGGGGTACGACCCATAGGGTGCAAGTGGGACTTCAATAAGAAGACCGACATGGATGGGAATGTACAGACATTAAAAGGGCGACTGGTGGCTAAGGGTTTCAAGCAAATTCATGGTATTGACTATGATGATACCTTTTCCCCTGTTGCCATGATAAAGTCCATAAGGATACTGCTTGCTATTGCTACGTATTATGACTACGAGATCTGGTAGATGGATGTCAAAACAGCTTTCCTTAATGGAAACCTCCTTGAGGAAGTGTACATGACACAACCCGAGGGTTTTGTATCACCAAATGAACCCACTAAAGTATGCAAGTTGAATAGGTCCATCTATGGACTGAAGCAGGCCTCTCGAAGTTGGAATCTTCGTTTTGATGAGAAAATCAAAGAGTTTGGTTTCATCAAGAATGAAGATGAGCCTTGTGTTTACAAGCGAATCTGTGGGAGCATTGTAGTCTTCCTGACATTGTATGTATATGACATACTGTTGATTGGGAATGACATTCCTACCTTGAAAGTTGTTAAGAACAACCTAGGGAACTTCTTTTCTATGAAAGACTTGGGTGAAACGACTTACATACTCGGTATTAATATCTATAGAGATAGATCGAAGAAGTTGCTGGGTTTGACCAAGAGTACATACATCGAGAAGGTGTTGAAGTAGTTCAACATGCTTGAGTCCAAGAAAGGATTTTCACCCATGTATCATGGTGTGAATCTCTCTAAGGACCAGTGTCCAAAATCTTATGAAGATAAGGACCGCATGAAGTTGATTCCATATGCTTCGGTAATTGGATCAATCATATATGCAATGTTATGTACTCGACCCGATGTCTCCTTTGCTTTGAGCATGACTAGCAGGTATCAGTAAGACCCCGGTGAGTGTCACTGGATTGCAGTCAAGAATATCCTAAAGTACTTGAGAAGGACAAAGGATGTGTTCTTGGTGTATGGTGGAGAGGAAGAGCTCGTTGTAAATGGTTACACGGATGCTAGCTTCCAAACTGATAGGGACGACTCAAAGTCTCAGTCAGGTTTTGTGTTTTGCCTTAATGGAGGAGCTGTGAGCTGGAAGAGTTCCAAGCAAGAGACAGTTGCTGATTCTATAACAGAGGCTGAGTATATCGCTGCAGCTAACGCAGCGAAGGAGGCTGTATGGATTAGGAAATTCATTGGCGAGCTTGATGTAGTTCCTAGCATTGTTGGTCCCGTAGTTCTCTACTATGATAACAATGGTGCAATTGCATAATCTAAGGAACCTAGATCCCATCAGCGCTCCAAGCACATACTTCGGCGGTTCCATCTTATTTGTGAGATTGTCGAACGAGGAGATGTGAACATTTGCAGAGTGCCGACTGAGGAGAATATTGCGGATCCACTGACAAATCCTCTCGCGCAGAGAAAGCATGATGGTCATACTTGATCAATGGGTATACGATACCTAAATGATCAACTCTAGTGAGAGCCTTGTGGGTTGCATGTAAACATATATTCTATTGGCTATTTATTGTTTATTCATATGATGAATTGTGTACCAATGTTTTTGTTTTACAATTAATGACAAGTTCTTTTATTATGGTTTCTCTATGGGATAGTTAAATGTTAACATAATAAATACCCTTAGAATGTTTGCTTCCATAGGACATCAAGTACGAGACTTGAATGTGAGAGCCTATGATTTATTTGAAGCTTCATTCTTAAAAGGTCCCTGGTCGTTGTATCATCATAGAAACTAAGGGTGATGATGATACATTAAGACTAGCACGTGTGTTGACTGATGATCAGTTTTCATAGGTCATGATATTATGATATCAAGTCATCACGTGGGTACTTGTTAATGAACAAGTTGTACTGGACAGACCCAACCTGAGACTACTTTGTGGATTGTTATATAATCATGTCATGAGTAGGTCTCAATTGACAATGGTGTTGTGGTCCTTTGACCTGAAGTCATAGTATTCATCAAGTAAGGAAGAGCGTGCTTTGGTGCCATCTAAAGTCTTCCTTGAGAAAGGTTGATGATAAGGGTGGTTGTTGGGCATGTTACGAATCATTTGGGTGTTTGTGTGTGAGCTGTAACGCCCCGTTTTTTCAGCGATTATTTTTATTCTCGTCTGGCGTTACGATGACGCGTTTCCGTGGCTTGTGCCATGTGTGGAGTACGGTTTAGCTCCTTAGAACTGAGTGCCCTGTTTGGTAGCCTGTTGGCAAGATCTCCCTAGCAAACCGAGTCGTTTTGGTGACACGGTGTGGCCTCTCGGGGGGATGTTTGTGTTTGGCTTTGTTTGGGTGTAACTCGAGTTCTGTTCGTCGAAAGTTAATCTCGACTTCGCCGTTGCGTTCGTAGCGTGGGTATTTAGCTACGGTGCGAATTTCGTCGAATTCCGAGGTAGTTCGGTTTTCGCGTCGATTTGGTGCTTTATGTAATTTTGTAATTAATAATATAATTATATAATTATATATATATATAGAATTAGAATGAAAGGATCGATCATCTTCATCTTCCCCGATAGAAACCGCCGGCCCCTTGTACGAGAGAAACGGAGTAACCGCCTACCTTCCCTTCGGACGCCGATTCCCGGAGCGTTTGTGGACGGAATTCGATTCCGAGAGTGGATTCGGATTGCTCTCGTCGAGACCTTCATTCCTGCGGTAAGAAATTCGATTTTCGTGGAGTTTTGGAAGGATTGGAATTTTCGGTTTTGGAAGTTTTCCGCCATTAATGGCCGAGTCTTTGTTCTAGGTGTTGCGGCCGTTTTGATCCGTGCGAAGAGGAGGAAAGCAGTCCAAAGCTTCGCTGAGATTTGAGGCAAGTGGTATTCTTGCCCTTGCCAAGTGTTTTCTTTGATTTTATTTGCTGAAATTGAAATCCCGGTTAGCCCAGGTTAGAGGCCTTGTTGTTCTCAATTTTTTTGCTAACTATAGGGCTTAGCTCTTCCTACTGAAACCCCCCCCTATGTTGTGGTGTTTGGAATCCAAATTGTCGGCGTGAAGCCGTTGTTTCCCTTGCTCTGATTGTTGCTCTGGTTCGGGCGTAGCCGAGAGGGAGAGTTAGGAGGGGGGGTGTGGTTGCCAATTTTCGTTAAGGTATTATTCGAATGGTTAGGCATAGTTTGAATGGTAGTAGCGTGCGACGTGATAGTTGTCTACTGCTACTGCAGTGGCGTGAGTCGTGTGCGCGTTCCGGTGTCGTTCGGGAAATTCCAAACGGTGCAGGTTGACCGCGCACGGTCATCAACCGTTAGGGCGCACGACCACTGGTCGTGTGCCTCTGCTCGTGCGCGGCTGTCTTTCAGTTTCCAAAGTTCTGTCTCGGGCAATCGCACGAGCACTGGCAACAGTGCGCACGACCACTGATCGTGCGACACTGATCGTGCGCAGTTGCTAGGTTTTCTGTCAGGTTTTCCAGGTTCGCTTCGCACGATCATCAGCCGATGAGTGCGCACGACCACTGATCGTGCGTCACTGATCGTGCGCTTTGTATATTTTCTTTTGATAGGCGAATTTAGATGTTTTCGAGTGCGGGAGTTTAGATATTCAAGTGGCAGGCAACTACTCGAGTTCTGGATCTTCTGCCTTGGTCGTTCGACTGTCGTCGAGCTCCGTATTCTTTAGTGGGTTTGTGGGTAGTAACATTATTTTGGCGGCGAGTGAGGCTAGCTCACTCAACGCCAAAGTTTAGGTAGGCACTGAGTGCGTTTCACTCAACGCCTAGTCGTGTTGGTTTACTTCAACACTCTTCCTTTACCTTGTGTTTCATTTCCGAGTGGATTTCCAGTTGTATTTCTGGTTTTTCCTTGTCGGCCGTTTTCTTTATTTTCCTAAAGGCCGAATCGTGGGTCGTGGTTAGTAGTGGTGGTTGTAGCTCTTTTTGGGGGTGGAGTTGTGTGATATAGCCAAGGCCACCCATGGATTTCTTGCTCCAGGTACGGGCTGGGCATGTCGGGTGGAAGGTCCCTTGTGTTTTCACGTGTTGACCCTCGAGCTTTTGACTTGGACATGGTGGATTGGGGGACTGCGTTTGCCTTCGATCCGGTTCCTCGTTGTTGTTTTTGCTACTATCACTTCCCGCAGTTTAGGGTGTTAGAAGTTTCTTCTTTGGTAGTTTGCAGCATTTTGGCTCTTGGTAGTCTAGTAGGCCCTGCAGGATGTTGTTCCTGGGCTGGGTCGTTGTTGTTTCTTTGCACGTTGTGCATTTCTTGTTGTCCTGTTTTGGACAGTTGTGACTCTTTCTACTGCATGTTTCCTGTTATTTTGTCCTTTTGGTTGACTCTTTCATGCAGTTTTACCTTGATTTTTGCTTGCTGAGGTATTCTGTTTTCTTTTGGAATGCCTCAGGTTCTGAGCTGTAGCCAGTCTGGTGGCTAGTTGGAGGTGTTGTTGTTGGTGGACTCCCGGACTTTGGAGTTTTGTTTACCTTGTTTGTGAGGTTGTTTTCAGTACTTTCTTACAGATATATATGTGTGCTGGTGGGTTCGTGTCAGGTTGTTGGCGCCCACTAGTAGTTTTTTTACCTTGTACTAGATATATACTATTGCTGCTACCATTTATTTTTCTGGAGATAGTCTACTTGCTTTGAGAAGGTTTTATGCTAGGTTGCTAGTTATTTTTAAACTATAATTATTATTATAAATGAAGCTCATGATCAGCATGTTTTGTAAACTTAATCACTATTTTCCAAATCACGTACGAAAACCGTTTTCTTATATGTATTATATAAACTAAGTGTAGTGTCTTGCATAGCATGAGTGGTTCTCTTGGGACCCTTATGCGCTCTTTAGGGTGTAAAACCTAATTAAAGTATTTTTCCGCAGCGTTTAAATATAGTTTTCTTTTGTGGACTAGATGATCCACTGAGCCGAGGGATACGGACTCTAAACATAACTGATTTTCTATTCATTAAGCACATGATTTTCTTGCATAAAGATTGTAGTTAGATTTGCCTGAGCGTCAGCAGTTATCCCCTGCTTGACGTGGCATCATGACGCGTGTTTTCTCTTACTCTGATAATTCTTAATTCGGAGAAAATGCAGGTTGTGACAGTTGGTATCAGAGGGAGGTTGCTTGACAAGTTAGTTGGGCAACCTTCCTTGGATGCTTTTAGTAGTTCAGCACCATGTCATTCACACACCGATATGTCATCAGCACGTCTTGGCAAAAGCACGAACACTACACTCATAGCATAACATGAAGTATACGGGGCATATTATGTAGTATGGGATGCATAATATGTGTTCGTATATGGATCCACCATAGGGGCTACATGTGAGGGTTATGTAGTATGGGATGCATAACCTCACCACATGACTGCGACTAGCACGTTTCTTTTTCGTTGCATGGAAATGTTATGTAGTATGGGATGCATAACATTTTCATGTGTACGCCGCTCATATCATGCATTAGGGCCTTTTTTTTAGAATGCATAGCACAATCATGCATATCATAACATTGCATAAGCACAACGCACCGAGCTAAAGATTTGCAGGATGACATATGTACACACATAAGTTTTCAAACTAACATAAGTTCATGCATCTGATCTAGGCACAAGAGTTAGTGAGGTGGTGGTTAACCATCCTAGGATAGGGCATATCATCTAATTATTGTGAAGAAGATAAACTCTCAGAGCAAGTTTAGCAGCTTTAAGTCTATATCTACATATGTATTGTCTGTACTGGTAGTCGGTTCTAGTCGTGGGATTTGGATCTGATTTGTGTTGTAATGATTTTTAGGATGGCTAGGCGTCCTGCGACTCGATCGACTCCCCTGTCTGAGGGTGAATCTTCTGGAGCTCAGAACGATGCGTTGATCGAGGGTCTGCGTCAGAGTAGCGAAGCTATGGGTAGGCAGTTGGAGGAGGTGCAAGCCCAGATTCAGTCTTTGGTGGCAGTTGTGGCAGGGCAGGCTCAGGGTGCGCAAGTTCCTGCAGGGGGGTTAGCTGTTCCTCCTCCTCCTGCACCCTTGAGACCTCTAGTGGTGGTGCCAGCAGAGATGGCCTTCATCTCGCAGTTTCAGAGGCTGAGCCCTCCCACTTATGATGGGAAGGCAGATTTCATGGTGATAGACGACTGGCTGATCTCCATGGAGGAGATGTTCTCGTACTCAGGGATTTCAGATGATCAGAGGGTGATGATAGCCGCCTATCAGCTTAAAGGTTTGGCTAAGAGTTGGTGGCTGAGAGAGAAGGAGAGCCTGGTAGCCGGATGCTCTTGGGAAGTGTTCAAGGAGATGCTGTTGAGGAAGTTCTTACCCTCGGTCGAGCGTGACCGCCTCATGAATGATTTCCTCTATCTGAAGCAAAGGCAGCTCACGGTGGGTGAGTATGAGATAGAGTTTAGTAAGTTGAGCCGTTTTGCCCCTGGATTGGTCAGCGTTGAGGCTGATCGAGTTAAGCGATTCCTCGGTGGTTTGAGGAGTGAGGTGCAGCAGTTGGCCAGTGCTTATGGGTCAGTGACTTAAGCTGGAGTTGTAGAGGCTGCTCTTAAGGTTGAGGCCATTGAGACGGCGAAGAGCAGAGGCCAGCAATTGAGGAAGGATAAGAGGAAGTTGGTAGAGGAGAAGAAACCCCTGGTACCTGATGCTGTTCCGGGAAAGAGAAGCAGGGTGGTGTGCAGTTTTTGTGGCCGGTCAGGCCATCCTGTTGAGAGGTGTTTCAAGAAGGCGGCAGCTCAGAAGAAGGAGCAGGTTCATGCGATTCAGGGTTCTCCTGGGAGAGATGTCTCCTGTTCTGTTTGCAAGCGATCCGGGCATGATGCAGCCCAGTGTTGGTCCAGGGATAGAGTCTGCTATCAGTGTGGGCAGAAGGGTCACGTTAAGTCGAGGTGTCCTCAGTTTCAGCCAGCTCTTCCTGCAGTTCCGTTACAGGCCTTACCTCCACCTCAGCGTATGGACAAGGGAAAAGGGAAGCTGAACGTGATTTCTTCCGAGGAGGCTCAGACTTCGACCCAGGTGATCTCAGGTTAGTAGTTAGTTGTTTTTCTTTCTAGCCTGGTAGTTTAGTTGCTAGATTATTTGCGGTACTGTTGTGCTAGTTCCTTAGCTTTGTGCGTTCCTATAGGGAAATTTAAGGTGAAGAACCGCTGGGCGCGTGTTCTGTTTGACTCCGGCGCTACCCACTCGTTCGTGGCTAGAGCCTTTGTTGAGCGTCATCGGTTGTCTCTAGATCGTGTTCGGGATTCCTTCCGTGTCAAGTTTCCCTCTGGTGAATCTGTGTTGTCAGATTTGGGTATTTTGGATTGCCCAGTTTTGTTGGGGGATTTTCTTGCGAAGGCGGATCTGAAGATGATTGATCTAGAGGACTTCGATGTCATTTTGGGCATGGACTGGCTCTCTCGGTATGATGCGGTCATTCAGTGCAAGGGAAAGCGCTTGGACTTCATCAGGGACGACGGTCAGCCTGGCAGCGTGTATGCTGATCCGTGTCAGGATTCTCCTGTTCTCTCTGCGGTATGTGTTCAAAGATTGTTTCTTTCTGATTGTTGTGTTTGTTTAGTCTCGGCGGTTGGAACCGTTGTTAGCGTGCCACGCTTGGAGGAGATTCCTATTGTTCGTGGTTTCGCCGATGTTTTTCCTGATGATCTTCCTGGTATCCCTCCTGAGCGGGATGTGGAGTTTGTTATTGATTTGGAGCCGGTTACGCGTCCTATTGCTAAGGCGCCGTACCGGATGGCCCCTCGTGAGTTAGAGGAGTTGCGAATTCAGTTAGATGAGTTGTTGGCTAAAGGTTTTATCAGGCAGAGTTCGTCGCCTTGGGGTGCTCCTGTTTTGTTCGTAAAGAAGAAAGATGGGTCGATGCGGCTTTGCATCGACTATAGAGAGTTGAACAAGGTCACTATCAAGAACAAGTACCCTCTGCCGAGGATCGATGATTTATTTGACCAGTTGCGTGGTAGCACGGTGTTCTCCAAGATCGATCTTCGTTCGTGCTATCATCAGCTCAGGATCCGTGAGGCAGATATTCCACGGACTGCGTTTAGGTCGAGGCATGGGCACTTTGAGTTTTTTGGTGATGTCGTTTGGTCTGACCAACGCACCATCAGCCTTCATGGATATGATGAATAGGGTGTTCAAGGATTTTCTAGACAAGTTCGTTGTGGTCTTCATTGATGACGTGTGGGTTTATTCTCGCAGTGCTGAGGAGCACGAGCAGCATTTGCGTTTGGTCCTATCAGAGTTGAGGAACCACAAGTTATTCGCCAAGTTGAGCAAGTGCGAATTTTGGTTGCCTCAGGTTTCTTTTCTAGGCCACGTGGTGAACAAGGATGGGATCTCGGTTGACCCAGAAAAGATTGCAGCAGTGACAGATTGGAGTAGGCCGAATACTCCTAAGGAGATCAGAAGTTTCTTAGGGTTGGCTGGCTATTACAGGAGATTCGTGGAGGGTTTCTCTTCTCTAGCCGCACCGTTGACCAAGCTGACTCAGAAGAATGTGGCTTTTGTTTGGAGCGAGAAGTGCGAAGAAGCTTTTCAGGAGTTAAAGAGGAGATTGTGTACTGCTCCCGTTCTGACCCTTCCTACTGAGGGCATGGATTATGATGTGTATGTGGATGCTTCGCATGTAGGTCTGGGATGCGTATTAATGCAGGATGGAAAAGTAATTGCTTATGGGTCAAGGCAGTTGAAAACTCATGAGCGGAATTATCCTACGCATGACCTTGAGTTTGCAGCGGTTATCTATGCGTTGAAGTTGTGGAGGCACTTACTTTATGGGGCTCAGTGCAAGATTTTTACTGACCATAAGAGCCTGAAGTACGTGTTCACGCAGAAAGAGTTGAATCTGCGTCAGCGGTGGTGGCTTGAGTATGTGGCGGATTATGACGTAGAAATCCAGTATCATCCGGGCAAGGCCAATGTGGTGGCCGACGCCCTGAGCCGAAAGACGGGAAAGATCTTTAACCTCTCCGTCGATCGATTAGTTGAGGAGTTCCTCCTTATGGATAATTCAGTGGGATGCTGTGGTTTGCAGAGTAGTTTGTCAGTGGCAGAGCCGTCCTGGATTTCTTTGACTAGACTGCATCAGAAGGACGATTCGGATCTGTTGCACCTTTTTACCAGGACAGAGAAGGGAGAGTTGCCAGATTTTTCTATTGATGATGCGGGTACTTTGAAGTACCGCGGCAGGTTTTGCGTTCCCGCTATTGGGGACATTAAGAGTATGATTTGCAGTGAGGCTCATGGTTCCAGCGTTGCCTACCATCCAGGATCTACGAAGATGTACCGTGACTTAAAGCAAATTGCTTGGTGGTATGGTATGAAAGGAGATATAGCCCGATATGTTGCTGAGTGTCACACTTGCAAGCGTGTGAAGGCCGATCATGGGAGGCCTGGTGGTAAGTTGACTCCTCTAGAGATCCCGACTTGGAAGTGGGAGAGTATATCTATGGACTTCATTACGGGTTTGCCAAAATCCCCGAGAGGATTTGATTCTGTTTGGGTTATAGTGGATAGATTGACGAAGTGTGCTCACTTCGTGCCTTATAAGATTGATTACCCGATGAAGAAGATAGCGGAGTTGTACTTGAATGAATTCATCCGACTCCACGGTGTGCCGGTTAGCATCATTTCTGATCGAGACTCCCGGTTTACTTCTCGTTTTTGGCAGAGTCTGCAGGAGGGTTTGGGTACGGATCTGAGGTATTCTACTGCGTACCACCCTCAGACCAATGGGCAGACGGAGCGGGTCAATCAGATTGTTGAGGATATGATCCGGTGCTATATTTTAGACCACGGTGGAGCGTGGGATGAGCATCTGCGACTCATGGAATTTGCTTACAATAACAGTTATCAGGAAAGCTTGCAGATGGCTCCGTTCGAAGCTTTGTATGGGAGGCGCTGTAGGACTCCGTTGTTTTGGGCTGAGGCTGGTGAGAAGCCTTTGTTGGATCCTGATGCTCTGGAAGAGATGGAAGTCGCCGTGAAGCTTATTCGGGAGAAGCTTCGGTTAGCTCAGGAGAGGTATGAAAAGAACGCCAATCGGCGTAGGTCTGCTTTGGAGTTTTTAGTAGGGGATCATGTATACCTCAAGGTTTCTCCAATGGTTGGTGAGAAGAGATTTGGTAAAATCGGAAATTGGACCCAAGGTATGTGGGCCCGTTTGATGTCTTGGAGCGGATTGGTGTGTCTGCATATAGATTGGATTTGCCAGCGAACTTCCCTGGTGTTCATAATGTTTTTCATGTTAGCCAATTGCGGAAGTGTGTGCGCAGCAGTGGGCAACTCTTGGATGTTGTGCCCCAGTTAGAGCCCAACCTCTCTTTCGTTGAGGTGCCAGTTCGTATTTTGGATACTCAAGAGCGTGTGCTGCGAAAGAAGTCCATACCGATGGTGAAGATTCTATGGAAAAATCAGGATTTGGAGAGCGCGACTTGAGAGCTAGAGTCGGCCATGAGGAGGGCGTACCCTCACCTGTTTCTCTGATTTGATCGGTATGTTTCCCTTTGTAACTTCTGTTTGTTACTTTTCCTTCTTTTGTAGGAGGGTTGTGCGTAAAGTTTCGGGACGAAACTTTCTTTTAGGGGGAGTGACTGTAACGCCCCGTTTTTTCAGCGATTATTTTTATTCTCGTCTGGCGTTACGATGACGCGTTTCCGTGGCTTTTGCCATGTGTGGAGTACGGTTTAGCTCCTTAGAACTGAGTGCCCTGTTTGGTAGCCTGTTGGCAAGATCTCCCTAGCAAACCGAGTCGTTTTGGTGACCCGGTGTGGCCTCTCGGGGGGATGTTTGTGTTTGGCTTTGTTTGGGTGTAACTCGAGTTCTGTTCGTCGAAAGTTAATTTCGACTTCGCCGTTGCGTTCGTAGCGTGGGTATTTAGCTACGGTGCGAATTTCGTCGAATTCCGAGGTAGTTCGGTTTTCGCGTCGATTTGGTGCTTTATGTAATTTTGTAATTAATAATATAATTATATAATTATATATATATATATATATATATAATTAGAATGAAAGGATCGATCATCTTCATCTTCCCCGATAGAAACCGTCGGCCCCTTGTACGAGAGAAACGGAGTAACCGCCTACCTTCCCTTCGGACGCCGATTCCCGGAGCATTTGTGGACGGAATTTGATTCCGAGAGTGGATTCGGATTGCTCTCGTCGAGACTTTCATTCCTGCGGTAAGAGATTCGATTTTTGTGGAGTTTTGGAAGGATTGGAATTTTCGGTTTTGGAAGTTTTCCGCCAATAATGGCCGAGTCTTTGTTCTAGGTGTTGCGGCCGTTTTGATCCGTGCGAAGAGGAGGAAAGCAGTCCAAAGCTTCGCTGAGATTTGAGGCAAGTGGTATTCTTGCCCTTGCCAAGTGTTTTCTTTGATTTTATTTGCTGAAATTGAAATCCCGGTTAGCCCAGGTTAGAGGCCTTGTTGTTCTCATTTTTTTTGCTAACTATAGGGCTTAGCTCTTCCTACTGAAACCCCCCCTATGTTGTGGTGTTTGGAATCCAAATTGTCAGCGTGAAGCCGTTGTTTCCCTTGCTCTGATTGTTGCTCTGGTTCGGGCGTAGCCGAGAGGGAGAGTTAGGAGGGGGGGGGGGTGGTTGCCAATTTTCGTTAAGGTATTATTCGAATGGTTAGGCATAGTTTGAATGGTAGTAGCGTGCAACGTGATAGTTGTCTACTGCTACTGCAGTGGCGTGAGTCGTGTGCGCGTTCCGGTGTCATTCGGGAAATTCCAAACGGTGCAGGTTGACCGCGCACGGTCATCAACCGTTAGGGCGCACGACCACTGGTCGTGTGCCTCTGCTCGTGCACGGCTGTCTTTCAGTTTCCAAAGTTCTGTCTCGGGCAATCGCACGAGCGCTGGCAACAGTGCGCACGACCACTGATCGTGCGACACTGATCGTGCGCAGTTGCTAGGTTTTCTGTCAGGTTTTCCAGGTTCGCTTCGCACGATCATCAGCCGATGAGTGCGCACGACCACTGATCGTGCGTCACTGATCGTGCGCTTTGTATATTTTCTTTTGATAGGCGAATTTAGATGGTTTCGAGTGCGGGAGTTTAGATACTCAAGTGGCAGGCAACTACTCGAGTTCTGGATCTTCTGCCTTGGTCGTTCGACTGTCGTCGAGCTCCGTATTCTTTAGTGGGTTTCTGGGTAGTAACATTATTTTGGCGGCGAGTGAGGCTAGCTCACTCAACGCCAAAGTTTAGGTAGGCACTGAGTGCGTTTCACTCAACGCCTAGTCGTGTTGGTTTACTTCAACACTCTTCCTTTACCTTGTGTTTCATTTCCGAGTGGATTTCCAGTTGTATTTCTGGTTTTTCCTTGTCGGCCGTTTTCTTTATTTTCCTAAAGGCCGAATCGTGGGTCGTGGTTAGTAGTGGTGGTTGTAGCTCTTTATGGGGGTGGAGTTGTGTGATATAGCCAAGGCCACCCATGGATTTCTTGCTCCAGGTACGGGCTGGGCATGTCGGGTGGAAGATCCCTTGTGTTTTCACGTGTTGACCCTCGAGCTTTTGACTTGGACATGGTGGATTGGGGGACTGCGTTTGCCTTCGATCCGGTTCCTCATTGTTGTTTTTGCTACTATCACTTCCCGCAGTTTAGGGTGTTAGAAGTTTCTTCTTTGGTAGTTTACAGCATTCTGGCTCTTGGTAGTCTAGTAGGCACTGCAGGATATTGTTCCTGGGCTGGGTCGTTGCTGTTTCTTTGCACGTTGTGCATTTCTTGTTGTCCTGTTTTGGACAGTTGTGACTCTTTCTACTGCATGTTTCCTGTTATTTTGTCCTTTTGGTTGACTCTTTCATGCAGTTTTACCTTGATTTTTGCTTGCTGAGGTATTCTGTTTTCTTTTGGAATGCCTCAGGTTCTGAGCTGTAGCCAGTCTGGTGGCTAGTTGGAGGTGTTGTTGTTGGTGGACTCCCGGACTTTGGAGTTTTGTTTACCTTGTTTGTGAGGTTGTTTTCAGTACTTTCTTACAGATATATATATGTGCTGGTGGGTTCTTGTCAGGTTGTTGGCGCCCACTAGTAGTTTTTTACCTTGTACTAGATATATACTATTGCTGCTACCATTTATTTTTCTGGAGATAGTCTACTTGCTTTGAGAAGGTTTTATGCTAGGTTGCTAGTTATTTTTAAACTATAATTATTATTATAAATGAAGCTCATGATCAGCATGTTTTGTAAACTTAATCACTATTTTCTAAATCACGTACGAAAACCGTTTTCTTATATGTATTATATAAACTAAGTGTAGTGTCTTGCATAGCATGAGTGGTTCTCTTGGGACCCTTATGCGCTCTTTAGGGTGTAAAACCTAATTAAAGTATTTTTCCGCAACGTTTAAATATAGTTTTCTTTTGTGGACTAGATGATCCACTGAGCCGAGGGATACGGACTCTAAACATAACTGATTTTCTATTCATTAAGCACATGATTTTCTTGCATAAAGATTGTAGTTAGATTTGCCTGAGTGTCAGCAGTTATCCCCTGCTTGACGTGGCATCATGACGCGTGTTTTCTCTTACTCTGATAATTCTTAATTCGGAGAAAATGCGGGTTGTGACATGAGCAGATATGGGATTTGTCCTCCTATATGATAGGAGTTGCATCCATGAGCCCCTTGATGGAACTGGACTGAGAAATGCATGGCCATGCTTGGTTGAGTCAATATGTGATATTTGACTCACCATTCTCTGGAAGTCCATTCTAGATCAAGAAACTTGGATTGAGCTATTATGAGGGTGACACGGTCCATGCCTCTAGTTCTTTCCAGATGTAAGGGACAAAGGGACAAAGACAATGCTGGGACATTGTTCATAAAGGCTTATGAGTTATGAACTTTTATTGCTTGGGGAGCAATGATGCATTGCTATATGCCGCTCATTGTTTGTGAGGTTTTTTGTTTGATACTTTCAAGATCAAGTGGGAGACTGTTGGAGTTACCATGGTGATCTAGAAGTGGTCAAACATGTAATCTCACTGCCAATGCGATATGAGCCTACAGGGTCGCACATAAGAGCATGTGGAGAAATTGGAAGATTGATTGTGTTGGTAAAGGTTACCAATCACCATACAGAATGGGGTCAGGCAAATGTTGCCAGGGAGATTCGTCGAGAATGGTTCGACGAGAGTCGTCGAGTATGACTCGGCGACTAAGGCCAATTGGTCGAGAGTCGACGAGAGTCGTCGAGTATGACTCGGCGACTAAGGCAAAATCGTCGAGAGTCGTCGAGTATGACTCGCCGACTAAGGAAAAATCGTCGAGAGTCGTCGAGTATGACTCGCCGACTAAGGCATAATCGTCGAGAATCGAACTATTCGATTCTCGCCGATTCTGCGACTGATTCTCGCCGATTCTGCGATTGATTCTCGCCGGTTCTTGCGATTGATTCTCGCCGATTATGCGACTGATTCTCGCCGATTCTGCGATTGATTCTCGCCGGTTCTTGCGATTGATTCTCGCCGATTCTGCGACTGATTCTCGCCAATTCTACGATTGATTCTCTCCGAACTTGGAGGTGATTCTCACCGAACGGTCCAGAAGCCCTATCCTGTGTGGTCTGCGGATAGCGATACCTTTGGACTGTTTATGCCTTTTGTATAAATAGGGGACTTAGGGTTTTGGGAATAAAAAATATATAGATCGGGATTTCTCCTGTAGCCGAATCGAATCCGACGGAAACGTTCCGCCGCTCGTTCGCTCCGCCGATTCCCGAACCCCGACGAACGGAAGTGTTCCGCCGTTTCTTCGCTCTGCCGACCTCTTCCTCTCCGGCGACTGTCGCCAGTGTTGCTCCTCCTTGAACGGACCTAGCAGTCCGTGGAAGTGCAAGGTGCAGTTGATCTCCTTCCCGACCCTTCGTGCGACGAAGCTCGGTGTTCTCCAGCTCGTGTGGATTTCTGCAGAGACGTGGACATTATTCAACGTAGAACTCGCCACCGACAAGGACTCAAAGCTTGGAGCATCTCCGTAGAGTTGTGACTCAACGCCGCTAAGGTGATTTTTGCCTAGTTGTTTGTTAACTTCTTTATTCAACTTTCATGGCCCGATCCCATCTCTTTTGGGTTGTTCTTGATGTTTTATTCCTTCCGTTGCGTGCACAAGCGTTGTGCCATCCTCATAGAGAAACCCAACAGTTCCCTACTAAGCGCATGTAGTAGCCGGCAAGTCCCAGGAAACTCCAGACTTCTGCCACTGTAGATTACACAGGCCACTCCCGCATGTAGTAACCAAAATTTACATTTGGAGAATTTGGCATATAGTTGATTCCTCCTTAATCTCTCGAACACCATATGCAGATGCTTTAAATGAGCATCCTAGCACTACGAGTACACCATTATATCGTCGATAAAGACTATCACAAAGTGGTCCATGTACACTCTGAACGTTCTGTTCATCAAATCCATAAACACTTATGGCGTATTAGTCAGCCCAAACGGCATGACGGTAAACTCATAATGCCCATACCGCGTGCTGAAAGCTGTCTTGGGGATGTCACTTTCTCTTATCTTCAAGTGATAGTATCTAGATTTAAGATCCAATTTTGAGTACATCTTTGACCCAACTAACTGATTGAATAGATCATCAATCATTGGGATCAGATACTAATTCTTTTTTGTTTGCTTTTTCAGCTCTCGGTAATCAATGCAAAGTCGTAATCTTCCGCCCTTCTTCTTAACAAAGAGGATCGGTGCGTTCCACAACGACGAACTTGGACGCATATAACCCTGTTCCAACTGCTCTTGAAGTTGAACTTTCAGTTCTACCATCTCCTTAGGCGCTAACAGATACGGAGAGCGTGACACAGGTTTTGCACCTGGCACCAGCTCAATAGTGAAGTCGACCTCTCGCTGAGGTGGGACTCTAGGGAGATTGTCAGGGAACATGTCAGGATACTCAGATATAACAGGGATACTATCCTTTTAAGGGTTAGGCTTCGAAGCCTCCACTAGTGTGAAAATAGCTCTGCACCAGCAAGAACTGCCTTAACAACATAAAGAGCATACATCAAAGTCTTGCTCGACCCTTTCATGCCCGTAAATTTCATCTCACGATTAGTTTCCAATTTTACCTCCTTGCGGTTTCAATCAATGTATGCCCATTGCTCCGAGAGCCAGTCCATTCCAAAGATCACGTCGAACTCCACTATCGGCAGTAACGATGCTTGTAATTCAAACTCTTGACTCCCAATCCGTATCTTTACGTAACAAACTTTATCCACACACATTGAACACCTATTAGGCAACAATACATCCAATTTGTCCATTGCCATCGAATAAGGTACTCCGATGCACGATACAAATCCTTCGGACAAAAAGGAATGCGAAGCTCCCGTATCGAACAGTGCTCTCGCCGGATTATCGAAAATCAAAACAAAGCTTAGCACAACCAGTAATAAGCTAACTTGTGCATGGCAACACGTATTTAAAGCTAAACTTCTATAAATAAAACCATACCTGTCATAACGTCAGCCTGCTTAATATCCTCCTACTTACCCAGGTTGTCCACTCTAGGTTGGGCTGGTGCATAATGTGATGTGGTTGACTCCAACGCCTTTCCCTTCTCCTCATAAGTTGCTTAAGGCTTCTTCTCGGACTTTGGACGTCCGCTACAACAATCTCGGGGAAAGTGTCCCGGCTTCCCACAGTAATAGCATGCGCCCGGGGTTTGGCCTATATTTTCCCCAGAAGCACCAGAAGAAGGGGCTAGACTCAAAGTCCTAGCCTTCTTATACCCCTTATGGAAACCAGACCTTGAGTAAGTCGGCACCTTGAACTCCGTCTTCTTTGCACTAGAGTCCTTCGCTTGAACTCTCTTCAGATCTCTCTATAATGATCGGTCCATGTTGACCAGGGTTAGGAAGCCCTGCGTTATAGGCCCCAAGAGTAGTAGTCTTAGGTCATCACGCAGACCCTCGTTGAACCGGTTGGTCTTACGTTCCTTATCAGCCAAAGTAGATCTAACATAACGACCCAACCGTGTGAAATCGTGGAGGTACTCATCCACGCTACTATTTCCCTGTGCAAGCCTCTAAAACTCATTATCCATAACGGTCCTCTGAGCTGAGGGGAGGTATCTTGCCAAGAACAACCTCCAGAACTCCTCCATCGAGTCATCCGAGATTTGCCTTCCAGCCAAGTGATGCGGCTCAAACCCTTCTTACCACAACCTCACCTCACAATCCAACATGAAGGTGGCTATGGTGGTCACCTTCCATTCCTCCGTCTCAGTGGCTATCAGGACTCTCTTCACCTGAGAGAGCCAATCTTCGGCCTAGGATGGGGTTCTAGTACCCGAAAACACTGGAGGGTTAAAGCCCATTACATGTTTGAGTTGCTTCTCCATCGCTCTTCTAGGTATCAACGGCTCTAACACTACTTGTTAAACCCTTCTAGGTTCTGCCTCTTGAAGCGGTACCTGCTCCCCTGTAGGGGTAGGCTGCTGCACTTGCCTTCCTTGCTGGGCGTTTATCATTGCAAACACCGCCTCAACTACGAGCCTTATAGTCTCTACCGAAGGAGTGGTTGCAGGAACATCAATAGGTGCACTACTTGCCTCAGAATGCGGGTGTTCTGACGGCCCTGCGCAACTCCTGGTCACTTATAGTCATACAAAACACCATTAAGTGACCAAACAAAATTGCAAAAAGCAATTATATGAACACACAGGTTCCTCAAACATGTGTATTTTCATTCCTAAGTGGACATTCATGGGTTCTTTTTATGTTATAACGATGATGCACATACATGTTCTCACCACCCCTTAAAAGAATTCACCCACGAATTCAAATAAGCAAGACCGAAACCAGTAGTCTGATACCAAATTATAACACCCCTATCCGCCATATGGCATATTACAGTTGGTCCGGCCGGGGCCCGACGCTATATACTATAGACAGACCTAAGGGTTACTAAATGAAACCATCCATCCAAGATAACACATCCTATATAGAGTACATTCTAGCGGAAGATTGTTAAAGGTTTAAGAGTAAAGAACCCAAACCACGGTATGATTGTCCACTAAAATCCAAAGTAGGAATGACAGTACAAATACACCAAATAGTTGGCCTTATGGCCTTACAAGAGTTTACTTAAAAAATAAGTGTCTTCCATACATCGGCACGGCGGCCGGTCACATATGAGTGTAAAGAGTAAACATTCGCTTTGGCCTTTAAGGGCCGGCTCAGCAACAAGGGCTTTAACCTGCTACTTTCCACTAGGCTGCACAGCACTTGCAAACAACATTCCACCGCAGCGGTGGCAAACAAAAGCAACGGTCAGCTAAAGTAGACCAAAATATATAGATCCCACCCCTTACTTATTGTGGCAGTGCTCCTTCCCTGCATATTAATAGCATAACCAAATATAATAATTGTTGAGTATTATATCCACAATCACCTGGATTTGCATGAAGTCACCCTTAAACTAAGATGAATTAGTTTGTATTTGATCTCTATTCTAATTATGTGTTTGTAGGATTCATTGCTAAGTGTAGACCAATGTCAGTCTTTAGTGGGTCATCAAACAAAGGACCATATAATGTAATTCCTCATTGTGTGATCCAAGGTGTTGACTCATGTGTAGCATCCTTTTGGGATACACTTAATATTCAAGCACATGTACTAATGATTGAAGATTGGATGCTGTTTGGGATGAAGAAGTCAAAATCCATTAAGCTGAGAAAATTCTAAGTATTATACTCGAGTAGTCCTTTTTGTACTCGAGTAAAAGACTTAGCAGCACTCGAGAAGATCCAGTCTACATATCGAGTATAAAAGTGGTTCTCGAGTAGATCTTATCTTGCATTCGAGAAACCAAGTCCAGTACTCGAGTAGATAAGCTCTCTTTCTCGAGTGGTGTTATTTATATCTCAGAAGATTTTCTAAGTCAAGTAGTCGTGTAGTCTAACTGAGAACTCGAGTAGTTGAGAAGATTATGTCGAGTGATAGAAGTCGGCTCTCGAGAAATTAATAAACCACTCGAGTGAAATTTATTTGTACTCGAGTAGTTTGTTTATTACTCGAGTAGTTCAGCTTCAACACTCGAGTGATCAGATTCTTGTCTAGAATTCTCTCTAAGTCCAGGCTCTCGAGAAATTTTGTCTACCTCTAGAGAATTATGTATAGCACTCGAGTGATCCATTAACTACTCGAGTGATTTACTTCACCGATTAAGATTTTCCAGAATTAGCACTTCTCGAGTAGTCAGAGCCAACCACTCGAGAGCTAGTCTTAGCACTCGAGTAGTTTACTTATTACTCAAGAAATGCTGAAATTTTTCAGAAAAATTCTTAAGTCTTATCATATCTACTTTTTTGAATCTCGTGACGTGATTGGTCCACGTGGCCCTCATTAATGATTATTATTATCGTTAAAGAGATCTTACAAAAGGTCATATCTTCCTGACAAACCCTAAGCGAATATAATCTAAGTTTTGGATTGGGCGATAATTTCATCATCGTCTACAGAAAATCGTCGCTCTCTTCCAAGATCTTCAAGCGAACTTTTGATCCAGAGATTTACAAATTAAGGGATTAAACATTCTCTTTCTACTCCTTGATTGTGTTATTCAGAAGCTTCTCAAAACAAGATTGATCCAAGTATTCTTCTACAATATTATGATAGAGCCGTAAATTCAAGAAGGAAGACCTAGAGAGATTATCAGATCTAAGAAAAACCTTTTTCTTGTATTTCTACAAATGTTTTCTTAAATCTTTAGGAGATTATTCTCCGAGTGTAGGAGATTTGTTCTTCGAGTTATAGGAAGTTTTTACCTTCCGAGTGTAGATCCGTTTTGGATCGAGATTATAGGAACTTTGTTCCGAGCCATAGGATTGGTTTTCAATCCGAGATAGTGGAGTAGCTGAGTCTAGTTGTTTGCTAGATCGGTGAGGGAAAGTGGATGTACCCAAGGTTGGGGAACCACTATTAATCTTTTGTCGTCTGTGATTGCTTGGTTAATAATTGTGTGCTTAGATCTCTAAATTTTTATTCCACAAAAAGATGCATAACTCATATATTCACTCCCCTTTAGGTGATTTAGGAAGACAATACTCAACAATAGTGAAAGTATAACATCAGTACATTACACCACAGGTGTAGGCCCGTACGGCAACATACCCCGTGCTCTCAGGGAACTTACTTGGTGAAGCCGGTCTGAACCCGGTCTGTCCCGCAGCTCCACCACCGCCCCCAGGACGGCAAACATCGTGAGCATTAAATTCCTTTCAGCCAAAGCCTAGACTAGATCTCCAAGCAATTGGTAAGTCCCATGTACCTTAGGTCTCTTTATCTGAACCACTTGGAGTGGGTAAGGTTCCACAAGCCCGTTGCTCACCTTGCCACAAAAATTTATCCATCGACACGGGTCAAGCTTCACCGAATCCCAATGTATCGATCATACAATAGTATATAGCTTGGCTATGTACAAGGCTGGCTCCCAGGCCACCAAAACGGCAGAACTTGGCTTCTGCCAAGATTTCTGGGTGCACCTTGGAGTTAATCCCCAAGGCTCCCTGCTGCAATCTACCACATAGAAACCTGAAAACATACGGCATGGATTCTTCTCCGGCAATCCATGCATAATGAAAACATCATCGATCCAGACCAACTTGTCCAGATAGGCTTCACACACCAAGCCTATGTTCGTACTTCGATTCCGGACTCTATATGCAAAACTACGGGACCTATTCATGTCCACCCGAAGGAACACCACACACTCACCGCGCACTCGCGAGAGTGGGTTTCCTATGCAAAAAGGAAGAGGACTTCACATGTCCAAGAAAGAATCATTACCTTAGCGGTTCGCTTTGGCGCCATGAAGAAGAGAAGAAACTAGATGGATGAAAAGCACTGCAACGGCCTCGCCACCACGAATCTGGACTCGGCTCGCGATTTGGGGCTCCGAAGCTCCACCGGTGGCCAGATTCCTCCTTCTTCTTCTTCCTTGCTCTCCCCTCTTTCTAACTCTTTAGAAAGAGAATGATCAAAGGAAATTGAGGAATACACCCTACAATCCCAAACTTAACATGCCAGGGAGGATTCCAGACCGTTGGATCATTTCCAAATAGAACGAACGGGCTCGATTTGCGCTTAAAAGAATTTTGTGGGGCCGAACATGACTTGTAACACACCCGTGTCACAGACCGTGTCTCACAATCTAAACATGATCGTCAAATACAGAGCAGGACACGACATTTGACACGGCTTGGGACACGCCCGTGTCAACCATTGACACGCCCGTGTCATAGGCCGTGTTCCTCAATCGACGCTAAAACCGTCGCCTCCCGAATAGGACACGGCCATGTGACACGCCCGTATCACAGGCCGTATGCCAGATACGACATGGGACACGCTCGTGTCCCAAGCCATGTAACTCAATCGATATAGCTCGACAGAACACAGAGCGAGACATGGCCCTTGACACGCCCGTGTCACAAGGCGTGTGCCTGACATGGCTTTCCTCCGAGGATCATCGAATGCATTTCGTCGACCTCACGGAAACATGTAGAACTCATAGCATGACATGGCACTCGACATGCCCGTGTCCCCGGCCGTGTTTCTAACAAAGAGCAGGACACAAGCTTAGACACGCCTGTATCACTGGTCGTGTGAAACTATTCAGGCACCACTTTGGCCTTAAAACGCTATCCGTTCCTTTTTGAGTTTTGGGACATTACACAATAATCCAAGAGTTTGTTTTAATCAATAATATTTGTGAAAAACAACTGCCAGCTGCAATGTATTCAGCTTTTGTAGTTGAAGTGGACACATATGTTTGTTTCTTACAAAACCAAGACACAAGCCTATCACTAAGGAGCTGGCTTGTTCCTGATGTGCTCTTCCTGTCTACTCTACATCCAGCAAAGTCAGCATCTGAGAATCCAGTTAATTCAAATTCTGGACTCAGTTGAATATAAGAGTCCTAGATTTGGACAACCCTTTATATATCTCAAAATTATTTTATGTAAAATAAGGTGAGATTCTTTAGAGTTCACTTGGAACCTAGCACAAAGGCATGTAGCAAACATTATATCTAGCCAACTAGCCGTGAGATACAATAAGGACCCAACAATAGCCCTATATATTTTCTGATCAACTGGTTTGCCCTATTCATAAGAATAATTCACAGCATTGAGAGTCATGGGTGTTCTTATAGCTGAGGCATCAGACATCCCAAATCTCTTAACTTGATCTTTAGCATATTTTGATTGGGAGATGAAAATGTCATCAGGGGATTGCTTCAATTGAAGACCAACGAAGTAAGAAAGCTCATCCATGCTACTCATTTCAAACTTGAAATGCATCAGGTCAGAAAACCTTTGGCATAGTTTGGAATCAGTAGAGCTAAAAATAATGTCATCTACATATATTTGTACTAACAATATTTTATTTTTTTGATGCCTAAAAAATAAAATTCTATCTACAATTCCACTAGAGAACTTATGCTCTAAAAAAGCTAGTTAGAGTCTCATACCAAGCTCTTGGAGCTTGCTTTAAACTATAGAGAGCTTTATGCAATTTAAAAACAAAAGAGGGATGAGTTGGAGAGATATTACTTGGTGGTTGCTCCACATAGACTTCCTCTTTGAGTTCACTATTGAGGAAGGACCTCTTGACATCCATTTGGTAGACTTTGAACTTCTTGTATGCTGCATAAGCAAGAAAGATTCTGATAGCTTCAAGTCTTGCAATAGGTGAAAAGGTTTGATCATAATCAATTCCTTCCACTTGTGAATATCCTTGTGCTACCAATCTTGCTTTATTCCTTACTATAGATCATTGTCCATCTAATTTGTTCCTGAAGACCCATTTAGTTCCAATGACTGGGTAGTCTTTGGGTCTTGGAACTAAATACAAAATTCTGCATCTCTAAAATTTATTGAGCTCCTCTTTCATTGCAATAATCTAGTAGGGATCTTGCTCTGCATCTTTTATGGATTGAGGTTCAATCTGAGATATAAAGTAATCATGCATCAAATCTTGGTTGAGTTGAAGCCTTGTTTGCACACCAACTGATATGTCTCCAATCACTTGAGATATAGGGTGATCTCTAAGTGTGACAAGATCAGTAGGAGGAGTTGGTACAACAACTTGGGGAATTAATTTCTCTTGTGGAATTAGGTTGGCTGTTGTAGGCTAAGCAATTATTTCAATGATATGTTCTTAACTGTCTTCATTAACTTGTGGAGAAGGATGTGATATAACCTCTTTGGTGAGGTTTAAATCATCCAATTTCTCATACAGTTGGGGTACCTGCAATAAATCTCTCGTAAAAGAATCCCTCTCCTTATAAAAAATGTTAGCTTCATCAAATGTTATATATACAGATTCTTCTATTTTTAAAGTTAATTTATTGAAAACCCTATAGGCCTTGCGGACTTGGGAATATCCGCGAAAAATTCCCTCTGCAGTTTTGGCTTCAAACTTTCTAAAATGTTTCTTGTTATTATTATGTATATAATATCTACAACCAAACACTTTGAAATAGTCTACTTTAGGTTGCTTCCCTTTAAGCAATTCATATGGAGTCTTGCCCTTAAGTTTATATATTAAACTTCTATTCAAAACATAATTTGATGTGCTTACAGCCTCTGCCCAAAAGGATAGGGGCAAGTAAGCATTTGCAAGCAATGTCCCTGCACATTCAATTAGAGTTCTATTTTTCCTTTCTGCTACCCCCATTTTGTCGAGGAGTTCTAGGAGCAGAGAATCAATGTCTGATACCTTCCTTCTCATAGAATTCTTGCATAGGAAGAGATTCTAACTCAGTACCATGATCACTTCTGATCAATGCAACTAGAGTGGAATACTCAATCTTTATTCTACTAAGAAAGTCTGTAAGAACTTTGAAGTTATCTGACTTATTTCTCAAAAAAAATGCCCAAGTGAATCTAGAGAAGTCATCTACAATAACTAAAGTGTAAAATTTCCATCCCAAGCTCTGTATTGCAGTGGGTCCAAAAAGATCCAGATGTAGCAAGTACAGAATCCTGGGAGAATCACTCTTATTAATAGATTTAAAGCTATTTTTAGTTTGCATGCCTAATTGACAAGCCATGTAGAGACTTTCCTTTTTGTAGGGGCCAGAAGGCAATCCTATAACAAGGTTGTCCCTAAATTGTTTAGCAATATTTCTTAGGTTTACATGTCTTAGTCTTTTATACCATAAATCCTTATTATTACTAACTTCATCGAATAAGCAAATTTATGAACTAGCTGACTTGCAATTAACTACATAAATATTTCCTTGTCTAAGTCCAGTTAAAATAGTTTTGTAATCTATTGAGGTAATAATACATGAAGATTTAGTAAATGATACCTGATAACCTTCATCACATAACTGGCTTATGGATATCAGGTTTTTCTTGAGACCACTCACATATGCTACCTTCTTGAAGGTGACAACTCCAACTTTGACATTCCCATATACTTTTGTTTATACATAGTTGGAATCTCCAAAGATCAGTTTTGGTCCAAGCTTTGAATTGTAATTAGTGAGATTTCCCTTGCTGCCTATAATATGCTTTGAACATCCACTATCCAAGTACCATTGTTGCTCTATGGTAGGATAGTCCATCACCTGCATAAAAAGAGATTAGATGTTCTTGACCGAGGTGACCTTGTGTCCTTGATTCTTCTCAAATTTATAACTAAAAATGTTAGAATAATCAGATTGGTCTTTGTATCATAAGGGGTAAAATCTTCTAGGTGAAATTATCCATTGGGTAAAGGGATTTACAAGTTTTGGTTTCTGATATTCAGGTTGATTAAAATTAAAATTTCTATTTACAAAGTTTGAGTTCGACGAATTTGGTTTAGTTCGTCGAGCTTAGGTCGACGAAAAGTATTTATGTCATCAATCTCAGTTCACAGAATTATAATGCTCACTTTCTGCAATCCACGATCGTCGATCTCTGTTCGACAAAACATGTTGATTTCGTTGAGCACCCTCTCTTGAGTAATCATACCCAAAATCTGGGTTCAGAGTTCGTCGATCGCCGTTCGATGCAAAATACTGATTTTGTAGATCTGAGTTCGATAAGTTTTCTTGAAAATAATTTTTATGAGAGTTTTTATTTTTTCTTTGATTTGGGTTTTTGAAATACTTTATTTTGTTGGTTGTTATTTACTACCTTTTCTTTGCTCTTTTCAGATATGAATTTAATTGGGATTCATAAAATATTTTTCTTTATAATAGGTGGCTTACTAAATAAAGCTCCTAAGCCTAGTTTACCATTAAGCCTGGCATTGACTATGCTAATGATGTCCATTAATTTTATACTTCTCCCATTAAGGGATTCTTCAAATTGTTTTGCTTCATTTAGTTTAGTTTTTAAAGAAATGATTTGTTCAAAAGCTACAACTAGTTCATCTTTTAATTTTATGTTTTCAGAAAACAAAATATTAAATTCAATTTATTTATCTCTGCGAAGCTTGATTTCCTTCTCAAACTTAATTAAATCATTATATAAAAGTTTGAATTCAGGTTTAAAATGATCAGAATTGAAATCAAAATCGGCTATTACCTAATCCTTTTTTGATTCTGATTCTTCTGCTGATTCATCAGCCGCTGAATGACTGGATGAAGCATCAATTTACATTTGTAAAATCTCTCTATCTTTTGCCTCTTCTTCATCCTCGCTTGAGCTGGAATATGAAGACTCTTCTTCAGACTCACTCCAGTCTCAGCAACAAAGCCTTTTTCCTTCTTCTTATACTTACTGGAAGAAGGCTTGCTGTAGTGCTTCTTGTATTCCTTCTCTTTTCTTTTAACCTTCGTTTGAGCCTCTAGACACTCTAGAAGAATGTGTCTTGGCTTTCTCCAACCATAGTAGACAACTTCCTTAGTAGGAGTCTTTTCATACCTTGGCTTATCTTCATTCCTTATTGACCTTCTTCTGAAGTACTTCTTAGCCATTTTGAAGAATCTCTTGGCTAAGAGACTTATCAACTCTTCATTTACTGGTAGTGCTTCTGATTCTTCAGATGCCTTAAATGAAATACTTTGCTCCTTCCTTCCTAATGTATGAGTCTTTTGTTTAGTTACTTATCTAGTCTTGATAAGCTGTTCATAAGACTTGAGCTTGCCTAGCAAAGACTCAGTAGAAATTTCATTTAGGCTTTTATCCTCCTTGATTGGCAAGATCCTAGAGTCCAATGTGCTAGGGAAGCACATAAGGATTTTATCATTGATCTCAGCCAGTGATATGCTCTTGTCAAGGTTTTTCAGCTCATTAATGATCAAGCTGAGTCTGTTGTATATATCAGCAACTGACTCTAACTCTTCTTTCTTGAAGTTCTCATATTGGGAAATGAGATGAGATCTTCTATCTTTTCTTTCATCAGCTAATCCTTCTACTATTTGGTTAAAAGAATCCCAAATGGCCTTTGCTGATGTGCATTCTACAACTTTCTGGAATATGTCATCAGACATAGTTTGGGCTAGAATATTCATTGCCATAGCATCAGCAATCTTGACTTTCTTCTATTCTTCAGTCCACACAGGTGGTAGCACTGCAGTTGTACTTTTTATAGTAGTCACTGGAGGTGGGGGACCTGTCAAAATATAATTGTAGATATCTTCATCAATTGAATTCATATATAACCTAATCCTTGCCTTCCAAAGTGTAAACTTATCAAGGTTGCATACTGGAGGTCTGGTCCTTAAGTATTCCTTATTTTGTGCCATGATATAAAAAAGACACTAGAGATAATAAGATCTATCAAAGATCTTTTCATTCAGGTGTTAGCTTGTGAAACCAAATGACCACCCTCTGATACCAATTGAAAGTGAGGGAAGATCTGGCTTAACTCTAGAGGGGGGGGGGGGGGGTGAATAGAGTTTTTTAAAAACTTTGATTAGTTTTTTTAGCGAAATTAAAAATAAGTGAAATCTATATGTATGGAGAGAAATAAAAACAAAGATAATAATAGCACAACAGATAAAAGAATAATGCAACACAAACGACACAAAGTTTTTATAGTGGTTCAACTAAACATAGGTACATTCACTCTTCTACCACCCTAGTAGGAATCCATTATAGGTTTTTAATCAGGTGCCCTGCCACCACAGGTTTTTTCTTAGGTGCCCTGTACCACAAGATCTATTTCAAGGGAGATCACACAACCCTTTGAGCTTTTGACCAGGTGCCCAAAAACCAAACCAAGTCTTTTGATCAGGAGACTTGACAACCAAAAGATAACTTTTGAAGGGAGTTAAAAACCCTTTGTACAAGAAAGTTAAAAAAAAATAGATGTTGTCTTCTCTTTCTCAAAGTTCTGAGAAGACTATTGAATTGTTACTGTTGTTAAAGCTCCCCCTGAGATGTCGAAGAGTTCAGGAGAATGAGAGCTTTACTCATGGTGTAGGCCTTCTGATTGAAGAAGAACTTCAGGAAAATTTTAGACTGATGAAGATTATTTGTCTCTTGAAAGTCCTGAACCAAAACTAAAGAAGACTGATATTGGATGACAGCTGTTCTTCTTTCAGTTTTCTTGTATTAATAATTCATAAGCTTATGTATATTCTGTTTATTTTGTGTTGCTGCAATCTTCTGAAAAATGTCTTTTATATTCCTTGAAGAAGTTAGCCATTGAATTTTAAGTCCTATCCTTGATTTACTGTTGAAAATTTGGGAGACTGAATGACTAGAATTGTCTTAAATGAATTCCCTAACTGTCTCTGGAAATAAGCCAAGTAATAACTCTGTGAAATACCATAATTAATGCTGCCATGAAACGGCTATATTCTTGAGAATATAAGCATTAATTATCAGAGTATTACTGCTTAAATATAATCAAATAAATTTAGAGTCGAACTGAGAAACTAAAGAGGAAAAAATGTCGAACAGAACCTAAAAGAAAATAGTCGACCTCAGGAAGAATTTCATCGACTTGAACTCCAAGTTCATCGAGATGAGAAATCTCCTTCGTCGAGCTGAGCTCAGCGATCATGAACTGAAAAAGGACTGCCAATCTGAGCTCCAAGTTCGTCGACCAGAGAAAGACTTTAATCGAGCTTAACTTCTGATATCAGATCAGAGATTGTCGACCTCAGCTGGACTTTCATAAAGCTCAACTCAGAGAAGGAACTCTTAGTTCGTCGATCGGAGATCGACGATCATCGAGCTGAGTTTAGCTATCGTCAAGAAGAAATGTTGAAGTCTTTAAAACTGCTTGTCTCTAAATTCTTGAGTCTCTGAAGTCTTCTGAAGGTAGGTTCAAAAGGCTAACCTAATAAGACTAACCTTAACCTTAGAAAAACAAATGACCCTAGGCTATACATGATGGTTCAATAAACCTAATAGTGAACCTAGCCCAAATTAACCCTAATCAAGGTGGGGTTCCAACAGTGTGTGTGTGGTCATTTACCATAACCATAAGTAAAATTTGTGGTTCAATTTTATATCTTTTTACTTATATACATCGATTAAGGCAAGCGTGCCTATCAAGCATAGTATATGATATTTTTTTTTGAAAATATCAAGGTCTTATTTTTCCACGGATCATGTGGAGTATTCTTACTTTAAGGAATAGAATTATTATTTTACCAAAAAAGATTTAATTTTAGTTTATAATCATTAAAGATGTGTTAATAATTTAATACTTTGGTTTTGAAATTGATGAAGTGATAACATTCGATTTTGAATCACCCTTGAGATGAAAATAATTTTTAAACAAGTATAATGCTAATTTTTATCACTTAATTAAATTGCTTGACCATGGAGATTCCTGAATTATGAACGCACCTCTATCAAGGCTACGCCCACTTGTGATTAAGGAGTCCAACCGAACATTCGTTCATTTACCAATGCACCCTAATAGACAATTTAAGAGGTGAATCACTCTATTGGTGATCTACTGCGATTCGAAATCTCAATCTGGGAGTCTTACGTCCACCTCTATTGAGGATAGAGCGTAGTTTCTTTTTACCAGAGATTGATCAATTCATAAGAACGTGCCTATCGACTTTTAGCTATGAAAATGGAAATAAAAATCATATATCGATTTGTATGATTCCACTCACTTGAAATCTAGGGTAAATCTTAAGCTTTTGATTAATCTATAAAATAAAGTTTTGAAATGCAGAAATATTATCCTTCCCAAAGCTAATCTCAATCGAGTACAAAAAAGAACTTAGCCACTCATCGAGATGGGGGCGGTGGTAAAAAAAGAAATTTTAGAAAAAGAAATAAGAAAAACTCTATAACACACTCATTCTGTAGAAGTAAAGTACACACACTCCCCTTCTCAATAGAATTGAAAACCAAGTTTAAAGAATGAAAAATCTATCTCATAAGCACACACACTATATAAATAAATAACAAAAAAAGAAAGATCTATCTCATACACACACACACACTCTATAATATTTAAAGCTAACTTAAAAGAAATGGAAAAGGAAAACAACACACCCACTCACACAAGGAAATTAAGAGTGAACATAAGGCAAAAACTTAAAATTTATTTATAATAAAATTGGTTACAAAGAAGGAAAGAGAAAGTACAAAAAGCCTAAGCCTAAAATAAAAGAAGAAAGAAAAAATCTCAAAGTGGAGCAAGAAAGCAAGAAAGAAACTCAAAGACAACTAACTCTCTCAAATTCTCCCTTCTCAAAAAAATGGAAGAGGGGGTATTTTTATAGCCAAATTTTTTGGTAACACTCCCTTTAGTCACAGACATGTAAGGGGGTGTGACTTGGGGGCGTGACACTTAGTGTGTCATTTGGCATGTCGGAGGAGCTGTTATTGATTCAAGGTGAATTCTGAAGTACATGCCTAATGTAATGGGCGTGACCTAGGGGCATTACTGCTGACATAGCAGTTGGATTGAGAAGATGGTGGGCGGATAGCGGCTTTGGAACCTTTGGCTTTAATTGAACATGACCATGATCTTCTTGTCCCAGGCATGGTGGTTAGGCGTGTAGCCGATCTAGTGGTCTGGCATGTCATAAGAACGTGATAGCGGGTTACTGACTAAGTCACAGGTACTTCCCGGGCGTGCCACAAGGAACACAAGGCATGTTCTCGGGGGCGTGACTTGGCTTGCTTGATGAAATCTTCAGAGGAGCGAGAACTGATTTGTTTCAAAGTTATGCGCCCAAGTCGTGTTGAATTTTCTCAAGTTGATCAACAAGGTAGTGCAAACACCAAATCAATATCTTCGGAGCTACCCAGATCAGAACTTGATCACGCGGAAAACAAGGAGATAACTCAAGCAACAAAAGTGCATAGACAGAACAAGCAGATCAAACTTTCATTAATCTTCTTTATAAGGGGCGAGGTATACATGGCGAGACATGATTTCGTCGGAACATGAAAAAACAGAAATACAAACAACTCAGGCGGATAGAATACAGAGACTGCCGAGACCGCCTGCCCGCAAAGACCGCCCGAACTGAGTTGAGTCGAACTGAATAAGGAGTCCGCCGAGACCGCGAGGTCGTGCGGACAGGTTATTGAGCTTGAGAGAGATTCTGATGCTAGTAACCGCCGAATGCAGCCCGCTAACTACACAGAGGTCAGAACCAAACTCCTGGTTTGACAATGTTAGCCGCGCCACTTGCACACAGTAACCGGTTAAGCAAATAACCCGTGAGGATACGAAAAACGAGTCTGCAGCCTAAACTCAAGCATAACTTACTGTTCACTCTGCTACAAAATGTAGTGCCAGGGGGTCCTATTTATAGGCTGGGTGAGGAGTGTGGTCACCACCTTATGAGATAGAGTCACCTCCCCTTGGTCGTAGCTAACAAAGCCAGTCCGCTGAGTCCGCCTACATGGGACCAACTAAACCGCCAAGTCCAGGAGAGAAAGCGATCTGCCCAAGGCAGTCCGCCCAGTCCGCAGAACCAAATGCCGGACTAGCCGAGACGCAGGAGCCACTAGCCGAGTACAATGCCAGTCCGCCAAGAGACGACACCGCATCTGTCCGCAAACAACGTCTAAGACAACAGGCAAACCGCCCAATCACAGCGGACTATACGGACACAAACCCAGCTCGCAATGACCATAACCACAGGCAAAACACCTGGTCACAGCGGACACTGCGGAAACCCTGGACTTCACAAAAGAACAAGTCGAGAAAAGATGGCACGAGCTCGGCAGAAACCAACCCAGTCCGCCAGCTCCAGATCCAGACCGCTGCTCACCATAACTCCACAAAAGATGCGCGGACTCCAAGCCTAGTCTGCATAGGTCGCACACACCATCTTGCAAAGCTCAGCTCACCGCCGGACTAAACCAGTCCGCGTAGTCCGCAAAACCTGACCGCAGCAAACTACGCCGGTCGCCAACCACCAGCCCGCCAAACTAATTACCAGTCCGCGTGGTCAGTTTGCCCAGGCCGCCCGGACTGCCCGACCACCCACTTCCACTTCACAAATTTCAACACTCCCCCTTGAAGTGAGAAGTGGTGATCAAGCCAAGTAGACCTCATAGCCGCTGAAAAGGCCCCTTCGATAACGGCTTGGTGAAGATGTCAGCAAGGTTATCTTCACTCCGAACATGACCAACCACAAGAGATCCTTCCAACACCTTCTCCCTTATGAAGTGGTGATCGATCTCAATATGCTTGGTCCTGGCATGACAAACTGGATTGTTTACCAGCTTGACAGCACTTTCATTATCCCCTCGGAGCAAAGTTGTACTTTGCACTTCCTCATGGACGTCCTCTACCAATCTCCTTAGCCAAACGGCTTCCCGAGCTGCCAAGGCCGAAGCCTTGTACTCAGCTTCCGTAGTAGAGACGGATACCGAGTCCTGCTTCTTGCTACACCACGAAATGCCCGATGATCCACAAGTGAACACATAACCAGAAGTTGACCTTCGGTCATCCGAGTCACCACCATAATCAGCATCCGTGTACCCTAGCAAAGAGAAACTCGCATCCCTTCTGTAAAGAAGTCCCATGTCAGAAGTTGCCTTGACATACTTCAGAATGTTCTTTGCCGCTACAAGATGTGACTTCCTTGGCTCTGCCATAAACCGAATAACTCGACAAACAACATAAACTATATCTGGTCTAGTAATCGTCATATAGATCAAGCTCCCAACAAGAGCTCTGAACACCAAAGGATCAGGAAGAATCCTTCCTTCATCTTGTCGAAGCTTTAGTCCTTGATCAAGAGGAGTAGAGCAAGTCTTCCCTTCAATCAAGCAAAACCGGTTCACAATGCGTTCAACATATCCCTTCTGGCAGATGAAGATCCCACTCTCCTTCCTCTCCACTTCGAGACCAAGAAAGTGATGAAGCTCTCCCAGGTCTTTCATCTCGATGCGAATGGCTAGCTCAGCTCTGAGCCTAGTTACCTCCTCCTCAGAATTCCCTGTGATGATCATATCATCAACATACAGCAGGACCAACACTTGAAGCTCCCCCTTCTTCTTGATAAACAAGCTTGAGTCTTAGTTTGAAGCAAGGTATCCGCAGAATTACAGATATTCTGCTATCTTCCCATACAAAGCTCTAGGAGGTCTCTTTAACCCGTAGAGAGCCTTCCTGAGCTTGCAGACATAGTCCGGATGAATTTCAGAAACAAATCCAAGTGGCTTATCCATGAAGATGTCCTTGTCAATCTCTCCGTAAAGAAAAACATTCTTTATATCAAGCTGCAACATCCTCCATCCTTGGCAAGCAGCCAATACGATCACTATCCGAACTGAAGTCATCTTTGCAACTGGACTAAACGTCTCATCATAGTCTTCTCCATACTACTGAGAGAATCTACGAGCATCCAGGCGATCCTTGTATCTTTCAATGCTCCCATCAGCCTTCTTTTTCAACTTAAACACCCACTTGCAAGTCACCGGAGTAATGCCATCAACTCTGGGTACAAGATCCCAAGTTCCATTCCTTTTAAGAGCATCCATCTCCTCTCTCATGGCATCTTCCCACTCCTTTACTCCAGTGGCCTCATTGAAGCTAGCAGGCTCTCGCTTATCAAGAGGACCTGCAAAGAAATATGAGACATAGCTCACTGTGTTTCCTTCGCAGTAGCGAGCTGGAGGCTTGATAACCCTCTTTGATCTCCGAAGAGGCTGCTCCTTGCTGACCACCTCCGCTACTTCTTCTAGTTCACCTCTGTTCTCCGGCAAGCTTGGAGCAATGCTCCCCTTGCTTCCTGACCCAGAAGCATCTCCCCCAGAACTTGAAGCCACTGGAGCTACTGGTGATACAGCTATCACCTCTTGATCAACAACCTCAGCCACCTCCTGATATTCATCAAACTTGCTCTCTGGTAGCTCAACCGAGCTTCCTCCATATGGCGTCAGTTCGTCAAAGATTACATCTCTTGATACCACGAACTTCTTCGTCACTGGATCCATGCATCTCCATCCCTTCTTCCGTTCATCATAGCCAACAAAGACAAGCTTCCTTGCCTTTGCATTCAAGCTTAGTCCTCAGGGCATAAGGAATATGCACATAACAAGTTGATCCAAACACCCGAAGGTGTTCAACGCTTGGCTTCTCCTTCAACAACATCTCGAAAGGAGAGTTCATGTTGATCGTACTAAGAGGCTTCCGATTGATGACATACACTGCACAAGACATTCCCTCAGCCCAAAAAGACCTTGGGAAACTCTTGGCATGAAGCCAGCATTTGCAGGTCTCCATCAGATGATGGATCTTCCGCTCCGCTACTCCATTTTATTGTGGAGTATGAGCACAAGTGAGCTCCCTCTGGATTCCATGCTTCCTGCAAAAGTTAGAAAAGTCGGAGGAGACAAATTCTCTGACGTTGTCAGTTCTATACTTTTTGATCCTCAGGTTAAGCCGACCATCCACCAGCTCCTTGAACTCCACAAACAATCTGAAGGCTTCAAACTTCTCCTTTAAGAAATACACCCAAGTGTATCTTGAGTAGTCATCAATCAAGACTAGAATGTATCTGCTCCCACCAAGGCTAGCAGAAGCGGTTGGTCCCATCAGATCACCATAGATAACCTCCAATGGTGCTTTGTTTCTTGTTTGTGACTTATCAAATGGAAGACAATGAGACTTCCCATACTGACATCCAGCCCCAACATGACCATCACCGAAGGATGATAGCTTAGGCAAGCCTCTCACCAGGCTCCTATTTGTCATATCCTTCAGCTTATCCATCCCTACATGCCCTAACCTCTCATGCCGCATAGCAGCACTATCATTGGCCCTCATCCGATCAGTATAGGAACTAGTTGATAAAACAAACAAGTCCTTCACTCTCCTTCCATTGTGAGCAACATCAGCCTTAACCGCTGATACGTTCTGAAGGAACTTTACTTCTGTTGGCCCAAACAGAACGTGATAGCCGACGTCGATAGCATTGGTCACAGAGAAGAGGTTCTTCTTCATGCCAGGTACATTATAAACACTTCTTAATGTGAGTGGCCCCTTATCACTACCCAACGTTACTATACCCTCCTTCTCTACTGCATGAACACTACTTTCAGCAGTTATAATAGCTTCGTTACCTGAGTATGCTTGTAACGAGAAGAACTTTGACATATCTCCGGTGAGGTGATGACCACACCCAAAGTCAATGATCCAGTCATCCTCCATGTCGATGGTCGATAATGTACGGACACAAGTGCCCGTCATGAAAGCTCCACCCCAGCCCGCTTCCTCCTTGCCTGCAGCATGCCCAGGCTGCAGTTTGACCTTGTTGTCTCGCTTGAAGTGGCCTGGTTGATGACCCCTATAACATTTCAGGTTCTTCTTCCAATCCTTCTTAGGAGCAAAGCTCCCCTCCTGTTGTTTAGAAGATGAAAGTTCATCTCCAGCCGCAGTCTGCTTTTTCTTCCTTACCATCTCTTCTTCTTCTTCTTCTCAGTGAAAAGAGCTTCAATAGCTCCTTCAGAGATAGTCATCCCAGCCATCTGCCTTGCCAAGCTCTCCTGTGAGGCAAGCATATTTTCCAGCTCCAGAAGAGAGGGCTGGGTAGCCCAACCTTGAATAGAAGTAACAAAGGCCACATACTCCGTCCGCAGACCGCAGATTATGTGCTTCTTCAGCTTGGCCTCAGAGATCAGCTAATCAGGATCAAGTGCTGAAAGCTCAAAACACAAGCTTTTCATCTTCAAGAAGTATTTGGAGATGGAAAGGTCTCCCTGAGTTGCCTTAGCCAACTCATTCTCCAATAACTGTAGCCTTGCTACATTCTTCCTATTGAACAACCCATCAAGGGAAGTCCAAATCTCAGCAGCAGATTCACATCCTAAGATGTGATCAAAGAGCTCAGGTGATACCGCCCGCTTGAGAGAAAACTCAGTCTTGGCATTTGTCTTCCTCCACACTCTCACCTGCTCGGCTGCTCCAAACTCAGTAGTGATTTCAACATGAACATCGCCACCGACGACTTCCCATAGCTCCTCGCCCAAAAGATAGCTCTTCATGCACGACTTCCACTTCTTGAAGTTAGTCAGCGTCAGAAGCTCAATTCCCAGACCTCTTGCAAACCCACAGTCCATTGCACTAACTTGGTTATCCTTTCAAAAGCACACTGAGCAACAAAAAGGCTTGTTGATCACCGCTCAAGCAACTGAACCTTCCTATGATACCATGTTGAATTTTCTCAAGTTGATCAACAAGGTAGTCCAAACACCAAATCAATATCTTCGGAGCTACCTAGATCACAACTTGTTCGCGCGGAAAATAAGGAGATAACTCAAGCAACCAAAGTGCATAGACAGAACAAGTAGATCAAACTTTCATTAATCTTCTTTACAAGGGGCGAGGTATACATGGCGAGACATGATTTCGCCGGTACATGAAAAAACAGAAATACAAACAATTCAGGCGGATAGACTACAGAGACCGCCGAGAATACCTGCCCGTAGAGACCCCCGAACTGAGTTGAGCCAAACTGAACACGGAGTCTGCCGAGACCGAGAGGTCATGCGAACAAGTTATTGAGCTTGAGAGAGATGCGGATGCTCGTAACCGCCGAATGCAGCTCGCTAACTCTACAGAGGTCAGAATCAAACTCCTGGTTTGACAATGTTAGCCGCGCCACCTACACACAGTAACCGGTTAAGCAAACAACCCATGCGGATACGAAAAATGAGTCCGCAGCCTAAACTCAAGCCCAACTTACTGTTCACCTTGCTACAAAATGTAGTGTCGGGGGGGGGGGGGGTCCTATTTATAGGCCGGGTGAGGATTGTGGTCACCACCCTATGAGATAGAGTTACCGCCCCTTGGTCACAGCTAATAAAGCCAGTCCTCTGAATCCGCCTACATGGGACCAACCAAACCGCCAAGTCCAGGCGAGAAAGCGATCTGCCCAAGGCAGTCTGCCTAGTCCGTAGAACCAAATGCCGGACTAGCCGAGACGCAGGAGCCACTAGCCGAGTACAATGCCAGTCCGCCAAGAGACGACACCGCATCTGTCCGCAAACATCAGTCCAAGACCACAGGCAGACCGCCCGGTCACAGCGGACTATGCGGACACCAACCCAGCTCGCAATGTCCATGACCACATGCAAAACACCTGGTCACAGTGGACACTACGGAAACCCTGGACTTCACAAAAGAACAAGTCCAGAAAAGATGGCGCGAGCTCGGCGGAAACCAACCCAGTCCGCCAGCTCCAGAGCCAGACTGCTGCTCACCATAACTCAACAAAAGATGCGCAGACTCCAAGCCTTGTCCGTATAGGCCGCGCACACCACCTTCCAGAGCTCAGCTCATCGCTGGACTAAACCAGTCCGCGCAGTCTGCAAAACTTGACCGCAGCAAACTACGCAGGTCGCCAACCACCAGCCCACCGGACTAATTACCAGTCCACGCGGTTAGTCCGCCTAAGCCGCCCGGACTGCCGGACCACCCACTTCCACTTCACCAATTTCAACAAGTCGTGTGGGTGACCTAGAGGCATGACTTGGCAAAATTTCTGATTTTCCCCAAAATTTGAAGAAATACCTAAAGAACACAAAACAAAGTTAAGTTAGAATTTAGAATAAAAAACAAAGGATTTATTTATGTATTTACATAATATATCTACATTTTTAATTAAAAGTATTCTAAAATAGATAATGAAAATATGTATATTTTGTTACTCATCAAATATGCACATACCTAAGTTTTGCTATTGCAGAGAAAAAGTAAGAATCTACCTATAAGAAATTTTTGTAAAATTTTTAATTTTAACTCACAATTCATTTAATCAAAGGAAAGTTTGAGTATAAAGAGTTAAGTCTTGAATTATGCAATTGATGTAGCACGAGATAAATATTCGTAGCCAAAAGACTTCTAATGTTAACCAAATAGCAAGCAATAATTGTAATCATTAGTAACAAAATTATATTGAATTTATAGAAACATTATCTTGGAAGAAATCAGAAGGAAATAATACAACTTACTAATTATGCTCTCTCAAAATTTTTGTTTAATATCTTGGTTTCAATTATATTGGCTAAGGGGTAAATAAACTTGATTAAAGAAGAGATTCTTGATTAGATGTGATGAATTTTATCCTCTCACCTCTTTTTTCTACTATTTTTTGTATATGTTTAGGAAAATGATAAATTTTATCCTCTCATTTTTCATGACAAATAATCTTTTATTTGAAGTCATTCTTTATATAACCTAAAAATACATATGTTTAAGAGCAATGAATTTTATCATTTACTCTATTGACATAAAATCTTTTAAATAATTATTTGGTGCCTATGTTTACAAAATGAAGTCTTATTCCCAATGACTATGATCTTTTAAAGAAATACCTAGTAAAAATGGATAAAGGGTTTGCAAAGAGAAATTTTTACGTTTATAAAAGAAAATTTTTTGAGAGCAAAGTTTAGTAACTTGAACATTCCTAGATTTCTAAATACTTGAAGTAAGAATAATTGAAGTATAAGGATATTTGTCTAACATAATACATGTGCCTCTATTTATAATAAATTTGAAGTTGTGCTTAAAACAAATCCTCTAATTTTAATTAAAAACACAAAATATTCTTTAAAACTTAACCCCAGATATTTAGATCTATCTATTCAATATGAATAAAGGGTTAGCAAATTAAAAACAAAAAAATACTTAAACATAAACTCAAAACCACAATTTTTGTGAAACAATAAACTAAGTAGAGGTTTCATTCCATTTTTTATTTTTTCTTTTGATGCTTTTATAAGCAAAAATTCACATAGATATTTACATTTTTTTCTAAAAGCATGAAAAAATATTTATAATTTTTATAAATTTTGATTTTTCCTTCTTTTTTTGAAATTTTGATACAAAATGTTATATTTTTAAAGTTTTAAGTTTTATAATTTTTTGTAATAGTTTTGTCATTTTCTTATTTTTTTTGCAATTTGAAAAAAGATTTACTAAAATATACAGACAATACCCCCACACTTAAACTCAATATTGTCCCCAATATTGAAATCTAAGTATGAAGAATAGAAGTAATAAAAAAAGTGTGATATATACAAAAGTAAACATAAGATATAAAGAAGAGTTCCCTAAATTGATGTTGGGGCAGGCCATAATTTAAAACAAAACCTACAAGCATAAGTAAGAACATAACACAAAAAAATAAAAGATTAGATAACTATAGGGTACCTCCCACAAGCACTTTATTTACCGTCGAGTTGCTTGACTAATTTAGCAACATGATTTAGATGTTGAAAGATTCTCCTTGGGAACTGGAAGGATCCCCAGCGAGGTAATGTTTTAGATGGTGTTCGTTTACCTTAAATAAGCCTAGTTCAAGGTGAGAGATAAAAATGTTCCCATATGGACAAACCTCTTTAACACTATAGGGGTCGGACCAACAGGATTTTAACTTGCCCGAAAAAGCTTAAAGCGAGAGTTATAAAGAAGAACGAGATTGCCCAGTGAAAATTATTTTGGAAATTTACTTTTTCTATTGTGATAGAATCTAGATCGCTCCTTATAAGATTTGTTATTTTCATAGGTGTTTGCACGTCATTCATCAAGTTCATTTAGTTGGAATTTCCATTATTCAAAGGCTAAGTTCATATCCAAGTTTAAAGATTTTAGCTCCCAATATGCACAATATTCTAAATCTACCAATACGTTGCATGATTTTTCGTAAACTAATTGATAAGGCGAACAAACGATGGTGGTCTTGTATGACGTTAGATATGCCCACAGTGCGATGTCAAGTTTTAGCGACCAATCTTTTCTATTGAGGGGTACATTTTTTTTCTAAAATACCCTTCTGTTTCCTAATTACTATCTCCACTTGGCCACTTGTTGTGGGTGAAAGGAGGTGGCGAGTTTGTGAGTAACTCCATATTTGGCTAAAATTTTAGAAAACTGGGTGATACAAAAGTGTGTGCCCTTATCACTTATAATGTTTCTTGGTGAGCTAATGCGTGAAATAAGTTTTTTTTCAAAAAATTTACGAAGACACTCGCGTCATTCGTGGACAGGGCTTGCGCTTCCGCCTGTCTTGATATGTAAGTGACTGCTATTAAAATATAACGATTTTTATATGATGATGGTAGATGACCAATGAAATCGATTCCCAACAGATCGAATATTTTACATTCAATAAATAAGTTTTGGGGAATTTCGTCTAGACGAGAAATATTACCTGATCGCTGATAACTAATGTAAATGCTTACATAAGAGAATGCATCTTTAAATAAAGTTGGCCAGAAGAAGCCCGCTTCTAGCACTTATCTTGCTGTTAGGTTGGATTGATAATGTCCGTCAGTTGGACCTGTATGATAGTGCCACAAAATTTTCAAGCATTCCTTGCCAGAATATACATCCTTACTGTTTGTCTGCACAAATATGAAATAAAAAGGGGCCTTCCAAAAAAATAAATTTTCTAGTAAGAAAAGAATTTCTTTTTTTCTTTATATGAGAAACCTTTTGGAAAAACCCGAGACACTAAAAAGTTGGCCAAATCTACGAACCAAGGGGTCAAGGAAGTCATTACCATTTCAAGGCCAAGGACTCAGTCTTCAAGGAATTTGTCCTCAATTTCAGCCTCCATTAATGCACCTGTATCAGTATTTTATAAATAGGATAAATGATGAGCTGCCAAGGTCTCCGCTCCTTTTTCATCCTAGACCTTTAAGTCAAACTCTTGTAGGAGGAGTTTCCAACGGAGTAAGCGGGGCATGGCATCTTCTTTAGTTAATAAATTCTTAAGCGCAGAGTGATCAGTAAAAACTATAACTTTTGATAGCGTTATATATGATCGACACTTATCAAAAGCGAATCTAAGTGCTATCAGTTACTTTTTTGTTGTGGTGTAATTAGCATGTGCAGATGTAAGCATTTTGCTAGCATAATGGATAAAATGAAAAATTAGGTTACGTGTTTGCCTAAGACAGCTCCTACTACAAAATCACTTACATCATACATAATTTAAAAGGGAAAGGATCAATCTTGTGCTACTAAAACAGGTAAATTGATATGTTTTTTTTTTATGAAATTAAATGTAGATAAACATTCGCTATCAAAAATAAATGGTGATATGTTTTCCAAGAGGTGGGTTAGCGGGTTTGAAATATTTGAATTTTTTGAATAAACCGCATATAAAAACCTGCATGGCCAAAAAAACTTCCAATAGATTTTACATTTTTAGGTGGGGGGAGTTTTTCAATTATTTTAATTTTGGCCTTATCGACCTCGATTCCTTGGCTATAAATTTTATTGTCGAGAACTAAACCTTCTCAGACCATAAAGTTACATTTCTCCCAATTCAATACTAAATCCATGTCTTTGCAACATTGAAGAACACGATTGAGGTTATTTAAAAAATTATGGAGCAATTTTCCGAAAACTAAAAAATCATCCATAAACACCTCCTTAACATCTTCTACTTACTTGCCAAAAATCGCCAGCATACATCTTTAGAATGTTGTTGGCACATTGCAGAGGCCAAACGATATCCTTATATATGTAAAGGTGCCAACGGGTCAAGTAAACATTGTTTTCTCCTATCTTCGGTGGAGATAGGGATTTGTAAATTCCCTGAAAGGCCATCTAGAAAACAATAATAAGAGTGGCAAGAAAGTCGCTTCAAAATTGGATCAATAAATGGTAGTGGAAAGTGATCTTTTTGGGTGATATCATTTAATTTCTATAGTCTATGCACATCTGCCAAACATTAACAGTACGATTTGCAATTAATTCATTATTATCATTTGCGACTGTCGTTATGCCGCACTTTTTCGGGACGACTTGTACGGGACTAACCTATGTACTATCTTATATTGGTTGATAAACCATGCATCCAAAAGTTTTATTACCTCAGCCTTAATGACATCCTTCATATTAGGATTAAGTAACCATTGAGGTTGGATTGATTTGTGAAGATTATCTTCGAGAAAAATTTTTTGTTTGCATAAAGAGGGGTTTATCCCCTTTATACCAAAAAATCATCGACATGCAATTGCATGTCAATTTTTTAACACGTACTCCAAATCAGAAGTCTCTGAACCATTTAAATTTAAATAAATTATAGTAAGAAGTTTGGAATTTTCTTCGAGAAAAATGTATTTTAGATGATCGGGAAGTGGTTTAAGATTGTGGGTTGGTGGTTCTTCATAAGATGTTTTTATTTTAAAAAATTTATAAGTAATGGTATAGAAGGGAAAAAATTTCAGACATTTCTCATGAAGAGCTAAATTTGCCAAGTCCCATTCTTCTAAAGTTAAATAAAATAGATCAAAAAAAGAAATGACATTTCATCAAAAGAGACTTCCAAATTAAAGATGAAATCATTGTTTGAAAGAGAATTCTACATAAAAGGGTTTTAGTCTGAGCAGGGCAAAGACAGAGTATGTGGAGCTTAAATCTAGCAGTACAAGAATGACGAATGGCGTCGTTATTAAGTTGGGTTATTAAGATATTTCCCGTAGTGAATGTTTTATGTATCTTGGATAAATAATTCAAAAGGACGGAGGTATTGATAAAGATGTGACGCATAAAATCCAAGCAGGTTGGTTGAAGTGGAGAGACGCATCAGGGATCATATCTGATCGTTGTTGGTGTTACCATTGTGATCTAGAAGTGATCAAGCATGTATTCTCACTTCTAATGGAGTATGAGCCTATCAGGGTCTCACATAAGAATGTTTTGATAAATTGGGAGATTGGATAAGTTTTGCTATACTCATATGATGAGTGGAAATGACTTAGCTTCGTCAGGATTTGGAAGCATCGAGTGCGTTAATACAACTTAACGCTTTCGTCAAGTTAAGTGTTTACTCGTCGAATTATGGCATTGAGTGTGTTTAGTTTACTCATCGATTCATTGACTCAAAGAGTTGATTCAACAATTCGTTGAGTCAAAGTGTTGATTCGATGAGTCTGTTTCTCAGACATTGAGTGCATTGAGTTCACTCAATGCCTTCGTCGAGTCAAAGGTTGATTCAACAAATAGGGCACTTTGGAGTTTAGTATGTTGAGTTCACTCAACTCCTTTGTCGAGTCAAATGTCGATTCGATGGGTTTGGTGCTGAGAGCGTTGAGTTCATTGATTTCACTCATCGCCTTCATCGTGTATCTAATGGATACTCGACGATTCGTCAAGTATGTTATGTATACTCGACGATTCGTCGAATATGTTATGGATACTCGATGATTTGTCGAGACATGTGTTGTCTATTCAGAATGTTGTATTCTAAGTCTTGGGTCTACGGAAAGTGACGGGATGTTCTGTTTATTCCTTTAGTTATAAATAGAAGAATTTTAAGATTTATCCAGATTGACCTGACGGATCATTCTGTCTAAGCACACGAGCCGCACTGTGCGAAAAATCCAAGACCTAAAAGGCTGACAGAAGTTCTTCCACCTTCGTTGATCCCATCACTATCGCTTAGCCTGATTCCAGCGAGTTTCATCGCCGCCTCTTCTGTAACGGACCTAGAAGTCCGTGAAGACATAAAGTGCCCTCTCCCGGCCAAGATCTTTTTCGACAAGACTCTACGGGTTCTCCTGCTCGTGTGGATCAACTGTAGAGTGCAGACACTATTCTGCACTAAGGACTCTAGCCGCTAAGTGATCGACAGATCTTTTAGAGCATCTAGGTTGAGTATCGACTCAATCCTGCAAAGGTAATTTTATTTTACAGCAGTTTCTTCTTGATCAATATATATCGCTAGATCCAAACTAGTTTGGGATTTTCTTGTTCCTTTATTCCGCTGGGCACAATTGTTTTGTCATATAGAAAAACCTAACAATCGTAAAGTACCATTAAAACTCAAGGGAAAGTTTTATCGTGCTGCAATTAGAACAACGATGCTCTATGGTTCTGAGTGTTTGGAAGTAGATTTTGTACATGAGCAAAAAATGGGAGTTGTGGAGATGAGAATGCTTAGGTTGATGTATGGACACATGAGACTAGAAAAAATTACAAAATGAATGTATCAGGTTTAAGATAGGAGTAACACCAATTGTAGAGAAAGGGGCGATGGTGTCGAGAAAGGGGCGATCGAGTATAATGGGTGCATCAGCATCCTCCTCAATGTCAAGGATAACAAAGTCTACCGGAAAGATGAACTCATCAGCCTTAAGCAAAACATCCTCCACTATCCCTATCAGATATTTTATCGAATAATAAAATAATTGATTGCTCATTTTGACTATGCTTGGAATTCCCAATCCTAATTTTTGAAAAATTGAGTGCGACATTAAATAGATGTTGGTGCCCAAATCTGTTAAGGCGTATTTTATTAATATATTGCCAAATAGACACGGGAAATGCGCAAAATATTCTCAAGTTTCTTTTTATTAGAAAGTAACTCTTTGAGATATTTTGCGTATTTAGGAATCTATGAGATTGCCTCGTAAAAAGGGACATTGATTTGTTTTTGTTATAAAATTTGTAAAAAAAATTTATAATGCTCGTCTTTTTTCTCATTATTTATTTTAAAAGGATAAGGTAAAGACGGTGGAGAAATATGCGGTGCAATATTAAAAGAAGGAGAAACAGGAGGTGGGGTAGAAACTCTTACCTCAGATTCAGGTTCTACTATTTCTGGTTAAGTTACCTCCTTTCTGCTTTGAAGCGTGATGGCATGTGCATTTTCCCGCAAATCTGGCTTCGTAATACCTGGTAAAGAACCAGGTTGGCACTCTGAAAGCATCATTGAATTTTTCCAATTTGGTTTTCTAAACATTAAATCGATCCAGTTAGGTTCCGGATATTTGACTCATATGTGATAACCTATTTTGTAATGATGTCTTCAATAAGATAGGGCCTTAGTGGTGGTGGTTGTGGTTATGGTTATGGTGCAAATCCAATTGGATTTGCATTAGGCGGGCACTGGAAATTATTAGAGTTGCTCAATGAAAAGTTAGGATGATTCCTAAACCCTGCATTATATATGTTATTATATGTATTCATATTTGGGTTATAGGAAGCTCTATTTGGATTCCCCATATAGGCAACCTACTCTTTTATTAAGTTATTATTTGAATCTCAAGTAGGTGTAGCAGAGGATGCAAACATCTCTACCATATGCCTAGTTAGACGATTAACTTGTAGCGCTAAATTAGAAGAGGCATCGACCTTAAAAAGCCCAACCAATTAATTAGGGCATGAATGAGTCACATTCCATTGGTAGGCATTCATGACCATTTCCACAAACAAGGCTTGAGCGGCCTCCGAGGTTTTATTATTTAGAGTTCCCCAAGAGGCTGCATCAATCATTTACCTGGCTTAGAAATTTAAACCATTATAGAATGTCCACACTTGAGCCAATCTGGCCATACTTGATGTAGACACCTATGTAAAAATTCTTTGAAGCATTCCAAGGTCTCATAAAGAGACTAGTAATAACCTTGAGCAAATGAAGAAATATCTGCGCGTAGTTTAGCGGTTTTGGCGAGATAAAAATACTTTGTTAAGAATTTTTTGATCATTTCAGCCCATGTAGTGATGGAGACTTTAGGTGGAGAACTTAACAAATTCTTGGCTTTCGTTGAGTTAGGCAATAAAATAAAATAAACAATGTCAGACACATACATTTCACCTTCTATATTTTTCTCCTAGGGCATGAGAACTCTCCACTCCCGATGTTCCCATGATTGCAATAATGATGACAATCTCAACTATCCCACAATTTCACCAACCACTCCCTCCACCTCACCTGCCTAGGGCACAAAATTTTTGATGTTACCATTGTGATTTGGAAGTGATCAATCACGTTGTCTCACTAACAACGTAATATGAGCCTACATGGTCGCACATAAGAGTGTTTGGAGAAGTTGGAATAATGGATTTTGTTGGTCTTACTCATGTGATGAGTGAAGAACTAAGCCTTGGCAGGTGTTAAGCATATTGAGACCTAGCACTACCAGGAGTTGAGTGCGTCAAGACCACTCGGCGATTCAACGAGTCAAATTTTGATTCGTTGAGTTAGGCATTGAGTGCGTTGAGATGACTTGACGATTCGTTGAGTTAGACGTTGAGTGCATAGAGACCACTGGACGATTCATCAAGTCAAATGTTGATTTGTCGAGTCAGACATTGCGTGCGTTGAGTCCACTCGATTCTTTATCGAAACAAGTGTTGATTCATCGTGGCGTTGAGAGCGTCGTGAGCACTCGATGCTTCGTTGAGTCACCTATTGATTTGTCGAGGCATTGAGAGTGTTGATTCAACTCGACGATTCGTCGATCCAAATGTTGATTCGTCGAGGCTACTGCCAGCCGTTGAGTGTGTTGTGACCACTCAACGATTCGTCGAGTCAAGTGTTGATTCGTCAAATCGACATTCCATATGTTACGGGTTTGCCGATAGCGACGACTTTTTGCTGTTTATTCCCTTAGGTATAAATAGAAGATTTCTTAGGGTTTTACTGTGTAGAATGCCATGAGTCGTAAAGCAAAAAAGGCGATAGTAAGCCTGAGAATAAAAAGGCCGACAGAAAACGTTTCTGATAGTCTCAATCCCGTTGTCGTCGCTCAGCCCATTTCCAGTGCCCGCCGCCGCCGCCTCTTCTAGAGCAGATCTAGCAGTCTGTGAAGATGCAGAGTGCTTTGCTCCAAGCTAAATCTTGTGTGACAAGATTCTAAGAGTTCTCCCATTTGTGTGTATCACCTATAGAGGCGTGGACATTATTCTGCGCTTGGAACTCCCGTCGCTAGTAGCCGCCAGATTTCTTAGAGCATCTTGGTTGAGTAGTGACTTAATCCCACAAAGGTAAATATATTTACAGTACTTTACTTCTTGATCATTGTTCATCGCAAGATCTATTTCTTCTAGGGTTTTCTAGTTTCTCTATTTTGCTGCGTATAAGTATTATGACGTATAGAAAAACCCAACCGTGGTATCATAGGGAGGTTCATCGATCATCATTGTTTCAGAAGTTTCTAAATAAATTGCGTGTAGATCTCAAAATTTAGAAGTGTTCTAAATGCCCAGATCTATTCTTGGTACCCCGCCAAGAACGCATGTGATTTATTTGTGATATCCTTGTTTTTCCTTAACAGTAACTGTCCCTCTTATTAGTTTGTCAAACCAAGTGTGTTAGATTTTGAATCTAACATAGAGAGACGAGCTTGTCTACTGTTTGCTCATGTTTAATGCATGTAAAGCTGAAGATTAAGAAGGGTTCTAGATGTTCAGATTTAGCCCTGTTTATCAAGTGTTGATGATTTTTCTAGTTCACATCTGGGATGAATTTGAACTATGAATGCTATAAGTTTTATTTTGTGGATGTGCATATTAGCTAATTGTTAATCAAGATTAAGTGATAATCAATTATCTTTAAAGTCCTTTATGTAATATTAAGCATTCAGATGCCTTTCAATGGATGACATTCTTCCTACCTCGATCGATGTAGTGTGGGCTTGCAAAAATAAGGTGCATTAATCTATCTTAGTAAGGGTATGAGCGGATAATTATGATATCCCACTATCAACATCGGGTCAAAATTAACGAAATGACCTCAAAGGTTGAGTGCCCAGAGGCATAGGGTTGGCATGCACCATATGATGGATGTGAATAAAGAGTTATTCACCAACCATACAAGAATTACATAATGATGCAATCGGCAAGAGTTGTCTACCTAAATAGCTACATTGTGAGAGAAAAGCCAAAGCTGACTCATGGTGTTGGTGAAATATGGATCTTGTCTGCTAAGAGATTAGCTCGCATAAACTCTGAATTGATATTAAGGGTTATCAGTTTAAATAAAATAGTAGGAGTAATTTTAATTAAAGTCCTAATTGAAATAATAAAATGTATTTTGAAATGTAGCATTGATTTTTATTTGCATAAATTCTTGTAGAATTTCCATAGAAAGTGGTTCTCACTCCACCCTATCCCTCAGAGCCATCCTTGAGAAGGAGAAACTAAGCTGGACAAATTATTTGGACTCGTATAGGAACCTGAGAATTATTCTCATGCAAGAGCGTAAGATCTATGTCTTGGAAGATGATTCCCCCGAAGAGCCAACCAGGAATGTGTCCAGAGCTTATAAAGATACTTACAAGAAATATCAAGATGACTTCTTGGATTTCGAATGCCTCATGCTTTCAACCATGAACTCTGAGCTTCAGAATCAACATGAGAACAAGGGTTGTAGGGAGATTGACGGGCACCTTAAAAAACTATTTCAAGGGTAAGCTCGGTAAGAGAAGTTTGATGTCACCAAGGAATTATTTCATTGTATGATGGGAGCTCGAGACCTGATAGGGACTCACGTACTCAAGATGATAGGGCATATAGAAAACCTTGAAAGACTAGGTTTTCCATTGGGCCAAGAGTTGGTTATAGACCTGATCCTGCAGTCGTTGTCAGATAATTACGAGCAGTTTGTCTTGAACTATAATATGAATGAAATTGACAAGACATTGGCCGAGCTCCTAGGTATGTTGAGAACTGTCGAGATTAATTTGAAGAAGTCCACGCTTATTAGCCCCATATTGATGGTGCATAAAGGCAAGGTCATGGTCAAGGGATTCAAGAAGACTAAGGTTGGACCTATGTCATATCTTGAGCCCAAGTCTTCCGCATTGAAGAAGAAAGGCTTGGCGATGGAAGGGAAATGCCACCATTGTGGCAAGGCTGGTCATTGGAAGACGAACTGTCCTTCTTATATTGAGGGTCTGTAGGAGAAGAAGGGATGTATGACTTCCGCTTTAGGTATTTATGTTATAGAGATAAATCTTTTTGTTCCTACATCATGGGTATTGGATACCGTATGTGGTTCTCATATTTGTATAAATGTACAAGAACTGGGAATGAGAAGTATGCTGAGTAAAGGAGAGGTGGACCTTCATATTGGCAATAGAGCAAGAGTTATATCTATTATCGTAGGAGTTTACCATCTTTCTTTGTCCAGTGAGTTTGTAATAGAACTTGATAATTATTATTATGTTCCTTCCTTAACTAGAAAAATTATATCTTATCATGTATTGACATGAAAGGATTTTTTTTAATAATTAAGAACAATTATTGTTTAATTTTTATGAATATTGTTTGTTATGGTATAGCCCAAATGTTTAATAGTTTATATGTTTTGAACTTAGACCATCAGATCTATAATATAGAAAATACTAAAAGACTAAAAAAAATTACTCAAATCCTACATACCTTTGGCATTGTTGTTTTGGCCATATAAATGAGAAATCTATATCCAAGCTCCATAAAGATGAACTACTGGACTCATTTGATTATGAATCATTTGAGAGATACAAATCATATTTGTTAGGCAAGATGACTGAAGTCCCTTTCATTGGTCTCAATGAGAGGGTTGATGATCTCTTAGGCATAATACATAGAGATGTTTGAGAAACCCTTGAGTTCTATGGCTAGAGGTGGTAATTTCTACTTTGTTATATTTACTGATGATTTCAATAGTCACGGATATGTGTATCTTATGAAGTGCAAATCCAAATCCTTTGAAAAGTTTAAAGAGTTTAAGAATAAAGTATAGAACCAGTTAGGTAAGTGTTTTAAAACACTCTGATCTGATCGAGGTGTCGAATGCCAAAGTCATGAGTTTCGTGATAATCTGAAAGAGTGTGTTATTGTATCACAACTCACTCCACCCAGAATGCCATAACATAATGGTGTGTCTAATTAGTGGAATCATACTCTGTTAGACATGGTGCGGTCGATGATGAGTCATGCAGATCTACCTATTTCCTTTTGGGGTTTTGCTATAGAGACTGCTACTTTTACACTAAATCATGCTCCAATGAAAATGATTTTGAAGACACCATATGAGATATGGACTAGGAAGCATACTAGTATGTCTTTCATTAAGATTTGGAGCTATGATGCATACGTGCAACGTCAAATGACTGACAAGCTGAAACACAAATTAGATAAATGTTATCTTATGGGGTATCCTAAGGAAACTAAATGGTGCAATTTTTACCTACCATCTATGGGCAAAATGTTTGTCACGAGGACTGGTGTATTTCTTGAGAAAGAGTTCTTAAGTATAAAGACTAATAGGGTAGAACTTGAAGAAGTTCAAGAACCACAAATAGTGAATGCACTGAAATTAGAACCTGAGGAAGGACTACAAAATGTTGTAGCTAGAAAACTAGCTCAAGAAATACAAGTTCAACATAGATCTGGTAGAGAAAGGTTTGAGCCGGAGAGATATGGATTTCTCATGTCTCAAATAGGTAATGTGTTACTTATGGATCATGATGATGAGCCTGCAACCTACCGAGAGGGTATTTGTGGACCGGACTCTAAGAAGTGGCTTGAGGCCATGAAATCAGAAATGGACTCCAAGTATGCAAACCAAGTTTGGGCCTTGGTGGAACCACCTGAAGAGGTAAGACCCATAGGATGCAAATGGGTCTTCAAGAAAAAGACCGACAAGGATGGGAGTGTACAAACATTAAAAGGGTGACTAGTGGCTAAAGGCTTCAAGCAAATTCATAGTGTTGACTATGATTAGACCTTTTCCCCTTTTGCTATGGTTAAGTCCATCAGAATTCTTCTTGTTATTATTGCGTATTATAACTACGAGATCTGGCATAAGGATGTGGGAATGTCTTTCCTAAATGGAAACCTCCTTGAGGAAGTGTATATGACATAACCCGAGGGTTTTGTATCTCCATGTGACGCCACTAAAATATGCAAGCTGCAGAGATCCATTTATGCCATGCAGATTTATTAAGAACGAGGATGAACCGTGTGTTTAAAAGAGGACTAGTGGGAGCATTGTTTTGTTCCTGATATTGTATGTAGATGGCATACTACTGATCAGGAATGAGAAACTGACCCTACAAGTTATTAAGAACAACCTAGGGAACTGCTTTTCTATAAAATACTTGGGCAAAGAGACTTACATACTTTGTATTAAGATCAATAGAGATAGATTGAAGAATTTGTCTGGTTTTACCTGAAGTACATACATTGAGAAGTTGTTGAAATGATTCAACATGCTTGAGTTCAAGAAAAGATTCTTACCCATGTCTTATAGTGTGAGTCTCCCTAAGGACCAGTATCCAAAATCTTGTGAAGATAAGGACCGCATGAAGTTAATTCCATATGCTCGACAATTGGATCAATCATGTATGTAATGATATGTACTCAAACAGATGTCTCATATGCTTTGAGCATGACTAGCAGGTATCAGTCTGATTCTGGTGATAGTCACTGGATAGCTGTCAAGAATATCCTAAAGTTCTTAGGAAGAACTAAGGATACGTTCTAGGTATTTGGCGGAGAGTAAGAGCTTGTTGTAAAAGGTTATATAGATGTTAGCTTCCAAACTGATAGGGATGACTGAAAGTCTCAGTCAGGGTTTATATTTTGCTTAAATGGAGGAGCTGTTAGCTGGAAGAGTTCCAAGCACGAAAAAATTATTGATTCTACAACTGAGGCTAAGTATATCACTGCTACAAATGCGGTGAAGGAGGATGTATGGATTAGGAAATTAATTGACGAGTTAGATGAAGTTCCTAGCATTATTTGTCCCGTAGTTATCTATTGTGACAATAACGGTGCAATTGCACTTGCTTCAGAACCTAGATCTCATCAGCGCTCCAAGCACATACTTCAGCAATTCCATCTTATTTGTGAGATTGTCGATCGAGGAGATATGAACATTTGTAGAGTGTCAACTGAGGAAAATATTGCAGATACACTAACAAAGCCTCTTGTACAGAGAAAGCATAATAGTCATATTAGATCAATGGGTATTAGATACCTGAACGATCAACTCTAGTAGGAGCTTTGTGGGTTGAATGTTTGTTGGTTGTAATTATTCATTTGATGAATATAGTACTATATATTTCAATTTTATATTTATGTCAAGTTCTTTTATTATGTAAATTTATTTCTATTGTGATAGATTAATTTTACGTGATAAATGCCCTTAGAGTGTTTGCTTCCATAGGAGTCAAGTGGTGGCTTGAATGTGAGAGCCTATATTCTTAGAAGCATCATTCTTAAATGGTCCCTGGTCTGCGCATCATCTTAGAAGTTAAGGGAGATGATGATACATTAAGACTAGCATGTGCATTGACTGATGACCGGTTATCACAGGTTATGATATTGTGATATCAAGTCATCACATCGGTACTTGTTATTGATCAAGTTCTACTAGACAGACCCACCATGAGAATACTTTATGGATTTTTATATGAATGTATCACAAGTATGCCTCAAGTGGCAATGGTGTTTGTGTTCCTTTGACTTGAAGTCACAACATTCATCAAATGAGAAAGAGTGTGCTTTGATGTTATCAAAAGTACAGTCTTGAGAAAGTTGGATGATAAAGGTGGTTATTAAGTATGTTACGAATCATTTAGGTATTGCGTGTAGACAGATATGGGATTTATCCTCCTATATGATAGATGTTGCAACCATAGGCCCCTTGATAAAATGGGACTGAGAAATGCATGGCCATGCTTGGTTGAGTAAATATATGATATTGGATTCACCGATTTCTGGAATTCCATTCTAGATCAGGAAACTAGGATTGAACAATTATGAGGGTGACACAGTTTATACCTCTAGTTCTATCTAGATATAAGTGACAAAGGGACATGACAACACCGATACATTAGTCACAATGGCTTTTGAGTTTTAAAATCTTATTGCTTCGGCAGAAATGATGCATTGCTAGGTGTCTCTCATTGATTGTGAAGCTTTTGTTTGATTTTTTCAAGAACAAGTGGGAGTCTATTGGTGTTACCATTGTGATTTGGAAGTTATCAAGCATATAGTCTCACTAGAAACGCAATATGATCCTATAGGGTCGCACATAAGACTGTTTGGAGAAGTTAGAAGAATGGATTATGTTTCTCTTTCTTATGTGATGAGTGAAGAACCAAGCACTGGCAGACATTGAGTGTGTTGAGACCTAGCACAGCCAGGCATTGAGTGCATCGAGACTACTCAACAATTTGTCGAGTCAAATATTGATTCATCAAGTTAGGCATCGAGTGCGTCGAGACCAGTCGACGATTTGTCGAGTCAAATGTTAGTTCTTTGAATTAGATATTGTTAGACCCCTCCCCTTACCAAGGAGTTTACCTGTGTCTTATGCCCAGAACCTCCATCTTTCAGTGATACTAACACACGGGTTAGTTTACACCGCAAGATGTCGATTCTGCCGGCTAGTACGGTCATTCAACCTATTCGGCCAATCGAGAGTAGTGTGAGAACAAGAAATAAGAGACCGAAAAATGGTATAATAGAAATTTTATTATGCCAAAAAGATATCTATTACAAAGGTATGACCTCCCTTTTATATAATGGAGGAGAGAAGAGAGATTACAAATAAGTAATGTGGGACTAATAATTACATGAACACAAAACTATACAAGCCGCATAAGGCGCACAAGCCGTACGGTTAGCCTAATCGTACGACCACTACACTGTGGAGGGCAAGTGGGCAATATCTCCAAGCCACCATAGACAAACCGCCAAATTGCTCGGTCTCACACACGCCAGACCGTCCAGTTTCAACACGCTAGATTGCCATAGTCTCAACACTCCCCCTCAACCTGGAGCATAGATATCAATCATGCCCAGCTTGTCGCAAATGTGTAACAAGGAAGTTGATACCGGCTTGGTGAAAACATCTGCCAACCCATTGTCAGAAGTGACGAACGGAGTACAATTCTATTTCTTCAAAATCTCTTCTCGAATAAAGTGACTGTTGACTTCTATGTATTTTGTCCTCTCATGAAAGACCGGATTTTCAGAAATGTATATAGCAGCCTTATTGTTGCAGAACATAGGAAGATGATAGTTGTTGATCTCTCCTAGGTTAAGCATGAGAGCACGTAACCACTTTAACTCACATGTGGTCGATGCCATACTACGATATTCCGCTTCAACACTAGACAAGGAGACAACAGACTGTTTCTTGCTCTTCCAGCTCACAAGATTTCCTCCAACAAATGTGCAAAAACCCGATGTTGACTTGCGGTCTCTTTTATCATCAGCATAGATCGAATCTGAGTATGCTTCAACCCCCAAGTGACCGTTCTTCTGAAAAAGCAATCCTTTCCCTGGAGTTGCTTTAACATACTCCAATATCCTCAAGGAAGACTATAGATGGCACTCCCTAGGAGCTTGCATGAATTGGCTAACCTTGCCTACAACATAGGAGATGTCGGGTCTGGTCACTGTGAGATAAATGAGTTTGCCCACCAGACGTTGGTAACTCGTAGTATTGGATAGAGGAGACGAGTCATCTGTCCAAGTTTTGTCTTCCCTAATAGTCATGGGACATCTATCAGGTTTAGCACAACCAACCTTGCCTCTTTTAGCAAATCAAAAGCATACTTCCGTTGGGAGAGAACTAAAGAGTTGGGCCTCCGAGAGATTTCAATCCCCATAAAGTATTTAGGGGAGCCCATATCCTTAGTGACCAGGTGTCACGACCCGTATTTTCTCACAAATAAGATTGTATCAGAGCAAGAGAAAATATGTGCCATGTTGCCACGTCGTGCAGGTGATAAATGCACACGTTCAGGCAAAACTCCAGACTCTACATCTAAAGAGTATCATAAATTATTATGAGAGGAAATCAGTTAATTTGACGGCCGTATCCCTCGGCACAATGGATCGGCTAGTCCACAATTAAAATAAATATATATACGCAGCGGAAAATACTTTGGTTAGGTTGATTTGACATCCTAAAAGAGCATAAGTGTCCCTGAGGGATGACTCATGGTATGCACGACTCTAAAGTTAGTACAGTACGTATAAAAACAATTTATAGTCTTTATGCTATTAGGAAAAATAGTGTCTTAGTTTTAGAAACATGACGTGCATAAGATACATAGAGTAATGCTTTAGGGTTTAAAATACCTAACATGCAACCTAGCATAAATCCTTCCCAGAAAACAAGTGAACAACCTCAAATAGGCAAAAGTAGCAGTTTTAGTTCATGCCCAGCATCACAAGTAAGCCACTAGTGGGTGTCAACAACCAGACACGAACCCACTGGTGAGTATTCATTTCTATACATAAAGTAAGATAACTACCTCACAAGGATGAAGATTTGCAACCTCAGCTACCCAGGAGGCTATCAGCAAACTCCACAAGAGCACTAGCCATCTAACTGGCTACAACCTGAACTTGAGGCTTTTAAAGAAAAAAAACACCTCAGCAAGTAAAAGAAAATCAAAGGAAGTGGAGCATTAGATTCATAAGCAAGAAAAAAGAAGGGGTTTACCAAGCCAGCAACAAAAAAAGCTAAAAGTAGATGAAAATGCATGACAATAAGAAGAAACACTGTCCAAAAGTAGCAAAAGCACACCAAGTGAACATAAAGAGCAACATGCTCTGCTAAGCACCTGCAGCAGCACCAAGGCAACCATATGCCAAAAGAAATAGTCACTAGAAAGGAAAGGAACTAACAGTCCTAATCTTTGTGAATTATTGACCGTGGTGAAAACCTTGGGTCGGAGTGGGCGGCACAGCCCTCACCAACAACTAGACCCAAAACACTCCAGATTGAAAACAAACGGTGGCAGCTATAGAGTCCACACACCTAACCATACCAGCCCAACACGGCCTAGGTGGTGGTGGCTACAGCTCAGCACGTATAATTTACCCCTAACAGAGCCCACAAAACCACACATCTGCCACAATCCACTAGTCGGCATGCAAAAACTAGTCGAACACAAACCCCCCCCCCCCTTCTAAGGGAAAAATCCATACTAACAATCCAAAGGAAGCACACCAAACCCAAGGTAAAACCGTTGAGTCCACTCGACGTGGCGTTGAGTGAGCTTCACTCACTCAACGCCAAACCTGACACGGCATTGAGTGAGCTTCACTCACTCAGCGCCAAATGCTAGCAAGGGATGGCATCGAGTCCACTCGATGTGGCGTTGAGTGAGCTCCACTCACTCAACGCCAAAAGACTTAACGGCAAAAACTAGCATCGGCGTTGAGTGAGTTAACCACACTCAATGCCAAACCTAACAGCCAAGGCGTTAAGTGAGGTCCACACACTCAACATTTTTGACTTAAAGAAAAAACATGCTTTGGCGTTGAGTGAGTCAACCACACTCAATGCTAAAACAGCCATGGCGTTGAGTGAGGTTGACTCACTCAATGCCAAAGGACTTAACCGCAAAAATTGGCTTTGGCGTTGAGTGAGTCCACCACACTCAACGCCAAAACAGCCACGGCGTTGAGTGAGGTCGACTCACTCAACGCAAAGGACTTAACCGCTAGGAAAAGCTATGGAGTTGGTGAGTCCACCTCACTCAATGCCAAACAGCCACGGCGTTGAGTGAGTCCACCTCACTCCAGTCCAAATAGCCACGGCATTGAGTGAGGTCGACTCACTCAACGCCAAAACACTTATCCTTAAAAATGACCATGGCGTTGAGTGAGGGCACCACAATCAATGTTAGAAGCCTAACAGTCTAGGCATTGAGTGAGGTACACTCACTCAATGCTTTTGACTTAGCCTAATCCTCAGTTATCCCAACCACATACCACTCAACGCCACTCATACAGAGAGCTCTATTTGGCCTAAAAAATTACCTCCTCACCCTTATACCTGAACAACAACTATCTGACTTAAACTATAGCCAAAACAAACTATACCTTACCTCCAGCCATCTGACTTAAACTATACCTATACAGCAGCTACAGCCAAACCCTACCTCCAGCTACCCTCTGGACACTAAACAGAGGATATAAGGGAGAGATTAGCCGAAAAGAAAAACACTCACCGCAGGAATAATCAAGTAAAACAAAAAGAAGTCCAAATAATTAGCAAGGGCAAGGAGCCACTTGCCTCACCGCCAAGATGCAGCAACTGCAGCAACACTTCCGGGCTTTGGCGGCAAGCTCGGCCACCTAGAAAGGAAGATCGGGATGGGAGCAAGCCAAAACTGCTCTTTTCCCGAGAGAAAACTGCTCTCAGCTAACAACAACCGTCGGCCGGAGCTCCAGCGCCTCTGCCTCCCAATTCCTTCCGCTGGACGCTAAGCTCTGGCTCGGGAAATGGGGAAAATAAACCAGCTAAGCCTTTTTTATAATATCTCCAGCCACTAATGCTAATATAATAATACTAAAGCTTGGAAACTCCCCACTCAGCTAGATAGTTGAAAATAAACTAAGCCTGAAGCCTTGCACGGTCGGCCACTAGCAGCAAAGGGAAAGTCTTATACTATAATATATATATATATATAAATATCCTGACAGTATTATATAAACATATATAAACATATATATACTTATAATACTATAATAGAACCCTCTTATGCTATAACCAGCAAACCCAGATAAACATATATATATATATAAACATAGATACTTATATAAACATATTTTTATATACCTATAAATAAACCTATAGTTATAATATATATTCTGATATATATATATATATATATATATATATATATATATATATATATATATACTTATAAATAATACATAAACAAGGCACGAACTTCACAAAGATCGACCACACAAGGCCATGCACAGCAATAGCAACTGCTACCATCTCGCATAAAAAAAACAACGTCGAAACGACGCAAAAAAAAAAGATCTTGGAATTCGACGAAACTTGCACCGTAGCTAAACACCCATGCTACGAAAACAACGGCGAAGTCAAAAACAACATCCAATGACCAAAACTCGGGCTATCACCACCCGAAGCCAAAACACAAGCATCCCCCGAGAGGCCTCACCGACTCACCAAAACAGACCCGGCTTGCTAGGAGATCTTGCCAATAGGCTACAAAACAAGCCACACAAGGAACCTAAAGAGCTAATACCAGGCTCTGGCAACGGCACAAGCCGGAAACGCGTCAACGTAACGCCAAACAACATTTAAACAAACACAAAAAAACTGGGGGCATTATAGCCACTCCCCCTAAAAGAAAGTTTCGCCTCGAAACTTTACACATAGCACTTCTATCAAGAAGGAAAAAGAAATTGCTAAGCCATAGCTATAAAAGAGAGCACAAAACATACCAGGCATAAGGTCAGGAAAACAGACGAGGGTAAGCCTTCCTCATAGTTGACTCTAGCTCCCAAGTCGCGCTTTCCACATCCTGGTTCCTTAACAAAATCTTAACCACAGGAATGGTTTTCCTCCGCAACACGTGATCCTGAGCATCCAAAATGCGGACAGGCACCTCCACATAATAAAGATTCGGCTCCAACTGAGGCACAAAATCCAAAACCTGTCTGCCACTCTGCACACATTTCCGCAGCTGAGTGACGTGAAAGACAACATGCACACCAGGAAAATTTGCGGGCAACTCTAAACTATAAGCTGATACACCAACCTGCTATACAATCATAAATGGCCCCACATACCTTGGGTCCAACTTCCTGTTCTTGCCAAACAGCTTGACTCCAATCATCGGGGAAACCTTTAAATACACCAAGTACTCCACAGCAAATACAAAGCTAGATCTACGCCGGTTGACGTTCTTCTCATACCTCTCATGGGCTATCCGAAGCTTCTCCTGAATAAGCTTCACAGTAATTTGCATCTCTTCGAGCGCCTCTAGACCCAACAGCAATTCCTCGCCAACCTCAGCCCAAAATAAGAGAGTCCTGCAGCGCCTCCCATACAAAGCTTCAAAAGGAGCCATTTGCAAGCTTTCCTGATAACTGTTGTTATACGCAAACTCCATAAGCCTCAAACGCTCATCCCACGCTCCTCCGTGGTCTTGAATATAGCATCAGATCATGTCCTCCTGTATCTGATTGACTCGCTCTGTTTGGCCATTATTTTGTGACTGGTAAGCAGTAGAATATCTCAAATCCGTACCCAAACCCTCTTACAGGCTCTTTCCAGAAGCGAGATGTAAATTGGGAGTCTCGACCTGAAGTAATGCTGACTGGCACACCATGCTGTTGGAGTTACCATGGTGATCTAGAAGTTGTCAAACATGTAATCTCACTGCCAATGCGATATGAGCCTGCAGGGTCGCACATAAGAGCTGTGGAGGAGTTGGAAGATTGACCGTATTGGTAAAGGTTACCAATCACCATTATGTATGGGTCAGGCAATTGTTGCCAGTAAAGTTCATAGGGCATGGATAGTCGAAAGGTCGTCGAGTTTGACTCGACGACCAAGGCAAATCGTCGAGAATGTCTCGACGACTATGGGGTTTTAGTCGAGAATCAATCTGATAGATTCGTCGAGAATCAAAGACTTAGTCGTCAGGACTGTCCATCGATTCTCGCCGAATCTGCCTGATGATTCTCGCCGATCGACGAGTATCGTCGAGAGTCGTCGAGTATGACTCGACGACTAAAGGCCATTCGTCGAGAATCGTCCCTGATTCTCGACGACTTGGCGCTTGATTCTCGCCGAACGCCTTTGCCGATTCTCGCCGAATTCTTCCAGGGACCCTATGCCGTGTGGTCTGCGGATAGCCATTCCTTTAGGTCTATTTATACCTTTGGTATAAATAGACACTTAGGGTTTTCTTGCGGTAGAGGAGAACCCGACGGAAAGAGTTCTGCCGATCGCTCGTTCCGCCGCATCCCGCACATCGCCGGACGGAAGTGTTCCGCCGCCGTGTCTGCTCCGCTGACCCTCCCATTTCCGGCGATAGTCGTTGTTCTTGCCTCTCCTGGCGCAGACCTAGCCGTCCGTAGAGTTGCAAAGGTGCGGCTGTCTTCCTCCCGATTGTTCGTGCGACGAGCAGTTCGGGTTTCTCCTGCTCGTGTGGATTTCTGCAGAGACGTGGATATTATTCCACGTACAACTCGCCACCGACAGCACTCAATACTTGGAGCATCTTCGTTGAGTTGTGACTCAACGCCACTAAGGTATTTTGCCCTAGTTATTTTGTTTACTTCTTGATACAACGATCATGGCCAGATTCAGTTCTCTTGGGCTGTTCTCGTCCATTTCTTTTCCACTGCGTGCACAAAGTGTTGTGCCAACCCTCACGAGAAAACCCAACAGTGGTATCAGAGGGAGTTTGCGGCCATGATTGTTGTATTGGAAGTTAGGGAATTCCAACACGTGTAAACCTAGGGATTTAGAAGTGTTCTAAATGTCTAGATTTATTCCTGGAACATCAATTGTTGATGATTTTTCAAGGGAAATCGGTGGTGATTTTGCAAAATTTGGTCGGGGCGCTGCCCCGCACCCCGCAGAGGCTCTGCCCCTTGACCCCGCCCGCTGATCGGTCAGCGGGACCACCGCCAGGGGCGCTGCCCCTTGGAACCCCGCCAGGAACGTCTGGGATTTCGTAGCAATTTCTAATTGTAGAAGTTGTTGTCTCCTTAGCAGTAACCATCCCTCGAATTTTGTTTTGGATTTTGAATCCAACAATGAGAGATGAGCTTGTCTACTGCTTTAAGTTGAGTTGCCTTTCCCCTTTGTCCAATGCATGTAAACCTGAATATTTGGAAATGTCCATATGTTCAGATTTAGCCCTTTGCTCTATCAAATGTTGATAGTGTCTTGTTGTGCACATAAGGGATGCATGAGGATTCTAGAAATGTTTTATTTTATTTAGATGTGCACATTGATCCAATGTTGATCATGGTTAATTGTTAACATACTATCAAAATTTAAATCCCTTCATCAAACATTAAGTGTTGGGATGCCTTCCGATGGACGACACTCTTCCTGCCTCGATCGATGAAGTGTGGGCTTGCCAAAGCAAGGTGCATTAATCTATCTTGGTAAGGGTGCGAACGGATAATTGTGATATCCCACTGTCGACATCGGGCCCCACTTAACTAGGTGACCTCAAAGGTTGAGCGCCTAGAGGCGTAGGGTTGGCATGCACCATATGATGGATGCGAATAAAGAGTTATTCACCAACCATACAAGAATTGCATGAGGATGCAATTGGCAAGCGTTGCCTACCTAAATAACTACATCGTGAGAGAAAAGCCAAAGCTGACTCATTGTGTTGGTGAAATACGGATCTTATCCACTAAGAGAGTAGCTCGCATGAACTCTCCGAATTGATAGTGAGGGCTATTAGTTCGAATAAAATAGTGGGAGTTTTAATTAGAGTCCAAATTAAAATAAATTGTATTTTGAAACTTTGGTACTGATTTTATTCTGCATGAATTCTTGTAGAATTCCATGGCAAGTGGTTCACACTCCACTCTGTCTATGAGAGCCATCCTTAAGAAGGATAAGCTCAATGGGACTAACTACATGGACTGGTACAGGAGCTTGAGAATTGTTCTCAGGCAAGAGCGAAAGCTCTATGTCTTGGAAGAAGAATCCCCCGAGGTGCCGACCGGGAATTCTTCCCGTGCTAATAAGGATGCTTACAAGAAGTATACCGATGATGCTTTAGACATCGAATGCCTCATGCTTGCCACCATGAACTCTGAGCTCCAAAGGCAACATGAGAACATGGGGTGCAAGGAGATTGACGAGCATCTTAAGAAAATGTTTCAAGGGCAGGCTCGTCAAGAGAGGTTCGACGTCACGAAAGCGTTGTTTCAGTGCAAGATGGGAGTTCGAGACTCAGTAGGGACTCACGTACTCAAGATGATTGGGTATATAGAGAACCTTGAAAGGCTGGGTTTTCCTCTGGGTCAAGAGTTGGCTACAGATCTGATCCTGCAATCGTTGCCGGACAACTACGAGCAGTTTGTCTTGAACTATAACATGAATAAAATAGACAAGACACTACCCGAACTCCTAGGCATGTTGAGAACTGTCGAAATCAATATGAAGAAGGCCAAGCCTACCAGCCCCATACTGATTAAGGGCAAGGGCAAGGCCAAGGGCTTCAAGAAGACGAAGGTGGGACCTAAGTCACATCTTGAGCCCAAGTCTTCTGCACTGAAGAAGAAGAAGAAAAGCACGGTGAAGGAAGGGAAATGCCACCACTGTGGCAAGGCTGGTCATTGGAGGAGGAACTGTCCTTCTTATATTGAGGGTCTGCAGAAAATGAAGGGAGGTATGACTTCCGCTTCAGATATTTATGTTATAGAGATAAACCTTTCTGCTCCTTCATCTTGGGTATTGGATACCGGATGTGGTTCTCACATTTGTACAAATGTGCAGGAACTGGAAAGGAGAAGATTGCTGAGTAAAGGGGAGGTGGACCTGCGTGTCGGCAATGGAGCAAGAGTTGCTGCTGTAGCCATAGGGGTTTACCGTCTTTCTTTGCCCAGTGGGCTTATAATAGAACTAGATAATTGTTATTTTGTTCCGACCATAACTAGAAACAATATATCTATTTCATGTCTGGACATGATTGGATTTTCTTTTATAATTAAGAACAACTGTTGTTCCATATTTAAGAATGATGTTTGTTATGCTGTAGCCCAACTGTTTAATGGTCTTTATGTTTTGAACTTAGACCATATGATCTATAATGTAGAAAATAATAAAAGACTAAGAACAAATGACTCAAACCCTACGTATCTCTGGCATTGTTGTTTGGGCCATATAAACGAGAAGCGCATATCCAAGCTCCATAAGGATGGACTTTTGGACTCATTTGATTATGAATCATTTGAGCGATGCGAATCTTGTTTGTTAGGCAAAATGACAAAAGCTCCTTTCACTGGTTATACTGAGAGGGCTGAGGATCTCTTGGGTGTTGTACATAGTGATGTATGTGGACCCATGAGTTCCATGGCTAGAGGTGGGTATTTCTACTTCGTTACATTTACTGATGATTTCAGTAGATACGGATATGTGTATTTTATGAAGTGCAAATCCGAGACCTTTGAAAAGTTCAAAGAGTTCAAGAATGAAGTAGAAAACCAGTTGGGCAAAAGGGTTAAAGCACTCCGATCTGATCGAGTTGGTGAATACCTGAGTCACGAGTTCCGTGATCATCTGAAAGAGTGTGGTATTATATCACAGCTCACTCCACCTAGAACACCACAGCACAATGGTGTGTCTGAGAGGAGAAATCGTACTCTGTTAGACATGGTACGTTCGATGATGAGTCATGCAGACTTGCCTGTTTCCTTTTGGGGTTTTGCTTTAGAGACTGCTACTATGACACTGAATCGCGCTCTAACAAAAACGGTTCTGAAGACACCATATGAGATATGGACTGGGAAACGTCCTAGTATGTCGTTCATTAAAATTTGGGGCTGTGAGGCATACGTGCGACGTCAAATGCCTGACAAGCTGGAACCCAAATCAGATAAATGTTATCTGGTGGGATATCCTAAGGAAACGAAAGGATATTACTTTTACCTACCGTCCGAGGGCAAGGTGTTTGTCGCAAGGACCGGTGTCTTCTTGGAGAAAGAGTTCTTATCAAGAAAGACTGAAAAGGTAGAACTTGAAGAAGTTCAAGAACCACAAATAGTGAATGAACCAGAATTGGATTCTGAATTAGGACTAAAAGGTGTTGTAGCTAGAGAACCTACTCAAGAAACACATATCCTGCGTTGATCTGGTAGACCAAGATTTGAGCCTAAGAGATATGGATTTCTCGTGTCTCAAATAGGTAATGTGTTGCTAATGGATCATGATGATGAACCAGCAACCTACCAAGAGGCTATGAATGGACCGGACTCTGACAAATGGCTTGAGGCTATGAAATCCGAAATGGACTCCATGTATGCAAACCAAGTTTGGAACTTGGTGGAACCACCTGAAGGGGTACGACCCATAGGGTGCAAGTGGGTCTTCAAGAAGAAGACCGACATGGATGGGAATGTACAGACATTCAAAGGGCGACTGGTGGCTAAGGGTTTTAGACAAATTCATGGTATTGACTATGATGAAACCTTTTCCCCTGTTGCCATGGTAAAGTCCATAAGGATATTGCTTGTTATTGCTGCGTATTATGACTACGAGATCTGGCAGATGGATGTCAAAAAAGCTTTCCTTAATGGAAACCTCCTTGAGGAAGTGTACATGACACAACCCGACGGCCTTGTATCCCCAAATGAAGCCACTAAGATATGCAAGCTGAATAGGTCCATATATGGACTGAAACAGGCCTCTCGAAGTTGGAATCTTCGTTTTGATGAGAAAATCAAAGAGTTTGGTTTCATCAAGAATGAAGATGAGCCTTGTGTTTACAAGCAAATCAGTGGGAGCATTGTTGCCTTCCTGATACTGTATGTAGATGATATACTGTTGATTGGGAATGATATTCCTACCCTAAAAGTTGTTAAGAACAACCTAGGGAACTGCTTTTCTATGAAGGACTTGGGTGAAGCGACTTATATACTTGGTATTAAGATCTATAAAGATAGATCGAAGAAGTTGCTGGGTTTGACCCAGAGTACATACATCGATAAGGTGTTGAAGCGGTTCAACATGCTTGAGTCCAAGAAAGGATTTTTGCCCATGTCTCATGGTGTGAATCTCTCTAAGGACCAGTATCTAAAATCTTGTGAAGATAAGGACCGCATGAAGTTGATTCCATATGCTTCGGCAATTGGATCAATCATGTATGCAATGTTATGTACTCGACCCGATGTCTCCTTTGCTTTAAGCATGACTAGCAGGTATCAGTCAGACCCCGATGTGTGTCACTGGATTGCAGTCAAGAATATACTGAAGTACTTGAGAAGGACTAAGGATGTGTTCTTGGTGTATGGTGGAGAGGAAGAGCTCATTGTAAGTGGTTACACGGATGCTAGCTTCCAAACTGATAGGGACGATTCAAAGTCTCAGTCAGGGTTTGTGTTTTGCCTGAATGGAGGAGCTGTGAGCTGGAAGAGTTCCAAGCAAGAGACAGTTGCTGATTCTACAATAGAAGCTGAGTATATCGCTTCAGCTAATGCAGCGAAGGAGGCTGTATGGATTAGGAAATTCATCGGCGAGCTTGATGTAGTTCCTAGCATTGTTGGTCCCGTAGTTCTCTACTGTGATAACAATGGTGCAATTGCACAATCTAAGGAACCTAGATCCCATCAGCGCTCCAAGCACATACTTCGGCGGTTCCATCTTATTCGTGAGATTGTCGAACGAGGAGATGTGAACATTTGCAGAGTGCCGACTGAGGAGAATATTGCAGATCCACTAACAAAGCCTCTCGCGCAGAGAAAGCATGATGGTCATACTAGATCAATGGGTATACGATACCTGAATGATCAAGTCTAGTGGGAGCCTTGTGGGTTGCATGTAAAGATATATTCTGTTGGCTGTTTATTGTTTATTCATATGATGAATTGTGTACCTAGATTTTCTTTTTACAATTAATGGCATATTCCGTTATTATGGTTTTTCTATATGATAGTTAAATGTTAACATAATGAATACCCTTAGAATGTTCGCTTCCATAGGACATCAAGTACGTGACTTGAATGTGAGAGCCTATGATTCATTTGAAGCTTCATTCTTAAAAGTCCCTGGTCGTGGTATCATCATAGGATCTAAGGGTAATGATGATACATGAAGACTAGCACGTGCGTTGACTGATGACCAGTTCTCACAGGTCATGATATTGTGATATCAAGTCATCACGTGGGTACTTGTTAGTGAACAAGTCGTACTGGACAGACTCAACCAGAGACTACTTTGTGGATTGTTATCTAATCGTGTCACAAGCAGGTCTCTATTGACAATGGTGTTGTGGTCCTTTGACCTGAAGTCACAGTATTCATCAAGTGAGGAAGAGCATGCTTTGATGCCATCTAAAGTCTTCCTTGAGAAAGGTTGATGATAAGGGTGGTTGTTGGGCACGTTACGAATCATTTGGATGTTTGTGTGTGAGCAGATATGGAATTTGTCCTCCTATATGACAGGAGTTGCATCCATGGGCCCCTTGATGGAACTGGACTGAGAAATGCATGGCCATGCTTGGTGGAGTCAATATGTGATATTGGCCTCACCATTCTCTGGATGTCCGTTCTAGATCAGGAAACTTGGATTGAGTTATTATGAGGGTGACACGGTCCATGCCTCTAGTTCTTTCCGGATGTAAGGGACAAAGGGACAAAGACAACGCTGATACATTGTTCATAAAGGCTTATGAGTTATAAACTCTTATTGCTTGGGGAGCAATGATGCATTGCTAGATGCCGCTCATTGTTTGTGAGGTTTATGATTTGATACTTCCAAGATCAAGTGGGAGACTGTTGGAGTTACCATGGTGATCTAGAAGTTGTCAAACATGTAATCTCACTGCCAACGCGATATGAGCCTGCAGGGTCGCACATAAGAGCTGTGGAGGAGTTGGAAGATTGACCGTATTGGTAAAGGTTACCAATCACCATTATGTATGGGGTCAGGAAATTGTTGCCAGTAAATTTCATAGGGCATGGATAGTCGAAAGGTCGTCGAGTTTGACTCGATGACCAAGGCAAATTGTCGAGAATGTCTCGACGACTATGGAGTTTTAGTCGAGAATCAATCTGATAGATTCGTCGAGAATCAAAGATTTAGTCGTCGGGACTGTCCATCGATTCTCGCCGAATCTGCCTGAGGATTCTCGCCGATCGACGAGTATCGTCGAGAGTCGTCGAGTATGACTCGACGACTAAAGGCCATTCGTCGAGAATCGTCCCTGATTCTCGACGACTTGGCGCTTGATTCTCGTTGAACGCCTTTGCCGATTCTCGCCGAATTCTTCTAGGGACCCTATGTTGTGTGGTCTGCGGATAGCCATTCCTTTAGGTCTATTTATACCTTTGGTATAAATAGACACTTAGGGTTTTCTTGCGGCAGAGGAGAACCAGACGGAAAGAGTTTCGCCGATCGCTCATTCTGCCGCATCCCGCACATCGCCGGACGGAAGTGTTCCGCCGCCGTGTCTGCTCCGCTGACCCTCCCATTTCCGGCGATATTCGTTGTTCTTGCCTCTCCTGGCGCGGACCAAGCAGTCTGTGGAGTTGCAAAGGTGCGGCTGTCTTCCTCCCGATTGTTCGTGCCACGAGCAGTTCGGGTTTCTCCTGCTCGTGTGGATTTCTGTAGAGACGTGGATATTATTCCACGTACAACTCGCCACCGACAGCACTCAATACTTGGAGCATCTTCGTTGAGTTGTGACTCAACGCCACTAAGGTATTTTGCCCTAGTTATTTTGTTTACTTCTTGATACAACGATCATGGCCAGATCCAGTTCTCTTAGGCTGTTCTCGTCCCTTTCTTTTCCGCTGCGTGCACAAAGTGTTGTGCCAACCCTCACGAGAAAACCCAACACATGCAACCAGATGACTTCAGTCAAATGCAGCTCAGATATCTTCCTCATCGGGTAGTCGATCTTAAATGGTACAAAGTGAGCACATTTCGTCAATCTGTCAACGATCACCCAAACTGAATCATGCCCCCTAAGAGATCTTGGTAAGCCTGTAATGAAATCCATCGAGATGCTTTCCCACTTCCATGTCGGAATCTCCAAGGGAGTTTGCTTTCCACCAGGCCTTCCATGATCGACTTTCACACGCTTGCAACTGTGGCACTCAGAAACAAATCTGGCTATGTCTCCCTTCATCCCATACAACCAGGCAATCTGATTTAAATCACGATACATCTTAGTAGATCTTGGATGGTAGGCAACACTAGATCCATATTTTCTCACAAATATGATTGTATCAGAGCAAGAGAAAATATGTGTCATGTTGCCAAGTAATGCAGGGGATAACTGCACACGTTCAGGCAAAACCCCAGACTCTACATCTAAAGAAAATCATAAATTATTATGAAAGGAAATCAGTTAAATTTGACGGCTGTATCCCTCGGCACAGTGGATCAGCTAGTCCACAATTAAAATATATATATATACGCAGCAAAAATACTTTGGTTAGGTTGATTTGACATCCTAAAAGAGCATACGTGTCCCCGAGGGACGACTCATAGTATGCACGACTCTAAATTTAGTACAGTATATATAAAAAATATAGTCTTTACGCTATTAGGAAAAATAGTGTCTTAGTTTTAGAAACATGACGTGCATGAGATATATATAGTAATGCTTTAGGGTTTTAAAATACCTAACATGCAACTTAGCATAAATCCTTCCCAGAAAACAAATGAATAACCTCAAATAGGCAAAAGTAGCAGTTTTAGTTCATACCCAGAATCAAAAGTAAGCCATCAGTGGGCGTCAACAACCTAACACGAACCCACTTATGAGTATGCATGTCTATACAAAAAGGAAGATAACTACCTCACAAGGATGAAGATTGGTAACCTCAGCTACACAGGAGGCTATCAGAAAACTCCACAAGAGCACTAGCCGTCTAACTAGCTACAACCTGAACCTGAGGCATTCAAAGAAAAAAAACACCTCAGTAAGTAAAAGAAAATCAAAGGAAGTGGAGCATTAAATTCATAAGCAAGAAAAAAGAAGGGGTTTACCAACCCAACAACAAAGAAAGCTAACAGTAAAGGAAAAGCATGACAATAAGAAGAAACACTGTCCAAAAGTAGCAAAAGCACACCAAGTGAACATAAAGAACAACATGCTCTACTAAGCACCTGCAGCAGCACCAAGGCAAACATATGCCAAAAGAAATAGACACTAGAAAGGAAAGGAACTAACGGTCCTAATCTTTGTGAATTATTGGTCATGGTGAAATTCTTGGGTCGGAGTGGGCGGCACAGCCCTCACCAACAACCAGACCCAAAAATACTCCAGGGTGAAAACAAACGGTGGCTGCTACAGAGACCACACACCTAACCATACCAGCCCAACACGGCCTAGGTGGTGGTGGCTACAGCTTAGCACGCACAACTCACCCCTTACAGAGACAACAAAACCACACCATCTTCCACAATCTATGAGTCGGCATGCAAAAACTAGCCGAACCCAAAACATCCCCCCCCCCTTTTGAGGGAAAAACCAAACTAACAATCCTAAGGAAGCACACCAAACCCAAGGAAAAAGCGTCGAGTCCACTCGACGCGGCGTTGAGTGAGCTTCACTAACTCAACGCCAAACCTGACACAGCATTGAGTGAGCTTCACTCACTCAGCGCCAAACTCTAGCCAAGGACGGCGTCGAGCCCACTCGACACGGCGTTGAGTGAGCACCACTCACTCAACGCCAAAATACTTAGCCACAAAACCTAGCATCGGCGTTGAGTGAGTTCACCACACTCAGCGCAAAACCTAACAGCCAAGGCGTTGAGTGAGGTCTACTCACTCAATGTTTTGGACTTAGAGCAAAAACAGGCTTTGGCGTTGAGTGAGTCAACCACACTCAATGCCAAAATAGCCACGGCATTGAGTGAGGTCGACTCCCTCAACGCCAAAGGACTTAACTGCAAAAACAGGCTTTGGCATTGAGTGAGTCCACCACACTCAACTCCAAAACAGCCACGGCGTTGAGTGAGGTTGACTCACTCAATGCCCAAGGACTTAACTGCTGAGAAAAGTTGCGGCGTTTAGTGAGTCCACCTCACTCAACGCCAAACAGGCACGACATTGAGTGAGTCCACCTCACTCAATGGCAAACAGCCACGGCGTTGAGTGAGGTCGAATCACTCAATGCCAAAGCACTTAGCCGTAAAAATGACCATGGCGTTGAGTGAGGGCACCACACTCAATGCTAGAAGCCTAACAATCTAGGCATTGAGTGAGGTATACTCACTCAACGCTTTTGACTTAGCCTAATCCTCAGTTATCCCAACCACAGCCCACTCAACGCCACTCATCCATAGAGCTCTATTTGGCCTAAATATTACCTCCTCACCCTTATACCTAAACAATAGCTATCTGACTTAAATTTTAGCCAAAAAAAACTATACCCTACCACCAGCCATCTGACTTAAACTATACCTGTACAGCAGCTACAGCCATACCCTACCTCCAGCTACCCTCTGGACACCAAACCGAAGATATAAGGGAGAGATTATCCAAAAATAAAAACACTCACCGCTGGAATAATCAAGTAAAAGAAAAAGAAGTCAAAACAATTGGCAAGGGAAAGGAGCCACTTGCCTCACCGCCAAGATGCAGCAACTGCAGCAACACTTCCTGGCTTTGGCGGCAAGATCGGCCACTTAGAAAGGAAGATCAGGATGGGAGCAAGCCCAAACTACTCTTTTCCCGAGAGAAAACCGCTCTCAGCTAACAGCAACCACTAGCGGAGCTCCAGCGCCTCCGCCTCCCAATTCCTTCCGCTGGACGCTAAGCTCTGGCTCGGGAAATGGGAAAAAGAAACCAACTAAGCCTTTTTTATAATATCTCCAACCACTAATGCTAATATAATAATACTAAAGCTTGGAAACTCCCCACTTAGCTAGATAGTTGAAAATAAACTAAGCCTGAAGCCTTGCACGGTCGGCAACTAGCAGCAAAGGGAAAGTCTTATACTATAATATATATAAATATCCTGACAGTATTATATAAACATATATATATATATATATACTTATATATCTATAACAGAACCCTCTTATGCTATAACCAGCCAACCGAGATAAACATATATATATATATATATATATATATATATATATATATATATATATATATATATATATATATATATATATATATATATATATATATATATATATATATATATATATATATATATATATATATATATATATATATATATATATATATATAAACATAGATACTTATATAAACATATTTTTATATACCTATATATAAACCTATAGTTATAACATATATACCGATATATATATATACATATATATATATATATAGATATATATATATATATATGAAAGTTGACTAGTTGTCTAAATTATCACCTAGAGGGGGGTGAATAGGTGATTGCGACGTCTTTTGCGGAATAAAATAAAACTAATCGCAGCACACACAAAAAGAACACAAGCACAGACGACACAAGATTTATAGTGGTTCCCCGATCTTGGGTACTCCACTTTCCCTCTCACCGATCTAGTAACGCACTAGACTCGGCTACTCCACTTATCTCAGATTTAAGAAATCTTACAACTCGATCCAACCCGGATCTACACTCGGAAGCACAATCTTCCTACAACAAATACTCGGAGTAAAAACTCCTACAACTCGGAGAAGAATCTCCTACAGAATAAAGATTTACAGAAAATGATAAATCTGTGACAGATCTAGAAAATCTTGACGTCTCTTCTTCCTTCAACAATGGCGGCTCTGTCAGGAATCAGTCGGAGAAGATACTGTCGTCGATCTACAGATCTGGTTCTTCGGAACACACGGAATCAAGAGATTCGAGAGAAGTCGAGGTCGATCTCGATTCTATGTGTCACTTCGTCGATCGTTCTTCGTCGGCGGCCTTCCAGATGGAAACAGTGAGCGGCGGCGACCGGGAAGACGAATCGGGAACTTAGGGTTTTTCGGCCCTTTTTCGTTTTACGTTCTTGAAGAGAGAGAAAAGATAAACGATTATTAAAGTTCTTCTTAATGAAAGGAGAGACTGATTAGACCTTTTATAGGGAGCCTAATCGGTCAGAAATCAAATCGTATTGAAAGTAATGCCACGTGGGCCAATTAGATGATGACAGATTAAGGATTGGAAAAATAGAACAAATAGCGGGTCAACGATTTTGACAATTTCAGAATTAGAAAAAGATCAAGTCAGAAGTACTCGAGAACTGAAGGTTGTTCTCGAGCACTGAATCAAGGAGTTCTCGAGAATAGAAATGATTGTCTCGAGATCTGAGACTTAGAAAAATATACTGTCAAAAATAACTTTCTCGAGCACTAATTGTATTACTCGAGCACTTATACTTTGAAGAAAAAGTATATCTGGATTACTCGAGCACACAGTAAACTTGCTCGAGTACTGGAAAGAGTATTCGAGAACTTGAAACTTCTCGAGCACAAAGACTTAGAATAAAACTGGAAAACGAGCACAAGCAGAATTTGCTCGAGAGCCTGAAGAAATGTACTCGAGAATTATTAAGATTTCTCGAGCACTAAACACTTGAAAACAAACTTGAGAACTGGAGTACTCGAGAAACAAGTCTCTTTCTCGATCACAAAGACTTAATCAAAATCCTGAAGACTAGAGTACTCGAGCAAATGGATTATTTCTCGAGCACTTGAACATAGAGGAAAATCTGGAGGAAAGTACTCGAGAAGCTAAAGCTGTTCTCGAGCACAGGAACTTAGAATAACAACAGAGAAATAGTTCTCGAGAAAGGTAGACTTAGAAGAAGAGTTATATTCCTCGAGTACTTTTCCTTAGAAATATTTTTGCACAGCATTCTAGTTCTCGAGCAGCAAAGTCATTTTCTCGAGAAAGGAAAACTTTCTCTCGAGCATTAATGACAGCCAGATTTGAAAGAAAAAGTTCTCGAGCAAGCTGAGCTTTTTCTCGAGCACTTTAAAAACTTCTCGAGACCTAGAGTTGTAATTTACTCGAGCACTATTGTACTTCTCGAGCAAAAATGACTTAGCAAAAATTCTAAGTTACAGAAAAATATTTTCAAATAAAACTTCTTCAGCTTCAGCTTTTGTCCTTTTCTCCAAGTGATTTGAGGTTAAGTATATTCCAATAGAGAGGCTACACATGAGTCAACACCTTGGATTACACAGTGAGGGATTACACTGTGAAGTCCTGTGTTTGATGACCCATTGCAGACTGACATTGGTCTATACTTAAAGTGTACACCTGCAAGCATATGGCTAAAGAGAAATATCAAATACAACTGGATTCAACTTAGTTCATGGGTGACTTCATGCAAATCTAGGTGAGTGTGGATACAATACCCAACAATCTCCCCCTATTTGCAGAAGTCAGAACCCTATACACTAAGCTGAATCCCTTAACAAATAATACATAACAACAAGTAAGCAAGACATATGTGACATAATCAAAATAACCTAGAGCAGGAATAACAGAAATGAATCACAGCACAATCAGAAACACATAGGTATATAAGTAATCAGATTTTTAGATTAATGTTTTTAAATCCCACTATTCCCAAAGATACAAAAGCTGTTATGAACTAGAGTGCAGGTTACTTCTTCTTGCCATCAGCCTGTCTCTTTTGTCTTTCACCCTCTTGCCATCTCTTCTGCTCTTGTCTCTCAAAGTAGCTGAAGGGCTTGGGAAAGTACTTTTCAGGTTTAGGAGGAGCTGCAGCATTGTTAAATCCATACTTAGACTCATGCAGCCTCCTCTGAATGCAGTTCTTGTCATACTTTCTCCATTCCTCATGGCTGTAGAATTCTTGTTGTCTTTCACTGAATTGAGTTACCAGCTTCAGAGTTTCAAGGATTAAAGTCCTGGAGGTGGGGCTCCAGACTTCAGAGTGTACTGGATACTGCCTTGGTTCATCCTGATGTCTTCTGTAGCCTTGATCATGTTCAGGTGCAGATCTCCTTGCAGAGGGCCCTTCCCCATATTTCCTTTTCTTTGTTTAGATATTAGGTGGCTGGTTAGGTAGATCTTCCCACACCTCTCCAGTTGGCATGAAAGTTTCTTGAAGTTCAATGTATGGAGAGAAGGCCTTCTGAGCAAAGGCAGCAGCAGCAGCAGCATCTTCTTCAGCTTGGACAGCAGCCATTGCATCAGCAGCAGCTTGGGCAGCAGAGGCTTGAGTGCTTTCAGCAAGGGCTGCTCTGACTGCAACTGGGTTCAGATGAAGGGAAATTGAGTTGGAGTCAATCTGATGGTCAGGGAATATATTGTTGTGCATCCAGACAGAGGTATCAAAGGCATGAAACTTGACAGAGTCAATATGTTTCAGCACATTTTCTTTCAGCTTGGTGTGGAATGCATCCTGAGCCTTGATGACTTTGGCTTCTATGTCAGCTTGGGTTTCAAAGCTGGCATTGGTAATTCTGGTCAAGATGGATTCAGAATGTTTAGCTGAGACAGTCTTGAAAATCTCCTCCCCCTTTCTGACTTCTGTAGTAAGGGTTGCAATAGCATCTTCCTTAAAGGTGCCAACCTCACCTGTCAGGTTAAAGAACTTGTCATCTGTCCTTTTATCCAACTGAATCTGATTATTAGCCAACACAACTGATTGATCCATGAGGTGGCCAATACTTGTTATAGTATGATCCAAGGCCAATCCTCCTTTGTGAAATGCTTCTTTCAGGGTATCTGTGTTCACCTGGATTTCAGCAAAGCCTTTGTGCATGGCCTTCTCAAGTGCAGTCACCTGGTCTTGAACCTTCTTGACAGCAGTGTCTATGTAGGTTTTCTGTTCAGCAAACAACTGTGTTAACAGTGTTATGATGGAATCTGTAGCAGCAGGAGCACTTGGAGGAGCAAGACTGGATGGATGTGGTTGAGCAGCAGCAGGTGGAGAAGGTGCATTGGAGGGGCTGGGGGTGATCTCTTCAATTACAACAGTAGAAGTGGATGGCTGTCTTCTCAGAGGGATGTTGTCATCTTCTTCATTTCCTGAAGGAAGGAAAGTTGGGATGGAGTAGTGTGGCCTTAGAGGAATCCTGGACTCTGCCTCCTGAACATCCTCATCAGTTTCTGGGATGTCAGTCATTGGCTCAAAAGAAGAGGGAGTGGTTGTGGAGGAAGCAGCAGCTTGCTGTCCTTGGGTATCAGCTGAGTGAGAAGGTGATGGGGGAAGTGAACTGGAGGGCTGAACTGGTTCTGGAGAAGCATGTTTCTTAGGCAGTTCTGGAACTGGTTCAAGTGGAGCTGGGTCCTGAGCAGTGGCTGGAGCAGAATCTGGAACTGAGTCTGGAACTGAGTCTGGAGCAGAATTTGGAACTGAGTCTGGAACTGTTGATGCTAAACTGGGGTGCTCAGAAGTGAGTTCAGTGATCATTGCATCAATTTCTTCTGAAGTGGCAGTCAGATCTATATCCATGGAGGCAGGCTCCCCCTCAAGAGAAGCATCCTGGATGACAATCTCTGGGTTTGGAGGGGGGGATGGAATCCTGTACTCTGGAACATCCTTTACCACAACTGTTGTAGCAGGAGCTGGGGAAGGTTGTGCAGGCTCCCCCTCAATTGCTGGATGAGGAGAGGGAGGTGGAGTCCTGACAACCTCTTCCTGAACTTGTTCTTGAGCCCTGGTGGCCTGGGTGGTATTCTGCAATTTCAACTCCCATCTGTTAATGGAGTCCACTGTGAGCCTCTTCATGTAGTGCAGAACACTGCCTTTGGACATTGAGAACACTGCTGGGTCAAGTTCACTGAGTAGAAGGGTTATAATTCTGGCAAATCCAGGCTTCTTGAGACTGGACCTGATGTGATCAAGAATCAGTCTGCCAAAAGGATATTGCTTCCTGCAAATTATGGAGGTCATCACATCAAACATCTCTCCTGTAGCATGTTTGATTGATCCAGTAGCACAGAGAAGGCATTTGCCGACGATGTCCAGGAGGAATTTGCTCTCTGGGTTCAGCTGGGGGCGTCGAATACCAGAGGGTATGCCGGCGATTCCACAGAAGGAATAGGCACGGTCATAGTCTGTATGGGTTAGGTCTTCTGGTTCTGTGACTGGAGGTAGATGAAGCAACTGATTGATGATGGAGGCGGTGAGTTTGACCTTGATGCCAGAAACGATAGATCGGAGAACATGACCACTAGTGCTGACTGTCAAATTCTGGTAGAATTCATGAACCTGAGGAAGAAGGAGACGACACTTCTGTTCTAGGACAAAAGTGAGGCCGGCTATATCCAAGAGGCTCAAGAGGTTCTGAAAGTCTGGGGATATGTCTGCAATGCCATCTCGAAGGAGTTCACTGCCGATTCCGAGCTTGGCGATGGAAGAAGATGAAGCCATTGAAGAAAAACGGAGAAAAACTGTGGGGTTTTCCTGGTTTTCACGGCACCGGCGGAAGGCGAAGGGTCTCAAGATATTTGGGGATTTTGGGATTAGTGGATTTAACGATTTTAATCTGACTATTTATATACATATTGTAAATGAGCGGCAGAAATGATCTGGACTGCTACTAGGCATTTCGAAAAATAATAAAAGCTAACAAAAACTGTACTCGGGAAATTAGGGTTAAGAATTTTCGCAAGTATCAAGTAGGCTCGAGTACTTTATTAAGTTCTCGAGAGGTAGACTCGAGTACTTTATTAAGTTCTCGAGAAGTAGTCTGAGTGCTCGAGCACCGCCACTTAGTCAATTTGACACTTGGCAAAGTACTCGAGTACCGCTCTCGAGAATGAAATAAAGTTCTCGAGTACCCCGAGTAAAGTTCCCGAGAAAGAATTACTTAGCTGATACCAATTGAAAGTTGACTTTTTCCTTAGTCCTCTTTGTTGAGCATCCCAAGTTCTGTCTTGAAGAAAGAGAACTTGGCCTCATCCAGTGGCTTTGTGAAAATGTCTGCAACTTGTCTATCTGTTGGAACATATTGAAGGTTGATATCTCCTCGCTCCACATGCTCCCGTATAAAATGATATCTCAACTCTATATGTTTTGTTCTGCTGTGTGACACTGGATTGTTGGCAATGGCAATTGCACTTGATGAATCACACATCAGAGGAATGTCTTCAAACTTCAGGTTGTAATCTTCAAGCTGATTTTTGATCCAAAGCAGTTGTGCACAACAACTGCCTGCAGAGATGTACTCTGACTCGGCTGTTGAGATTGCGACACAATTCTGCTTCTTACTACTCCAGGAAATAAGCCTTCTTCCTAGGAATTGACATGTTCCTGAGGTGCTCTTCCTATCATCCTTGCTACCTGCAAAATCTGCATCTGAATAGCCAATCAGTTCATTGTCATTACTTCTTGGGTACCATAAGCCAAGATTTGGTGTACCTTTAAGGTATCTCAAAATTCGCTTTGCAGCAACGTAATGAGATTCCTTACTGTTCACCTGAAATCTAGCACATACACATGTTGAGAACATTATGTCTGGCCTACTAGCAGTAAGGTAGAGTAGTGACCCAATTATGCTTCTGTATTTGGTTTCATCAAAAGGTTTCCCTTTCTCATCCTTATCCAGAGACATAGCTGAGGCCATTGGAGTTTTCATTGTAGATGCGTTCTCCAATCCAAATTTCTTAATCAACTCCTTTGTGAACTTTGTCTGAGATATGAAAATTCCATCCTCAGATTGTTTCACTTGGAGTCCCAAGAAATACTTCAACTCACCCATACTGCTCATTTCAAACTTCCCTTGCATTAGTTTAGAAAACTTTTTGCAAAGGTTGTCGTCAGTTGAGCCAAAAATAATGTCATCGACATAGATTTGCACTAGCAAAATCTTGCCTTTTATTTCCCTAAGAAATAATGTCTTGTCTATCTTTCCTCTTGTGAACTTGTTCTCAAGAAGAAAAGTAGACAATGTCTCATACCAAGCTCGGGGAGCTTGCTTGAGACCATACAGTGCTTTAAATAGAAAGTAGACATGGTTAGGAGAGTTTGGATCAACAAAACCTGGAGGTTGTTCTACATATACTTCTTCCTTTATGTTTCCATTAAGGAAGGCAGACTTCACGTCCATTTGATAGACGGTGAAACCTTTTAATGCAGCATATGCTAGAAATAACCTTATTGCCTCCAATCTTGCCACTGGAGCATATGTTTGATCGAAGTCTATTCCTTCTTCTTGTCGGTATCCTTTGGCGACGAGACGCGCCTTGTTCTTTATTATTGTACCATCTTCATCTAGCTTGTTCCGATACACCCACTTGGTTCCTATAACGTTCTTATCTTTGGGTCTTGGTACAAGCTTCCAAACTTCACACCGTTTGAATTGGTTCAGCTCCTCTTCCATGGCTAGTATCCATGATGCGTCGCAGTTTGCTTCCTCAAACTTCTTTGGTTCCACCTGAGATAGAAAACTTAAATATAAATTTTCATTAGTGGTACCTCTACGAGTTCTGACACCGTCTCGAGGATTTCCAATGATCTGTTCTATTGGATGATCCTTCAAGTGTCTGAGCTCTAATGTCCTAGCATCTGGAACATCTTCAGCATCTGGAGTGACTTCATTTCTTTGAACTGCTTCAATATCCTGATCTTCATTCTCAATTGTAGTTGGAGAAGTGATCTCGATGAAGGTATCACCCTTCTCTTCACTTGGTTCCTCCAACTTTATTTCATTTATCTTGGAACCTGCAGCTTCAAGTAACACACTAGACGAGTTGCTTTGCAACAAACTCGTCTCATCAAAAATAACATGAATTGATTCTTCTACCACCAAGGATTTCTTGTTAAAGATCCTATATGCCTTACTTTGGCTACTATAGCCTACGAAAATGCCTTCAAAACTCTTTTCGCTAAACTTAGTGGTATGATACTTTCCGTTGTTAAGTACAAAGCACTTACAACCAAAGATTCTAAAGTAAGATATTGTTGGCTTCCTGCCTTTTAAAAGTTCATAAGGAGTCTTATCATGGTTCTTGTTTATGAGTGCTCGATTTTGCACGTGACATGCAGTGTTGACGGCTTCAGCCCAGAAATATTCCGGTAGTGAAGCATCACTCAACATAGTCCTGCAAGCCTCTATGAGTGTTCTGTTTCTTCTCTCAGCTACTCCATTTTGTTGTGGAGTCCGAGGAGAGGAAAACTCATGAAGGATACCAAGGCTTTCACAAAATTCCGTCATGGCCCCAGATTTGAATTCCGTTCCATTGTCACTTCTGATTTTGACAATGGAGCAGTTGTACTCATTCTGTATTTGCCTGACAAAATTAGTGAAAATATCAAAGGTATCCGACTTGTGTTTCAAAAAGAACACCCACGCAAAGCGCGAGTAATCATCAACAATAACCAACGTATAATCCTTACCTCCTAAACTTCTAACTTGCAGTGGACCAAACAAGTCCATATGAAGAAGGTGTAAACACCTGTCCGAATCTTTGCCAATAATGCTTTTAAAGGTAGCCCTTGTTTGCTTGCCTTTAATGCATGCGTGACAAGGTCTTTCCTTTTCGCACTTAACATTTGGAGCATAACGCACCAAATTCTTCGAAAACAATTTATGAATGGTTTTGAAATTAATATGTGCTAATCTCTTGTGCCATTGGTCACCAAGAGATGCACTATGTTTAGCAAGAAGACATACTGGGGTAGAGGAATCCAAACAAATAAAATTAAGACAAAATATGTTTCTGCTACGAGTGCCGGATAAAATGGTTTCTTGTTTATCAACCGCTTTTATCAAACACTTGTTGGCATGAAACTCAACAACGTATCCTTTGTCGCATAATTGACTTTTGCTTATGAGATTATGTTCTAATCCCTCAACATAAGCAACATCCGAGAAGGATACGCTACCGTTAGAAATTGTACCATATCCTTTTGTAACTCCCCGGTCGGAGCCTCCAAAGATGACCTTTGGTCCGTTCTCGGTTGGAGAGTAATTTTGAAGTAAACTTTTTGTTCCGGTCATGTGCCGAGAACATCCACTGTCCAAGTACCATATTGGCGTTCTATTGGCCTTTGGACATACCTGCAAACACAAAATCATTTTGCCTTAGGAACCCAAATTTGTTTGGGTCCTTGGTCTCTTGTTAGATTGCTCCCCCTACCGATGTTAGCATCGTGAGCGGTCTTTCTCACATTGATAACTCTTGGGGCAGCATAAACACTTTTGTTGAACCAACAATCGATGGCGAAGTGACCAATCTTGCCACAACACCAACAATGAAATCTATTGTATCTTTGTCCATTCTTCTCTTGCTTGACCATCTTGACATGAGGTCTAGCAGGAGGAGCTGCCATGGAGGTGGATGCTTCATGTTGATCACATGAACATGCTTTCCTCTCTTTGGTGGACAAGACTTCAACTTCTTTCACTTTCGGTGTTTTCTTAAAGTTATGACCATGATTATATGGACCATAGCTCTGAAGACTGATTTCTTCATAAGGTGCTTTAAAAACACTTTCGCCAAAGTTTCTAGGACGTGCCCATCCTCGGTATCTAGACTTTGGCTCTTCATAAGTAGGCCTAGACCAGTGTCCATAGGAGGACTCAAGATCAAACTTGTTTGTCGGGTAGATTACCTTATTAAAGATAGTCTGTTCTTGAGGGGCTTTCCCTTTTTCTTTGGCTAAGGCTTTCTTGGCTGCCTTATTCTTTCGTTGAGTCTTATTCCTTCTAGAAGTCTTACTAGAAGAGGCTATATGGCCTAGTCCAGCACCATCAGTCTGTGCTGAAAATCCAGCAATCAGTGGAAGAACTGTCTTAGGCTTGGAGAAGCTCTCAACAAGCTTCTTCTCAGCCTCAAACTGCTCTTCCAGTTTCTCAATGACTTTTTCTTTCAGACTGACGAGACTAAGTGTCTCATTCAATTCTTCTATGGCAGAGTTAAGCTTACCTTTGAGTGATTCCATCTCAAGAACTTCTTCTCTCAAAGAGCTTTCACTTGCCTTAAGAGACTTAATCTCTTTGGCTTGAGCTTTCACGACCTTTCGACATTTGTCGTAGGCCTTGATCAGCTCTCTGTACTGAACCATGAGTTCAGACTCATCGTCATAAGAGCTGTCCTCATTCTCATGTTCAGAACTCTCAGATTCAGAAAGAGGTGTGTGAGAGTTTACCTTCCCAGTGTACTGGGGTTCTGTCTCCTCATCAGTTTGAGCCATCAGCCCAAAATATGCTTCTTCTTCCTCACTTGACTCCGAGGAGTCTGAATCGCTGAGGGTCTTTGTTTTCTTAGCCACGAAGCTCCTTTCATTCTTCTTTTGGTGAAAGGGTTTCTTGCTTTCCTTCTTTCCTCCTTCTCTTTTCTTATGAGGGCATTCAGCAATCATATGACCTGGCTTGTTGCAACAATAGCAAACTATGTCAGATGAAACATGTTTGTTCTGTTTAGGAACATACCTGTCATGGCTGCTTGAGCCTTTCTTTCTTCGATCACTTTCATAATGTGATCGTCTATGTGAGGCATCCTTGCCTCTCCAATTCTTCTTTTTGTTCAGAAACTTCTTGAACTGTCTTGATAAGAGAGAGAACTCTCCTTCAGACAACTCTGAGCCTGATGAACTGGGCTCTGAACTTTCTTCACTCTCAATTGTTTCCTGAGCAGGAGTAGATGATTGAGCTTTGATCTTTTTTGTGCTTTCTGCCTTCAAGGCAACAGTCTTATCCTTTGAAGAGGATCTGCTCTTCTCTTCTTCGGCTTTTCTTGTATTTATTTGCATCTCATAAGACATCAGCTTTCCGAAGAGATTCTGTGGGTCAGTCTCTGCTAGTCTGCCAAACTCCCGAATGGCACATACTTTGGTATCCCACTCTTTCGTCAGAGATCTGAGGAATTTGTCATTCAGCTCACCATTAGTGAACTTCCTGCCATACCCCTTCAGACCATTAACAATTTTGCTGAAGTTCTCAAAAGTATCTGTGATTGAATCCTTTGGTCCTTGTCTGAAGGCTTCATATTTTTGATTCAGAAGGGATCTTCTGTCATCCCTTACTTCTTCAGTGCCTTCCATCAGGACTATCAGACACTGCCACATTTCCTTAGCACTTTGGCAATGTATCAGATTCAGTAGCATAGAGTCATCAACTGCACTTGCTATGATGTTTTTAGCTTTCTTGTCCAACGAGACAAGTGCAATCTCATCTTTGTCAAGATCCATTAGTTTCTTTGGTACCTTTAGAGTAGGATCTATTGTGGAGGTTGTCATGGGAACATAGGGACCTTCTTCAACTATCATAAAGATCCTTGGATCCACAGCTTCCATAAAGAATTTAATTCTTTCTTTCCACATGGGAAAGTTTGTCTTGGTGCACAGTGGAAGCTTTGCAAAATCTTTTGCCTTATCCATGCTTGGCTAACTTCTTAGACAACTTAGGGCAGATCTGATCAAGGTGTTAACCTTTATATGATCAACCTCCCTCTGATACCAATTGAAAGTTGACTAGTTGTCTAAATTATCACCTAGAGGGGGGTGAATAGGTGATTGCGACGTCTTTTGCGGAATAAAATAAAACTAATCGCAGCACACACAAAAAGAACACAAGCACAGACGACACAAGATTTATAGTGGTTCCCCGATCTTGGGTACTCCACTTTCCCTCTCACCGATCTAGTAACGCACTAGACTCGGCTACTCCACTTATCTCAGATTTAAGAAATCTTACAACTCGATCCAACCCGGATCTACACTCGGAAGCACAATCTTCCTACAACAAATACTCGGAGTAAAAACTCCTACAACTCGGAGAAGAATCTCCTACAGAATAAAGATTTACAGAAAATGATAAATCTGTGACAGATCTAGAAAATCTTGACGTCTCTTCTTCCTTCAACAATGGCGGCTCTGTCAGGAATCAGTCGGAGAAGATACCGTCGTCGATCTACAGATCTGGTTCTTCGGAACACACGGAATCAAGAGATTCGAGAGAAGTCGAGGTCGATCTCGATTCTATGTGTCACTTCGTCGATCGTTCTTCGTCGGCGGCCTTCCAGATGGAAACAGTGAGCGGCGGCGACCGGGAAGACGAATCGGGAACTTAGGGTTTTTCGGCCCTTTTTCGTTTTACGTTCTTGAAGAGAGAGAAAAGATAAACGATTAGTAAAGTTCTTCTTAATGAAAGGAGAGACTGATTAGACCTTTTATAGGGAGCCTAATCGGTCAGAAATCAAATCGTATTGAAAGTAATGCCACGTGGGCCAATTAGATGATGACAAATTAAGGATTGGAAAAATAGAACAAATAGCGGGTCAACGATTTTGACAATTTCAGAATTAGAAAAAGATCAAGTCAGAAGTACTCGAGAACTGAAGGTTGTTCTCGAGCACTGAATCAAGGAGTTCTCGAGAATAGAAATGATTGTCTCGAGATCTGAGACTTAGAAAAATATACTGTCAAAAATAACTTTCTCGAGCACTAATTGTATTACTCGAGCACTTATACTTTGAAGAAAAAGTATATCTGGATTACTCGAGCACACAGTAAACTTGCTCGAGTACTGGAAAGAGTATTCGAGAACTTGAAACTTCTCGAGCACAAAGACTTAGAATAAAACTGGAAAACGAGCACAAGCAGAATTTGCTCGAGAGCCTGAAGAAATGTACTCGAGAATTATTAAGATTTCTCGAGCACTAAACACTTGAAAACAAACTTGAGAACTGGAGTACTCGAGAAACAAGTCTCTTTCTCGATCACAAAGACTTAATCAAAATCCTGAAGACTAGAGTACTCGAGCAAATGGATTATTTCTCGAGCACTTGAACATAGAGGAAAATCTGGAGGAAAGTACTCGAGAAGCTAAAGCTGTTCTCGAGCACAGGAACTTAGAATAACAACAGAGAAATAGTTCTCGAGAAAGGTAGACTTAGAAGAAGAGTTATATTTCTCGAGTACTTTTCCTTAGAAATATTTTTGCACAGCATTCTAGTTCTCGAGCAGCAAAGTCATTTTCTCGAGAAAGGAAAACTTTCTCTCGAGCATTAATGACAGCCAGATTTGAAAGAAAAAGTTCTCGAGCAAGCTGAGCTTTTTCTCGAGCACTTTAAAAACTTCTCGAGACCTACAGTTGTAATTTACTCGAGCACTATTGTACTTCTCGAGCAAAAATGACTTAGCAAAAATTCTAAGTTACAGAAAAATATTTTCAAATAAAACTTCTTCAGCTTCAGCTTTTGTCCTTTTCTCCAAGTGATTTGAGGTTAAGTATATTCCAATAGAGAGGCTACACATGAGTCAACACCTTGGATTACACAGTGAGGGATTACACTGTGAAGTCCTGTGTTTGATGACCCATTGCAGACTGACATTGGTCTATACTTAAAGTGTACACCTGCAAGCATATGGCTAAAGAGAAATATCAAATACAACTGGATTCAACTTAGTTCATGGGTGACTTCATGCAAATCTAGGTGAGTGTGGATACAATACCCAACAATATATATACTTATAAATAAGACATAAACAAGGCACGAGCCTCACCAAGCTCGACCACACAAGGCCATGCACAGCAATAGCAACCGCTACCAGCTCGCATAAAAAAACAACGTCGAAATGATGTAAAAACAAAAGATCTCGGAATTCGACGAAACTCGCACCGTAGCTAAACACCCATGCTACGAAAACAACGACGAAGTCGAAAACAACATCCGACGATCAAAACTCAGGCTATCACCACCCGAAGACAAAACACAAGCATCCCCTGAGAGGCCTCACCGAGTCACCAAAACAGACACGGCTTGCTAGGGGATCTTGCCAACAGGCTACAAAGCAAGCCACACAAGGAACCTAAAGAGCTAAGACCAGGATATGGCAATGGCACAAGCCGGAAATGCGTCAACATAACGCCAAACAACATTTAAACAAACACAGAAAAACTGGGGGCGTTACACCAGGTGTTAACGGAGGTGTTTCTTTATCAAAGCTACCCCAGCCTGTTCATCGCCTGTTAGAAGAATATCATCCACATATACAGCAAGAACCACCATACCAGAGGAGGTTTTGTGTATGAATAAGGATTGATCGGCTGAACTTCTTGCAAAACCAATGGCCGCTACAATGCCACTGAACTTTTCAAACCAAGCCCGAGGGCTTAGTTTTAGACCATAGATGGCCTTCTTCAGATTGCAAACTCGTGTCTCCCCCTGAGCAACATACCCAGGAGGTTGCTCTATGTATACGTCCTCCTGAAGATCACCATAGTGGAAGGCATTCTTGACATCCATCTGGGAAATGGGCCAATCCCTATTGACAGCCACAGAGAGAAGAACCCAAATGGTGCTGAGACGAGCAATGGGAGAGAAGGTGTCAAAGTAAACAACTCCATAAGTTTCAGTGAAGCCTTTGGCGACTAAGCAGGCCTTGTATCAATCCACGCTGCCATCCAGACAGAACTTAACAACGAATACCCATCGACAGCCAACCACATCCGTGCCCAAAGGAGGAGGAACAAGGGTCCATGTACCCCTTTCAATGAGGGTAGCAATTTCCACATCCATGGTGGTCTTCCAATGAGGAATAGTAAGAGCTTCCCGGTAGGTGCGTGGAGTGGTAGTGGTAGAGATAACTAAGGCAAACATCCTAAGAGAAGGAGTTAGACGATCATATGAAGCAACAACAGTTATCTGGTATTGAGTACACGTTCGCACCCCTTTGCGAAGAGCAATGGGAATATCCAGGTCGGCGTGTTCCTCAGTTTTTGGGGCATCCGTGGCAGAGAAAGCTGGCCTGGGAGTAGAGAGAGATGACCGTGGAGAAGAGGGAGATATCTCGGTAGGTGTACATAGTGGAGGAGATGGTGGAGAGGGAGGAGGTGGCAGAATCTTGTTAGGTGTAGAGGGAACGGAAGGGGTAGTAAGAGAAGTAGGAATATCAGGAGAGGAAGAGGAGTCGGGAGAGAAGTAGGATGAATTTTCAAAAAGGTAACGTCTGTAGAGACAAACACTTACGGGCAACCAGGTCAAAGCAACAATAGCCTTTTTGAGTGGTAGAGTAACCCAGAAAGACGCATTTGGTGGCATGTGGGGAGATTTTATCGCGGGTGGCGGAGGGAGCGCGCACGAAGGCCGTGCAATCAAAGATACGCAGATGAAGGGGAAAGGGTTCCTTGCTCGGATAGAGAATGGAAAATGGGGTTTGACTGTGGAGAACCGTGGAGAGAATGTGATTGATGAGGTAGTAGGAGATGAGAATGGCGTAGCCCCAATAGGCACGAGGAACCTACATCTATGTCATCAGATTGCGAGCGATATCAAGGAGGTGACGGTTTTTGCGTTCCGCCACACCATTTTGCTGTGAAGTATAGACACAGCCAGTTTGATGAATAATCCCATTTTGCATACAGAAAGAAGAAAAGTCATGATTGATATATTCTTTGGCATTATCAGATCGAAAGACTTTAATAGAAACATTAAACTGAGTTTTGATCATAAGATAGAAGGATGTCCATACAGAGAATAATTCAGAGCGATTTTTTAACAGATACACGCACGTACAACGAGAGAAATCATCAATAAATGTGACAAAATATAAACTACCCCGACCAATGGTAAGGGTAGGAGCAGGACCCCAAACATTGGAGTGGACGAGATTAAACGGATGGGAAGATCCACGAACTTGCTTTGGTGGGAAGGAGGAGCAGTGATTCTTGCCAAGCTGACAGGACTCATAGTTGAGGGAAGGATTTTGTGGAGGAAGTTGGGGTAAAAGCTGACGAAAAAGTCGTGGAGGAGCATGACCAAGGCAAAGATGCCATTGGAGAAGATCTATGGATGTGGAGGAGAAGGCGGACAGAGCAGAAACATTATCAAGGAAGTAGAGGCCGCCACTTTCAGTCCCAGTAACAATCATCCGTTGGTAGTCCGGATCCTGAAAAGAGCAAGAAGTAGAAGTGAATGAGATGGAACAGTATAGGTTCTTGCATAGAGAGGTAATAGATAATAAATTACAAGGAAACTTGGGCACGTAGAGGGGATCTGCCAAGCAAAGAGATGGAGTGACTTGAACCACTCCCGTCCCATTGACCGGTGATGGAGAGCCGTCCACAAGAACGACCGGGTGAAACCGATCATGTGTTTCTAGGAGAGAAAACACTGGGGATTATCGGTCATATGATTGGTAGCATCGGAGTCGATCAGCCATCTTCCTTGAGTAACAACGTGGGCACTTCTAGAAGATGTGACCACCGAGGCGGACAGCTTCGAAGAGGAGGAGGAAGTAGAGATATCGAATTGGGCCATATGAGAAGCCTGTTAGTAATAAATCTCTATTCTTAGGGTACTAAAGACCTAGATTAGGTGTGCCCTTAAGATATCTCAAAATTCTCTTAACTGCAGTATAATGAGATTCCTTTGGGCAAGCTTGGTACCTAGCACAGACACATGTAGCATACATGATTTCAGGTCTACTAGCAGTCAAGTAGAGTAGGGAGCCAATTATCCCTCTATACAAAGACTCATCAATAAGTTTCCCTGTCTCATCTTTGCTGATAGGCATACTTGTTCCCATTGGAGTTTTCATGGTGGAGGCTGAGTCCATTCCATATTTCTTAATCAACTCCTTGGTGAACTTAGACTGGGATATGGACAATCCATCATCAGTCTGTCTTACTTAAAGTCCCAAGAAGAACTTCAGCTCACCCATACTGCTCATCTCAAACTTCCCTTGCATAAGTTTGGCAAACTTTCTACATAGGTTGTTTTCAGTAGATCCAAAGATAATGTCATCAACAAATATCTGGATTAGGACTATCTTGCCTTTAGATTACCTAAAGAATAGAGTTTTGTCTATCCTTCCTCTAGAGAATTTATTCTCAATAAGAAAAGCAGACAAGGTTTCATACCAAGCCCTAGGGGCTTATTTCAAACCATATAGAGCTTTCCTAAGCCTATATACATAATCAGGATAATGAGAATCTACAAAACCTGAGGGTTGTTCAACATAGACTTCCTATTTTAAGTCACCATTCAGAAATGATGACTTTACATCCATCTGATATACCTTGAACCCTTGATAGGCAGCATAGGCTAAGAAAAACCTTATTGCCTCCAGCCTTGCCACTGGGGCAAAGGTTTGATCAAAGTCAATCCCTTCCTCTTGCTTGTAGCCTTTTGCTACCAGTCTGGCCTTGTTCTTGATTATAGTGCCATTCTCATCAAGTTTGTTTCTGTAGATCCACTTAGTTCTTATAATGTTTTGATCCTTTGGTTTAGGAACCTGTTCCCAGACTTTACATCTTCTGAATTGATTCAGATCTTCTTACATAGCATCAATCAAGTTTGTGTCTAGCATGGCTTCTTCAAACTTCCTGGGTTCTATCTGTGACAAGAAACTTGAACATAAAACTGTGTTCATGTTCTTGCTCCTGGTTAGTACACCTTGACTTGCATCACCAATGATTTGATGAGCTGGATGATCCTTTAGGTGTCTTCTTGCTGGAGGAAATCTGTCAACCTCTTGGCCTTCTTCATTTTCTTAACCTTGATGCTCCTCATTGTCTTCTTCATCCAATGAGTCTTATTCTCCCCCTGGACAGCATGGATCCTTTTCTTTATCCAGCCTAGCAGGTGCTTCTTCATTGATATTCAGCTTGTCCAGCCTATCCTTTAAACCTGTAGAACTACTTGAAGAGCTAGACAAATCACTGTTAATCAACTTAGACTCATCAAATACTATATGGACAGATTCTTCTATAACTTGTGTAGTCAAGTTGTAGATCCTGTATGCCCTACTATTATTATTGTAACCAACAAATATCCCTTCTAGGGATTTGTCAGCAAACTTAGTTTTCTAGTGCTTACCATTAACTAGGACATGACACTTGCTACCAAAGATTCTGAGGTAGGAAATGTTTGGTTTTCTGCCTTTCAAAATCTGATAGGGAGTCATCTTATGTTTCTTATTGATGTAGGCTATATTGAGTATATGACAAGCAGTATTTACTGCCTCTGCCCAGAAGTACTCAGGAATAGTAGTTTCACTAAGTAGTGTTTTACTTGCCTCAATTATAGTCATATTCTTTCTTTCAGCAAGTCCATTTTGCTGGGGTGTTATAGGTGAGGAGAACTCCTGATGAATCCCTAGTTCTTCACAGAACTTTGTCATACACTTAGACTGAAATTCAGTTCCATGGTCACTTCTGATTTTGACCACTGAATTGTTAAATTCATTCTTAATTTGTCTAACAAAGGTCTGGAAAACAGTAGGAGTTTCAGATTTCTACCTCAAGAAGAAAACCCATGTGAATCTAGAATAGTCATCCACAATAACTAATGTGTATACTTTCCTACCAAGACTATGAACCGGAATAGGACCCAGGCAACGAGAAGATCCCGTTATCCGTCTCTAACCTAGCTAGCAGGGCTGGATATCACTCGGTGGAGTCTACCCAGACCCCTAGCAGATCCCGCTGTCAGGCTCTCACCTCACTGGAAGGGAAGGATGTCACTCGGTGGAGTCTACCAAGACCCCGAGTAGATCTCGCTGCCAGGCTCTCACCTAGCTGGAAGAGCAGGATATCACTCGAGGGAGTCTACCCATACCCCGAGCAGATCCCACTGTCAGGCTCTCACCTAGCTGGCAAGGCTGGATGCCACTTGAGGGAGTTTACCCAGACCCCGAGAAGATCCCGCTTCCTGGCTATCACCTAGTTGGCAGGGCTGGATGTCACTCAAGGGAGTCTACCCAGACACCGAGTAGATCTCGCCGCTAGGCTCTCACCTAGTGGGCAGGGCTGGATGTCACTCGAGGTAGTCTACCCAGACCCCAAGAAGATACCTCTATCAGGCTCTCAACTAGCTGGCAGGGCTAGATGTCACTCGAGGGAGTCTACCTAGACCTAGAGCAGATCCCGCTGTCAAGCTCTCACCTAGCTGGCAGGGTTGGATGTCACTCGAGGGAGTCTACCCAGAGACCGAGCAGACCCCGCTGCCATGCTCTCACCTAGCTGGCAGGTCTGGATGTCACTCGAGGGAGTCTACCCAGACCTCGAGCAGATCCTGGTATCAGGCTCTCACCTAGCGGGCAGGGCTGGATGTCACTCGAGGGAGTCTACCGAGACCCCGAGCAGATCCCGCTTTCAGGCTCTCACCTAGCTGGCAGGGCTGGATGTCACTCAAGGGAGTCTACCCAGACCCCAAGCAGATCCCACTGTCAGGCTCTCACCTAGCTAGCAGGGCTGGATGTCACTCGAGGGAGTCTACCCAAACCCTGAGCAGATCCCGCTGCCAGGCCCTTACCTAGCTAGCAGGGATGGACGTCACTAAAAGGAGTCCCACCCTCTCCGATAGTTACTTGAGAAGATCATTTTCCTAAGGGTATAAAGGAGAAAGCCCTTATAGGCGAGTCGGGGCTCGCGGACCCAGATCGGCAAAAAGCAGGCGAGCTAGGCCCTAAGCCACCTTTGAAGAAGGCGAGCTGCAACAATGCATTCCCCTCCCCTTTACTTTTGCTTGTAAAATATTTTAATAATCTTGGTTTGACATTGGCAAGAGAAGAGGCAACTCGCGTGCGAGCTGGGTGGTGGCAAACCCAGCTCTGCGGGTGGTCCATTCCTTGTTAACCTGGGGCGGGCGAGGTCTTGGAATCTGGTTGTAGGTATGAATCCTAAACATGCATTCTAGCAATAGGTCCTATCCTAGCGAGGTCTCTTAAGGAAGATAGCTCGTGGGCGAGTGATTTAGAGAAAGAAAGATCAAGAAAAAGAAGAAAGAAAAATTCATTGCAGAAAAAATTCTTTCATTAAGAGGTTGTTACAAAAAGTGAGCTCGCTTAGGCGAGATTACAAAAAGGGGCGGAGATAAAGTATGGAGGAGTCAGCTCTGGCCTCCCTCCCCGGGCTGGCGATCTTCGCCGCCCATCCAGAAGGATCATCCTTGAAGCATTTCCTGAAGAGCATATCGAATTTGTCCTCCTTCTCATTGGGGGGCATCGACGGGAATAGGCCCGGCATGATGTCTCGCACCGTGATCTCCTCGCAGCCTTCAACCAGCACCCGCGTATCCTTCATGATCCGCAAGGAGCATTCGACAGACTCAATCAAGTTGATCCGCAGCCGCTCAATGACCTCAGCCTCGCCGAAGACCCTCAACCTCTTGTATGGAAGGGAGGGGTCGCTGCCACCCGGGGGAAAGAATACTTCCGCCTAACGGATGATCTCGCGGTCGAGCCCCTCGATCTTGCCCTTCAGCTTCTCATTTTCCGCCTCCAGTCCGGCGATGCGAGCTTTCAACTCGGTGGTGCGGGCACACAGCTGGACATTATCTTCCTCTAGCTCGACAGAGCAAGCCAACAGCTCTCATGCGGCTTTGGCATCCTGTGAAACAAAAGAGTAAGCAAATCTAGTGCAAGAAATGTGGAGGATCTCAACTAAAAAGATAAGGAGGTGCCCAGTTATTACCAGCCTGCAGGCGGATTTTGCGAGTAAGGCCTCGGCGATGCCGAGCCTCCTCTCTAAGTCGGTAGCTATATCCTGGGCGACATTGTGCTTCTGCTCTGCCTTTGCAGGAGGTAGCTGAGGTTGAAGCCACGACAGACAATCATGTGGTGCAGCTCCAGTGCCCGCATGTGGGCTTACATACCCTAATGTTGGCTTACAGGCCCTCATGGCCGAGCTGGCGCAGGGTCGTGCACTTATAGTTCGCGACATCCTCACGCCCGTAGAAGCCCAAGCCAAGCGCATAGGCATGACCAGAGGAGGGCTCGCGGTCTGCCCAGGAGGGCTGTAGGGTGGAGACGGAGATCCGGCGGGCGTCCCCTTCCCATTAGACCATGGGCTCGCCGGCTGAATCTTTCCACCTCCCCCCAAGGCCGAAGAAGGGGTGACTCTTCGGCGGGACCGGCTCGTGGGCCGCGGCTTTTTTAGTGGCAGGAGGGATAGAGGGCTCGCCTCCCTCTAACCCTTTATCTACTGTCTCCTTCAGTGGGATCCCGGAGATCCATCTGAGGTGGTATCGGGCGAGCTCATGTATTTGGTTCTTTGTTGTTGTTATTGTTGCCTCACTCGAGGGACAACCACCGCCTTCAGCTTCATTTGCAGTGGGTGACGACGAGGAGACCTTGACCCCGCAGGGTCATCCCGCTTCTTGCTGGATGAGGGCTTGGATAAAGCCGTCGATTCTCGGCAGGCAGCTGCAACTTCCTTCTCGCACGCGAGGGGGTCGGGGAATAGTCTCGAGTCCACGAAATGTGGGTTCTCAGGAATCAGTAGCTCCCTTGCATGAAAAACTTAGTTAAAATTCCGATTGATTTGGCGAGATCGGGAAGGGGGAAAGTTGAAAAGTATTCCTTCGCCGGGAAGGACAGGGAGGAGCGAGTCGAGGCCCTTTCAGAGGAAGGCGACCATGAAGTCCTTGTGGAGGAAGAACTTATGTAGCTCAGGATCATTGTCGGACATGGTGGGGGTTAGTACACCTCCTCGCCCTTCTGCTGCGGCGAGTAGGGGATGTTGCCTAGATCACCCTTGATGAAGACGATCATAGTCATCCAGTTGTGATGTTTGTTCGCGAACTTGCGAACCTTGATGAAGGAGCCCCCAAAGTAGGCGATTCCATCGGGAGTCGCCTTGTAGGTGAAGATTTTCCTGAAGACAGTCAGGTTGAACTCTATTCTCTCCCTGCGGAGGAAGCACGCAAACACCACCATCATGGCGATGGCGTTCGAGTTGAGCTGCGCTTGCACTGCACCGAAATATTTCAGTATCTGGCAGATTTCTGGCCAGAGTGACAAGCATAACCCCATCTTGAAATGCGAGATGGGAAAGGTGAGTTCGTCGGGGTAGAAGGTGTTGATAGCTTCGCCTTCCCTGGGCCAGCGAGCCTCAAAACCGGGGGCCACGAAGTCGACAATGAACTATGCGAACTCCCCCTCAGAGGTGTGCCCCTCGAATAAGCAGTTTTTGGCAAAATGTTGAACGCATTTGGATGGCCGTCAGAATCGGTATTGGTCTTACCCATGCTCGCGGGAGGTTTGGAGCGCGAGTATGAGTAGGAGAGAAGACGAGAAGGGGGGTGTGAAAGCAGTAAAGACGATGGGCCGGGGTTGGTGAGGGGGGTATTTATAGGGAAAGAAGTCCAAGGCCAAGCAGACCTATCAGTCCTACTCTCTAGACTCAGCTCGCAAACCCCAGCTCACCGACTTCCGAGACCTTCCCTATCACATGTCGAGTTGAATATGAAGGTTATTACATCTGAATAGCAATCATTGAAATCTAAAAATATTCCGACTTATTACAGATCAGGAGAAAGATATTGTTCAGAAAAATCAAAGGCAGGAGGAAAAAGCAATAAGTTCAATACATGCACAGGCTGATGGGGCAGGAGGCGAGTGCTGGTAGGTTCGGCGATGGAGCTGTTTCTATCAACCCCGGCCTCGTGTCTCCTTCCCTGCAAGTCATCGCGGGTTGTGGAGCTCGTGTATCCGCCCAAAGTTCCTTTGGGCAATCTGGAGGCTCTCCTCGACCTCATCTAGGAGATGAGAAGGGGACGTCATCTCGCCTGCCGGGTTGCCTCGAACCTCGTCAGCAAGCCATACATAATCCTGCTGCAATGCCTCATTGTCCTCCTGCAGCTTGCGCAGCCCGCACACCAGTTTCTTGAAGATCAATCCCTCACCATATCAGCTCATCGTTCACCACCTCGTGGTCCAAGAATGAGTCTAGCAATCTTGGAGAAGGGAGGGGGGAATAGCGGGCTGGCCTTGAGGAATCGTCAGCCTTGGACTAACTGGGAAGAGCTCCAAAGGCAGTCAGGCGTTAGTATGAAAGGCGAACACCCCAGGAACACTACGGGGTAGGGGCCACTGAAGTTCAACTTGCCTAACGAGGTTGGTTCCTCGAAATAAAAGCGGGGTGGGGGCATTTTCAGGTTTTCCCCAGCCTTGGGGTTGGGTTCTCGGTTGAAGGAGATTGAAGCCCGGCAAGGGGTTGACCTAAGCACCTCCCCCAGTAGTCCCGACGAGTTGCAAGGAGAAGGGGGCGCAGGCTGGAGAACTCGGCCTCTTTAAGTCTAGCCTAGAGTCCTGAAGGGGGATAGGTCTAGCTGACAGGTCTGCGGGGTTTTAGGCCACGAGTTGTCGGGAGGGGTCTTAACTCACGGCAAGAAGGCCTCGTCATCATCTTGTCGGCTATCTAGGTCGATGCAGAGGTCGACGATGTCTTTCTCCTTATCAGGGGAGGGCCGCGTAGAGGAGTCGTCCTCAGGCTCCAGGGTCATTTTTAAGTCTTGAAAGATGTGCTCGGCCGCTTTGGGAAATGGATTCACCCTCTTAGCAGGATTGGGTTCGGTCAGACCCCCCTGCAGAATGACTGGGGGAATCACGGTCAAATTGGCTCCGCAGGCAGAGGAAACCTCACGAGCTTTGGCCAGCCTCTCTTGGATCTCCTTAGGGATAGGTATCTCGGAAAGATTAGAGCCAAGGGAAGAACAAAGGTCACCCAGGTAAACAGGTGCATATTTATAGCCGCTGGTGGCCCCTACCGAAAGATTCTAAGGCTCCTGCCACACTCGCCGAATCCTGTTGGGTTGGATGTTTCTTTCCGAGCTTGTGCCAACCTCACAAAGAGCGAGGATTGTGTATAACCCCGTATCCAGTGAGTGGGTCAGCAGGAGCCAAGCCGGCCAAATCAGGAAGTATGAATCCCTGGGCAAGCTTGGCAGGGGGAAGAACTCGGCAGTCTATGATTCGCCCAAGTGGGGTGAGATACATTTGGGAGGAGAGCTTGTACTCGCCAAGCACCGCCCGCCGAGCTATGGGCTATTCGTCAAGCTATGGGCAGTTCATCGAGCTTTAGGCTGGTCGTCGAGCTCTGGGCCTTTCGTCAAGCTCTGGTCCTTTCGTCGAGCGCTGGTGTTTGGTACATTGGAAACTGTGTCCCTGATTTAGAAGAAGGCTCACTTAACTCAATGATGTACATCAATGTCTATTTGATGGGATGTTAAGTTTCAATGTGCAGGTTAAAGAAATGCAAAAAAATATTCTAAGTATATGTATCGACACTTGTGAAGGAAATGTGTCGACACCAGAAGCCAGATTGTGTCGACACAAGGGACTTGTGTCGACACACAAAAATTCTGTCAGCAGTAATTATGTCGACACACAGGACTTATGTCTACACACAGAAGCATTCAGTCAACACTAACTATGTCGAGAATAGAAGCTATTGTGTCGACACACAGGACTTGTGTCGACACATTCTACAGAAGTTGTATCGAGAAGATAAAGAAGGGTTGTGTCGACATTATGTGAGCTGTGTCGACATCATCAAGAATTGTGTTGACACATGGTCTATTTGTCTTGACACTTATGAAGTACTGTCTCGACGCTTTTCTATTGAGATAGAGTACAATGAGGTATTAGGTGTCAAGACTGAAGACTTGACAGCTGTCATAACTAACAAAGCTGTCGCATCTGTCAGAGCTGTCATAAGGCGGTTATGAACCGGATCATCTGGTAACCTCAGATGGGATCTATATAAAGACCTGTTCTATCGTAAAAAGAGAGAGATCGAAAAAGGAAGGACTTGACATTTTTCTAACAATTAATATCTATAAGTCATCAAGAGAAGGCAGATCCTAAACAAGTATGTAAGAAGAATTCAGATCTAATTCTGAATAGAAGAAGGAAGCTGGTTCTAGGATCATCTCCAACTTCATAAGAAGATAAAACTTACTTTGTTCACATTCAAGAAGCTTTGAAGAAGCTAAGACAGGTTTGATCTTAAGAATTCAAGTCAATCAAGATCTGATAAAGAAGCCTTCGCCCCTTTCTCTTCCTACCTGGGAGAAGGATTTATCATCTTAATAATTGATTTTTCTGTAAGATCTTATATTGATCTAAGTGTAGGAGAGTTATCTCTCTTAGTTGTAAGCCTAAATTTAAAAAGGCTGTGGAAGGGCCGAGTTCCTGAGGTAGGATCTTTGTGATCTGAGTTATCGGCCTGGTGATAAGGGCTGAGGTAGGGCTTTTTTCCTGAGGTAGGATTCTTGGGAAGAATCTGAGTTGTAGGACTTCAAGAAGTCTGAGCTGTAGGAACCAGTTGGGTTCTGAGTTGTAAGATCTGAGGATCTGAGTTAGTGGAAGGAAGTTTGGTCATATCCAGCTCTCAGCTAGATAGGTGAAGGGGAAGAGTGGACGTACACATGAATTGGGGAACCACTATAAAAAACTGTGGGTTGTGATGTGTTTTTTGTGCTTGGTTTATCCAGAGCTGTAATATTTGTAGCTTAATTAGCTATGCTGAGATTAACCTTTTAATTGCCTAAGTTAAAGTTGGATTTGAACCTATTCACCCCCCCCCCCTCCTCTAGGTGTTTAGGATCTTTAAACCAAATCTTTCAAGTGGTATCAGAGGGAGGTTCACTCAAACATAGACCTAACAGTCTGAGTTGATCTTCAAGGCAGTTATCTGTTAGCCAGAATGGGTTCAGGTTAAAATCAGAAGGAATTTGGATCCATGAAACTTCCTATCTATAGGAAAGAAAATTTTGGCATATGGAATGAGAGGGTTAGATTGTTCATGGAAGCATCTGATCCAAGAATTTACATCACAGTTCTAGAAGGGCCATTTATTCCTATGAACATTTCAATTCTTGAAACCAACCTCAAGACTCCAAAAAGTTATTCTGAAATGACTAAGAAAGAGATCATCCTAGCAACCTTAGACAAAAGGGCACAAAACATAATTGTGAGTGCCATACATGATGATTCTACATTCCAGAATTTAGTCCATTGCAAAACCTCCAAGGAGGTGTGAGACACTTTAATTATCTACATGGAGGGAACAGAAGAAGTAAGAGAGGATAGAAAGTCTATGCTAAATCAAGAATATGAGAGTTTTAGACAACCCAAGATAGATAACATAGCTGAATGCTATAAGAAATTCTTTAGAATTGTAAATGAGCTAATGACCTATGGAAGAGTCTTTAGCACATATGAACTAAATGACAAGTTTCTCAGATCACTAACCAAGGACTGGGATACTAAAATATGTGCCATCAGAGAGGTTGCACGGCTTGCCGATACTCCACCACTAACCGTATTTGGAAAATTATTATCATATGAGATGCAGCTCACTGCCAGAAAGGAGGAGGAAAAAAGCAATAGGTATGAATACAAAGAGAAGTCAGTAGACTTCAAGGCTGAAGCCACAAGAGAGGACAGGAGAATGTCTCCTCTTCCTCCTAGGAGAATTGCTGAAGTTGAATCAGAAAATACTGACATCAACACTTCTAACAGCCACAACTCTGATCAAGACTTTACTGCCTTCACAAGGCAGTTTCAAAGGTTCATGAAGAATAAGAAATGGAGAACAAAGCCATCTTCATCTTCCTTCAAGGATGACTACTACAAGATGAATAAAACTTCTAAGGATGATAGGTATGGCTCTAATCCCAGTAAACAAACTTCTTCTAAAATTGTTTGTTATTATTGCAACATGCCAGGACATGTCATAGCTGACTGTCCTGATAAAAGAAAGGAATCTAATGATAAGAAGAAGCATCAAAATAAGGTCAAGAAGGAGAGATACTTTGTTTCCAAGAAGCAGAAGAGTTAGACTGACTCCTCATCATCATAATCTAGAGAAGAGGCTGAAGCTGAAGCCTATATTGGATTATTCACTACTGAAGAGGATTCTGTAGAAACTGAATTCTTGCAAATGCTGGACTCTATAAATGGGATTGAAGATCATCATTGTAGAGGGATGATGGCTCTATCTGAGGAAGATTAGTGCCAGGATCAGCCTAGTCCCAGTAAGGTATACAATCTATCTTCAGTTTCTGATTATTATACTGGATCAGAATCAGAAGCATCTTCATCAAGAGATGTGGATGGTTCTGAATCTAAAAGGGATGTTCATCAACTAATTTATGAGTATGGTGGTCTGTTGCAAGCTCTTAAGAGAAGCAGAATCCTTGTCAAAAAGCAGGCAAAGGAAATTGTATCTCTCAAATTGGCTGCATCAGATTCAACAAAAGTGATAGATTTGAAGTTGAATGAAGTTGCCAAACTGAAAAACATAACTATTATTTAGATGGGTACAATTACCTTCAAAAATGATCACATCAAGAGTTTGGAATTCAGACTTCAAAGAGAGAAGGATCTTGTGGCTAAATTCTCAAAGCCAAAGTCAGCATTACCCTTAATTGATAACTTCATTTCCCAAAAGGATAAGATAGGATTAGGATTCAAGGGAATAACAAGGGCAACTAATTCCAAAAGGAAAGGTAAAGCCCCAGTTCAGCCACTAGCTTCCAAACCCCCTATTTCTTTCAGGAAAGTGATGCAGCCTACTAACAGGTATGATCATGACATCATACATGGTCACTGTAAGCATGGTGATCAGGATGGCAACAATGCAAATGCTAATAGGGCAGCCCATAAGCAAACACACCTTGTTCTTCAGGAATCATCAGTGTTTGATGCACCAGCCCCAGCACTTAAAAAGACTGTTGTTCGTACAAACTTGAGGACTGCTGACAACAATGTTGTTAAGCCTGTACTTAAAAAAAGGTATAACAGATATGAGTGCTAGTGTTGTGGCAATGTGGGCCACTATGCCATTGATTTTTGGCACAATGTTAGTATCTATAAAAATGCCTGCTTACCTGTCAGAAAGGCTGCAGGCAAGCATGTCAAATTTCAAGCTAACCTGAACCTAGGACCCAAAAACAATTGGGGTTCTAAGGATAGGTAATTTTATTTGATGCAGGTGAGTCCAAGTGGACATACCCCAATATGGTACTTGGATAGTGGATGTTCCAGGCACATGAATGGAACAAGAAGAATGTTGAAAGATTACTCTCCCATAGAGAATGGACCCAAAGTGATCTTTGGTGGATCTGAAAAGGGGGTCATCAAAGGGTTTGGTAACATTTTCAATAGCTCTATCACTATCACCCAAGTGGCTTATGTGAATGGTCTGAAACATAACCTAATAAGCATAAGCCAAATAAGTGATCTTGGTTATGACACTTCTTTCCTCAAGGGTGTTTGCCAAATAAGAAGGTCAAGTGAACAAGTGATCATTCTGACAGACACTAGGAAAGGAAATGTCTACTGTCTTAATTTTGGTTGTGAGAGTAAGAACTCTCCTATTTATCTAGTTACAGATGAGAAAGCATCTCATTGTGTCCAATGGCACAAGAGGCTAGGACACCTGAACTATAAGTCAATATGCCAACTCTTTAGTATGGAGTTAGTGAGGAATGGTCCTCAGGTCAAGTGCATTAAAGAGGGTGTATGTTTAGCTTGCCAAAAGGGCAAACAGACCAAGACTTCTTTCCATGGCCATGATACTAAATATTCTGTGAGATGTTTATACCTCCTACATATAGATCTATTTGGCCCTATGCTAGTTCATAGTCTAGGTAGAAAAGCTTACACATTTATGGTTGTGGATGACTATTCTAGATTTACATGGGTTTTCTTCCTGAGGCATAAATCTGATACCCCTACTGTCTTCCAGAATTTTGTTAGGCAAATTCAGAATGAACTTAATAATTCAGTGATTAAAATCAGAAGTGACCATGTGTAACACCCCAAATTGTTGTAGGAGCGACGAGGATCGATTTTGGCGAAGACAAGTTTTTGGTGCAGGTGACACGGGCCCCGACATGGGCGTGTCGGAGGCCGTGTCGGGCGTGTCAAGCTCGGGCCGTCGAGCTGGCCGTGTAGTCGACCAGTGCATGTCGACGATGGTCGTGTGGTGGAACACGGCCTAGGACACGGGCGTGTCCCAGGCCGTGTCACACCTGTGCTGTGCGGTTGGGTACACGGGTAATGACACGGGCACGAACACGGGCGTGTCTAGTGTGACACGGGCGTGTCTGATGCCGTGTCACCAAGCCGTGTACCTCTCTGACTGCGAAGTGTTGATAAATTGCACACGGGGGGGGGGGGGTGTGACACGGGTCCCGACTCGGGTGTGTCGCAGGCGACACGGGCGTGTCGCAGGCCGTGTCACATGCCGTGTTGCTGGTTTTCAATTTTGGTCGAGACGGCGAATGAGCTACACGGCCAGGCACACGGTCGTGTGCCAACCCGTGTTCGGCCCAGATTTTATGATTTTGGATTTAATCCGGACCGTTCGTTTCCTTGGCTTTGGATCCGACGGTGGGGGGCTGCTCCTAGGCAGTTATAGTCGGGAAATAGGGTTTAGAAACCCATTTTCCATTGGCCAATCTCTCTCTAAAAGTTAGAGAGAAGGGAGAGCAAGGAGGAAGGAGGAGTCCAAGATCCGGCCGCCGGAGGAGCTTCGGAGATCCGAATCGCGATCCGAGTCCAGATCCGCGGAGGCGACGCCGTTGCGGTGCTTTCCAACCGTATAGTTTTCGATGGCGCCGCGGAAGAATGCAAGGGTAATGATTTCTCATCCTTGGGCATGTGAAGCCCTCTTTTCCTTTGCATAGGAAGCCCTCTCTCGCGAGTGAGCGAAGAGTTGGAGCGTTCCTTGGGGTAGATATGTGAAGTCCCCCTTGTGTAGAGTCCGTATGCGAAAACGGACGTAGGCATTGTGTGTGAAGCCTATCCGGACATGTAGAGCCGGATCGGTGATGTTGCATTGCATTTGAACCGGGCAAGAATCCGGATGTTTGGGTGTTTTCGGGTTTTCTACGTGGTAGATTGCATCAGGGAGCCTTGGAGATTTACTCCAAGGTGCACCCGGAAATCTGGGCAAAAGCGGGTTTTGCCAACGCGGTGGCCGGGGGCAAACGTGAAGATAACCGGGTTATGTGATTATTGTGGTGGAAACGGGACTCGGTGAGTCTTGGCCTGTGCATATGGCTTAAATTGTCGTTGCGGTATGAGCACGGATCAGGCAGAACCGTACCCGGTCTATGTCGTTCGGTAGGACCGTTGGCATGGATGAGGGTCTTCGGCGGTCTATGGCTTAAAAAGTCGTGACCAAGGCCAATAAGACAAAATGCTCATATGGATGACCGTCCAAGAGGCGGTGGTGGATTTGGAACGTCTATGGCTTGAATTGACGTGACGTTGGCCGATTCGCCGAGAATGTACCCTGAGTGCACGGGGTGTGTGGCCGTGCGAGCCTACGCCTGTGGTGAAGTGCAAGTACTTTATATAATTGCCTATGCTAATAAAGTGCAGGGAAAGAGCATTGCCGCCCCGAATGTGGGGGCGGGATCGTTATAATTTGGTCAGCATTACGGACCGTTGCTATTGTTTGCCACCGGGCGGTGGTTTGTGGCTTGCAGGTGCTGCGGAGCAGAGCGGGAAATAGCGGGCTAAAGCCCTTGTTGCTGTGCGGGCCCTTGAAGGCCTAATTGCTTATGTTTCTTTCCTGTTTTCATGTATGGCCGGCCTGCGTGCCGAAGTATGAAAACACTTCTTTTGTTAAGTGAACAGTGTAAGGCCTTAAGGCCATTTCCCTTTTGGTGTATGTTTACATTCCTGAGTTTGTAGTGGACATTCATGCTGTTGTGGCTGGGTTCTTATTTCTTTTGCAACCTAATAAATTGCTTCCGCTAGGTGTTGTGTAGGACGACATGATTGGTTGAATGGTTTCAACGCGTAACCAACCGGTCTGTCCATAGTATATGGCGTCGGGCCCTGGCCGGACCTACTGCTATATGCTATGTGACGGATAGGGGTGTTACAAATTGGTATCAGACTTCTGGTTTCGGTCCAGCTTAAATGAATTCGTGGGCGAATTCACTTTAAGGGGTGGTGAGCACATGTGTGTGCGTCATCGTTATAACAAGAAAAGAACCCATGAATGTCCACTTAGGAATGAAAATACACATGTTTGAGGAACCTGCGTGTTCCTATTATTGCTGTTTGTAGTAATTTTTGGTCGCTTATCGGTGTTTTGCACGATTATAGGTGACCAGGAGTGGTGCTGGGCCGTCTGAACGGCCAGGTTCTGAGGCGAGCAGTGCACCAAGCGATGCGCCTGCAACACCTCCGTCTACCGAGACCATTAGATTGGTGGCCGAAGCTGTCTTTGCTATGATCAATGCGCAGCCTGCAAGGCAGGTGCAGCAGCCTGCTCCTGCTGTGGAGCAAGTACCGCTTCAGACGGCAGAGCAAAGGAGGGTTGAGTAAGTAGTTTTGGAGCCAGAGTTGCCTCAGAGAGCAACTGAAAGACAACTGAAGCATGTGATGGGTTTTCATCCACCAGTATTCACGGGGGCAAAAACCCCGACCCAAGCAGAGGATTGGCTCTCAAGGGTCAACAAGGTGATGACTGCGACGGAAACGGAAGAGTGGCAGAAGACCACTATAGCGACTTTCCTTTTGGATGGGGACGCAAGACTATGGTGGGAAGGCCTAGAGCTACATCAGTTGCAGGGAAGGCCGTTGGCCGAAGTTTCGATGGAGGAGTTTGCGAGACTATTCATGGCTCGATACCTCCCCTCGGCGCAGAGAATTGCGCTAGAAAGCGAATTTCAGAAGTTAGTGCAAGGGGATTGCACCGTTGATGAGTACCTCCACGAGTTTACTCGGTTGGGGAGATATGCCGGCGCTACCTTCGCAGACGAGGAGCGCAAGACGAGCCGCTTCTATGAAGGGCTAAGGGATGATTTAAGGTTGCTACTGTCGGGGCCCAAGGCGCAGGGTTTCATGACCCTGGTCAGTTCGGCCCGGTCCTTGGAGAAGGACATGAAGAATGTCCAAGCGAAGAAGGAATCCGGTAGTAAGAAAGCGGAGTTCAAAGCGCCAACTACGTCGAAGTCGGGCTACCGAAAATTCTTCAAAAAGTCTAGGACGTCAGGTCCAGCTTCTTCTACGGGTGCCTCGGGGGAAACTACCAATCGAACCCCGGGCGCTTGTTTCACGTGTGGAAAGACAGGGCACTTTGCCCGTGATTGCTGGAGTGGACGCTCAAAGCCTGAAAGGAAACAAGGTGCTACCTACGAGGAGAAGGGCAAAGCGGTAGAGTCGACCGCGTCCCACTATGCTCCGACTCAGCCTAGAGTCTATAACTTGGGCCAGCAGGAGGCCATCAAGCAAGCGGATGTGGTGATAGGTATGAGTCAATTTATAGCAAGTTAGCTTTAATACCGTTATCTATTGCTTGTTAGCCTAATATTGTTTGTATAGGCTTTGTTGTGATTAGTGATAGTCCGGTACGGGCATTGTTCGATACGGGAGCTTCACACTCCTTCTTGTCCGAAAGTTTTATATCGCGCATCGGAGTCCCTTCTTTGATGGCGAAGGACAAGTTGGATGTGCTGCTACCGAATGGGTGCTCGATGCGTGCGGACAGAGTGTGCGCAGTGATGGTTCGCATTGGGAGCCAAGAGTTCGACATGCTAGCGTCGTTGTTGCCGCTAGTAGAGTTCGACGTGATCTTTGGAATGGATTGGCTTTCGGAGCAGAAAGCTTGGATTGACTGTGATCGGAAGGAGGTCAAGCTGGGTGTAGGGCGGGAGACTACATTCGAGGGGCTGAAGGGGTCGAGCAAGACACTGATGTCTGCTCTTCAGGTGGTGAAGGCAGTTCGTGCTGGTGCAGAGCTGTTCTTCGCAATATTGGGGGCTGTGGAGCCAAAGTCCACGTTGGATAGCATTCCCGTGGTTTGCAAATACCCCGATGTGTTCCCGGATAGTCTTCCCAGAGCCCCACCGCAGCGGGAGATTGATTTCACCATCGAGCTCGTGTCGGGTGCCAAGCCCGTGTCACGTGCTCCTTATAGGTTGGCGCCAAAGGAGATGGCGGAGTTGAAGGTTCAGCTGGAGGAGCTGATGGAGCAAGGTTATGTGCGTCCAAGTTCGTCGCCTTGGAGCGCACCGGTCCTTTTCGTTAAGAAGAAGGACGGAAGTATGCGGCTGTGTATCGATTACAGAGAATTGAACAAGCTGACGGAGAAGAATAAGTACCCGATCCCGAGGATTGATGATCTCTTTGATCAGTTAGCCGGATCGTCGGTATACTCCAAGTTGGACTTGAAGTCGGGGTACTATCAGCTGAGGATCAGGGAGTGTGATATCCCAAAGACGGCGTTCAGTACGAGGTATGGGCATTTCGAGTTCACGGTCATGCCATTTGGACTGACGAATGCGCCATCGGTATTTATGGATTTGATGAACAGGACGTTCTGAGATTTCCTGGATCGCTTTGTGATCGTCTTTATTGACGATATATTGGTGTACTCGCAGTGCGAAGAAGACCACTTCAAGCACTTGCACCTGGTGTTGGAGACTATGAGAAGGAATGAGTTATACGCAAAGTTCTCCAAGTGCGAGTTCTGGCTACCCTCGCTAGCGTTCCTTGGTCATATAGTGAGTGTGGAAGGTATAGCGGTGGATCCGGCGAAGATTGTTGCGATACGGGAGTGGCCTGCGTTGTCTTCTGTCGCGGAAGTCTGTAGCTTTCTCGGGCTTGCCGGATATTACAGGCGCTTCGTAGAGAACTTCTCGCGGATAGCTTTACCTCTCACGAAGTTGACAAGGAAGGATCAGAGATTCTTGTGGACGCAAGAGTGCGTGCAAGCTTTTGAGGAGCTGAAGAGGCGGTTGACCACGACGCCAGTGCTTAGTTCGCCGAGTGGGACCGAGGGCTTCGAGGTGTATAGCGACGCTTCGGGTAGTGGCTTGGGCTGCGTGTTGTTGCAGCATGGGAGCGTGATAGCGTATGGATCGCGTCAGTTGAAGTTGCATGAAAGAAATTATCTGGTGCACGACTTGGAGTTGGCGGCCGTGATATTTGCACTCAAGTTGTGGAGGCACTACCTTTACAGCGTAAGGGTCGATATATACACCGATCACAAGATCCTAAAATACTTGTTGGATCAGAAGGACCTTAATATGAGGTAGAGGAGGTGGATGGAGTTCCTAGGGGACTACACCTTCAAAATACATTATGTACCCGGGAAGGGCAATGCAGTTGTGGATGCGCTGAGCCGCAGGGCTCCCACCCAAGCCAACTGGTTGTCAGTGCATGATGAGCGGCTAGTACGGGAGTTGGAGGAGCTTGAGATCTGTTGCGTTGACAAGCAGACGAGCACCAAAGCAATGTTAAACTGGACAGAGGTGCAGTATGACCTGGCTGACCGAGTTCGGCAGGCATTGGAGTTAGATGACTCCATGAAGGAGCTTTTGGAGGCCGCTCTGGATGGGTCAAATTCACAATTCTCGGTGGAAGATGGTTTACTAAGGAAGGATCGTCGGTTGTGCGTCCCGAGTGGGGGTAACCTCCGGGCGAAGTTGATGTACGAGGCTCATCATACCAAGTACTCAATCCACCTAGGGAGCACGAAGATGTATCGTGATCTCAAAAAGTTGTTTTGGTGGCCGGGGTTCAAGAAAGATGTGGCGTTGTACGTGGCTAAATGCCGAACGTGCGCCTTGGTGAAGGCGGATTGCCAAAAGCCGGGAGGATTTCTGAAGTCCTTGCCTATACCGGAGTGGAAATTCGACGATATATCTATGGACTTTGTGCACGGGTTGCCAAGGTCGCAGAAGGGGAACGACGCCATCTGGGTGATCGTAGATCGGCTAACCAAGGTGTCGCATTTCATTCCGCATAGGAAGGATGATCCAGTGGAGAAATTGGCAAAGTTGTATGTTGACAATATTGTTAGGCTGCATGGTGTGCCACGTAGCATTGTGAGTGATCGCGATGGGTGGTTCACGTCAAATGATTGGAGGTTGGTGCAGGAGATGCTGGGGACAAAGTTAAATTTCAGTACAGCTTTCCATCCGCAGAAGGATGGGCAGACCGAGAGGATCAATAGAATGATGGAGGACATGCTACGCATGTGTGTTCTGGATTTCGATAAGCATTGGGAAGACCACTTGTATTTGGTGGAGTTCGCGTACAACAACAGCTACCAAGCGAGTATACAAATGGCACCCTTCGAGGCCCTGTATGGTAGGAACTGTCGCACGCCATTATCGTGGCTTAAAACGGGTGAGGCAAGGTTGTACAAGAAGCAGGAGGTGGAGAGTGCTACCTCGTTGGTGCGGATCATTCGAGAGCGCTTGTTGATCGCTCAGGACCGGCAAGCGAAGTATTGAAATGCCAAGCACCAGAACGTGGAGTTCGCGGTAGGGGGTTTTGCGGGTGAGACGCTTGAAGAAGATCAGCCCAAGATACCTTGAACCTTTTGAGGTTCTGGAGCGAGTCGGCGAATCGGCATACCGTTTGAGGCTATCGGTGGAGTTGAGTGGATTACATGATGTGTTCCACATTTCTGTGTTGCGGAAGGCGGTGCAAGAGCCTTCGTAGGTGATCTCGGCTGATCAAGTGCCGGTGGACGAAGGGTTGATGACTAGGGTCAATCCCATTCGTATTGAAGATGTTGAGGTCAAGAGGCTTCGTAACAAGGAGATCCGGATGGTTATGGTCCGGTGGGATAATTGCGGGCGTGAGGAGCTCTCTTGGGAACGGGAGCAGACTATGCTCGAGGAGTACCCAGAATTGTTCCGCTCAGGTACTGTTTTACGTTAAGTCCTGTTTTTCCTTTATTAATTTCGTGGACGAAATTCTTTAAGGGGGGTAGAATTGTAACACCCCAAATTGTTGTAGGAGCGACGGGGATTGATTTTGGCCAAGACAAGTTTTTGGTGCAGGTGACACGGGCCCCGACACGGGCGTGTCGGAGGCCGTGTCGGGCGTGTCAAGCTCGGGCCGTCGAGCTGGCCGTGTAGTCGACCAGTGCAGGTCGACGATGGTCGTGTGGTGGAATACGGCCTAGGACACGGGCGTGTCCCAGGCCGTGTCACACCTGTGCTGTGCGGTTGGGTACACGGGTAATGACACGGGCACGAACACGGGCGTGTCTAGTGTGACACGGGCGTGTCTGATGCCGTGTCACCAAGCCGTGTACCTCTCTGACTGCGAAGTGTTGATAAATTGCACACGGGGGGGGGGGGGGGGGCGTGACACGGGTCCCGACACGGCGTGTCGCAGGCGACACGGGCGTGTCGGAGGCCGTGTCACATGCCGTGTTGCTGGTTTTCAATTTTGGTCGAGATGGCGAATGAGCTACACGGCCGTGTGCCAACCCGTGTTCGGCCCAGATTTTATGATTTTGGATTTAATCCGGACCGTTCGTTTCCTTGGCTTTGGATCCGACGGTGGGGGGCTGCTCCTGGGTGGTTATAGTCGGGAAATAGGGTTTAGAAACCCATTTTCCATTGGCCAATCTCTCTCTAAAAGTTAGAGAGAAGGGAGAGCAAGGAGGAAGGAGTAGTCCAAGATCCGGCCATCGGAAGAGCTTCGGAGCTCCGAATCGCGATCCGAGTCCAGATCCACGGAGGCGACGCCGTTGCGGTGCTTTCCAACCGTATAGTTTTTGATGGCACCGCGGAAGAATACAAGGGTAACGATTTCTCATCCTTGGGCATGTGAAGCCCTATTTTCCTTTGCATAGGAAGCCCTCTCTCGCGAGTGAGCGAAGAGTTGGAGCGTTCCTTGGGGTAGATATGTGAAGTCCCCCTTGTGTAGAGTCCGTATGCGAAAACGGACGTAGGCATTGTGTGTAAAGCCTATCCGGACATGTAGAGCCGGATCGGTGATGTTGCATTGCATTGGAACCGGGCAAGAATCCGGATGTTTGGGTGTTTTCTACGTGGTAGATTGCATCAGGGAGCCTTGGAGATTTACTCCAAGGTGCACCCGGAAATCTAGGCAAAAGCGGGTTTTGCCAACGCGGTGGCCGGGGGCCAACGTGAACATAACCGGGTTATGTGATTATTGTGGTGGAAACGGGACTCGGTGATTCTTGGCCTGCATATATGGCTTAAATTGTCGTTGCGGTATGAGCACGGGTCAGGCGGAACCGTACCCGGTCTATGTCGTTCGGTAGGACCGTTGGCATGGATGAGGGTCTTCGGCGGTCTATGGCTTAAATTGCCATGACCAAGGCCAATAAGACAAAATGCTCATATGGATGATCGTCCAAGAGGCGGTGGTGGATTGGGAACGTCTATGGCTTGAATTGACGTGACGTTGGCCGGTTCGCCGAGAATGTGCCCTGAGTGCACGGGGTGTGTGGCCGTGCGAGCCCACGCCTATGGTGAAGTGCAAGTACTTTATATAATTGCCTATGCTAATAAAGTGCAGGGAAAGAGCATTGCCGCCCCGAATATGGGTGCGGGATCGTTATAATTTGGTCAGCATTGCTGACCGTTGCTATTGTTTGCCATCGGGTGGTGGTTTGTGGCTTGCAGGTGCTGCGGAGCAGAGCGGGAAATAGCGGGCTAAAGCCCTTGTTGCTGTTCCGACCCTCGAAGGCCTAATTGCTTATGTTTCTTTCCCGTTTTCATGTATGGCCGGCCTGCGTGCCGAAGTATGAAAACACTTCTTTTGTTAAGTGAACAGTGTAAGGCCTTAAGGCCATTTCCCTTTTGGTGTATGTTTACATTCCTGAGTTTGTAGTGGACATTCATGCTGTTGTGGCTAGGTTCTTATTTCTTTTGCAACCTAATAAATTGCTTCCGCTAGGTGTTGTGTCGGACGACATGATTGGTTGAATGGTTTCAACGCGTAACCAACCGGTCTGTCCATAGTATATGGCGTCGGGCCCCGGCCGGACCTACTGCTATATGCTATGCGACGGATATGGGTGTTACACCATGGGACAGAATTTCAGTCTGAATGCATGACAAGGTTCTGTGAAGAACTTGGGATTCATCAAGAGTTCTCCTCACCTAGAACTCCCCAGCAAAAATGGGATTACTGAAAGAAAGAATATGACTCTTATTAAGCATGCTAGAATACTACTAAGTGACACTTCTCTCCCAGAATATTTCTAGGCTGAGGCAGTAAACACTGTTTGTCATGTTCTCAAATGATCTTCTATCACCAAAGCCACAAGAAGACACCCTATGAGATTATGAAAGGCAGAAAACCTAATTTAGCCTACTTTAGAATCTTTGGTAGCCAGTATTATGTTCTTAATAATAGCAAGTACTATTTAATTAAGTTTACTGCCAAATCCCAAGAAGGGATATTTGTTTGGTACAACAATAATAGTAAGGCATACAGGGTCTACAACTTGACTACTTAAGTTGTAGAAGAATCTGTCCATGTAGTCTTTGATGAATCTAAGTTAATTAACTGTGAGCTGTCAAGCACTTCTTCTAGCTCTACATGGTTGAAAGATAAGATCGACAAGCTAATCATCAGTGAAGACTAACCTATGAAACAGGATGAGGAAAATGATGGATGCTATCCAGGGGGAGTACAAGACCCACAAGCTGAAGATGAAAAGAATGAAGTACAGCTTGGTTAGGAAAATGATGAAAATCAAGAGGTGGACAGATTTCCACCAGCAATAAGACATTTGAGGAATCATCCTGCACACCAAATCATTGGTGATGCAAGACATGGAGTTCTAACTAGAAGCAAGAGCATGAACAAAGTTCTATGTTCAAGCTTCCTGTCCCAGATGGAACCTAAGAAATTTGAAGAGGCAATACAAGACCCAAATTAGATTGATGCCATGCAGGAAGAGCTGAAACAATTCAAAAGATATAATGTCTGGAAAGTGTTCCTAAACCAAAGAATCATAATATCATAGAGAATAAGTGGATCTACAGGAACAAGTTAGATAAAATGGCATTATAGTAAAGAACAAAGCCAGACTAGTAGAAAAAGGCTATAGGCAGGAAGAAGGAATAGACTTTGACCAGACATTTACCCCAGTGGCAAGGTTGGATGCAATAAGGTTGTTCCTTGCCTATGTAGCTTACCAAGGGTTCAAGGTATTCTAGATGGATGTAAAGTCAGCATTTTTGAATGGTGACTTAAAAGAGGAAGTTTATGTTGAACAACCTTCAGGTTTTGTATATCCTATTTATTCTAACTATGTTTATAAGCTTAAGAAAGCTCTATATGGATTGAAACAAGCCCCTAGGGCTTGATATGAAACTCTGTTTACCTTCCTCATTGAGAATAAATTCTCAAGGGGTAAAATTGACAAGACTCTATTCATTAGGGAATCAAAAGGCAAGATCATCCTAGTCTAGATATATGTTGATGACATTATCTTTGGATCAACTGAAAACAACCTTTGTAGAAAGTTGTCAAACTTATGCAAGGGAAGTTAGAGATGAGCAGCATGGGTGAGCTGAAATTTTTCTTGGGACTTCAAGTTAGACAGACTGATGATGGCTTGTACATATCCCAGTCTAAGTTCACAAAGGAGTTAATTAATAAATAGGCATGGAGTCAGCCTCCACCATGAGAACTCTAATGGGGTCAAGTATGCCTATAGGCAAAGATGAGGCAGGAAAATGTGTTGATGAGTCTTTGTATAGAGGGATAATTGGCTCCCTTCTTTACTTGACTGCTAGTAGACATGACATCATGTATGCCACATGTGTCTGTGCTAGATACCAAGCTTGCCCAAAGGAATCTCATTATTCTGCTGTCAAGAGAATTTTAAGATATTTTAAGGGCACAAAGAATCTTGGTCTTTGGTACCCTAAGAATAGAGATTTTTTGCAAGCAGGTTATTCAGATGCAAACTTTGCAGGCTGCAAAGAAGATAGGAAAAGCACCATAGGCACATGCCAGCCCCTAGGTGGAAGATTGGTGTCATGGAGCAGCAAAAAGCAGACAAGTGTGGTAATATCCACTGCTGAATCAGAATATATAGCTGCAGGCAGTTGCTGTGCTCAGCAGTTTTGGATACAACATCAACTTGAAGACTATGACATCATGGTAAGTAGAACTCCATTATATTGTGATTCTACTAGTGTCATATATATTGCTAGAAATCCTATTACATATAGCAGAACTAAGCATATAGAAATCAGGTTTCGTTTCATTAGATAACATGTTGAAAAAGAAGACATAAGTGATTTGTCAACACTAATAATCAAATTGCAGACATAATTACAAGACCTCTGGATGAAAGTAAATTCAATTATTTTAAGATTGAATTAGGTATGTTAAACGTAGAATAAAATGTTAGGTCAGCACAAAATATCTCAAAAAAATTGGCTAAGTTAGAAAGTTATTGTCGACACAAGCTCACTGTATCGACACTCTCAGAGAGTTGTGTCGACAAAGGAATAAATTGTATCGTCATAGAAATAAAATCTGTGTCGACAGAAAAGGTTTGTGTCGACACAACTCTGTCGAGACCTTGTATTAGAAGATTTTTGTATCGACACACAAAAATCTATGTCGACACATAGACATGACGACACTTACAATTCTCTATCGAAACCTAAGTAGTCTATGTCGACACATGCAATATTATGTCGACTCATAAGATTCTTATTTAGGCGCGTCTTTTGACCTACCCTTCAAAAGAATTCTATAAATAAGAGAAAAAAAATCTAGTCGACTGTGTTATCCAGAACTCGTGACTCTAAACCCCAGTGTCGACAAGAAATTATACAGTCTACTCTCTTCTCTCTCTTTCATCCATGGCGCCACAGCTGGAAGATAAAGTAATTGAGGGATATGAACTGGTTTGCAATGTGTTTGAGACTGCGACACAAGAAATCAAATCCGTGATTACCCTAATCACCGATAATGGATTGGAGTACCTAGTCTTAGAACCTACCAGGATATGGAAGAAGGAAGTTCTTGAATTCTACTCATCAGAATCAATGGATTCGAAGGGCATGAAGATTAAATCATCTGTCCAAGGTACTAAGGTGAAAATAACACTAAAGAGTTTAAGTAAAACACTTCAGCTTCCATGGATTAAGGAAGAAGAGATGATATAACATCTTCTATGACAAAAGATGCTCTCCAATGATGTGGACTAGATCCCACTACCAAGATTGAATCATCAATGAACAGGAAGGGAATGAATTCCCAGGGCAAATTCCTATCTGAGATTCTCTACAAAGTTATTTTGTGCAAATCAGGAGGACATGATAGGATTTCAGCCTATATGTTCAATCTCATGACCAGAGTCATATTCAAGGTGAAAACTTACTGGTCTGTTGTTGTGTTTGAAAAGATCAATGAAAGTCTCAAGAAACCTAATCTGGGAAGAATACTAAGCCTATATCTGGCAATCAATATTCCATAAGTGATGAATAAGAATACTGGTTCTAATATTAATCATATGAGGAAGATGGACTTACGAATACAGTCTATATGGCAAAGAGTATTGACTAAAGATGTTCCTCCACCTCAAAAATAGCAGAAGAAAATTAAGGAAAAGATCACACTAGACAAGCTCCCTGAATCCTCTAGTGATTCAGAAGAGCAAGTTGACTTCAGCACAGATGAAGAAAAACCAAGGAAAAGGAAATCAACTACACCATCACCTGCCAATGAGGTTAAGGCCCAAAGGGAGACCATCCAAGTTCCAGACAACCAGGTGGTATCATCTCCAGGGGGAGACAACACTGAAACTATGATAATACGTTTTGCAGCCTAAACTATTATCGTATTTTCTAGTTTATAATGTGCAAATAATGTCTTATAAGACTATATATTGACCTCCTTTTATATTTATTTATGCCACTAATGTTTATTTCTATTTTTGTAGGTTTCCAGAATTTTGGCCAAAAATGACCTAACACGGCCACCAACACGACCGTGTCAAAGGGCGTGTCAACATGGCGTGTCACCAGAGGAAAAATACAGAAATCATCCAGAGAAGAACATGGCCAGTTGACACGGCCGTGTCTCCAGACGTGTTGTTGGCCGTGTCGCTGTCGTGTTGACTGAAAGCCGAAGACTCTCTAGAGAAGGACACAACCACAAAATATGGCCGTGTCCTCGCCGTGTTTCCAGAAGCCGAAGACCATCCCAAGAAGGATACGGCCACCCACACGGCCGTGTCGCTGGGTGTGTCGCCATCACATCGAAGCCTGTTGCCCGCCATAAATGCATTCCAAGTCAAAGCCCATCAACTACTGTTGACCCGGCTAACAACACGGCCGTGCCGCTGGCCATGTTAGCATGGGCAAGCCCACTTTTTCAACGACGCCATGATCACTCCTGCCAGAACCACTGTTTAAGGTCAACCTGTACAGGACACAGCCAGCAACACGGTTGTGTCGCTGGCCGTGTCACCCCCTTAAGTTTTTCTATAAATTGATCCCTTCTCCATGCATTCCATATAGTTTTTTGTATTGTGTAGATAGGTGCTGCCCCTTTTCTTGGTGAAGCTTTTTTTCTTGTATTTTTCTTCCCTCTCTCTCTTTCTCATTTTGTGTTTTCCCTTAATTCTAGTTTAGCTTAAGATTTTGTACTAGCTCTTGTATTTCTTTTAGTAGCTTAATGTTATGTTATCTTAGGTTTTAATTTTGTGCAAGTGTAATTTTCATTTCAAGTAGTGTAGCTCTCTTTCATTATTAATAAAAGTGCTCTTTTCTTATTTGTGTTCTTAATGCCTTACTACTCATCCCCCCTCCTCCACTTCGCTATGATTAACTAATCCTCCTTGTACTTGATCTTGATGATCTGAGGTTCGAGTGATTAAGTTATGATGCTTTGAATTTACCTTTTCTTTTTATGGTTTGGCCTTGAATTACTCTTGATTTATTTTGGGTTGGAGATATATCATCGATATCTATTCCTTACCTTTGCTTTCATTCTAGGCTAGCCGAGAGGTTGATAGTTTGAAGTGATCACTCAAGAGTAAAGGGAGTTGTATGCACCCCTCCAGAGAGGTAGACGTCAAAATCTCCTAGATTGGAGTAAAATCCAATAGTGGGGTTCACCGCGTAAAGCGAGCTTTAGGCCTCTGATTTAGACGAGATTCGGTCGGACATTCCTAAACTTAGTTGGGCACGACTTCAAGAGGAGCGTGTTTAAGCTTTAGGAACCTCCACGGTCAAGGACCTTTACCCTTTTAAGCTTAGGTTTATTTATCGTGTTTTTAATCGACTTTACCCGAGGTGATTCTTGATCGAGTGCATTTCCACCTTATCGTTCCAACCCTTTATCGTAATCGTTTCTTTTATGCTCTCTTTCATTTTAGTTCAAGTAGTTCTCTTTTGCTTTATTTCCTTTCCTTAGTTGCAATTAGTTTCTCTACACCCTAGATTTTTCGTCGATAAAATAATAATCTTTGTGTGAGTAAGTGTACTCAACAGTTCCCGGATTTAAAAATAACACTTGTGTACCCTAGCTTCAGTTCGATAGGTATACTTGCCTCATTGGATTGCTAGTTCGATTGTTTCTATTTTCTTCGAAGCTTGGCGACCACCAAGTTTTTGGCGTCGTTGCCGGGGACCAACTTTCGTTGATATATCGAAAACATGAACCTATTAATTTTATCATTTCTCTTTCTTATCCTCCTTCTAAAAAATTTTAAAATCTATGCCACTTAATTCTCTGGAAAAGGGAAAAGGTCTTTAAGTGCCACTCTCTTGTCTAGTACCTTGTGAACCCTTCATTAGGTAGCCCTTGGGAAGTTCAGGAGTTAAGCTATTAAAAAAATCTATTTAAAAAAAAATTTAGTTCACTTTTTCTAGTTCTTTTTTATTATTTCTCTTTTTTTTACTCCTCTCTTCTTTTAGTGCATGACCCGCGGGAATCCGTCGGCTATTTTGGACTTGGACCATGAAATTGAGCATACTCTTCAGAGAAGATCGCGATTTCAATGCCCTACTCTCCAAATAACGGTTGAGGATTCCGATTCATTTTCTACTTTAAGAATGGAAGAACCCCACGTGGAGGAAGCTGTGCAAAGGCCTATGTCCTATTATGCACGACTGAATCTCGAGGGAACATAATCAAGCATAGTTCGCCCTACTATAACAAATTATAACTTCGAATTAAATCCTAGCATAATTCAAATAGTGCAGTAGTATGTGCAATTTGACGGACTTCAACATGATGATCCGAACGCGCATATTGCAAGCTTTCTTGAGATTTGTGACACCTTCAAGATCAATGGTGTCACAAATGATGCAATCAGGCTAAGACCCTTTCCTTTTTCTCTTAGAACTAAGGCTAAGAAGTGGCTGAAAACTCTACCTAGAAACAGCATCACAACTTGGAATGAATTAATTGAAAAATTTTTGGCGAAGTATTTTCCGCCAGCTAAAACTACAAAACTTAGGAACGACATTTTCGCTTTTGGACAAATAGACTCTGAAACCTTATACGAAACCTAGGAAAGATTTAAAGAATTATTAAAATGATGCCCACATCATGCGGTGCCTGTATGGTTACAAGTGTAGATGTTTTATAATGGGCTAAATCAAAATACAAAGCAAATGATAGACGCAGCTTATGGCGGTACTTTAAACCATAAGACCCCGGAAGCAGCTCTTGATCTTTTCGAGGACATGACCATGAACACTTATCAGTGGAATGTTCCTAGGTCCCGCCCAAACAAACCTGCAAGTATCTTTGAAGTGGACAACGTCTCCCAGCTCGCTCTGCAAGTTGAAATATTAAGCAAAATAATTACGGAGATGACTGCTGCCTCCGCCCCACAGGTATGGGAATTTGCAACTCCTACACCAGAACAGTTAGATTTTGTTAACAATATGCCTAGAAATTCTTTTAATAATTTTTCTACTGCGAATTTTCATTCTCCTGGTTTTAATTTTTCGAATAGTTATAATCCTGCTTTAAGAAATCACCCGAATTTTTCATGGAGTAATCCATCGAACGCGATGCACTCACCACCTCAAAATGATTTTTCTACACCACCTCCACCTCTTCAAAATTATCCAAAACCTCCAATCTTGGAGGAGTTTCTTTCCAAATATATCACCACAAATGATGCTATGATAAAAACCTTAACTGGAAGCATTAAAAGTCTAGAAAATCAAGTAGGATAGCTCGCTAAAATTATTTCTGAGCGACCCACAGGGTCTCTTCCTTCCAATACCGAGCCCAACCCGAGAGAGCAAGGGAAATTTATAACTCTTCAGAGTGGGAAGCAAGTTTCTGATAGGGTTAGTGAAGAGCCCGAGGCAAGCTCCCCCCCCCCCTTTAAATAATCAAAGCTCCGCTCCCGTTTTTAAAATTCCACCCTCTGTAGAATAAGTTATCACTCCGCACACTATTTTAGAAAAAGAACTCGCTCCACCTCCTATTTTTAAAATGATATCGCTCCACCATACCCTTCCCAACTTAACAAACAACATCAGGATGATCAGTACTCCCGCTTCTTAGAAATGTTCAAGCAAATCCACATTAATCTGCCCTTCCACGAAGCGATCTCCCAGATGTTGAAGTACGCTTAGTACCTTAAGGACCTCTTGACCAACAAGAAGAAGTTAGAAAACCTCTCGCATGTCACGTTAAACTCTGAGTGCTTTGTTGTTTTGACAAATGGTTTACCAAAGAAAATCAGTGACCCGGGTAGTTTTTATATTCCGTGTGTCTTTGGTGATCTTTTTGTCAAGAACGCATTGGCCGACTTAGGTGTGAGTATTAATCTGATTCCCCTCTCATTGTTTAAGAAGTTAGGAATTGGTAGCCTCAACCCCACATAAACGAGTATCCAACTCGCCGATAGATCCATCAAGTACCCGTTAGGAATAATAGAGGATGTTTTAGTAAAAGTTGATAAGTTCATCTTCCCGGTGGACTTTTTCATTTTGGACATCGAAGAATACATCAAGGTTCCCCTGATCCTTGCCGACCCTTCCTTGCCACCATCCAAGCCATCATTGACGTAAGCAGTTGTAAGATCTTCCTTCAAGGAGGGGACGACGAAGTGACTTTCTCTATCACACCTTCGATGAAAAACACCTTAGCAAATGATGACTCCTATTTTTTCGTAGATGTCATAAGTGATGAATCCTCTTATTGCCTCACTAATTTTAAAAAAAATTCTGATTTTTGTTCCACCTCTTCTCTTCCAACTGAATCGCTGCATCTAGGTGAAGAATCCTCCTATCGCCTTTCTGATTTTGAAAAAGAATTTTCTGATTTTTGCTCCTCCTCTACTTTTCCAACTGAATCGCTGCAAGAAGCCGCCTTAGCCACCAGCTCCACCCTTTTAATTTTTCGTCTAAAAAGATCTACGAAGATATAGTATTTGAAAAAGAAAGAATTTATAAAACCTCTTATGAAGAACCCCCTACCCTAGAACTTAAAGAACTTCCTGAAAATCTCAAGTATGCCTTCTTAGAAAAAAATTCCAAATTGCCAGTAATAGTTTCGGCCTACCTCACGGATGCGCAAAAAGAGAAACTTCTTTTAGTTCTACGTAGGCATCGCCGAGCCATTGCCTGGAAAATTTTTTGATATCAAGGGAATAAGCCCATCTTTCTGCACTCACAAAATCTTAGTGGAAGATAATTCACGTAATTCAATACAATCTCAGCGTCGTATAAACCCTAACATGAAAGAAGTAGTTAAGGGAGAGGTTATGAAACTCTTAGACGCGGGAATTATCTATCCTATATCAGATAGTAAGTGGGTTAGCCTTGTTCATGTAGTGTCAAAGAAGGGAGGGATAACTATAGTTGTAAGTGAAAATAATTATTTAATCCCAACACGGACGGTGATGGGTGGCGAATGTGTATAGATTATCGTAAGTTAAATGACACCACTGGCAAGGATCACTTTCCCTTGCCGTTCATCGATCAGATTTTAGAACGATTACCCAGCCATAGATTTTATTGTTTTCTCGATGGTCTCTCGGGGTATTTTCAAATCCCCATCTCTCCCGAGGACTAAGAGAAAACTACGTTTACTTGTCCCTTCAGCACCTTCACTTACCGAAGGATGTAGTTTGAATTGTGTAATGCGCCAGCTACATTCAAGCGATGTATGCTCTCTATCTTTGACAAGTACGTAGAAAGCATTATGGAGGTATTCATGGATGATTTCTCCGTGTTCGGTGATGCTTTTGATAGTTGTTTAGAAAATCTCGAAAAAGTCTTATAACGATGCAAACAGATTAACCTTGCCCTAAATTTTGAAAAATGCCATTTTATGGGGAGGGATGGGTTAGTTTTGGTTCAAAAAATTTCTGCGAGAGGAATTGAGGTAAATATTGCCAAGATAGAAGTTATCGAGAAGCTGTCGCCGCCTACGAACATAAAAGCTATAAGAAGTTTCCAAGGGCATGATGGTTTTTACCGTCATTTCATTAAGGACTTCTCTAAGATCACCAAGCCCCTTACCCATCTCTTAGAAAAAGAAGCCCCATTTATTTTTGATGACTCTTGTCTTTCTGCCTTCGAATTAATTAAAGAAAAGTTAATTAACGCACACATTATGATAGCTCCGGTGTGGGACCTTCCCTTTGAGATAATGTGCGATGCGAGTAGTTTCGCGGTGGGAGCCGTATTAGGTCAACGCATATCTAAAAACTTCCACCCCATCTATTACGCAAGTAAGACACTCACATCTACACAGGAAAATTACACCACCACCAAGAAGGAGCTCTTAGCTGTAGTATTCGCTTTTGATAAATTCTGCCCTTATATTACTCTTTCAAAAATTATCGTTTTTATGGACCACTCGGCCCTCAGATATCTTCTTGCCAAAACAGATGCCAAGCCGCACCTTATTCACTGGGTCTTACTCCTCCAAGAGTTTAACTTAGAGATTTGTGATAAGCATGGATCCGAGAATTTGTCCGCCGATCACCTCTCACGCCTAGATAACCCTTATATTTAAAATATAGATGAAAAATTTTTTAATGATTATTTTCCTGATGAGAAGCTAGTTTCAATTAGCACTTCTCCTTCTCCTTGGTTTGCACACATTGCCAATTATTTTGTGGCGCATGGGCTCCCAAAAGAGTTCTCCTTTCAACAAAAGAAGAAATTCTTTTATGAGTTGAAGAGCTACATTTGGGAGGACCTGCATCTTTTTAGAGTCTGTGCAGACCAAGTGAAAAGGAGATGTTTTTCTGATGAAGAAGGAGTTGATATTTTAAAACACTTACATGAAGGTACGACTAGTGGGCACTATCAAGCTCCTCGCACCGCTCACAAGGTTCTTTGCACGGGTTTTTACTTTCCTAGCCTGTTTAAAGACGCGCAAGCCTTTGTGAGTAAGTGTCATAGTTGCCAACGGTCGGGCAACATTTCAAATAAAAATGAAATGCCGCAAAATTATTTCCTTGAGTGCAAAATTTTCGACCTCTCGGGGATATATATTGTTGGCCCCCTTCCTTCTAGCTTCAGTTGCCGTTGATTATGTTTCACGATGGGAAGAAGCCTAAGCTCTTCCTATGAACGACTCCCGAGTTGTAGTTAACTATTTGAAATATTATTTTCTCGATTCGATACACTGTGCGCCATCGTTAGTGACAGGGGTTCCCATTTCTGTAACGCACAATTTTCTAAAATTCTTATTAAATACGGCGTTACACAAAAGCTTTCAACTTCCTACCACCCCCAAACTAACGGTCAAGTCAAAGTAGTGAATAGAGAAAAAAAAAGAATATTAGAAAAGACTGTATAAATTTCTAGGAAAGACTGGTTAGCCAAATTAGACGATGCTCTATGGGCCTACCGAATAGTATACAAAACCTCCCTCGGATGTACGTCGTATCGGTTGGTCTATTGAAAATTGTGTCATTTACCCGTAGAACTAAAACACCGCGCTTTTTGGTCCTTAAGATTTTTAAACTTCGATCCCCACTCTGTCGGCGACCTTAGAAAATTTCAACTCAATGAACTCGATGAGTGGCGCTCTTACGCATACGAAAATAACAAACTTTATAAAGAGTGGACGAAGCATTTGCACGATAAACACTTAAGGCTTCCGAAAACCTTTAAGCCGGGCGACCAGGTTCTTCTTTATAATTATCATTTACATTTATTTCCTAACAAGTTAAAATCACGTTGGTCTGGGCCCTTTACTGTTTTAGAAGTTTTTCCATATGGAACTGTTTTGATTTCACACCCTGATAAGGGAAATTTCAAAGTGAATGGTTAGTGTCTTAAACTGGATTTATGTGGTGATGCCAGTCCTAACTGTGTTAACTCTATCCTCCATAATCTAACTTTTGATTTGTTTGGAACTTTGTTTTATTATTATTAAAACTTTGAACAATATCTTTGAAATTTATTTTAAACAATATTTTGGACAATATTATTTTGTTGCGTCGAGCTCAAACGACGCTTTAAACAAAGGGCGCTCTTGGGAGGCAATTTAAATTATCTTTTTCTTTTTTCTTTATTTTACAATTTTTACCCCAGACGGCTCCGACAAGCTGAAGCTTCTACGATTGCCTGCTCCAACATTACTGAATCCATCACGAAGTCCAAAGAAGACATTTCATGAAGATCCAAAAGCGCAAGCATGGGGGAGTGACATCACTCAGCTTTCGTAGCAAATAAATCCAGGGAAGTACCTGTTTTTCAATTCTGTAATTTCATTTTCTCTCTCTCAAATCCCCTTCTTTTTCCATTGAGGACAATGTCTATTTTAAGCTTGGGGGAAGACTTCCTCCTTCTTTTTGCTATGTGTGAATATTTTGCTTTTTGTGAATATTTTTCAAAAAAAAATTCAAAAAAAAAAGAATATCTTAATAATCCAAAAAAATAAAAAATATTTCAAATTTAAAAAAAATTATTCTTTTTGTTATTACTTTAATAATTTACACGTTTTGGTATTTCAATAGTACCCCTTATTTTTATTTTATTTTCTCAAAATCTTATATAAACAACTTAATTAATTATAATATTTCTAATCACCCTTTTTAATTATGTTTCACAAGTAAAATGTTGGTCATGATGTGTTTCTAATTCGCGGTAGCATGTTAACGTAAAACATTTTTTCTAAAACTTGCATTTCCATTACGGTTTCCCTTCTTTATTTTCTTTACTTTCTCAAAAATTCATCATCCACTATTTTCCTTTTTGTTTTTAGATAATTTTTGTAAGGTCAACTTTTTAACAGCGTAGTTGATGTGAACGATCCAAATCACCTATAATTTTTATTTTTAAGATAATTTCATCAATCTTCTTTTATTATCTAGGACTTACTTTTTGAAAATTTTCAAATCTATGTTTTAAATAAATTTAAAAGCATGAATATGATTTAGGCTGTTTTTGTTTTCATTTGAGCTTTCCTGCCAACCTAAAAACTATCACCACTAGTTAGCTGCTTTTGAGACTTTTTTTCAATTTCATTTGATCGCTCCTCTTTTCATATCATTTTCACCATAGCTAATATTTCCAACCTATCTAATTACACTAGCCTTTTTGAGTTTCATAAAGAATTTTCTTAATTATGATAAGTTACTTTGTGATATTTTTTGAGAAGTTTTTGAAAAAAGTATGCTCAAAAGAAATGTTTGTTTTTGTTTGGCCAATTCAAAAAGAAATAAAAAAATATTTTGTTTAAAATGAATTTTTTTGAAACTATTTGTTTCGGTTTAGTGTGATTTTAAGCATCCATGTTTATCTTTGAATTCCACTCCTAATCATAATCCTAAACCAAATGCTTCAGTTCTATTAAGACATTTTGATTCATGCTTTTGAATTCTATTTAATAACTAAGAAAAGAAGAAAAGAAAATCAGTATTAGTTTTGGATTTAAACTTAGATTTTTGTTATTAAATTGATATAATTATAATGCATTGCTTAGATCTAATAAGAACTCAATGTGTTTTTCATTTTCGTTGCTTTGCTTAAATTTATTTAAAGAATTTCGTCAAAATTTTTGATGATTTATTTTTGTTAAGTAAAGTTTATAAAAGTTAAAACATACCTAAATAATTGTTTTAGATTTACGTTTCACCTTTTCCCTACTTAGAATTTCGCATAGTACTTGTGTAGGCATAATTAGAACCTTTTGATTAGTCCTTTTTTCCATGGTTACCTAGTTTTTATATTTTTGCTTGGGGACAAGCAAAGCTTAAACTTGGGGGAATTTGAGAATAAGTTTTGTAGCCTAAACTATTATCATATTTTCTAGTTTATAATGTGCAAATCATGTCTTATAAGCCTATATATTGACCTCATTTTATATTTATTTATGCCACTAATGTTTATTTCTTTTTTGCAGGTTTCTTGAATTTTGGCCAAAAATGACCTGACACGACCACCAACACGGCCATGTCATAGGGTGTGTCAAACTTGTCGTGTCAACATGGCGTGTCACTAGAGGAAAAATCAATAAATCATCTAGAGAAGAACACGGCCAATTGACACAGCCATGTCTCCAGACGTGTTGATGGTCGTGTCAACCCGGCCGTGTCAACCCGTCTGTATCGCCGCCGTGTTGACTAAAAGCTGAAGACTCTCCAGAGAAGGACACGTCCACCAAACACGGCCGTGTCGCCGCCGTGTTGTCAGAAGCCAAAGACCATCCCGAGAAGTACACGGCCACCCACACGGCTATGTCGCTGGGCGTGTTGCCATCACATCGAAGTCTGCTTCCCGCCAGAAATGCATTTCGCGTCAAAGTCCATCAACTGTTGTTGACATGGCTACCAACACGGCTGTATCGCTGGCCGTATTAGCATGGGCGAGCCCAATTTTTCAATGACGCCATGATCACTCCTGCCAGAACCACTGCCCGAGGTCAACCTGTACAGGACACGGCCAACAACACGGTCATGTCGCTGGCCGTGTCACCCCCTTAAGTTTTTCTATAAATTGAGCCCTTCTCCATGCATTCCACATAGTTTTTTGGATTGTGTAGGGAGGTGCTGCCCCTTTGCTTAGCGAAGCTTTTTTCTTGTATTTTTCTTCCCTCTCTCTCTTTCTCATTTTGTTTTTTCACTTAATTCTAGTTTAGCTTAAACTTTTGTACTAGCTCTTGTATTTCTTTTAGTATCTTAATGTTATGCTAGCTTAGTTTTTTATTTTGTGCAAGTGTAATTTTCATTTCAAGTAGTGTAGCTCTCTTTCATTATTAATAAAAGTGCTCTTTTCTTATTTGTGTTCTTAATACCTTACTACTCATCCACCTCTCCTCCACTTCGCTATGATTAACTAACCCTCCTTGTACTCGATCTTGATGATTCTAGGTTCGAGAAATTAAGTTATGTTACTTTGAATTTACCTTATCTTTTTTGGGTTTGGCCTTGAATTACTCTTGATTTATTTTGGGTTGGAGATATATCATCAATATATATTCTCTACCTTTGCTTTCATTCTTGGCTAGCCGAGAGTCCGATAGTTTGAAGTGAGCACTCAAGAGTAAAGGGAGTTGTATGCACCCCTCGAGAGAGGCAGACGTCCAAATCTCTCGGATTGGAGTAAAATCCAATAGTGGGGTTCACCGCGTAAAGCGAGCTTTAGGCCTCCGATTTATACGAGAGTCGGTCGGACCATCCTAAACTCAGTTGGGCACAACTTCGTGAAGAGCGTGATCAAGCTTTAGGAACCTCCACGGTCAAGGATCTTTACCCTATTAATCTTAGGTTTATTTATCGTGTTTTTAATCGACTTTAGCCGAGGTGATTCTTGATCGAGTGCATTTCCACCTCATCATTCCAACCCTTTATCGTAATAATTTATTTTATGCTCTCTTTTTTTAGTGCAAGTAGTTCTCTTTTGCTTTATTTCCTTTCCTTAGTTGCAATTAGTTTCTCTAAACCCTAGATTTTCCATCGATAAAATAATAGTCTTTGTGTGAGTAAGTTCACTCAACAGTTCCCGAATTTAATTACGACACTTGTGTCCCCTAGCTATAGTTTGATAGGTATACTTGCCTCATTGGATTGCTAGATTGGTTGCTTTTATTTTCTTCAAATCTTAGCGAACACCAAATTACACTTGTCCATGAACCAGAAAATCCACAGATATCAGACCTAGGGGGAGGTATAAATGAAGTTGAACTGGATAGTGAAAATGCAACTGACACAGTCATGAATATAGTTTCAGAAATCAACAATGCTGCAGCCACCACTACTGAGAAAGAAGCACAGATTGTCCATATGTCTGATCCTGATCAATCTAAGCAACAAAACTCTCCTAATATAGAGAAAACCCTGGAAGATGACTTTGATTTCCAGGGGGATCCATCTGTCGAGAATAGGAAAGTTATTCCTCCAGTTCAGATGCAATAAGAGATAACTCTACAAGTGTTATTTCCTGACTTTCAAGGAGCACGAACTGAGGGGGAGATGCTAAGAAATTAGGATGAGATGTCAATCATTGCCTCTAGTCCAAAAGAAACCGTAGACATAACTAGTTCATCTGATTCTCTGAAGATGAAGAAGCCTCCAATGCAAAGAAAAGGAAGCTTATGGATCTCAGGAAGAGGAGCTCAGGCTATAAGAAAGCCTTGAATATTTCCCCACAAACACCAGCTCCTATAGTAGACTTCAGTTCACTTATGGTGCAACTGCAATTGAAATTGGATGCGCAGTTGCTCTTGAAAAATATGTGGATGTAAAGATCTCCCCTAGATATCAAATTCATTAGGTTTGAAGTAAACTTGAACAAGAAAGAAATGACAGATTACTTCCAAAAGGGAGGTAATACTGTAGTCTACTTGGCCAAGCAATAAAAGGAGATCAAGACTACAATAGAGGACATTGCAGTCAAATAAGGTTATGTCCTGGAAAATCAACTCAGAATGAATGATAATCTAGTAGACTCTCATAATACTATTCTAAAAGATCTTGGGAGTAAAGCAACTGATATCACATAACAAATGGTTACAGTAAAGTCTGAGTTTGACAAGAAAATCAAAGAGGATTTAGCAACTATCCAAACCGCTATCCAGGCAAAGGCAATCTCTGATCAAATGCAGAAGTTAAAAGCCTACTAGAAAGAAGGAACAAATTATCTAGCTGATCAGGTAAGATTTCAAAAGGATGATCTAATAGACCATATAGAAAGAGAAGTCATAAAGTGGGAGAGAGTATTAGTCAAAGCAAGCTCAGATTATGCTAAATGGATAATCAATAGCAACAGAGTAACTCTTGGTTATCCACCCCTTTGTGATGATGACAACACTACAGAATCTGTAATTCAACCTGCTTACATTGAAGGGGTTCAGCAGGAAGTAGCCCTAGTCATTTATCCCCCTTCTGATTTTGAAGAAATCCAGCAGGCAGTACACCAAATGTATAGCCCTCCACAAGAGGCATATAATGTTATTCTTGAAAAAGTTGAAATGCCTGCAGCTGTATTACAAAGAGAAAAAGAAGCACAAAGAGCAAGGGATGCTCAAAAAGAAGCTCAGCTGTCTAGGAAAAGGTTCAGACAACAGGAAGAATTAAAGCCTGATTTTGAACAATGGAGTCAAACCTCCTAGAATATTATCCTTACTGCTTGGCATATTGTTAAAGAGAATATGCAGGATGGAGGCCAGTGGTATTTTTAATAGGAATGGAGCAAATATCAGGGCGATAAGATGCCATATACCAGTTCAGAAGAGACCTTAGAGCTGGGAAGATATCTGCTAACTCTGTGGAGCATAGCAAGTATTTCCCAAAGCCTTTTCATTACCTTGAAAGGCAAAAGATCAAGGCTGAAGAGCTCAAGAAGAAGGATCTAATGGAAAGAAGTTGGCTGATGACACAGGAGCTAATGTACATGCTAGGATTCAGTCTGGCAAAGGAATTGTCATCAAAGAGCCTGATCAATCCTAGGGATAGATTGACTAGGTTTAGAACTATATAATCTTTTGTTCTAAAGTCCTTGTAATTCAAAACTAATTCTTGTTTATTGTATTTTATCATATTTTGTGATGATATTACATGCTATTTCTGCTTATGAGTTACCCTGTCTGAATAATGATTTTATACATCATAATCTTTGTTTTATTATAAGTAGTGTATATCATTGACAAAGTGTTATGACTTCTCCAAATAGGGGGAGATTGTTGGGTACATTAGAGAATGTGTACCTGATTTGGAAGAAGCCTCACTTAACTCAATGATATACATCAATGTGTATTTGATGGGATGTTAAGTTTCAATGTGCAGGTTAAAGAAATGCAGAAAAATATTCTAAGTACAAGTGTCGACACTTGTGAAGGAAATGTATCGACACCAGAAGACAGATTGTGTCGACACACAGGACTTGTGTCGACACACAGAAATTCTGTCAGCAGCAATTGTGTCGACACACAGAACTTGTGTCGACACACACAAGAATTCTTTCAACACTAACTATGTCGAGACTAGAAGCTATTGTGTCGACACACAGGACTTGTGTCGACACATTCTACCAAAGCTGTGTCGAGAAGATAAAGAAGGGTAGTGTCGACATTGTGTGAGCTGTGTCGACATCATCAAGAATTGTGTTGACATATGGTCTATTTGTGTTGACACTTATGAAGTATTATCTCGATGCTTTTCTACTGAGATAGAGTACAATGAGGTATCAGGTGTCAAGACTGAAGACTTGATAGCTGTCATAGCTAACAAAGCCATCGCATCTGTCAGATCTATCAGAAGGCGGTTATGAACCGGATCAACCGGTAACCTCAGATAGGATCTATATAAAGACCTATTCTATCGTAAAAAGAGAGAGATCGAAAACGGAAGGACTTGACATTTTTCTAACAGTTGATATCTACAAGTCATCAAGTGAAGGCAGATCCTGAACAAGTCTGCAAGAAGAATTTAGATCTAATTCTAAATAAAAGAAGGAAGCTGGATTGAGGATAATCTCCAACTTCATAAGAAGATCAACCTTACTTTGTTTATATTCAAGAAGTTTTGAAGAAGCTAAGAAAGGTTAAATCTTAAGAAATCAGGTCAATCAAGATCTGATTAAGAAGCCTTCACCCCTTTCTCTTTATACCTGGGTGAAGGATTTATCATCTTAATAATTAATTTTTTTGTAAGATCATTTATAGATATGATTGTAGGAGAGTTATCTCTCTGAGTTGTATGCCTAAATTTATAAAGGCTGAGGTAGGGCCGAGTGCCTGAGGAAGGATCTTTGTGATCTGAGTTATAGGACTGGTGATAAGGGCTGAGGTAGGGCTGTTTGCCTGAGGTAGGATTCTTGGGAATAATCTGAGTTGTAGGACTTGAAGAAGTCTGAGCTGTAGGAACCAGTTGGGTTCTGAGTTGTAAGATCAGAGGATTTGAGTTAGTGGAAGGAAGTTTGGTCGAATCCAGCTCTCAGCTGGATAGGTGAAGGGGGAGAGTAGACGTACCCACGAATTGGGGAACCACTATAAAACAATGTGTGTTTTCTCTGCTTATTTTATCCTGTGCTGTGATATTTGTAGCTTAATTAGATATGCTGAGATTAACCTTTTAATAGCCTAAGTAAAAATTGGATTTGAACCTATTCACCCCCCTCTAAGTGTTTAGGATCTTTAAACCAAATCTTTCATCTAGGCCTTTCATCAAACTCTGGGCCTTTCGTCGAGCTCTGGGCTGTTCCTCAAGCTCTGACCTTTCGTCGAGCTCTGGAAGTTCATCGAGCACTAGGTCGCTCACCATATACAACCCCGTATTCACAAAGTAGGTCCCCCACGGCAGGCGCGGGGCGAGTTATATTTGTTTAAGCTTTTGAGAGATTTTGCACTCATGGTGGCCTATTTAGGCCTAGCCCTTGTCATATACTAGTAGGGGGAGGAAAAATTTGCCTCCCCCTTGGCTCCTTCTTGGGGGGCGGGTACGGTAAGTTTGTCAAAATCTGCCCAAAGCTCGATAGGTGCAAGGTAGGAGCAGCAGGATCGGCTGGAGGCCAGGAACCTGCCCCCTGTACCTTAACCCTTGGTAGGGCGAGACTGGCTAGGCGGTCAGCTCGCGGAGGCGAGAGCGGCCTGCGGTCAGGATCTCGCCCCGCGCAGTTAGTTCGCGGGGTGAGACCAGCCGACGACGAGGGTCTCGCCCGCATGTTTAGTATCGCGGGGCGAGACTCGCCGACGGCCAGGGTCTCGCCCATGCGCTGAGCTCGCAGGGCGAGACCGGTCGGTGGTCAGGGTCTCGCCCGCGCGGTGATCTTGCGGGGCGAGCTTGACCGGTGGTCAGGTTCTCGCTCGCGTGGTGAGCTCGTGGGGTGAGACTAGCTAGCGGCCAGAGTCTCGCCCGCGCGGTGAGCTCGCTGGGCGATACAGGCCGATGGTTAGGGTCTCGCCCGCGCGATAAGCTCGCTGGGCAAGATCGGTCGGCGGCTAGGGTCTCGCCCGCCCGATGAGCTCGCGGGCGAGATAGGCCGGCGGCCAGGGTCTCGACCGTGCGGTGAGCTCATGGGGCGAGACCGGCCGGTGGCCAGGGTCTCACTCGCGTGGCCAGGGGAAGTGGGGGGTATGGCTTGGCCTCCTCCCGCACTTGGACCTCTTTGGGCCGTATTTTTACCGTTGTGCCCTTGGGGTGTAGTTACCGCATTGCCCCTAGTGTGGATGTTTCTGTTGAGAATTGTCTCTACAATACCCCATATTTGTAGTAAGTCAGACCTTGAACTAAGATGAATTAAGTTGTATTTGATGTTGTGTTTGAGTTATATGTATGCAGGACTTTATTGCCAAGTGTATACCAATGTCAGTCTATAATGGGTCATCAAACACAAGACCATATAATGTAATCCCTCATTGTGTGATCCAAGGTGTTGACTCATGTATAGCCTCTCTATTGGGGTACACTTCATCTACATGCACTTGGACTGCTGGACTATGGAGTATTGAAGATCATTTCAGAGAAATTTTTCTAAGTCCACATACTCGAGTACTTCCCTCATATACTCGAGTAAGTGACTTAATACTCTAGTAGATCCTTAGACATACTCGAGAAGACTCTGTATACTCAAGTATAAGAGTCTATACTCGAGTAGATTTTCATATACTCGAGTAAGTGATGTCTTATACTCGAGTAGATGCTCAGTCACTCGAGTAGGTCAATTATCTGCTCAAGTAGAGCTTTCTGTACTCAGCCTGGATTTTTCTAAGTCCATATACTCGAGTAACATCTTTCATATACTCGAGTAAGTGGCTTAGTACTCGAGTTGATCTGCTTTATACTCGAGTAGTCTGACTGAGTACTCGAGTAGATTTGGTTTATACTCGAGTAGTTCTTCTAAGTCACTCGAGTAGTTCTTCCTAGATACTCGAGTAGTTTTCTCTCTTACTCGAGTATATTCCTCTCTTATCTACTCGAGTAGCAGACCTTCTATACTCGAGTATATTATTTCTCTCGAGTATACTGGTTCAGAATTCCTGAATTTTTCTAAGTCCTGATTATACGAGTATTTTGAATTACTCTTTTCTGATTGGTCCATGTGTCGACGATAATTATTATTATGACCGTTGGAGATCGCCTATAAATAGGTCCTTTCAGATTTGACTAATTACACAACACACAGAAACATAAATGATAATATTGTCTATCTTTATTAAGAAAGATTTTCCGAAAACCAAATCTCCCGTCGGCCGCCGCCATTACTGTTTTTGGAAGAAGCTCTGGATCATCGTTCTCTCAGCGCTGCTACCGATTAGAGCGATCCAGAATCAAGAAGAATCATCTGATCATTTCGTGCTTCATCTATTCGTGGATTTCTACTTGATCGTGTTGATTTCAGATTTCAGATTCTTGGAAACCAGTCAAGTCTTCTTCTACAATTTCTGACCAAGGTGAAAGCTCTCAACGAAGAAGACAAAGTCCAAGATCCAGATCTGTGATTTTTTGTTTGTATTTTTTGTTCAAACAATTTTCTTTGTAGGAGATTTATCTCCGAGTGGTAGGAAATTTTATCTTCCGAGTGTAGATCCTTTGTGGATTGACTTTTGTAGGAACGTGGTTTCGAGGTGTAGGATTGGTTTGCAATCCGAGATAGTGGATTAGCCGAGTCTAGAGATTTGCTAGATTGGTGAGGAAAGTGGACGTACCCAAGATCGGGGAACCACTATAAATCTCTTGTTGTCTGTGTGATTGTTTGCTTACTTGCTTGTATTTGTGGTTAATTTTTATTCCTCTTTTGGACTACATCTCACCTATTCACCCCCACCCCCCATCTAGGTGATTTAGGTAGACGACTTATCTCTTTCAGTTTCCTATTGGCTCAGGGCCTATTTGTCCTACGGGTATTTGTGACCTTTTGGTCCCTAGACTTAGGAAAACTATAAATAGACCCCCTTGGGTACCTTTGGAGGGATGAGTTTTGGCTTCCTCCTCCCTTGGTTTATTCTTCTTGGTAGAGTTTGAGAGCTCTCTAAGGTACCCAGCTCAGCCATTGGTGAGGGAGGGGAAGTGCTCTTGTGACCTTCCAGGTGTGTGGTGGGACCTTAGCGCTAGAGCCGAGGGTCAGTTCCTAGTTTCCCAAGTCTTTTGTCCGTGTTGTTACCCCCTAGTGTAGTAAGTGTGAGGTCACCCCTCTTTTGGGACACCCGAACTCCACAGAGACCATGTTTTTGGTTTCAACATTTCTGTATGGTGAGCATGGAGAGTGACCATCACAGAAGATCTCAGGAGAATGTCATGGCTGGAGATCAGGGAGGTGGTGATGATCTCGGTTAGATTACCAACCCCGGACCCTTCGTAGGAGGGAGGAGTTCATGGCTTCCATCCAAGGAATCATGGAGATGCTGCGAAGAATTTCCCCTCAAGCTGACAGCTCAACCACCACCCCCCAGGGACTGGCTCCCGGGGGTCTCGGCGAGCTAACCAAGAGTAGTCTTGGCGAGCTGCCTCCCAGGGGCACAGGCGAGATGACCCCAACAAGGGGAGAAGGAAGTGCATCTGGTAGGCGACCTAGGAAGGAAAGGATGGGATAGGGGGTAGAGCGAGACCTCCCCGACCGGGAGCTGTTCCCCAGCCCGGTGAGTGCCAGCCCTCCAGGTTAGCAGGTCGCGTAAGTAGAGGTTGCGAGACCAGCACTCAGGGGGTCACCCTTCAGCGAGCTAATCATCTTGGCTCCCATTCCAGAGGGGTTTAGAGAGACTAAAAAGGCTTACTATGCCGGGAAGGATGACCCCATACAGCACCTGCAGTGGTTTGAGTATGCCTTCTCCATCAGGCTGATGACGGATACCTTCAAGTGTCTTCTCTTCGCGATCATGTTAAAAGACAAGGCAAGGAACTGGTTTCTTCAACTCCCTCCAAGGTCGATCTATGGGTTCGAGGATTTGAGCCAGAGTTTCCAACTCCGCTTCTCCACCTCCAAGTAGAGGAAGAAGAGTCCTGAGTCCATCTTTCTAATAAGGCAGATGGTCGAGGAGTTGCTGGCCCACTTCATTGATAGGTTCCAAGAGGAGATCATGGACATCCAGGAGATGTCGGGGTATGCCCTCCAAATAGAGTTCACGGTGGGGTTGCGTGAGGGGTTCTTCAAGATGAGCCTGATCCGAAAGGCCCACCTTTCCTTCGAGGAGCTGATGGAAAGGACGGTTGAGGAGATAGTCATGGAGGGGCCAACCTAGCATCTGTCAAGAAGTTGGCAAGGCTAATAGAGTTGGAGCCGAAGGAGCAAGGGGGCTCAAGGCATCAGGAAGGAAGAAGGAGCGAGGAGAAGAGAGCTCAGGTGTTCCAGGGACAGGAGGGTTCAGAACTAGGCTGGAGGCAGAAGGGAAGACCTGCCCATGGTCCAGGAAGAGCTCACATCCAGGGTGGAGGGGAACTTTCACGGGGGCCAAGGGAGGTTCAACTTCCAAAGGCAATCCCCAAGACAGCTCCTGTCTCTACCCCAGCAAGCCTTGGCAATAGGAGGAGGAGAAAGAGGCAACGGGAGAGACCGCTGAGCCCGCCGAAGAAGGGGAGAAGGAGCATTGTCATACTGTGACTTCCACTAGGCAGAGGGTCACGCCACAGCTACCTGCCCCAAGTTGCTAAAAGTGAGGGGGGCGAGAGGACCTGCCCAGCAGTAGCCGCCGGTGCAGGTTAAAGAGGTTTCCACCCTGATTGGTGGGGAAGACATATGTGAGGATCGGGTCGATGTAGGACCCCAAGGAGGTATAATAGTGATCCACGGTGGAGTAGGGATCGAGGCCACTTAGAAGGTGAGCCTCCATGTCATGTACCGATGGAGCGTCGCTTTGACATCCCAGACCCTGCCCCAGGAGGAGAAGTTCACCTTCTTGATGAAGGACATGCCGGATCATGAGGATCCATTCTGTGATGCGCTGGTCATCCAGACGTCCATCAAGGGCTACACCATCTCCCGGATCTTGGTTGACAATGGGAGCTCCATCAACGTCGTTTTCATGAAGGCATTTGACGAGATGAAGGTGGAGCCAAGGAGGGTGTTGGCCTTAGACGGACCCCTGTTCGGATTTTCAGGTGAGATGAAGGAGATTGAAGGTAGAGTAGGACTCCATGTGAAATTGGGAGGGACTTCAAGGAACTGCCGGTTCATCATAGTTGACGCTCCGAGCAGCTACAATGCCATCTTCCGAAGGCCCCTCATCAGCGCCTTCCGTTGTGTTCCGTCTTCGTTCCACTAGTGACTCAAGTTCAGCTCAGGAGGGATCTAGGTCAGAGTCAAGGGAGACTACAGGATGGCAAGGCAATGTTATGTCGTGGCCATCAACACCATCTCTTGGTTGGCCAAGGTAGAGGAGATGGAGATGATCATGGAGAGCCTAAGCAAGATGGATATATCCGAGGGGAAGGATGATGGACCTCATGCCAAGACCCCCTAAGGAAGCCTTGCCTCGGCAGAGTATTGTATTTTTTCTTATGTTGTAATGAGTTCCACCCCCGACCAGCTGAGTCGGGGGGGGGGGGGGGGGGGGGGTCATGTAACCAATCTTTTTCCCCCATTTGAGGATACCTCAGGAAGGTTAAGTCCTTTTTTCCCCGAGACGGTCCCGCTGCCAGTATCTCACTTGCTGGTAGGGCCGGTGGTACCTCTCGTGGATACCCATATCCCTTTGCTCTGATGACAGTCCTGTTGCCAGGCTCTCACTAGCTGGCAGGGAAGGCATACCTCTGGTGGATTCCCAAGTTCCCTATACTTCAATGATGGTCCCGATGTTAGGCTCTCACTAGCTGGCTGGTCAGGAGTACCTATCATGGATGCCCAAGTTCCCTTCGCTCCGATGATGGTCCCGCTGTCAGGCTCTCACTAGCTAGCAGGGCAGGCGTACCTCTCATGGAATCCCAAGTCCCTTTGCTCTGAAGACGGTCCTGCTGTCAGGCTCTCACTAGCTGGTAGGGCAGGCGTACCTCGTATTGAAGCCCAAGTACCTTTGCTCCGATGATTGTCCCACTATCAGGCTCTCACTAGCTGGCAGGGTAAGCGAACCTCTCGTGTAAGCCCAAGAACCTTTACTCTGATGATGGTCCCACTGTCATGCTCTCACTAGCTAGTAGGGCAGGCATACCTCTCGTGGAAGCCCAAGTATCTTCGCTCCGATGACGGTCCCACTATCTGGCTCTCACTAGCATGCAAGGCAGGCGTACCTCTCGTGGAAGCCCAAGTCCCTTTTCTCTGATGACGGTCCCGCTGTCAGGCTCTCACTAGCTGGCAGGGCAGGCATACCTCTTGTGGTAGCCCAAGTATCTTCGCTCTGATGACGGTCACGTTATCTGGCTCTCACTAGCATGCAAGGTAGGAGTAGCTCTCGCGGATGCCCAAGTTCCCTTCGCTCTAATGACGGTCCTACTGTCAGGCTCTCACTAGCTTGAAGGGCAGGCGTACCTCTCATGGAAGCCCAAGTACCTTTGCTCTGATGGAGGTCCCACTATCAGTCTCTCACTAGCAGGCAAGGCAGGCATACCTCTCGTGGAAGCCCAAGTATCTTCCCTCCGATGACGGTCCCGCTATCAGGCTCTCACTAGCTTGTAGGGCAGGAGTACCTCTCGTGGATGCCCATTTCTTTTTACCCGGAGGGGGTCTTGCCACCCAGGCTGTCATCAGCTGGCATGACAGGTTGACCCCTCTGGGAGGTTAAGTATTTTTTTACCCGGAGAGGGTCTTGACACCTAGGATCCCATCAGCTGGCATGGTAGGTTGACCCCTCCGGGAGGTTTAAGTATTTGTTACCCGGAGTGGGTCTCGCCACCCAGGCTCCCATCAGCTGGCATGGCAGGTTGACCGCTCCGGGAGGTTTAATTATTTTTTACCTGGAGAGGGTCTCGCCACCCAGGCTCCACTCAGCTGGCATGGCAGGTTGACCCCTCTGGGAGGTTAAGTGTTTTTTACCCGGAGGGGGTCTCGCCACCCAGGATCCCATCAGCTGGCATGGCAGGTTGACCCCTCCAGGAGGTTGTGTTTTTTTCTCGGTGGAGGTCTCGCCACCTAGGCTCCCATCAGCTGGAATGGCATATTGACCCCTGGGATACGGCTTGTGTTTTCTCCAAACTGCGATAAAAAGCTACACTCAGCGAATAAGTTGGGTTGGATGGTTCTTTCCGAGCGTGGAACTAGCTCAAAAAGAGAGGGGATTGTGTACAACCCCGTATTCGCAGAGTAGGTCCACCACGACAGGCACGATACTAGTTATATGTTTTTAAGCTTTTGAGAGATTTTGCACTCATGGTGGCCAATTTAGACCTAGCCTTTGTCATATACTAGTAGGGGGAGGAAAAATTTATCTCCCCCCTTGGCTCCTTCTTGGGGGCGTGTGCGGTAAGTTAGCCGACACCCGCCCTCGGCTCGATAGGTGTAAGGTAGGAGCAGCGGGATCGACTGGAGGCCAGGATCCCGCCCCCTACACGTTAGTCCTGGCTAGGGCGAGACTGGCCAGGAAGTCAGCTTGCGGGTGCGAGAGCGGCCTGTGGCCATGCTCTCGCCCCGCACGGTTAGTTCACGGGGCGAGACCGGCCGGCGGCCAGGGTCTCTCTCGCGTGTTTAGTATCGGGGGGCGAGACCGGCCGGCAGCCAGGGTCTCGCTCGCGTAGTGAGCTCGTAGAGCGAGACTGGGCGGCAGTCAGGGTCTCGCCCGCGCGGTGAGCTCGCAGGGCGAGACCGGCCGGTGGCCAGGGTCTCGCCCGCGCGGTGAGCTCCCAGGGTGAGACCGGCCAGCGGCCAGAGTCTCTCTCGCGCGGTGAGCTTGCGGGGCGAGACCAGCTGGCGGCCAAGGTCTCACCCACGCGATGAGCTCGCGGGGCGAGATCGGCCTGTGGCCAGGGTCTCGCTTATGCCGGGAGCTCGCGTGGTGAGACCGGCTGGCGGCCAGGGTCTCGCCCGCGCGGTGAGCTCGCAGGCCAAGACCGGCCAGCGGCCAGGGTCTCGCTCACGCAGCCTAGGGAGGTGGGAGTATGGTTTGGCCTCCTCCCGCTCTTGGACCTCTTTGGGCCGTATTTTTATCGTTGTGCCCTTAGGGTGGAGTTACCTCATTGCCCCCCATTGTGGATTTTTCCTATTGGCTCAGGTCTTATTTTTTCTCGGGGTATTTGTGACCTTTTGGTCCTTAGACTTGGAAAAACTATAAATAGACCCCCTTGGGTACCTTTGGAGAGATGAGTTTTTTGATTCCTCCTCCCTTGGTTTCTTCTTCTTGGTAGAGTTTGAGAGCTATCCAAGGTACCATGCTCAGCCATTGGTGAGGGAGGGGAAGTGCTCTTGTGACCTTACGGGTGTGTGGTGGAACCTCCGCATTAGAGTCGTGGGTCTGTACCTAGTTTTCCAATTCTTTTGTCTATGCCGTTCCCCCGAGTGTAGTAAGTGTGAGGTCACCCCTCTTTTGGGACCCCGAACTCCACAGAGACCAAGTTTTTGGTTTCAACACGCCGAGTTCTGACCACTCAACGAACTCGCGGCATGCAAGCAGGCCAGGCCAGGCCAGTACTCGCCAAAGACTGAGCAGAAGCGGAGAGTGCCAGCTTAATCAAGCACTCGCGTCCCTTGCCAAGCAGAGGTTGTCGAGGGCTACTCGCCCAACGATCTGTGAAGTATTCTTGCCATTTTTTTGCCGCTGATCTGCCCATAGCCAGTTAGAGCTGCAGGGCTACGCTGTTAGCAGACCAAATTGGGATACACATAGCTGTTCAAAACAGCGGAGGTTGGCTATTTGCAGGCCGTTTTCAGAAATCTATAAATTGGACCCAAGAGGTACCTCAGAGGGCATGCTTACTTGTCTCCTAATCATCTAGTGCTTTCTAAGGTTGCCTTAGCTCGGCTCTTGGCTAGGAGTGGAAGTGCTCTAAGATCTTCTAAGTGTGTGGTGGGACCTCCGTGTTGAGCCCTTGGGTCAGTTCATCGTTCTTTTTTCTTGTCATTTTGCTTGCAGGAGAGAAGTTGGTGTGCGATCACCCCTTCAACAAGGGTGAACTCCACAAAGGCCGATTTTCCGGTTTCAATAGTAGAGGATTTGGTCAACTGCATACCAAGGTAATTTACACCTGTAGTAACATGTTCTTGACTTCCAGCATGTGATCATATAGAAGTTTGGCACCAGTATCACGTTTAGTGGTTAGAGAGGTCGTGAGTGTATGCCAAAATACTTTGTCAGCATTATGAACTGCAAACATGTTTCCAGTAGTGATGTATTGATTTTCTAGAACTGTGTTTTGAAGATTTCTTATCTCATCCAATTTATTTGCAGTATAGTCAACATCAGGAGCTGCTCTTATGAAAAAATTGACAGTTTGGCCCTTCAACAGATTCATCTCAAGTCTTATGGATTTTATCTCAGCTGTCAAATCATTTCTGAGATTCTTTATTGAATCAACAACAAAATTCTCATGGATTCTTCTTTGATCATCCAGTAACCCTTTTAGCTGGGCTATAAATAGGGGTGACATCTGATCTGTGGATGTAGCTTCATCAGTGAATGGAGCTAGTTGTTAACATGGACTGACACCTTCCCTGGCAGCAGAATCATCCATCTCAAATTCATATGAATGTTGTGTTCCCATGTTCTCAGTAGTAGCAGTTCCCTTGTCTGACTCTGAAGATTCTATTTCTTAAATTGTACCTTGAGCAGGGAGTTCATGTTGAATCTCCCCGTCAATTATTGTCATGTCTTCAGTGAAATGAAGGTCTTCAGCCATCTTCTTCAACATTCTCAGTAGGTAGATTTGTCTCTTGAGGAGCCTGGAGTTGCTCTCCCTCAGCAAATACCTCTTCCATGACTTGATCTAGATGATTCTACCCTCACTTTGAGGACTGAAAGAATCTTGCTGATCTTCAACCAAAGGTGCAAGAGCATCTTCAGATGGAGCTTGTGACTTGGAGATCTCCACCTCCATCATTGCAGATATCTTAGTGATTATGTCCTCAACAACTTGTTTAGCAATTTCAACAGAAGGTATTTCCACAGCATCTGTTGGAGCGTCTTCAGAATGAGTCCAACTTACCTGTGTCCTTACTACAGAGTCAAAGGATATTTAGACTTGGGCACTCATGTCCTTTCTGGTATCTTTAGTAGACCCAAATAGATTAGGGTAATGAGGCTTTTCCTTTGATTTCTCTGATGAGCATCTTTCAGTACTTTCCTCTATAACTTGAACTGTTGGCTTCTTTTCTTTATTGAAGTCTGACCATATGGCTATAGGACCATGTCCCATCTATCCAGCATCTAAGAATCCATTCTTTGCATATGATGGATCCTTGTTCCTAACCTTTGGTTAAGGATCCCTAGAATAGTTTGAAGCAGAAACAGGGATAGAACTCTACCCATGTTATGTTGAGCTAAGAAATCCACTATTATGTCAAACAGAACTCTTCCCCAATCAGTCCATTTGGAAAGGATTATCCTTGCTAGCAGCTCAAACATCTTCTTGGAAATCTTGTCGTGGGAACTAGACTTACATAACAGAGCCTTTCCAACCACATCATCTAGGAACATACCTTTCAGATTTAGTTCCTTCCTCAGTATTGAGCCAGTGGTGTGCTTGGATAGTCCACACCACTTCAGTGATGACCTGATATCAGACTGATCAAGTTCTTGTTCCCCATCAGATTCTGTGAGATTTGGCAGTTGTAGTGCCTTGCTCAGTCTTCTAGGATTTCTTTTTATCTTGTTGCCACTAATAACTGTCTTGATTTTACTGGCATATGTATCTACCTTTGCATTGGTGTATAATTCTAGAACTTCTCTCTTCCACAACAAGCAGGGTTTTTATAAGGGTAAATCTAGGTCAGTGACCTGGAGCAAGTGTAGAACAAGCTGCACCTCTTCTGGGGCTTTTGTGAATCCATTGCGAACATGATCTATCCTTCAAATAGTAAATCCAAACCCTTTGGTGACATTTCAGTTGTGAAATTCGGAAGTTTTGCGAAGCTTTTCCACCAATTCGTCGTAATCGGGTAGAGAAGGGTAAGGAACATGTATCTTGTCTTATGCACAAATAATTCTATTTATACTAGTTTTTATTTTAGAAGGTGGAGAGGTCCGTACCTTTTTTAGATCAAGACGTTGATCAACTACTGGGATTAATTCCCGTAACTTTGATGCTAACAGACAACCTGAGAACATTCATTGAGTGGACTTGATGCACTCAATGCTCTCGATGCCTGGAGTAAACTCAACGCAGTCAACGCTAGAGACTATGCACTCAGCGCACTCGACGCTTTTATACTTAGTCTAATTCTCTTTTACTGTCCTGCAAAAATTGTTCTACCTGCAATAAGACAAGCATAATACACTGTAGAGAGCTACTGAAGCTTAACTAGATTCAGCATACCCAAATCAAATTTTAAGGAGTTGAATTTAGCTTCATCTAGTGGCTTAATTAACATGTGAGCCACTTGTTTGTCTATATGGACAAATTCAAGACTGATATCTTCCTTCTCCACATGCTCACAAATAAAATGATAATTAATCTTAATATGCTTTGTTCTGCTATGACTGACAGGATACATAGCAATCGAGATTGCACTAGTTGAATCACAGTACATGGGCTTGTTACTTATCTTGATGTTGTAGTCCTTGAGGTTATGTTGGATCCACATCAACTATGCACAGCAACTTCCTGCTGATATATACTCTGACTCAGATGTTGACATAGATACACTGGTGTGCTTCTTGATGTTCCAAGACACCAGTCTTCCTCCTAAAAACTGACAGGTGCCTGATGTGTTTTTCTTGTGTAACACCCCTATCCGTCAGATGACATATAGTAGTAGGTTCGGCCGGGGCCCGAAGCCATATACCACAGACAGACCGAAGGGTTACTAAATGAAACCATCCTTCCAATAACACATGTCCTATACAGAAAACATTCTAACAGAAGCATTTTAAATGTTTCAAAGAAAAGGACCCAAGCCACAACATAAATGTCCGCTAAAAACCCAAAGTAGGAATGAGCGTACAAATACACAAAGTACTTGGTCTTATGGCCTTACAAGAGTTTACTTTAAACAATAAGTGTCTTCCAAACATCAGCATGCAGGCCGGTCACACATGAGTATAAAATAAACTTTCGCATTGGCCTTCAAGGGCCGGATCAACAATAAGGGCTTCAGCCTGCTAATTTTCACTAGGCTCCGCAACACCTGTAATAACCATTCCACCGCAGCGGTGGCAAACAAAAGCAACGGTCAGCTAAAGCTGAACAAATTATAACGACCCCACCCCTTAATCGCGGCGGCGGTGCTCCTTCCCTGCATATTACTTGTATAACCAAACAGGATAGTGAAATAACACTATACCACAGGCGTTGGCACACACCACCACACACCCCGTGCACTCAGGGCACATTCTTGATGAACTCGGTACACCACCGCCCCTAGGACGGCAATAACGTGAGCTAACAATCTTTTTCAATCGAAGCCTAAGCCTCCCTCTATGCCATCGATAGGCCTCTTAAACCGAACCATGTATAGGGGGTACGGTTAAACTCAACCCATTGCTCACATCACCACAACAATTCAACTCATCGGCATGAGTTAAGCTTCCCTGAATCCCTATTTATCGATCATACAAAAGTACATAACCTGGTTATGCACAAGGTTGGCTCCCATGCCACCAAAATGGAAGAACTTTGCTTCTGCCCAGATTTCTGGGTGCTCCTTGTAGTTAATCCCCAAGATTCCCTGCTGCAATCTACCACGTAGAAACCTGAAAATAAGCGGCACGGAGTCTTCTCTAGACATACAAGCACAATGAAAACATCACTGATCCAGACCAACTTGTCCAGGTAGGCTTCACACACCATGCTTATGTTCGTACTTCGATTCGGGACTCTATATGCAAAACAGCGGGGACTATTCATGTCCACTCGAAGGAATACCTCACACTCACCGCTCACTCGTGCGAGGGAGTTTCCTATGCAAAAAAGGAAGAGGACTTCACATGTCCAAGAAGAGAATTATTACCCTTGCGGTTCTCTTTGGCTCCATGAAGAAGAGAAGAAACTAGACGGATGAAAAGCACTGCAACGGCCTCGCCTCCACGGATCTGGACTCGGCTCGCAATTTGGGTCTACGAAGCTCCACCAGTGGCCAGATTTCTCCTTCTCCTTCTTCCTTGCTTTCCCTTCTCTCTAACAATTTAGAAAGAGAAAGCCTTATGAGAAATGAGGGTTTCACCCCCTATTCCATACCTTAAAACAGCAAGGACCAATCTGGACCCTTGGATCCCATTTGAAGGAAATGAACGGCCACGATTCGCACCAAAAAATAACTTTCCTGGGCCGAACATGGCTTGTGACATGCTCGTGTCATAGACCGTGTTCCACACTCGCTGTAATAAAGTAAACATAGAACAGGACACGGCCTTGGACACGGCTTGGAACACGCCCGTGTCAAACATGGACACGCCCATGTCATAGGCCGTGTGCCCCAATCGACATTGAAACCGTCGCATCCTGAACAGGACACGGCCATGTGACATGCCCGTATCACAGGCGGTGTTCAAGACATGCCTTTGGACATGTCCGTGTCCCACGCCGTGTAACTCACTCGACACAACCCGACATAATATAGAGAAGGACATGGCCCTTAACACGCCCGTGTCACAGGCTGTGTGCCCGGCCTGGCTTGACTTCGAGAATCGTCGACTGCATTTCATCGACCTCAGGCACGACATGGCCCCAGACATGCCCGTGTCACAGGCTGTGTGAACCTAATCAGGCACCAAATTGTCCTTAGAATGCTATCCATTCCTGAATGAGTTTTGGGGCGTTACAATTCTCTCCCTCTTAAAATAGTTTCGTCCCAAAATTACAGAATGGAAGATATACACAAAATTAAACAGTACCTGAGTGAAATAACTCGGGATACTCCTCAAGCATAGTCTGCTCTCGCTCCTACGAAAGCTCCTCACGACCGCAGTTATCCCATCAGACTTTGACCATCCTGATGTCTTTGTTACAAAGTCGCTTGACTTCAAAGTCCTCAATGCGAACGAGCTTAACCATCGTCGTCAACCAATTATCAACCGGTACCTAATCAACCGCAATCACTTGTGAAGGATCTTGCACCGCCTTCCGTAACACTGATATATGGAATACGTCGTGTAGACCACTCAGTTCCACTGATAACTTTAGTTGATAAGCTGCTTCATCAATTCGATCTAGAATCTCAAACGGTCTGAGGTACCTCGAGATCAGCTTCTTTAAGCGTCATACCCGTGAAACACCCTTGAATGTCTGAATCTTCAAATATACTCAGTTGCCAACAGCGAGCTCAACATTCCTGTTCTTGGCATTATTTGGCCTGCCTGTCCTGAGCGATCAGCAATCGTTCTTGTATTGTTTGTACCAACAAAGTGGCGCCTTCCACTTATTGCCATTTGTATAGCTTCGACTCACCCGTCTCCAACAAGACAACGGTGTGCGACATTTTCTACCGTAAAGGGCCTCGAATGGCGCCATTTGAATACTCGCTTGTTAGCTATTGTTATAAGCAAACTCCACCATGTACAGGTGATCTTCCAACCGCTTTTTGAAATCCAAGACGCACATCTAAAGCATGTCCTCAATCGTCCTATTGACCCTCTCGGTCTAACAATCCGTCTGCGGATGAAAGGTCGTGCTGAAACTCAGCTTGGTTCCCAACATTTGTTGCACCAACCTCCAGTCATTGGACGTGAAGCGCCCATCTCGGTCACTCACAATGTTGCGGGGCACACTGTGCAGTCGCACAATGTTATCTATATAGAGTTTTGCTAGCTTATCCACTGAGTCATCCTTCCTATTCGGAATGAAGTGCGACACTTTCGTCAATCGATCTACGATCACCCAAATGGCGTCGTTTCCCTTCTTTGACCTTGGCAACCCATTCACAAATTCCATTGAAATATCGTTGAACTTCCACTCTGAGATATGTAAGGACTTCAAGAAACCTCCAGGCTTCTAGCATTCTACCTTCACTAAGACACACGTTTGACACTTCGCCACATAAAGTGCTACATCCTTTTTAAGTCCTGTCTACCATAACAACTTTTTCATATCTCTAAATATCTTTGTGCTCCCCAGGTGAATCGAGTACTTAGTATGATGAGCCTCGTACATCAATTCCTCTCGTAGTTTACCCACACTTGGGACTCACAAACGACTGTCTCTCCATAACAATCCATCCTTAACATAAAATTTGGAATTTGACCCATCCAAAGCCTCATCCATAAACTACTTCATGTTGTTATCCCCATCTAGAGCTTGCTGAATCCTATTAGAAAGGTCATACTACACCTCTGTCCAGTTAAGTTTTGCTTCGGCACTAGTCTTATTGTCAATACAAGAGATCTCCAATGCCTCCAAATCACAAATCAAAGGCTCATCACATATTGACAACAAGTTGGCCTGTGCAGGAGCCCTGTGACTCAACGCATCAGCAACCGCATTGCCTTTCCCAGGAACATAGTGTATCTTGAAGGTGTAGTCACCTAGGAACTCTCTCCAGCTCCGTTGCCGCATGTTTAGGTCCTTTTGATCCAACATGTACTTCAGGCTCTTGTGGTCGGCATAGATATTGACTTTCACACTGTACAGGTAGTGCCTCCACAGCTTCAGGGAAAATATCACGGCCGCTAACTCTAAGTCATGGACCGGATAATTCCTCTCGTGTACCTTCAACTGATGCGAGCCATAAGCAATTACACTCCCATGCTGCTATAGAACACAACCACAACCACTGTTTGAAGTATCACTATAAATCTCAAATCCTTCGGTCCCACTCGGCGAACATAGAATAGGCGCTGTGGTGAACCAAATTTTCAGTTCTTCAAAAGCTTGTGCGCACTCAGGCGTCCAAAAAAACTTCTGATATTTCCTCGTCAAAGTCGTGAGGGGTAACGCTATCCGCGAGAAGTTATCTTTGAAGCGCCTGTAGTAGCCGGCAAGCCCCAAAAAACTATGGACTTCCGCTACCGTAGAAAACACAGGCCACTCCCTTATCACAACTATCTTAGCCAGATCCACTACAATTCCCTCTCCACTAACTATATGACCAAGGAAAGCTATTGTGGACCAACAAAACTCGCATTTGGAGAATTTGGCATATAGTTGATTCCTCCTCAACGTTTCCAACACCAAATGCAGATGCTTGAAATGATCCTCCTTGCACTACGAGTACACCAATATATCATCGATAAAGACTATCACGAAGTGGTCTAGGTACTCTCTGAACATTCTTTTCATCAGATCCATAAACATGGATGGCGCATTAGTCAGCCAAAATGACATGATGCTAAACTCATAATGCCCATACTGCCTTTTGAAAGCTGACAAGGGGATGTCACTTTCTCTTATCCTCAACTGATAATATCCAGACTTAAGATCCAATTTCGAGTATACCGATGACCCAATTAACTGATCGAACAGATCTTCAATCCTTGGGATTGGATACTTATTCTTCTCCGTTAAATTTTTCCGCTCTCTGTAATCAATACAGAGTCACAGGCTTCTGTCCTTCTTCTTAACAAAGAGGACCGGTGCGCTCTAAGGCGACGAACTTGGACGCGCATAGCCCTGTTCCAACTGCTCTTGAAGTTGAACTTTCATTTCCTCCATCTCCTTAGGCGCTAACCGATACGGAGAGCGTGACACAGGTTTGGCACCTGGCACTAGCTTAATAGTGAAGTCAATCTCTCGTTGAGGTGTGGCTTCAGGGAGATTGTCAGGGAACATGTCAGGATACTCGGATACAACTAGGATACTGTCCAAACTAGGCTTAGGCTTCGAAGCCTCCACTAGTGTGAAAAATAGCTCTACACCAGTACGAACTGCCTTAACCACCTGAATAGCAGACATCAAAGTCTTGCTCGCCCCTTTCAAGCCCGCAAATATCATCTCATGATCAGTTACAAATTTGACCTCCTTGTGGTTGCAATCAATGTATGTCTGCTGCTCTGAGAGCCAGTCCATACCAAATATCACGTCGAACTCCGCTAATGGCAGTAGCAATGCTTGCAAGTCGAACTCTTGACTCCCAATCCGTATCTTTACACAAGAAACTCTATCCGCGCACATTGAACACCCATTAGGCAACAACACATCCAATTTTTCCTTTTGCCATCGAAGAAGGAACTCTGATGCATGATACAAATCCTTCGGACAAAATGGAGTGCGAAGCTCCCGTATCGAACAGTGCTCTCGCCGGATTATCAAAAATCAAAAAAAAGTCTAGCACAAGCAGAATAAGCTAACAGGCACAAGGTAACAAGTATTTAAAGCTAAATTGATATAAATTTAAGTTGTACCTGTCACCACGTCAGCTTGCTTTATGGCCTCTTGTTGGCCAAGGTTATAAACTCTAGGCTAGGCTGGAGCATAGTGTGATGCGGTTGACTCCACCGTCTTGCCCTTCTCCTCAAAAGTTATTCCAGGCTTCCTCTCGGAAATTGGGCGTCTGCTCCGAAAATCTCGGGCATAGTGTCCCAACTTTCCACAATTATAGCATGCGCCCGGGGTTCGGCCTGTAGTCACCCTAGATGCACCAAAAGAAGGGGTTGGACCAAAAGTCCTAGCCTTCTTATTCCACTTACGGAACACATATTTTGAGGAGTTCGGCATTTTGAACTCTGTCCTCTTTGCACAAGAGTCCTTCTTCACTTGCACATTCTTCAGATCCTTCTCAAACGATCGGGTTGTATTGACCAGGGTTAGGAAGCCCTGCGTTATAGGCCCCGAGAGTAGTAGCCTTAGGTCATCACGCAAATCTTCATAGAACCGGTTGGTCTTACACTCCTCATCATCCATAGTGGAGCTAGCATAACGACCCAACTATGTGAACTCGTGGAGGTACTCGTCCATGCTACTATCTCTCTGCGTCAACCTCCAGAACTCATTCTCCATAGCGATCATTTGAGCCGAGGGAAGGTACCTTGCCAAGAATAGGCTCGAAAAATCCTCAATCGAGACATCCGTGAGTTGCCTTGTACCCAAGTGATGTAGCTCTCCATCCAACAGGAAAGTGGCTATGGTGGTATTCTGTCACTCCTTCGTAGCCGTCAAGACTCTCTTTACTCGGGAGATCCAATCCTCAGCTTGGGATGGGTTCAAGTCCATGAGAACACCGGAGGATTAAAGACCAAAACATGTTTGAACTGCTTTTTGGTCGCACTTCTACGTATCAATGGCTCTACCACCACTTGTTCAACCCTTCTAGTTCTACCGCGTTAACCGGTACCTACTCTCCTGCAAGGGCAGGCTGCTGCATTTGCCTTCTAGGCTTGGCATTTATCATTGCAAACACTGCTTTAGCCACCAGTCTTATAGTTTTTTCCTAAGGAGGGGTTGTAGGAACATCATTTAGTGCGTTACTTGCCTCAGAATGCGGGTATTATAAAGGGCCTGCACCACTCCTAGTCACCTATAGACGTACAAAACAACATTAAGTGATCGAACAAAATTGCAAAAAAAAGCATTTATAGGAACACGCAGGTTCCTCAAACATGTGTATTTTCATTCCTAAGTGGACATTCATGGATTATTTTTATGTTATAACGATGGCTCACATACATGTGCTCACCACCCCTTAAAATAAATCTCCCATGAATTCCAATAAGCAAGACCGAAACCGATAGTCTGATACCAAATTATAACACCCCTATCCGTCACATGGCAAATAGCAGTAGGTCCGGCCGGTGCCCGACGCCATATACTACTGACAGACCGAAGAGTTACTAAATGAAACCATCCTTCCAATAACACACATCCTACACAGAGCACATTCTAGCTGAAGCATTTTAAATATTGCAAAGAAAAGAACCCAAGCCACATCATGAATGTCCACTAAAAACCCAAAGTAGGAATGAGCGTACAAATACACAAAGTACTTGGCCTTATGGCGTTACAAGAGTTTACTATAAACAATATGTGTCTTCCAAACATCGGCATGTAGGCCGGTCACACATGAGTATAAAAGTAAATGTTCACATTGGCCTTCAAGGGCAGGCTCAGCAACAAGGGCTTCAGCCCGCTATTCGCAACTAGGCTCCGCAGCACCTGCAATCAACATTCCACCATAGTGGTGGCAAACAAAAGAAATAGTCAGCTAAAGATGACCAAATTATAACCACCCCACCCCTTAATCGGGGCGGCGGTGCTCCTTCCCTGCATATTATTAGTATAACAAAATAGGATAGTGAAATAACACTACACCACAGGCGTAGGCACACACCCCATGCACTCAGGGCATATTCTCGGTTAACTTGGTCCACCACCGACCTAGGACGGCAATAACACGAGCTAACATTCTTTTTCAGCTGAAGCCTAAAACCCGCCGCCTCTTTGACATCGGTAGGCCTCTTAAACCGAACCACATAGAGCGGGTACGGTTCTACTCAACCCGTTGCTCACATTGCCACAATAATTGAAGTCATCGACATGAGTTAAGCTTCCTTGAATCCCGATTTATCGATCATAAAAAAGTACATAACCCGATTATGCACAAGGTTGGCTCCCAGTCCACCAAAATAGAAGAACTTCGCTTCTGCCCAGATTTTCGGGTGCACCTTAGAGTTAATCCCCAAGATTCCCTGCTGCAATCTACCACGTAAAAAACCGAAAATAAGCGGCACAGAGTCTTCTCCGACAATACAAGCATATTGAAAACATCACCGATCCAGACCAACTTGTTCGGGTAGGCTTCACACACCATGCCTATGTCCGAACTTCGATTTCAGACTCTATATGCAAAATAACGGGGACAATTCATATCCATCTGAAGGAATACCTCGCACTCGCTGCTCACTCGCAGGAGGCAGTTACCTATACAAAAAGGAAGAGGACTTCAAATGTCCAAGAAGAGAATCCTTACCCTTGTGATTCGCTTTGGCTCCATGAAGAAGAGAAGAAACTAGACGGATGAAAAGCACCGCAACGGCCTCGCCTCCACGGATCTGGACTCGGCTCGCGATTTAGGGCTCTGAAGTTACACTGTTGGTTGTATTTCTCCTTCTCCTTCTTCTTTGCTCTCCCCTCTCTCTAACACTTTAGAAAGAGAAAGCCTTATGAGAAATGAGGGTTTCACCACCTAATCCCGGCCTTAAAACAGCAAGGACCAATCTGGATCCTTGGATCCCATATGAAGGAAATGAAGGACCATGATTCGCACCTAATAAATAACTTTCTTGGGTCGAACACGGCTTGTGACACGCCCATGTCATAGGCCGTGTTCCACACTCGCCGTAATCCAATAAACACAGAACAGGACACGACCTTTGACACGACTTGGGACACGCCCGTGTCAAACATGGACACGCCCATGTCATAGGCCGTGTGCCCAAATTGACGTTGAAACCATCGCATCCCGAATAAGACATAGCCATGCGATGCGCCCGTGTCACAGGCTGTGTGCCAGACACGCCTTTGGACATGCCCGTGTCTCAAGCCGTGTAACTCACTCGACACAGCCCTACATAACACAGAGCAAGACACGACCCTTGATACGCCCGTATCACAGGCAGTTTGCCCGACCTGGCTTGACTACGAGGATCGTCGACTGCATTTCGTCGACCTCAGGCATGACATAGCCCTAGACACGCCTGTGTCACAGGCCGTGTAAAACTAATCAGGTACCAAATAGGCCTTAGAATGCTATCCCTTCCTTAATGAGTTTTGGGGCGTTACATCTTGTCCTCTCTACAACTTGTAAAATCTACATCTGAATTTCCAGTTAGTTCAAAATCACTATTCCTAGGGTACCATAGGCCATGATCTAGTGTGCCCTTTAGATATCTCAAAATTCTCTTAGCTGTAGAGTAGTGAGACTCCTTAGGGCTAGTCTGATATCTAGCACAAACACATGAAGCATACATGATGTTTGGCCTACTTATAATTAGATATAATAGGGAGCCAATTATGCCTCTATATAAGGTTTCATCAATAGGCTTTCCTGTCTCATCCTTGTTTATTGACATACATGACCCCATGGGAGTTTTTTTAGTGGAGGCACTCTCTATTTCAAACTTTTTAATTAACTTTCTAGTGAACTTAGACTGTAAGATAAATAATCCATCTTCAGTATGCCTTACTTGGAGGCCCAAGAAGTACTTAAGCTCACCAATACTGCTCATCTCAAACTTCCATTGCATAATTTTGGCTAACTTCTTGCAAAGGTTGTCATCAGTAGACCCAAAAATTATGTCATCTATATAAATTTGGACTAGGATGCTCTTTCCATTAGATTCCCTTAGGAATAGAGTCTTGTCAATCTTCCCCCTTGAGAATTTGTTCTCAATGAGAAAGCTAGACACCGTCTCATACAATGCCCTAGGGGCTTGCTGCAACCCATATAGAGCATTCCTAAATCTATAAACATAATCAGGAGAGTTAGGATTAACAAAACCTGATGTCTGCTCAACATAGACCTCTTCACTTAAGTCACCATTGAGGAAGGCTGACTTCACATCAATCTAGTAGACTTTGAATCCCGTGTGTGCAACATTTGCAATGAATAGTCTGATGGCTTCCAATCTGGCTATTGGGGCAAAGGTTTGATCAAAATTAATGCCCTCTTCTTGTCTATATATTTTAGCCACCAGCCTAGCTTTATTCTTGATTATAATGCCATTTTCATTAAGCTTATTCATGTAGATCCACTTGGTTCCAATGACACTATGTCCTTGTAGTCTGGGAACTAGCTTTTAGACCTTACATCTCTCTTGAACTGCTTCTGTTCTTCTTTTATTGCCACAATCCAGAACTGGTCTATGTTGGCCTCCACAAATCTTTTGGGCTTAACTTGTTACAGGAAGCTTGAATACATGGCTGTGTTGGGACTTCTGCTCCCAGTTATAACTCCTTGGTCAGCATCACCAATTATCTGGTTTCTTGGATGATCTCTTAGAGGCCTAATTTCTAGGGGACTTATTCCTTCAGCATCTAGAGCTTCTGTGGTTGGAGCTTGTTATTCTTCATCCTCATTATGTGAGCTTTTCTCTTCTTCTAGAATGCACACTCCTTCATTATCTTGGGCAGCAGGAGGGGCTTCCTTGATGGATAATCTATCCATCACCAATTCTATACTTGCAGGGCTAGATGAGGAGCTTGGTATCTCATTGTTAATCATAGTAGATTCATCAAACACTATATTTATGGACTGTTCCACATCTTGATTTTTCAAGTTGTAGATCCTATAGGCCTTGCTATGATTGTTATACCCAACAAATATCTCATCATAGGATTTGACAACAAACTTCGTCAAATAAGACTTCCCATTATTGAGCACATATCATTTGCTACCAAAGAAACTGAAGTAGGTTAGGTTTTCTTTTTTGCCCTTCATGATCTCTTAGGGAGTCTTCTTGTGACTCTTGGTGATGGAAGCTCTATTTAGGACATGAAATGCAGTATATATTGCCTCAGCCCAGAAATTTTCTGAGAGAGATGTGTCACTTAGCAAAGTCCTTGAAGCTTCTATGAGATTTTTATTCTTTCTCTCAGCAATCTCATTGTGCTGGGTTGTTCTTGGAGAAGAAAACTCTTCATAAATCCCTAGCTCTTCACAGAATCTTATCATGCCTTTAGAATGGAATTAAGTCCCATGGTCACTTCTGATTATGACCACAGTACTGTCCAATTCATTCTGAATCTGCTTGACAAAAGTCCTAAAGATATCAGGGGTTTCAGACTTTTTCTTAAGAAAGAAAACCCAAGCAAACCTCAAGAAGTCATCAACAAATAAAAGGGTGTAGAATTTCCTACCTAGACTATGAATAGGCATAGGACCAAATAGGTCCATATGCAGAAGGTATAAACACCTTACTGAGTCTTTGGCCCTAATGCATTTGAAAGAAGCTTTGGTTTGCTTGCCCTTTTGGCATGCAAAACAATACTTTCTTTTGTGCATTTCATCTTAGGACCATTTCTAACAACTCTTCAATGAAGAGCTTACCAATAGTCTTATAGTTTAAATGAGCTAGCCTATTGTGTCATTATACACAGTATGAGACTTTCTCATTTGTAACTAGATATATTGGGGATTCTTTGCTTAAAAATAGAAAGTTTAGACAGTAAACATTTCCACTCCTAGTGCCTGTCAAGATGACCTCTTGGTCACTTGACCTCTTAATTTGGCACTCATTTGTTGGGTATACTAAAAATATGTACCATATTTGGAGAAGATTCTTCCTTGTCAATGATATACATCAATATGTATTTAATGTATGTTTAAGTTTCCTTGTGCAGGTTTAAGAAGTGGAAGAAAAATATTCTAAGTACAAGTGTAGACACTAGAAGCAAAGCTGTGTCGACACTCAGAAATTGTGTAGACACCTAAAAAATAGTTGTGTCGACACCCAGAATTGTGTCGACACCTAAGGCAGGAATTGTGTCGACACCTAAAGCAGAGGCTGTGTCGACACCAAGGAGTTATGTCAACACCATAAGAAAGGCATGAGTCGACACTCAGGAATTGTATCGATACCTGAAGAAGGTGTGTGTCGACATCTAGACACATACTCAACTCCGTCTTACAACAACAGCTAGACACACACTCAATGCCATCTTTTTCCAGCAGTTATGTCGAGACCAGGAGCAGTTGTGTCGACACACTGGATTTGTGTCGACATATATAAATAGAAGATGTGTCGAGGAGCAGAAGAATGACTATGTCGACACTTGGAGTATTGTGTCAACATCATCAAGACTTGTGTCGACACTTTGTCTACTTGTGTTGACACATGTGAAGCAGATTGCTAAGTGGATTGTGTTGAGTTGTAGAATCTTTATGGAATCAACTGTCATGACGGGTGGACCGATAACTGTCATAACCAACTGTTCTGACACCTTTGTCAGAACTGACAGAAGGTTGTTACAAATCGGATCAGCCGGTAACCATGAGGAATCTCTATATAAAGGGCTGATCCTTAACAACCAATAAAAAATGACAACACAGTGAAGGCCAAAAAATCCATCAACTAAGAGAGAGAAAATTCACAACATGAAAAGGGGAAACCCTTTAAGAAGGCATTTCCAGAACAGTCTGCTGAGAAGATTCAGATCTCATTTTGAATTCAAGGAAGGAGCAGATAGTGGATCAACTTCTACATCAAGAACAGTCCAACCTTATTTTGTTCTATCAAGAAGCTTTGAAATAGCTAAGTCTGGATGGGACTGAAGATCAAGAACTGATCAAGAAGAACATCAATAGGGGGATCTATCTGGTGATATCTTTTGTATCTCTTTTATTACAAAATTTCTTATAGGATCTATTATAGATCTGAGCTGTAAGCCTATAATTATAAAGTCTGAGGTAGGGCTGTGAGCCTTAGTGGTAGGACATGTGAAGTCTGAGTTGTAAGCCTAGAGATAAGGGCTGAGGTAGGGCTGAGGCCTGAGGTTGGATTCTGGGAAGGATCTAAGGTAGGACTTGCAAAAGTCTGAGGTGTAGGAACCATTTTGGTTCTGAGTTGTAGGATCTTTGGATCTGAGAAAGAGGAAAGAAGTTAGGTTGAATCCAGTACTCTACTGGATAGGCGAAGGGGGAAAGTTGACGTACCCATATCTTGGGGAACCACTATAAATCTGGTGTTCTCTGTGTTGTGAATGTTCTGTGCTGTGTTTTATTTTGTTTGTGCAAAGCAAGATCTGTTTAATTGCCTAAAATATTAAAGGAAAAATTAGAACCTATTCACTCCCCCCCCCCTCCAGGTGTTTAGGCTCTTGAATTAAGTCTTTCAAGTGGTATCAGAGGGAGGTTACTCAAGGATTGACTTAACAGTCTAAGTAAATCTCCTAGGCAATTTTCAGAATTCAAGAATGGGTTCAAGTGAGAACCAAAAAGAGTTTGGATCAATGAAACTTCCTATCTGCAAGAAGGAATGTTTTGGCATATGGAAGGAGAGGGTCAGATTGTTTATGGAAGCTTCAGATCCAAGAATTTACATCACAGTATAGGAAGGACCCTTCATTCCAATGAAGGTATCTGCACTGGATGCAAATATGAAGACTCCTAAGAGTTATTCAGAAATGAGAAAGGATGAAATCATCCTGGTAACTCTAGACAAAAGGGCACAGAATATCACTGTAAGTGTCATAGATGAAGCCACCTTTCAGAATATGGTGCTTTGCAAAACCTCCAAATAAATATGGGACACTCTTATTGTCTACATGGAAGGAACAGAAGAAGTCAGAGAAGACAAAAAATCTATGTTGAATCAGGAGTATGAAAGCTTTAGGCAAGAAAAGAATGATATCATAGCTGAATGCTACAAGAAATTCTTCAGGATTATAAATGAGTTGATGACTTATGGAAGAGTCTTCAGCACTTATGAACTGAATGACAAATTTCCGAGATCTTTGACAAAGGATTGGGACACCAAGATTTGTGTCATCAGAGAAGTGGCCAAGCTGGCAGACACACCTCCTCCCACATTGTTTGGGAAGCTGCTTTCATATGAAATGCAGCTCATAGCCATGAAGGAGGAAGTGAAAAGCAAATCTAAATACAAGGAAAAGTCAGTTGCCTTCAAAGCTGAAGGCACAAGAAAGGGCAGGAGAAAATCTCCTTATCCACCTAGAAGGAGTGCTAAGGAAGAAAAAGGGATTCCTTACAACAATTAATCAGACAGCCAAACCTCAGATGAGGACTTTGCAGCCTTCACAAGGCAGTTCCAAAGATTCATGAAGAAGAAGAAGTGGAGAACCAGACCTTCTTCATCCTTTTCAAAAGATGAGTACTACAAGAAAAATAAAACTCCTAAGGAAGACAGGTATGCTTCTAAACCTAATATACAATCTAATTCTAAGATTGTGTGCTATTATTGCAACAGGCAAGGACATGTCATAGCAGACTGTCCAGACAAGAGGGCTGAATCAAAAGACAAGAAGAAGCAATAAATGAAGGGCAAGAAAGAAAAATCTTTTGTTGCCCAAAAGCAGAAAAGCTGGACAGATTCTTCATTATCTGAATCAGGAGAAGAAGAAGAGGCTGAAGCATATGTTGAGTTATTCATAACTGAAGAGGATTCTAAGGAGATAGAATTTCTATAAATGTTGGACTCCATAAATTGAGTGGAAGAATACTGATGCAGAGGGCTGTTGGCCCTAACAGGAAATGATCAGTGCCTGGATCAAGATGGTCCTAGTAAGGTATATAACTCTCCTACATCATCTGATTATTTTTCTGGATTAGAATCAGAAGCATCAACATCAAGAGATGTGGATGGTTCTGAGTCTGAAGGGGATGTACACCAACTCATTGATGAGTATGGTGGATTGTTACAAGCTCTAAAGAGAAGCAAACTTCTTGTCAAAGAGCATACCAAGGATATTAAGTCTCTTAAGCTATCTGCAGCAAATTCAACAAAGCTGTTGGATCTAAAATTGAATGATGTTGCCAAACAAAAAAACATTACTATTATTCAGATGGGTACAATCTCTTTCAAGGAGAATCATATCAAAAAACTGGAGGCAAAACTTCAGTAAGAAAGAGAGCTAGTGGCTAAATTCTCTAAACCAAAATCTATCTTACCCTTAATAGACAATTTCATCTCACAAAAAGGGAAGACTGGTCTAGGTTCTAAGGGAAGAACTAGGGCCACCAATTCACGAAGAAAAGGTAAGGCCCCAGTTCAGCCTCTAGCTGCACCACCCCCTATCTTCTTTAGGAAGGTGATGAATCCTACAAACAGGTATGATCAAGAAAATACTCATGGTCACTGCGATTATGGAGTTCACATTGGCAAGTGTGCAAATGCCAAGAGGCCACTCTATAGGCAAGCCCATCAGATTCAAAAGGAATTCATGGGGTTTGCTGCTCCAGCACCCACACTCAAAAAGACTGTTGGCCACATGACTGTGAAGTCTGTACCTAAGAAAAGGTATAACATATTTGAGTGTTGGTGTTGTGGAAAGGTAGGCACCTTTGCCTTGGACTGTTGGTTTAACATAAGTGTTAAAACCAAGAGTAGTTTACCTATCAGAAAATCTATAGGTAAACCTGTTGTTTCCAAGAGTAACAAGAACCTAGGACCTAAAAATAACTTGGGTTCTAAGGATAAGTAATCCTTTATTTGTTGCAGGTGAATCCAAGTGATCATACCCCTATATAGTACTTGGATAGTGGCTATTCCAGACATATGACTGGAGCAAGAAGAATGCTGAGGGACTTTGTACCCATAGAGAATGGTCCCAAAGTCATCTTTGGTGGATTAGAAAAAGGAGTCATCAAAGGATTTGGTAACATCTCTAGTGACTCAATTACTATCACTAAAGTGGCTTATATGAATGGTCTAAAACACAACCTGATAAGCATAATTCAGCTTAGTGATCTAGGTTATGACTTCTACTTTCACAAAGGGGAGTGCCAAATTAAAAGGTCAAGTGATCAAGAGATCATTTTGATTGGCACTAAGAAAGGAAATGTTTATTATCTTAACCTAGATTGTGAGTTAAACAACTCACCTATTTTCTTAGTTGCAGATGAGACAGCCTCACTATGTGTCAAATGCCACAAGAGGCTAGCTCATCTGAACTATAAGCCCATAGGACTGCTCTTCAGCATGGGTGTAACACCCCAAAAAGACCCCAAAAGACTCAACATGAAGTTTGAGTAGCAGGCTGGTTTACACGGCCTGGGACACGGGCGTGTCCCAGGGCGTGTCGGGTGTACACGGCCTGGGACACGGGCGTGTCCCAGGGCGTGTTCGAATTATTTTGTGAAATTGGCCTATTCAAGTCAGTGCCGGACACGGCCTTGAACACGGCCGGGAACACGGGCGTGTCAGGCTGGACACGGGCGTGTCAGCTGCCGTGTTCCGACCCGTGTACTGGTTGCAGCTCGATGGAGCAGGAGACACGGGCGTGTCTCAAGTTCGACACGGGCGTGTCAGGTTCGACACGGGCGTGTCGATGGCCCGTGTTGTTCAGTCGGTTCAAGCTGTGTGTGCCGCTTAAAGGGTACACGGCCTGTGACACGGGCGTGTCACAGGCCGTGTTGGCCAAAAAATTGGTTTTTGGGAAAATCTTGGCCGTTCAGTTTTCTCTCTGTTGATCCAAGGGTTCAGGTGGTTTCCTGGCTGGATTAAGTCGTGAAGTAAGGATGAAGAGTCATTCTTCATTTGTCCTTAAGGAAGAGAGAAAGAGAGAGGAAGAGAGAAAGAAGGAGGAGGAGAGCAAGCCACCGGCGGAGCTCCCGTGGTCCGATTCGTGATCCGAAGCCGGCGTTGTGAAGGCAAGGCTGCTGCGGTTCTTTCTCACCGGCTAGTTTTCGATGGCACCGAAGAGATCGACAAGGGTAACGATCTCCCTCCTTGGACATGTGAAGTCCTTCTTTTCTGCATTGCATAGGGAAAACCCTTCCCCGCGAGTGTGCGGTGGGTTGTGGTGTCCCTTGGGGTAGATATGTGAAGTCCCCCTTGTTAGAGGCCGGAATTGGAGTACGGCTCTAGGCATGCTGTGTGAAGCCCATCTGGATGTAATCTAGATTGGTGATGCTTGTTTGCATATCGGAGAAGGCTCCGTGATAATGGCTTGTGATGTCTATGGCTTGTGATGCCTTGTTCCTACCTGTTGCTTGGTGCGGCAGGAAGTACTGGACGATGTCCAGGAAATGAAGAGGGTTGGATGCAACTCTTGTGGCCGTGTGTTGCCACTTTGTGAGTAGTTGAGCCGTTGGGCTGCAACTCGATGAAAAGGCAGATTGCCGAATAGGAAAGGTGAAACCGACCCGCGCCTATAAAAAGCCATGGATACTTCCGTATTCGAGGTGGCTCGACGACTTGAGCAACGGGGGTGGCTGATCCGTACCTGCGTTAGGTCCGTCCGACTTGGAAGCCTAGTTATAGGTTGTTGGAGCGCCTAATGAGAGTCTTAGGCCCGCGCGCCGGAAAGACTAGAATGCTCAAATACCGTGTAGACGGTGGTGTTGACCCTGGTATTCCGGTACACCGAAAATGTGCCCTGAGTGCACGGACTATCGGGCCGGGTGGCCGATGGTTGTGATGGCTTGAATGTGCCTGCGCGCACATAGTTGCTATTTGTTGATGCCATGCTTGCAGGGAAAGAATGCTCATTCCCCGAGAAAGGGGTAGGATTGTTATAATTGGGTCAGCTGAATGCTGACCGTTGCATTGTTTGCCACCGGTTGGGTGGATTGTTCCCGTGCAGGTGCTGGAGAGCCAAGTGGTAAGTGATGGGCTGAAGCCCTACTGCTGTTGCTGCTGCTGCTGCGGCTAGCCCTTGAAGGCTAAGCGAATGGCTTTGTTTTGTTTTCTCTTTTACTCATGTATGGCCGGCCTGCGCGCTGAAGTTTGTAAAACATGTTGTATGTACAGAGGAACTGTAAGGCCTTAAGGCCAAACTCTTGTGGTTGTGTACATTCCGTGGTATTGATATATAAAGGTGGTTTTATATATTGGACATTCCGGTTGAGAGTTCAAAGTTGTAACTTAAAGCTTCCGCTAGAATGCTCTGAGTTAGGATTCGTATGGTTTGGTATTATCCTGTGACCTCACCGTCTGTTTGTGGCATATAATGTGGGGCCCCGGCCGGACCTTCTACTATACGTCATTTAACGGATGGGGTCGTTACATTTTGGTATCAGCTTTTGTCGGTCTTCCTCTTTCGAATTTGTGGTCGAATTCTTTTGTGGGGTGGCGAGCATGTGTTTGTGCGACCTGCTGTAACGCTAATGAACTCTGGAATGTCCATTAAGGAATGTACAAAATCTTGTTTGAGGAATCTGCGCGTTCCTTTTTATGTTGTTTTGCTTGCATACGTTCGCTAATGTGTGTCTTGTCCACCTATAGGTGACACGTAGTGGTGCTGGGCAGTCTGAGCCCCAGCGTTCTGATGAGAGTGCGGCACCAGCTGAGGTGCCAACACCTCCTCCATCTGCGGAAACTGTTCGCTTAGTGGCTGAGGCGCTATTTGCCATGATTCAGCCGACCGGGCAAGCGCAGCCGGCAGTAGTGCCAGTTCGTGTTGATGTAAGACCCGAGCCGGTTGAGGCTGTAGATCCACGAGCAGCTGACCGACAGTTGAAGCAATTCATGAGCTTCAGTCCTCCTACGTTTGTGGGAATGGGATCCCCAACGCAGGAGGAAGATTGGTTATCGCGTGTCAAGAGGATAATGACAGCGATCAGGGCGGAGGAAACTCTCAAGGTCACCTTAGCCACCTTCATGCTTGAAGGGGAGGCGCGGTTGTGGTGGGACGAGGTTGAGCTACACCATTTGGCGGGCAGGCAATTAACACAAGTGTCGATTGAGGAGTTCTCTCGAATATTTCTGGCGAAACATGTCCCAGCGGCGCAACGTATTGCTATGGAAAATGAGTTCCAACGGTTAAAGCAAGGGGAAGATAGTGTGGATATCTACTTGCACGAGTTTACCATGTTGGGACGTTATGCGGGAACAATCTTCGCGGATGACCAAAGGAAAACGAATCGGTTCTATGAAGGATTGCGGGATGAGTTGCGATTCCTGCTTTCGAGTTCTGTGAGCCAAGGGTTTCAGGCGTTGGTTGATACTGCGTGCGCGTTGGAGAAGGACATGAGGCGAGTGCAAGGGAATAAGGGCTTGGTTGCGTCAAAGCCAGAGTTTCAAGCACCTCGCCCAAGCAAGTCGTTTTACCAGAAGAAAGGGGGCAAGAGGTCCAAGCCATCTGGGCAAGTGACTACGACCGTTGTGTCGGGAGCGACATCAAGGCCGGATGCTCGTACATGCTATAACTGTGGCCAGGTGGGGCATATTGCTCGTGACTGTCGGGTTGTGCAGCCCAAAGGGGAGAAGAAGACGGGTGCGTCATATGCGGAGAAGGGCAAAGCGGTGGTGGATTCCTCTACTTCCCAGGCGCAGCCCCGAATCTATCAACTTGGCCAACAGGAAGCGATTAAGCAAAGTGACGTCGTCACAGGTACGAGTTGATTTAGTTTACTTGCTGGTGCTTTTGGTTTTGGTTTTGTTTAGCTTGTGCATGATGTGTGTGTGCTGCAGGCTTTGTCCTGATTCGGAATAATTTAGCGAGAGCCCTGTTTGATACGGGTGCTTCGCATTCTTTTCTGTCTGAGGATTTCGTATCTCGAATTGGGGTACCAAGTCATGTGACGGTAGATAGTACAAGGGTGCTATTGCCGAATGGCTGTGTAATGCTTGCGGATAGGGCTTGCGATGTGGATGTGCAAATAGGAAGTCGGGATTTCGGTTTGAGTGCAGCTGTGCTACCGTTATCGGAGTTTGATGTGATCTTTGGTATGGACTGGCTCTCGGAGCAGCGTGCCTTTATTGATTGCAACTCCAAGGAGATTACACTGGGCCAGAATACCGGGCTTGTGACGAAGTTCGCTGGTATGCGAGGAGTTGGCGGAACGTTGTTGTCTGCACTCCAAGTCGTCAATGCTGTTCGGAAGGGCGCGGAGTTATTCTTCACGCTAATTCAGGCTGTTGAGCCAAAGGCCAGTGTCGGTGAAGTGCCAGTTGTGTCAGAGTTTGCCGACGTGTTTCCTAAAGATCTTCCTGGGTTACCACCCCAGCGGGAGATTGACTTCTCTATTGAGTTGGTGCCAGGTGCGAAACCTGTGGCCCGCTCTCCATATCGCGTCGCGCCAAAAGAGATGGCTGAGTTAAAAGTCCAATTGCAAGAGTTGTTGGAGCAGGGATATATACGCCCAAGTATGTCACCTTGGAGCGCGCCTATTCTCTTTGTGAAAAAGAAAGACGGTAGCTTACGGTTGTGTATTGACTACCGCGAGTTGAATAAGCTGACGGAGAAAAACAAATATCCGATCCCACGGATTGATGACCTCTTTGATCAGCTGGCGGGATCAACGGTCTATTCCAAGTTGGATTTGAAATCGGGATATTATCAGCTAAGGATCCGGGAAGGTGACATTCCCAAGACAGCGTTTGGAACACGCTACGGTCATTATGAGTTCACGGTAATGCCGTTTGGCCTATGTAATGCGCCTTCGGTATTTATGGACCTAATGCATCGAACGTTCCGAGAGTATTTGGATTTGTTTGTTATTGTATTTATCGATGACATCTTAGTATACTCTCAGTCAGAAGAGGATCACGCAAACCATTTGCGGTTGGTCTTGCATACCCTGCGGAGGAATAAGCTTTTTGCCAAGTTCTCAAAGTGTGAGTTCTGGCTCTCTTCAGTAGCCTTTTTAGGCCATGTGGTAAGCGGAGAGGGTATTGCGGTGGATCCGTTGAAGATAAGTGCCATCCGAGATTGGCCAGTGATGTCTTCAGTGGCCGAGGTCAGGAGCTTCCTTGGACTTGCGGGCTACTATAGACGGTTTGTGGAAAACTTCTCACGGATTGCTTTACCTCTCACCACGCTGACGAGAAAAGATCAAAAGTTCATTTGGACGCCGGAGTGCGCGCGAGCTTTTGAAGACTTGAAGAGTCGTTTGACCACGGCGCCTGTGTTGACATCGCCATGTGGTACCGATGGGTATGAGATCTATAGTGATGCATCTGGGGGCGGCTTAGGCTGCGTTCTTCTGCAGTTTGGGAAAGTGATTGCTTATGGCTCGCGTCAGTTGAAAGTGCATGAGCGGAATTACCCCGTCCATGATTTGGAGTTGGCGGCGGTAATCTTTGCGCTCAAGTTGTGGCGGCACTATCTATATGGCGTGAAGGTGGATATCTATACGGATCACAAGAGCCTAAAGTATTTGTTGGATCAGAAGGATCTGAATATGCGACAACGAAGATGGATGGAGTTCCTCGGGGACTACACCTTCGAGATTCACTATACTCCCGGGAAGGGAAATGTGGTCGCTGATGCTTTGAGTCGAAAGACTCCGGTACGGGCAAGCTGGTTGCAGAGGCATGATCAGCGTTTGATCCAGGAATTGGAAGCATTGGAGATATCGTGTGTTGACAAGGGTGCGTCAACCGATGCATGCTTGAACTGGACGGAGGTGCAGTATGACCTTACGGACAGAGTTCGGCGAGCAACGGAGCTTGATGAAAGTCTCCAGCGCTATGCTAAATATGGGCCGGAGGACCAATTCTCTTGGGATAACGGATTGTTACGGAGAAATGGCCGAGTGTGCGTCCCAAGTGTGGGTAAATTGAGGGAAGAGTTGATGTACGAAGCTCACTTTGCAAAGTACTCAGTTCACCCAGGGAGCACAAAGATGTACAGGGATATGAAAAAGCTGTTCTGGTGGCCCGGACTAAAGAAAGATGTGGCTCGTTATGTGGCTGAATGCACTACCTGTGCGTTGGTGAAAGCAGAGTGCCAGAAGCCTGGCGGTTTCCTGAAGTCTTTACCTATTCCGGAGTGGAAGTTCGATGATATTTCGATGGATTTCGTGCACGGGTTGCCGAGATCTCAACGCGGTCATGATTCAATCTGGGTGATTGTGGACCGATTGACAAAAGTGGCGCACTTCCTTCCAAATAGAAGAGACGATTCAGTGGAAACCTTGGCCAAGCTGTATGTGGAGCAGGTTGTTCGACTGCACGGTGTTCCTCGGAGCATCGTTAGTGACCGTGATGGGCGGTTCACATCGAATGATTGGCGGCTCGTTCATCAAATGTTGGGTACAAAGTTAGCGTTTAGTACGGCCTTTCATCCCCAAACGGATGGCCAGACTGAACGAACCAACAGGACGATGGAGGACATGCTCCGCATGTGTGCCCTAGACTTTGGTAAGCGATGGGAAGATTATATATTTCTCGTCGAATTTGCCTATAATAATAGCTACCAAGCAAGTATTGGTATGGCACCATTTGAGGCGTTGTATGGTCGGAAATGCCGTACACCGTTAGCTTGGGCAGAAGCAGGCGAATCTAAGCTGAGTGGGAAAAAGGAAGTCGAAGAAGCTACTTCGCTCATACGCTCTATTCGGGAGAGGCTATTGATAGCCCAAGATCGTCAAGCAAAGTACTACAATGCCAAACATCGGAACGTGGAGTTCGCGGTGGGTGATTGGGTATATTTGAAGATCAAACCCTTCAAAGGTGTGTCCAGGATTCGGCGTTTGAAAAAGCTAAGTCCGAGGTATCTTGGTCCGTTTGAGGTGGTGGAGCGAGTTGGGGAAGCTGCTTATCGACTAGCACTTTCAGCGGACTTGGGTGGATTACATGATGTATTTCACATCTCAGTCCTTCGTAAGGCGGTAAAGGATCCAGCACAAGTAGTGGAGCATGATCGGGTACCTGTCGAGTATGGGCTAACGACGAGGGTTAGACCCATTCGGATCGAGGATCGAGCCGAGAAACAGTTGTGGAACAAAGTGATCGGGATGGTCAAGGTCCGATGGGACAATTGTGGCCATGAAGAGCTAACATGGGAGCGAGAGCAGACCATGCGAGCTGAGTTTCCCGAGTTATTTGTATAAACTGTAGACCGTGTACTTTTTGTTATAACAGAGTTATAGCATTGCTGGTTTTGTTTCCTTACCGTGCAAATTTCGGGACGAAATTTTGTTAAGGGGGGGAGGGTTGTAACACCCCAAAAAGACCCCAAAAGACTCAACATGAAGTTTGAGTAGCAGGCTGGTTTACACGGCCTGGGACACGGGCGTGTCCCAGGGCGTGTCGGGTGTACACGGCCTGGGACACGGGCGTGTCCCAGGGCGTGTTCGAATTATTTTGTGAAATTGGCCTATTCAAGTCAGAGCCGTACACGGCCTTGAACACGGCCGGGAACACGGGCGTGTCAGGCTGGACACGGCCGTGTCAGCTGCCGTGTTCCGACCCGTGTACTGGTTGCAGCTCGATGGAGCAGGAGACACGGGCGTGTCTCATGTTCGACACGGGCGTGTCAGGTTCGACACGGGCGTGTCGATGGCCCGTGTTGTTCAGTCGGTTCAAGCTGTGTGTGCCGCTTAAAGGGTACACGGCCTGTGACACGGGCGTGTCACAGGCCGTGTCGGCCAAAAAATTGGTTTTTGGGAAAATCTTGGCCGTTCAGTTTTCTCTCTGTTGATCCAAGGGTTCAGGTGGTTTCCTGGCTGGATTAAGTCGTGAAGTAAGGATGAAGAGTCATTCTTCATTTGTCCTTAAGGAAGAGAGAAAGAGAGAGGAAGAGAGAAAGAAGGAGGAGGAGAGCAAGCCACCGGCGGAGCTCCCGTGGTCCGATTCGTGATCCGAAGCCGGCGTTGTGAAGGCAAGGCTGCTGCGGTTCTTTCTCACCGGCTAGTTTTCGATGGCACCGAAGAGATCGACAAGGGTAACGATCTCCCTCCTTGGACATGTGAAGTCCTTCTTTTCTGCATTGCATAGGGAAAACCCTTCCCCGCGAGTGTGCGGTGGGTTGTGGTGTCCCTTGGGGTAGATATGTGAAGTCCCCCTTGTTAGAGGCCGGAATTGGAGTACGGCTCTAGGCATGCTGTGTGAAGCCCATCTGGATGTAATCTGGATTGGTGATGCTTGTTTGCATATCGGAGAAGGCTCCGTGATAATGGCTTGTGATGCCCATGGCTTGTGATGCCTTGTTCCTACCTGTTGCTTGGTGCGGCAGGAAGTACTGGACGATGTCCAGGAAATGAAGAGGGTTGGATGCAACTCTTGTGGCCGTGTGTTGCCACTTTGTGAGTAGTTGAGCCGTTGGGCTACAACTCGATGAAAAGGCAGATTGCCGAACAGGAAAGGTGAAACCGACCCGCGCCTATAAAAAGCCATGGATACTTCCGTATTCGAGGTGGCTCGGCGACTTGAGCAACGGGGGGTGGCTGATCCGTACCTGCGTTAGGTCCGTCCGACTTGGAAGCCTGGTTATAGGTTGTTGGAGCGCCTAATGAGAGTCTTAGGCCCGCGCGCCGGAAAGACTAGAATGCTCAAATACCGTGTAGACGGTGGTGTTGACCCTGGTATTCCGGTACACCGAAAATGTGCCCTGAGTGCACGGACTGTCGGGCCGGGTGGCCGATGGTTGTGATGGCTTGAATGTGCCTGCGCGCACATAGTTGCTATTTGTTGATGCCATGCTTGCAGGGAAAGAATGCTCATGCCCCGAGAAAGGGGTAGGATTGTTATAATTGGGTCAGCTGAATGCTGACCGTTGCATTGTTTGCCGGATTGTTCCCGTGCAGGTGCTGGAGAGCCAAGTGGTAAGTGATGGGCTGAAGCCCTACTGCTGTTGCTGCTGCTGCTGCGGCTAGCCCTTGAAGGCTAAGCGAATGGCTTTGTTTTGTTTTCTCTTTTACTCATGTATGGTCGGCCTGCGCGCCGAAGTTTGTAAAACATGTTGTATGTACAGAGGAACTGTAAGGCCTTAAGGCCAAACTCTTGTGGTTGTGTACATTCCGTGGTATTGATATATAAAGGTGGTTTTATATATTGGACATTCCGGTTGAGAGTTCAAAGTTGTAACTTAAAGCTTCCGCTAGAATGCTCTGAGTTAGGATTCGTATGGTTTGGTATTATCCTGTGACCTCACCGCCTGTTTGTGGCATATAGTGTGGGGCCCCAGCCGGACCTTCTACTATACGTCATTTAACGGATGGGGTCGTTACAATGGGGTTGGTGAGGAATGGTCCTCATGTCAAGTGCATGAAAGAGGGAGTGTGTTTAGCTTGCCAAAAGGGCAAACAGACCAAGTCCTCTTTTCCAGCACTAGATACCAAAGATTCATTGAGATGTTTATATATCTTGCATTTGGATTTGTTTGGTCCTATGCTAGTTAAAATACTTGGTAGGAAAGCATACACATTAGTTGTTATGGATGACTATTCTAGATACACATGGGTGTTCTTCTTAAGGAAGAAATTTGAAACCCCAAGTATTTTCCAGACTTTTGTTAGACAAGTTCAGAATGAATTTAACAATTCTGTGGTCAAAATCAGAAGTGACCATTGAATTGAATTTCAGTCTGAATGTATGACAGAATTCTGTGAAGAACTTGGGATTCATCAGGAGTTCACCTCACCTAGAACACCTCAACAAAATGGAATTGCTGAAAAAAAGAATAGAAATCTCATTGAGGCTGGTAGAGAAGCTGCCTTAGAAGCTCAAAAGGAAGCTCAACTATCCAAGAAGAGATTCAGAGAGCGGGCTGAGCTGAAGCCAGACTTTGAGCAGTGGAGCCCAACTTCTAGAAACATTATACTTACTACCTGGAAATCTGTAAAGGATAAACCCATGACAGGGGTAAATGGTATTCAGAACAGGAATGGAATAAATATCAAGCAGGACATGAAGCCATTCTTCAACATAGAAGTAGAGCTAAGGCTGGGACACTACCTGCTAATGCTCAGGAGCTAAGCAAGTACTTTCCAAAGCCATTCCACTTTTTTGAAAGGCTGAAAATTAAGGCTGAAAAACTAAAGAAGAAGGCCCTGAAAGGGAAGAAGCCTGCTGAAGATGTTGAACCTTATGTACAGGCAAAGATCAAGGCTGGCAAAGGAATTTTCATTAAGGAGCCTAGTCAATAATAGGATAGATAGGCTTATGTGTTAGAACAATGTAACATTTTGTGTTTTGAACTTGAAAGAAATCCTTGTAAACTTGATATTGTTTTTCTTTTCTAAAAATTGAATGAAATCAGTTCAGTTTTAATTTCTTTGTTGTTTACAATGACTATGTGTTTACCTGCTGAAAATTGAATGTTCATCTATTTCTATTTCTATTTTATTATGAGAGATGTATGTCTTTGACTGAGGGTTATGACTTCTCCAAATAGGGGGAGATTCTTGGGTAACTTGGAAAATGTGTACCAGATTTGGAGAAGCCTCATCTTAGTCAATGATATGCATCAATTTGTATTTAATAGATGTTTAAGTAACATTATGCAGGTTTATGCATTTTAAGGAAATTTTTTAAGTACAAGTGTCGACACTTGTGAAGAAAACTATGTCGACACCTAGAAGCTATGTCGACACTTATGAAGAACTTGTGTCGACACTCTGAAGTTGTGTCGACACTTATGAAGAAGTTGTGTCGACACTCAAGTTGTGTCGACTCTTAAGAAGAAGTTGTGTCGACAATCAAGCTAAGTCGACAATTTTGAAGAAGCTGTGTCAACACTAAAATTGTCTCGACACCTTAGCTAGGAGTTATGTCGACACCAGAAGTAATTGTTTCGACACACAAGACTTGTGTCGACACACACTCTACGCCGTCTGGATACTTTTAACACTGTCGACATTCATTCAACGCCGTCTGTCGACAATAGATATGTCGAGACCAGAAGCAGCTGTGTCGACACACGGGACTTGTGTCGGCACATACTCAATGCCATTTGCCAGCAACAGCTGTATCGACACCGGAAGCATTTATGTCGACACACAAGACTTATGTCGACACATTCAATAGAAGATGTGTCGAGAAGCAGAAGTATGTCTGTGTCGACACTTGGAGTATTGTGTCGACACCATGAATACTTGTGTGGATACTTGGCCAATATGTGTCGACACATATAAAGCAGCCTGCTGAGTTATTTGTACTGAGTTGGAATGACTCTGATGTATCTACTGACATGTTCGGTGACTTGATAGTTGTCATATCCAACCGGTCTGACACCTCTGACAGATCTGTCAGTAGTTTGTTAGAAACCAGATCAGTCGATAACCATGAAGCAAACTCTATATAAGAGACAGATCGGAAACTTCAGTGGTGAGTGGAAAAAAAGGGAAAAAGAGAAACAGACTCAGAATTATTCTGCAAGAAAGATTCAGATTCCAATCTGAATTTAAGGAAGAAGCTGAATAAAGATTAACTTCAACAACAAGAAGATCTACCTTATTTTGCTCTATCAAGAAGCTTTGAGAAGCTAAGTTAGGATGGATCAGAAGGATCAGTTCAGTCAAGAACTGATCAAGAAGGCTACACCAACAGAGGAATCTAGCTGGTGAATTTGTTTGTTTCTTATTACATTTTATTTCTTGTAAGATCTATTATCAGATCTGAGTTGTAAGCCTAGTTATAAAGGCTGAGGTAGAGCTGAGGCCTGAGGTAGGATTCTGGGGAAGAATCTGAGGTAGGACTTGTTATGTCTGAGCTGTAGGAACCATTTTGGTTCTAAGATTGTAAGATCTGAGAATCTGAGCCAGTGGAAGGAAGTAAGTTTGAATCCAGTAATCTACTGGATAGGCGAATGGGGGAAAGTGGATGTACCCATATCTTGGGGAACCACTATAGATCTGGTGTTTGCTGTGCTGTGCTTTTGTTCTGTGATTAGATTAATCTGTGTTGTATAATTATTTATCTGTTTGCCTAGAAAGGACTTTAAAAGATTAGAACCTATTCACCCCCCCCCTCTAGGTATTTATGCTCTTCAAACAAAGTATTTCAGGAATCAAGATCTGAAGCTAGATTCGTGAAGGGGAAAGCGAGGTGCTCATTTCTTCCCGCGTAGAACATTTGTATCATTGCTCCGAAGAGAACGTCAAGGGTAACGATCTTTATCCTTGGACATGTGAAGTCCTTATTTTGGCATGTGCATGGATTTCCCCCACAAAAAGGTGGAATGTTGAGGGATTTTTGTTGGGTTGATTCTTGAAATCCTCAAGAAGTCTTGCATATAGATTCGGAAATGTGTAGTACGAAATAGGCATGCTGTATGAAGCCCATCTGGTGCAGGTTGGCCTGGATTGGTAATGTTTTATTTTGCGCACTGGCGAAGACTACGCATATAAACGAGTATTTTGTGGAGTCGGTGGGTTGTGCCTGTGAAGTGGAGTAACAGGAAGTACTAGAATGGAGTTCTAGGAAAATACCCTCGAAGTTTGTGTGTTATATGCTTGTATTGCAGGATGTTGAAGGGTTTGGGTTGAGTTTGGGCGCACAAAGAGAGCTTCTGTTGACCCCGCCAAGCGATCATGACGAACGCTGGCATTGGCTCTTGCTTTTATTTTGAAGCCAGTACATCGGGGATGTTGTGGCTATTGTGAACAATGCTCTATTAAAGGTCGGTGAGCCGAATGGACAAGGGGAAGCTGACCCGCGTGAGTTTAGACATTGAACTGGCAATTTGAGCAACGGGCAAGGGCTGAACTGTATCCGCATTATTTTTGTATAACTGTAGTGCCTAAGTTATTGGCTTCGTTAGGATCACATAACGAGAATCTTGGGTTGTTCGCCGTCAAGACTAAAGTCTCCAGTCGTGGGTCGTGGAGCATGAATGCTCAATGTTTATCGTTGGGTTTTGGACACTTGAACGGTGGTGGGACACTGGTTTTCCTGTACACTGATAATGTGCCCTGAGTGCACGGGATGTCGGGCCATGCGGCGGACATTTGTGATATCTTGAACTGTATATCTATCTGTTAAATTGCTATGCCTACAGGGAAGGAATACCACTACCCCGGGAAAGGGGTAGGGTCGTTATAAATTGGTTGGCTGAATGCTGGCCGTTGCCTTATTTTCCACCGTTGCGGTGGACTGTCCTTGTGTAGGTGCTGGAGAGCCGAGCGGGAAATAGTGGGCTAAAGCCCTAACTACTGCTACTGTCCCTCTAAGGCCGAATGAAGAATTTTAGGCCATGTTCGTTTTGCAGGTTTTGATACATGGGTTTTGGTTTTACTTAAATGAAAACTAAAAATCATGTTCGTTTAGGCATTTTGAACCTAGTTTTTGGTTTTATACGAAAACTGATCGGTTTTGAAGGGGGGTAAAAACTCACTATCCTAAAACTTACCTCCATACGTCGGTTTTCATCCCTCCTATTTTCTTCCTCTCCTGATCGATCTGCTTCCTCCTCTCCCAGCCTCCTTATGACCCCAGCGCTTCCTCTCCCAGCCTCCTTGACAGTGCCGCCAGCGCTTCCTCTCCTAGCCTACTCGTGATGCCAGTGCCTCATTTCCTGCGCCTCCTCACCCACCCTTCCACAACGGAGAAGATCTCGAGTTCGGGCGGCAAGAGTTGATCTAGATGATCTTTGGGCTGCCAAGGTTGTCGACGACGCCGGAGGAGAGGCGGCGGCCATGGAAAGACAAAAGCTTTGTTGGTTGATAAAAAACACTATCCTAGGTCTGGGTTCTAATGGTGGCATTGGCTTTGAATAGAGCCTGCATACTTTGAAAAGTTGTCGGTGCTTGTTTTCGAACAAGGTAGCCTCGAACTAAGGCCTGGAGCTTCACCAATGCTTGTTTTACTACGATTTAGAACAAAAGAGGCAAAATAGGGCAATAGAAAAGATGGGAGATGATTTTATTAATATAAAAATCAATTCATGTGCCCTAAAACCTTCCAACAGACGAAAAAAAAAATTGGCATTTATCAATTTCTAGGCATTAAAACCTTTCTGCAAACAAAGAGCAGAATTGGTTTTGACAGAAAACTAAAACCTTCCAGTTTTTAGTTTTCAAACAAAACCAATTCCTGTGAAACAAAACCTGCGAAATGAACGCACCCTTATTGTTTTCATGTGTGGTCGGCCTATGTGCCAATGTTTGTAATCCACATTGATGAAATGTAACCGTAAGGCCTTGAGGCCATAACTTTTGTGTAAAGAGACATTCCTGTATTGTTATATATAAATGGTGTTTTATATATTGTGGAAATTCAAATGAGTTGAGTTCAAATAACCTTAAATCTTCTGTTAGCATGTTTTGAGTTAGAATGTGAATAGTTTTTGGTATTAACCTGTAACATTTCCGCCTGTTTGTGAACTATGGTGTGGGGCCCCGGCCGGACCCTCTATTATATTTCATTTAACAGATGGAGACATTACAATTTGGTATCAGATTGTCTTGGTCTTCCTCTTTGAATTCATGGTCTAATTATTTTGTGGGGTGGCTGGCACGTCTAAGTGCAACCCGTTATAACATAAATGAATTCATGAATGTCCACTAAGGAATGCAAAGGCCAGTGTGAGTGACATTCCGATAGTATCGGAGTTTGCTGATGTGTTTCCTAAAGATCTTCCTAGGTTACCGCCCCAGTGGGAGATTGACTTCGCTATTGAGCTGGTGCTAGGTGCGAAACTTGTGGCCTGCTCGCCTTATCATGTAGCGCCAAAGGAATTGGCAGAACTGAAAGTTCAACTACAAAAGTTGCTGGAACAGGGATATATACGCCCAAGTATGTCACCTTGGAGTGCACCTGTTCTCTTTGTGAAAATGAAGGATGGTAGAATGCGGTTGTGTATCGACTATAGTGAATTGAACAAGCTGACAGAGAAAAACAAGTATCTGATTCCACGGATAGATGACTTGTTTGATCAACTGGCTGGGTCAATGATATATTAAAATCTTGATTTTAAATCTGGCTACTACCAGTTGCGGATTCGGGAATAGGACATTCCCAAGATAGCATTTGGAACACGCTATGGTCATTACAAGTTTACTGTAATGTCATTTGGGCTATGTAATGCGCCATCGCTGTTCATGGACTTAATGCACCGCACTTTTAGAGAGTACTTGGATTTATTTGTGATCGTCTTCATTGATGGCATCTTGGTGTACTCTCAATCTGAAGGAGACCAAGCGAACCATTTACGGATGGTGTTGCACACCCTGAGAAGAAACAAACTCTATGCCAAGTTATTTAAGTGTAAATTTTGGATGTCGTCGGTGGCATTTCTTGGCCTTATGGTTAGCGGTGAAGGTATAGCAGTGGATCTGGTGAAAGTCGCTGCAGTATAAGAGTGGCCGATTCTGTCTACCATAGCTGAAGTAAGGAGATTCCTTGGACTTGCAGGATACTATAGACGCTTTCTAGAGAACTTTTCTTGGATAGCTTTACCCCTCACCACACTGACGTGAAAAGATCAGAAGTTCGTTTGGACGCCGGAGTGCATGCGAGCTTTTGAAGAGTTGAAGAGTCGTTTGACCACGGTGCCTGTTTTAACATCACCATGTGGTACAGACGGATATGAGATTTATAGTGATGCATCAGGGAGCGGCTTAGGCTGCGTTCTTCTTCAATTTGGAAAAGTGATAGCATATGGCTCGTGATAGTTGAAAGTGCACGAGCTAAATTATCTCTTCCATGACTTGGAGTTGGCGGCGGTGATTTTTTAACTTAAATTGCGGCGTCACTATTTATATGGCAAAAAGTGGATATATTCACGGACCATAAGAGCCTACAGTACCTATTGGATCAGAAGTATCTCAATATGCGACAATGAAGGTGGATGGAGTTCCTCGGGGACTAGACCTTTGATATTCATTACACTCCCGGGAAGGGAAACATTATTGCAGATGCCTTGAGTCGTAGGACTCTGACAAGGGAAAATTCGTTGCAAATGCCTGATCCAAGAGCTGGAAGCAGTAGAGATTTCTTGTGTTGATAAGAATTCCACTGTAAATGCATGCCCAAACTAGAATGAGGTACCGTATGACCTTGCGGACAGGGTTCGACGAGCAACGAAACTTGAAGAAAGTTTGCAACGCTATGCAGTGGATGGGTCAAATGGCCAATTCTCCAAGAATGATGGCCTATTGTGAAAAGATGGTCGTTTGTGCATCCCAATTATAGGTAAGCTAAGAGAAGAATTGATGTATGAGGCTCACTTTACGAAATACTCAATTTACCCTAGGAGCTCAAAGATGTATAAAGACATGAAGAAAGAAAGAGCACTTTACGTGGCTAAATGTAAGACATGTGACTTAATGAAAGCCGAATGCCAGAAGTCAAGAGGTTTCCTGAAGTCGCTACCTATTCCGGAATTGAAGTTTGATGATATTTCGATGGATTTCGGGCACGGTTTGCCGAGATCTCAACGCGTTAACGATTTGGTTTGGGTGATCGTAGACCGGTTGACTAAAGTGGCTCACTTCATTCCGAACAGGAGGGACGATTCAGTGGAAGTCTTGGCTAAGCTTTATGTTGTGCAAATAGTACGATTGCACAGTATGCCCCGTAGCATCGTAAGTGATCGAGACGCGCACTACACGTCAAATTATTGGAGGCTAATCCATCAGTTGTTGGGGACAAAATTAACTTACAGTATGGCCTTTCATCCACAAATTGATGGCCAGACTGAGAGGACCAATAGAATGATTGAGGACATGCTTCGAATGTGCGCCTTGGATTTTGGGTAGAGGTGGGAAGACCATCTCTATATGGTGGAGTTCGCCTACAATAATTGCTATCAAGCTAGCATAAATATGGCACCGTTTGAAACTTTGTATGGTAGGAAATGTCGTACGCCATTAGCTTGGGCGGAAACAGGCGAGTCAAAATAATATAAGCATAAGGAAGTCAAAGAGGCTAATTTGACGATACGCTCTATCCGGGAGAGGCTACTAATAGCCCAAGATAGGCAGGCAAAGTACTACAATGCCAAGCTTTGGAACGTGGAATTCACGGTGGGCGATTGGGTATATTTAAAAATCAAGCCATTAAAAGGCGTGTCCAGGATTTGGCGCTTGAAAAAGTTATGTCTGAGGTATCTTGGTCTGTTTGAAGTGGTGGAGCGAGTTGGATAAGCTGCCTATCGGCTAGCTCTTTTGGCAGAATTGAGTGGATTGCATGATGTGTTCCACATATTAGTGCTTCGAAAAACCGTGAAAGATCCATCTCAAATTATTGTGACTGATCGCGTACCGGTTGAGTCTTGGCTAACGACGAAGATTAGGCCCATCCGGATTGAGGATAAAGCAGATAAGCAGCTATAGAACAAGAAAATCGGGATGGTCAAGGTCCGGTGGGACAACTGTGGCTGTGAGGAGCTAATATGGGAGCGGGATCAAACCATGCGTGCAGAATTTCCAGAATTATTTGTATAAAAATGTTGTAACATTTTTTGTTGAAGAAAATGTATGTTATAAAATATTGGTTACTATATTCTGGGTGTTGTATGCAAATTTCAGGATGAAATTTCTATAAGGAGGGGAGGATTGTAACACCCCAAATTGTCAGGCTAAGTGTTGACCTAAGCTGGAAGGAAATTGTCGAGCAGAGCTCGATGAAATCATAGAGCAGTGCTCGACGAAATTGTAGAGCAGAGCTTGATGAAATCTTCAAGCAGAGCTCGACGAAAATGTCGAGCTAAGTTGGGCAGTGTTATGACCCCGTTCGAAGAATTGTCGAATTATCTGGTCGCCAAAGTGGCGACTCGTGTCAGGTGGTTGTAGTGCGGCCATTGAGCAGTGGGTAACTTTTTAGCCTAAACCCTAGCCATTGCTGCGTTTTGATGAGTTTATCGTGTGGCTTGGGTGAAACCAAAGACCACTTATGTAGAGGGGTTGGAATTTGGAAATCATTATTTCCATTTCTCTTTCTCTCTTCCTTGTCTTCAAGTTCTGGAGTAGAGAACTCGGTTAGGGCTTGCTTAAGTTGCTGGAGTGGACCTTGTGACTGGAATCAAGATCTGAAGCTAGATTCATAAAGGGGAAAGTGAGGCGCTCATTTCCATCTGCGTAGAAAAGTTGTATCATGGCTCCGAAGATAACATCAAGGGTAATGATCTTTCTCCTTGGACATGTGAAGTCCTTATTTTGGCTTGTGCAAGGATTTTCCCCACCAAAAGGTGGAATGTTGAGGGATTTCCATTGGGTTGATTCTTGAAATCCCTAAGAAGTCTTGCATATAGATCCTGAAATGTGTAGTACGGAATAGGTATGTTGTGTGAAGCCCATCTAGACAGGTTGGTCTGGATTGTTGATGTTTTATTTTGCGCACCGGAGAAGACTCCGTGTTTAAACAAGTATTTTGTGAAGTCGATGGGTTGTGTCTGTGAAGTGGAGTAACAGGAAGTACTGGAATGGAGTTCCAGGAAAATACCCTCGAAGTTTGTGTGTTATATGCTGGCACAACAGGATGCTGCAGGGTTTTGCTAGAGTTTGGGCACAAAAAGAGAGCTTCTATTGACCTTGCCAAGCGATCGTGACGAACACTGGAATTGACTCCCGCATGGATTGTGAAGCTAGTCCTTCGGGGACGTTGTGGCTAATGTGAGTTATGCGCTCTTAAAGGGCGTTGAGCCAAACGGACAAGGGGAAGCCGACCCACGTCAGTCTATACATTGAACTGGCGATTTGAGCAATGGGCAAGGGCTGAACTGTAGTCGTGTTATGGTTGTCTAACTTGAGTTCCTAAGTTATTGGATTTGTTAGGATCACATAATGAGAGTCTTGGGTTGTTCGCCGTCAAGACTAAAATCTCCGGCTGTGGGCCGTGGAGCATGAATGCTCAATATTTACCGTAGGGTTTTGGCCCCTTGAACGGTAGTGGGACCCTGGTTTTCCGGTACACAAATAATGTGCCCTGAGTGCACGGGACTACGGGCCGTTCGGAGGATGTTTGTGATATCTTGAACAATATATCTGCTTGTGATATTGCTATGCATGCAGGGAAGGAATACCACTGCCCTGAGAAAGGGGTAGGGTCGTTATAAATTTGTCAGCTGAATGCTGACCGTTGTCTTGTTTTCCACCGTTGTGGTGGACTATCCTTGTGCAGGTGCTGGAGAGCCGAGCGGGAAATAGCAGGGTAAAGCCCTTGCTACTGCTACTTGCCCTTGAAAGCCAAATGAAGAATTTTACTGTTTTCATTTGTTGTCGGTCTGTGTGCCGATGTTTGTAATCCACATTGATGAAACGTAACTGTAAGGCCTTGAGGCCATAACTTTTGTGTAAAGAGACATTCATGTGTTGTTATATATAAATGGTGTTTTATGTATTGTGGACATTCAAATGAGTTTAGTTCTAATAACCTTAAAGCTTCCGTTAGCATACTATGAGTTAGGATGCGAATAGTTTTTGGTATTAACCTGTAACCTCTCTGCTTGTTTATGAACTATGGTGTTGGGCCCTGGCCGGACCCTCTATTATATTTCATTTAACGGATGGAGACGTTACAACACCAACATTCATGGATTTTGTATCTCCTCTTTTGAACATCCCTTTAGGAGTGCAAGGATATTTGTTCAGAAGAGAGTGCAATATCTTTCTTCTTGTTCCTTTCAGCAAGAATCTAACTGAAGGAGAGCCTGAGATGAACCTAGAATACTCTGGGTTCCAACAATAGCAGTCTTCTTTATAGTTGATATGATGTTGATGGCATTAGAGACTGCCAAGTCAGGCTTACTGAATAACTTTCCTTTGGTCTGAGTTGTTGCTAGAATGACCTAAGAATAGGCCACTGCCTTATCATTAAATGTGGGGGCCGGAGAACCAAACACAAATACTCCATGATGAGCCATCTAGATTTCCTCATGGGGAGCCTTCAAGATGCTCAAACCCATGCCCTTCCTTCCACTATAGTTGTGAGCATTTTTTTTCACACTATTGGATCTTCCATACAACCAATGACCAAATATACTCTCTTGGACATACTTGTTGGATGGATATAGAACTTTTTCAAAAGATATATTAGGCTGAATTGGAGCCTTGCCGTTCCTCCTATTCCTTCTTCTAGTATTCCTCTCAATGTACCCCGACCCATTCTTATCAGTTTGGGTGGTGAAGGTATCAATGCGTGGCAATACAGATTTATATTTGGAGTATTGAGCCACTAGCATTCTCTCTTTGAGGAGCTTCTCTTCAAGATCCATAATGATCTTGTTCTTATGGCTGATGTTCCCAATATGGATGATTGAGATAGTCTTTAGTTGGCTGAATTCCCTCCTCATCTGATCAATTAAGGATATTGATTCAAGCTGTAGGGAAGCAGACAACTGTAGGGAGACAATCTCCTCAGCTTGTTTTTTTGACTAGTCTCTTGCTCCTTTTTAGTGTATCCAGAATGACACCACACTTGTCAATCGATTGATTGACATCATCTTCAGAGTCTGATCCCCCTTACACATTGGAGGAAGTGGATCCATCAGAGTCTGAGCCAGACTAATAGATAAGAGGAGAGCTAGGGATGGAATGCACCTCATCAGGAACAAAAAGGTCCTAATTATCTTCAGATGTAGCCATGAGACAGTACTCCTCATCTTCTTCATAGTCACTTTCAACTAAGGATAGTGGGGGCCTGATTCCTATCCTTGAAACTAGATAGTGTTAGGTATTGCATCCACAATAACCCAGATTTGTATGAAGTAACCCCTGAACTAAGATGAATTAAGTTATATTTAATATCTTTGTTTAGTTGTGTGTTTGCAGACCATCATTGCTAAGTGTAGACCAATGTAAGTCTATAGTGGGTCATGAACACAGGACCATACAGTGTAATCCCTCACTGTGTGATCCAAGGTGTTAACTCATGTGTAGCCTCTCTATTGGGATATACTTCATATTCAAGCACTTGGACCATGGAATGAAGATTGGACTTTTTGAAGAGAAAAAGTTTCAAAGTTCTAAAATTTCTCTAAGTCCACTTCTCGAGAAGTCTACTATAGTTCTCGAGAAGTAAAGTTAGCAGTATTCGAGAAGTTCACTTAGTTCTCAAAAATCCTAGACAAGTTCTCGAGAAGCATAATTATAGTTCTCGATAAGCTTAGTCAAAGTTCTCGAGAAGTCACAGCCTATACTTCTTGAGTAGTAAGAGACAGCCATGAAAATCTTCTAAGTCCATCTCTCGAGAAGCTGGTTAAAGTTCTCTAGAACTCAGCTTTTAGTTCTCGAGAAGTCAGCTAAGTTTTTGAGTACAAGTTTTAGCTTTCGAGTAATATTATTTTAGTTCTCGAGAAGCGAAATTTAGTTCTTGAGTTGACTAGACGCTTATCTCTCGAGTACTATCTTAAGTCCAGAAAGCTTAGCTCTTGAGAAATCAGCCTTGTTCTCGAGAACTCATTCATACTTCTCGAGAACTGCAAGTTTATTTTTTTCAGAAAATTTACTTAAGTCCAGATTGACGGGATTTTCAAATGACTTGACGTGATTGGTCCATGTGTCGTCAATAATGTTAATTCTAACAGTTAGGGGAAATCTTATATAATATATTTTCATCAAGACTAACCGTAAGCGGAATCCGTACTCTATATTATTCTTAATCGGCCGTCTCTCTCCAAGAACAAACTTACAGATGTCGTCGCTGCCGCTCAGTTTCAAGATCTACACGACTATTTTCGATCAAGTTAGACTTGTTGTTCAAGGAATCTTCATCTTCTCCTTGATCGAGTAGGTCCTAAGTTTCTCAGATCAGATCTACAGAGGTTCTTCTTCCACAAATTCTGAAAAAGCCGCTAAGTTCAGAAGAAGACCTAGAGTTATATTTTTCCAGATCTGAGACAAATCTTTGTTTGTATTTCATATCTCTTTGTAATTTTGTAGGAGATTATTCTCCGAGTGTAGGAGCGTTGTTCTCCGAGTTGTAGGAAGTTTTCATCTTCCGAGTGTAGATCCCTTTGGATCAAGATTGTATGAACTTGGTTCCGAGACGTAGGATTGGTTTTCAATCCGAGATAGTGGAGTAGCCGAGTCTAGTGATTTACTAGATCAGTGAGGGAAAGTGAACGTACCCAAGGTTGGGGAACTATTATAAATCTTCTTGTCGTCTGTGATTGCTTGATTGTTTTTGTGCAAGTTCATTAAATTTTTTATTCCGCAAATAGGCGCACAATTCACCTATTCACCCCCCTCTAGGTGATTAGGTAGACAACTTAACACTTTCAATTGGTATCAGAGGAAGGTTGGTTGTTAAAAGGTTAACACATTGATCAATTTCCTCTCTAAGTTGTCTCTTGAGAATTTTGAAGCAATGAACAGGCTAAAGATTTTGCCAAACTTTCCCTGTGCACAAAGAACAATTTTCCAATGTGGAAAGAGAGAATTAAATTTTTCATGGAAGCTGTGGATCCCCGGATCTTCATGATTGTTGAAGAAGGTCCCCACATTCCTATGATTGTCTCAACTATAGATCCAACAAAGAAAGTCCCAAAGAAGCTGATGGATCTAAATAAAGACGAGATTGCACTTGTCTCCTTGGACAAGAAAGCCAAAAATATAATTGCAAGTGCATTCGATGACTCTATGCTTCAAAACCTGATCAGCTGCTAGTTTGCTAAGGAGATGTGGTAATCACTCGTCACCTTGATGGAAGGTACAGAAGAAGTAAGGAATGACAGAAGATCCCTGTTGAATCAGAAAAATGAAGCCTTCCGACAAGGGCACAAAGATACCATTGCAGATACTTTTGAGAACTTTTTCAAGATAGTTAACGGCCTCAGAGTATATGGCCGAGTCTTCACCAACGAGGAACTGAATGACAAGTTCCTAAGATCCTTAACCAAAGAATGGGACAACAAAGTCTGTGCCATCAGGGAATTTGGAAAGCAAGCTGAGACAGATCCTCAGAATCTCTTCGGGAAGCTGATGTCGTATGAGCTTCAACTTAACACGAGGAAAGCTAAAGAAGAGAAGAGCAGGTCTGCATCCAAAGAGAAGTCTATTTCTTTAAAGGCAGACACCTCTAGGAAGTCAAAGACTACCTCTCCAGCCCCAGCACAAGAAGTTAGTGAAGAAGAAAACTCGGAGCCAAGTACCTCGGGATCTGAGCTATCTGAAGGAGAGTTCTCCTTACTCTCACAGCAGTTCAAGAAATTCTTGAACAAGAAATAGAAATGGAAGAGCAAGGATGCCTCTAACAGAAGATCACTATATGACGGTGATCGACACAGAAAAGGCTCAAGAAGCCACTACAGGTATGGTTCTAAATAGAGCAAACATATTTCGACTGATATGGTTTGCTACTATTGTAACAAGACAGGTCACGTCATAGCTGACTGCCCCCACAAGAAGAAGGAGGGTGGCAGGAGAGAAGAAAGGAAGTCCTCGTACAGCAAGAAGACGACAGAGAAGAACCTGATAGAAAAGAAGGGCAATACTCTTAGTGACTCTGACTCATCTGAGTCAAGTGAAGAAGAGAAAGCCTACTTTGGACTTATGGCTCAATCAGATGATGAACAAGAGCCCCAGTTCTCTGGGGAAGTAAAATCTCGCACCCCTCTTTTAGAATCTGAAGTTTCTGAGCATGATCATGAGGACGGCTCCTCTAATGATGAGTCTGAACTCATGGCCAAGTATAAGGAGTTGATCATGGCTTACGACAAATGTCGAAAGGTAGTGAAAACTCAGGCAAAAGAGATTGAGTCTCTAAAGTCCATAGAAAGCTCTCTGAGAGAGGAAGTCGTTAAAATGGACTCACTCAGAGAAGACTTAGATACTGCTGTTGACGAGTTCAACAAGGCTATCAAGCACCTTGATCTTAAATATGAAATCATCAAGGGGTTGGAAGACTTACTAGAAGCCGAAAAGAAACTTGTTGAAGGTTTCTCTAAGCCAAAGGTAGTTCTTCCTCTTATTGCTGAGTTCTCTGCTCAGGCCAAGGGTACTAGGCAAGGCCATGAAGGAGCTCCTAGTAAATCTTCTAGGAGGAATAAGGCTCATAAAAGGAATAAGGCCGCCAAGAAGGCCTTGGCCAAAGCAAAGGGGAAAGCCCCTCAAGATCATACTGTCTTTAAGAAAGTCATATTTCCAACAAATGAGTTTGATCTTGACTCATCTTACGACCACTTGACTAGGCCAACTTATGTAGAGCCAAAGTCTCGTTACCAATGATGGACTTGCCCCAGAAACTTTGGTGAGAGTGTCTTTAAGGCACCTTATGAAGAATTCATTCTTCAGGACTATGGACCTTATGATCATGGTCATAACTTTAAAAAAGCACCAAAAGTAAAAAAACCATTGTAGAAAATCCTTTGATGGAGAAGAAATCATGTGATTGCCATCACCATGAAGCTTCTTCCTCCAAGAATGCTACCCCTGCTGGACCAGCATCTCAGAAGGTCAAGCAGGAGTACCTAAGGCAAAGATACAACAGGTTCGACTGTTGGTGCTGTGGCAAAATTGGTCATTTTGTCATCGATTGTTGGTTTAATCCAAGAAATTTTGCAAGTCCTCAAGTTGGAAACATGAGAATGACCACTCATGATGCTAATCCTCATAGGGGGTGTTCTAACATGATACTAAGGACCCAAACATGTTTGGGTTCCTAAGGAAAACTGATTATGATTGCAGGGATGTCCAAAGGCCACCAAAACGCCAATCTAGTATTTGGACAGTAGATGCTCTCAGCACATGACCTGGATAAGAAGCCTACTTCAAAATTATTCTCCAGTGTTGAACGGACCAAAGGTCAACTTTGGAGGTTCAGACTGCGGGATAACTAAAGGCTATGGTATGATCAATAATGGTAGTGTATCCTTTTCGGATGTAGCTTATGTTAAGGGATTGGAACACAATCTTATAAGCATAAGCCAACTATGCGACAAAGGATACATAGTTAAATTCCATGCTGACAAGTGCCTGATAAAGTCTGTTGAAAACATGGAAACGATTCTATCTAGCACTCGAAGAAGGAATATATTTCGCTTAAATTTCATTTGTATAGATTCTTCTACACCAGTGTGCTTTTTAGCAAAAGATAGTGCGTCTCTTGGTGACCAATGGCACAAGAGGTTTGCACATATTAATTTTAAAACTATTAATAAATTATTCTCCCAGAACTTAGTACGTGATGCCCCGAATGTCAAGTACATCAAAGATAGACCTTGTTATGCATGCGTAAAAGGCAAGCAAATAAGGGCTACCTTTAAAAGCATTATTGACAAAAATTCAAGTAGATGTCTCCATCTACTTCATGTGGACTTGTTCGGTCCTCTGCAAATTAGAAGCTTGGGAGGTAAGGAATATACATTGGTTATTATTGATGACTACTCGCGCTTTGCGTGGGTGTTATTTCTGAAACACAAGTCAGATACCTTCGACATCTTTACTAATTTTGTCAGGCAGATCCAGAACGAATACAACTACTCCGTAGTCAAAATGAGAAGTGACAATGGAACAGAATTCAAGTCTAGGGCCCTGACAGAATTCTGTGAAAGCCTAGGTATCTTTCATGAGTTTTCCTCTCCTCGCACTCCATAGCAAAATGGAGTAGCTGAGAGAAGGAACAGAACACTCATAGAGACCAGCAGAACTATGCTGAGTGATGCTTCACTACCAGAGTATTTCTGGGCTGAAGCCGTCAATACTGCATGCCACGTGCAAAATCGAGCACTCATCAATAAGAATCATGATAAGAGACCTTACGAACTTCTAAAAGGCAGGAGACCAACTATTTCATATTTTAGAATTTTTGGTTGTAAATTCTTCGTGCTTAACAATGGTAAGTATCCTAGTACCAAGCTTAGTGAGAAAAGTTTTGAAGGTATTTTTGTTGGTTATAGTAGCCATAGTAAGGCATACAGGATTTTCAATAGAAAAACTCTGGTTGTAGAGGAATCCATACATGTTGTATTTGATGAGATGAGCTTGCTGCAAAGCAAATTGTCTTGTGTGCTTGTTGAAGATATAGGTACATGGCTGAAAAAAATCATCTTGGATGAACCGGCTGAAGGTGAAAAAGAAAAGTTCATGAAGATCACCACTCCAACCCACATTGGAGAGGTAGACGATCAAGATGAAAAAACCATCCAAGTTGATGATGTCACTCTAGTGGCTGAAGAAGTTCCAGATGCTAGGAACCTAAAGCTCAAACATCTGAAGGATAATCCATTGGACCAAATCATTGGAGATCCCCGGGATGGTTTCAGAACTCATCGAGGTACAACTAATGAGAATTTATATTTAAGTTTTCTCTCACAGGTTGAACCAAAGATGTTTGAGGAAGCAACTCAAACGCATCATGGATCTTAGCCATGGAAGAAGAACAGAACCGGTTCAAGCGCTGCAAAGTTTGGAAGCTAGTTCCAAGACCCAAAGGTAAGAATGTCATCGGGACAAAGTGGGTCTATAGGAACAAATTGGATGAGGATGGGACAATCATAAAGAATAAGGCCAGACTCGTCGCCAAAGGATATCATCAAGAAGAAGCAATCGACTTCGACGAAATATACGCTTAAGTGGCAAGGCTGGAGGCAATCAGACTGTTCCTGGCAAATGCTGCACTGAAGGGCTTCACTGTCTATCAAATGGACGTGAAATCCGCCTTCCTTGATGGTTACATAAAGGAAGAAGTGTACGTGGAACAGCCCCCAGGTTTTGTTGATCCTAACTTTCCTGACTATGTTTATTTATTATCGAATGCAATGTACGGTTTGAAACAAGCTCCTCGAGCTTGGTATGAAACGCTATCTACCGTTCTCCTCTAGAACAAGTTCACAAGGGCAATTATAAATAAGACATAATTTCTTAGGAAAATTAAAGGCAAGATTTTGCTAGTGCAAATCTATGTCGACGACATTATTTTTGGTTCTACAGACAACAACCTCTGCAAAAAGTTTTCTAAACTTATGCAAGGGAAGTTTGAAATGAGTAGTATGGAAGAGCTGAAGTATTTCTTAGGACTTCAGGTGAAACAATCTGAAGATTGAATTTTCATCTCACAGACGAAGTTCACCAAGGAGTTGATTAAGAAATTCAAAATGGAGAGTGCAACCTCTATGAGGACTCCAATGGCCTCAACTATGTCTCTGGACAAGGATGAGAAAGGGAAACCTTTTGATGAAACTAAGTACAGAAGCATAGTTGGATCCTTGCTCTACTTACTGCCAGTAGACCAGACATAATGTTCTCTACATGTGTCTGTGCTAGATTCCAAGCGAACTGTATGGAATATCACTATACTGCTACAAAGTGAATCTTGAGATACCTTAAAGGTACATCGAATCTTGGCTTATGGTACCCAAGAAGTAATGATAGTGAACTAATTGGTTTTTCAGATGCAGACTTTACAGGTAGCAAAGATGAAAGAAAAAGCACTTCCGGGACGTGTCAGTTCCTTGGAAGAACGCTTATCTCATGGAGCAGCAAAAAGCAAAATTGTGTCGCAATCTCAACGGACGAGTCAGAATATATTTCTGTCGGCAGGTGTTGTGCACAATTGCTTTGGCTAAAGAATCATCTAGAAGATTACAACATGAAGGTTAGACATTCCATTGTTTTGCGACTCCTCCAGCGCAATAGCAATTTCCAACAACCCAGTCTCGCACAGCCAGATAAAGCACATCGAGCTCAGATATCACTTCATCCGGGAGAATGTGGAGCAAGGGGATGTGGATCTGCAGTACGTGCCAACAGATCGGCAAGTTGTAGATATTTTCACAAAGCCGCTGGATGAGACCAAGTTCAATTTATTCAAAACTGAACTTGGTATGCCGAACAGAGAAGGATAGACCAAAAGAGATCATTTCAAAGCTCAAGAATCGAGGATGCTGCAAAAAGGTCAGAAATTTATCAAGTGGAAGGCAGTTCTCGAGAAATACAGTTACTTCTCGAAAAGTACATAACTAGTTCTCGAAAACTTAAGTCCACTTCTCGAGAACTAAAGCTCTGTCTCTCCAGAAGTACAAAAGTTCTCGAAAATAAGAAATATACTTCTCAAGAACATTAACCTTATCTCTCGAGAACTAACCCTACCTCTCTACAAAAGCTCTGTCGTGTTCATCATAAGTCGTCACCTTGAGTTAGTATTGAAGACACATAATTAACAATTCTCACAATTTCACGCCACTCTTATGTCAGTGTTGTTGTTGCCTTCCAAAAACAACCTTAATTTTTCTATCTTTTTAATTTTGAGTGCTTATTAGTCTATTTTTAGTCTACATATTTGGAATATATGTAATAATTTAAACTTGATGTTCTTAGATGCATCACAATATTAGTTTTTGTACAATTTTATGAAGGAAGTCGCAAGAGGTTGCAGAAACACTCAATCACAATTAAAGTCAAGTAGAAATCAAAAACAATAGCAACACAAGAGTCTCCAATTGAAATTAATAACTTTATACAGAGCGAGGTACATATTGTGAGACATGATTCGCAATGTAGCCAAAGAAAACCGAAAATGCAACAAAAAGTAAACCGCGCAAACAGCAAAATGTAACCGCACAAGTCATCTATCCGCAAGCTAAGTCCGCCAAAACCACTGAAGTCGTCAAAATGCGACTAGCCGTGCGGACTGCTTGTTATTGAAAAGCAGAAGAACTTGAATAGAACCCACTGATAGACCGGGCGAACTGCTCTGCTTAACCGCAACTCGGAGGAAAAGACTTCAAATCGCAGAGATTGTGACTTACTGTTATCCGCTGACTGTTATTTGTGAAGTGTTCCACACCAAGCTTCAAGTAGTTTCCTAGACACTTGATGTTAGCCGCACAGCCTGCACAGAGTCAGCTTCACTTAGTCGCACCGGTTAGAAAAATGTAACCGCAAGTTTTAAATGCAAACTGAGTTCTCACTATTCTCAGTTATATAAGACGAGTCGGGGACTCCTATTTATAGGCTTGAGGAGGAGTGTCGTCACCACCCATAGCGATAGGATAACCACATGTTAAACCTGCAGCTAGCATCACGTATATGCACAGTGCGGATACCAGCTCCAGTCCTCCACTAATAAACTTTTATCAACAAGGGCGAAAAGAACGACCAGTTCGCATAGGCGAAAAGGACCAGTCCTCCAGGCTGAGATAGATCACACTGTCGATGAATGTTATCCAACAAGAACGGCAGACACAGTACAGGCGGGTTGCCGAACACCTCCACCAGACTGCACTACCGAACAAACACAGCTCTCAAACTGCGCATACTTCAGCCCGTGACTAGAACAAGGACCGTGACAAGTCAACTTGCCAAACTCGGCGAGCTCCAGAAGCAGTCTGCACAAACAGGCGATCTCGGCGAGCTAGGCAGCAACCCTGGACTTGTCACACGGGACCAAGTCCACACCACCAGCGGACTCTGGCTATCAACCTGCCCGAGAAGGCTCCAGCGAACTGAGCGGTTAACCACCACTGTCTGTGCTAACTACCAGCCTTCTTGCAAGCCAGAGAACATGAAGCTTCAAGCGGACTGTGTGGTCTCACTAACCAGACCGCCGCAGCTGAAGTTAGAGAAGTCTAATGATGAGTCCCTATTTTATACTATATTTTGGACTCATCTAGGCCTATTTCCATGTCTTTGCACACCGTTTAGCGCCATTTGCACTCCTTTTGGTTCGCTACGGTTTTCCACGCCCTGTGCACCTTTTTTGCCCATTTCCGTGCTTGTGTGCATTTACTTTCTTGCTATGTTTATCACTGTTCGCTGTGGCTGCCGCGATCGATGCCCCGTGCAGTTTTCCTGCAGGTTTGGGGATCGTGAGGGCATTCGGGATAGGCGTTTCACTATTTTTGGCAAAGGAGTCAGTGGTCGTGCGTTTTTGCCCACGCACGACCATCGACCTCCTGGCGCACGATCACTGATCGTGCGCAGCCCGGTCTCATTTGTGAAACTCTGTCTTGAACCTTCCGCACGATCACTGCCATACCGCGCACGACCACTGCTCGTGCGCCGCCGATCGTGCGCAGTCATATCCATTTTGCAAAAGTCTGTCTGGCTATTTCCGCACGATCATCAGCCTTGCCTCGCACGATCACTGATCGTGCGCTGCTGATCGTGCGCGACTACTGATTTTCTGATGCAGGTCTGCAGGTTGCTCACGCACGGGCGCTGACCTTGGTCGCGCACGACCACTGGTCGTGCGCCAGTGGTCGTGCGCGCTATTTATTCTGCAAGCTATAAATACGCTGTTCCGCGAATTAGGGCGAGACGATTGTTACGGAACCTTCGCCGGTCCGCCGTTTCGCCCTCCAGCAAGTCCCATTCACCTCCACCTTCATCCATACCAACGGGAGGACCTTCTCCGGTGATTCCGAAGCATTTCGCATCCTCCGGCGATCCTCCCGGCCATTGAAGCATTCTTCTCCGAGCTTTCCACCAAGGAAGAAGACGAAGCACCCCTAGAGAACGGAGTTACAGGCCCTCGAGGTGACAGCTCGGTGGTACCGGAAGCCCTCCTCGGACTGCGCTTGGAAGCGGATTGACAACCCGCACCTCCGGCCAACAACCGCGGTGGATCTTCAATCTCTTGGTTGTGCATTTTCTCTCTTTCTCTTGTTGTATGAAATGCTTGTGCTTGTAATGGACATCAACTTCTAGCATTTTTGTTATTAGTTGTATTTCATCTTGCTCTTGAGATTTATTCTTCGATGCGCCTCGCTCCATCTCACTCCACTCCACACATTAGTTTCACTCAAGCTTGCTCCGCACTAATCACCTCACTCGCTAGATTTCCGTCCACTCGCCAATCGAAGTACGGCATCGCGGCCGCTACATCCATCTCGCCTTGAGAAGCGGTGATTGCGACCCGCATAGTTTAATTAGTGTAATCGGTCGTAAGACCACCAACCAAAGCCCCTTTCTTTTTCTGTTTATTTCATTTAACTCTCATAACGATAGTTTCAGAGTCTAAATCGTTCGACGCCAATTGCATTCCTCAAGAGACCGACATCCGGGGATTCATTCCCAACTTTATTACTTGAGCGACCGGTACGCTTGCCGTATTTTACGCGCATCAAGTTTTTGGCGCCGTTGCCGGGGAATGCAACTGTTGAACGATTATGATTCTGGAAGTATTGTTATAAGAGTTAGTGCTCTTTGATTTTTTTTCTTTTGTCTTGTTGTTTCAGTGGATGCAGGGACGTGCCGCGAGAGATCTCGTTGCTTACGATCCTGAGATCGAGCGAACTCTTCGTGCGCAAAGACGTGCCGCTGCTATTAATCCAGTCCGAATGGGAGATCTTTTGAACAATGACAACGGAGTGCATGTTGGAGGTAATCTTAATGACAACCGGAACGGGGATGAGAACGAGGTAAACCCGCCGCATGTCCGAACCATGAGAGACTACACCACTCCCACTGTGGGGAGCATTTATCCTGGGTTCGGACCGGCGATCACAAACCAGCAGTTCGAGATCAAGCCGGCAATTCTAAACATCATCCGGAACAATGCGCAGTTTTCCGGAATGGCCACTGAGGATGCCCATCTTCATTTGGCGGATTTTTCGGAAATCTGTGCCACGTTCCGCTATGCTGGGATCGCCGATGACACGGTCAAGCTCCGTCTGTTTCCCTTCTCGCTATGTGACAAAGCCAAGTCATGGCTTCATTCCCTTCCTCCTGGAACCGCCACAACATGGGATGCTCTCACCACGAAGTTCTTAGCCAAATTTCATCCAGTCGACCGTATTGTGAGCATGCGACGTGCCATCGCCAATTTCAGGCAAAACGACCAAGAAAGCTTAGCGGAGGTGTGGGAGCGCTTTAATGAATTGCTGCGGAAGTGCCCAAATCACGGTTTCCAAACGTGGAATCTCGTGGAGAGCTTCTACTTCTCCATCGAGCCTCAGCACCGCGCCATGATTGATGCCGCCTCTGGTGGAACAATTATGAACCTTGCTCCTGAGGATGCTTTGAGAGTTCTGCAGGACACCGCCACGCACAGCGCCTTCTGGACCGCAGGAAGGAATACCCCCCGTGGGACAAGTGGAATCTTTGTTGTGGAAGCATCAAGGCCCGCTGCTGCTGCTCCAGTGTTGGCCATCTCATGTCAAGGATGCGGAGGATCCGATCATCACAGCTTCGAGTGCCCTGGACCGGAGGTAACATATGATCCCGCCTTATCTAATGAAACAGTTAATTTTATTGCTAATCAAAACAGGGGTGCGCCGTATGGAAATGTGTATAATCCGGGTGCGAGAAATCACCCGAACTTTTCGTGGAATCAAAACGCGCCAGGCCAACGATGGCAACCGGGGCAGCATCAAAATGATGCCGCCGCCTCCGGAAGCCAACCGCGGCCGCCACACCCGAATTACACCCAAGGCCCTCCCGCTGTGAAAACCAACTCTCTGGCTGAAATGTTTGAGAAATTTGTTGAAGTGTCCCATACTAATATGACTAACCAAGCCGCTTCTATGCGTAAGCTTGAGGCGCAGTTGGGCCAATTGGCTCAAATGGTCTCCGAGCGTACTCACGGCACCCTCCCAAGCAACACAGAAAGAAATCCCCATGAACAAGGGAAAAGCTTGGGAGAGGAAAGGCTAGGGAACAACAACGAACTCGTGATTAATTGTATGATCAATGATGTGAAAACGACCGCACTCTGTGATTCCGGAGCATCGAGCAACATCCTCACTCTACAGGATGTTGAGAAGATGCAATTACAAATTAACACCGATGACCGGAAGTCACTCATTTTAGCTAATGGAGATGTAGTTGCTACCGAAGGCGGTGTGAGGAAAGTTGAGATCGAGGTGAATGGAAAACATTTTACTACTGATTTTCAGGTTATGGGACCTAAAGAAAACGACTCCATTCCAATACTTGGGGTCCCATTCCTGACGGCCAGTGGCGCATCCTTGGATTTTTCCAAAGGATGTGTCATCTGGCCGACCGATGCGTCCGCCATCGATGATATTTCCGCACACCCCTCCAACATTCAAAAAATTGTTTTGCTAAGAAATGCAGGATCCAAGGAAAATTTGGGACTTCAAGTTTTGAACGCCGCCCGTTTGGACGAAATGATCAAGGAAGCACCTCCCGAGAAGACCGATGTAGAGCAAGTGGTAGTGACCGTGAAGGAGATCGAGTCAGTGGAAGACACGGCGATTGTTCCATGTCCCCCAAAAGCGACTGAAGACAATGACATTAGTAGTTTTATTCGGGAGAAATCCCTGAACAATTCAGTTTGTAATAATTCTAATGACTGTGTTAGGCGTAATGTTGCTTGGGCCGATCCGGTCGCCGTCGCGGTGCCGGACATGACGCCATTGATTTCAAAATCTGCGAAAACTGTGGAAAAATCTGCGTGGAAGTCTCCCACGGTGGAGAAGATGAAGGAGGCTAAGCGCCTACGCGATAAGCGTTATTCCACCTTCCGGCGCGAGGAAGCGTATAAGCTGAGCAAGGGGAAATCCCTCCCTCATGATTCCATGAAAAATTCTGCTCCCCCCTCGCACTCCACCGGAGAGACTCGCCCCAAATCGGCGCCGAGTTGATTGCTTTTTCGTCGCTCTGCTTAGACATTATTCTGTGTTTTATGTTCTTGCACTTTTATTTTCTTTTTCTGCATGAACATTATTTGTAAACTGCTAAAACAGGTATTTGGTCCACCTTAAGGACGGTAAACAAAAGGGCTATCCGGGAGACAACCCATGCTCGGACCATTCGGTCCCCTTTCTTTTTCTAATTTTCTATTTTTGTATTTTCTTGTCTTTGGCCCAAATCGCAGGTTCAGCTTCTCTTTGGTGCGGCGCGGCAACTCCATCAACTCATAACGCCATCTTCCGGTATGCTCCCTCTGCGGAGCATAGGTACACTCTTCCCTGTAGACTTTATTCTAGTGCTATTTTGCATGTTGATCTTGTTTTCATTCAAGTTTGGGGGGAAGAGCCGCCTATGCACTCACGAGCACATTTCATTCGCACACCGGTAGATTTATTTATGCTTCATGTTTGTAGACTCCTGCTGCACGCACACATTTGCACCCACATGAGCGCGCACTCTTACCACGCGCGCGGCTCGGGTTGAGTACTTATGTTGTGTAAGTTTTAAGATTGTGGTGCTGACGTAGGATTTTGTCGTACAGTAGTTCGAAACTCGTGCAGTGCTCCTAATCGAGTGCTCACGTTGTGTAGGAATTGTATAGAGCTAGTTTCTTCTCATGTTTGCATTTTATATTTTTTTTTCTATATTCGTAAATACTGTCTGTCCTACTCAACTTCTGAATCCGGAGTGATCTCGCGGTAGTGTAGGCATGTGTGTAAGCGTCGCTGGCTTTGTTTTGCTCGAGTCGGGAGGACGGATCACTTTTCTCGGTGGCAAAGAACTTGCCCCAAGCGACTTTCGAAGCATTGGTGCCCGGTTAGTCGAGCGTGAGCGTGACGTAGGCCATCATTTTGGCCCGGTTGATCCTTGCCCCCGTCCTAACATAGCCCTCGCTAGCCCCGTTGAGCCTACCTTCCCTTTTGATCAGCTCCACATGCAAGTCACCAAAGCCTCAAGCCACTCCTAGTCGCACACCCGCGTTGAGCTCTTGTTTCGTTAATTTCTCGTTGGGTTGTTGTGATGGGCGGATTTTGTGAACGTGTGGATATGCCGCAAAGTTTATAAATGCTGAATTATTGAGGAAAGAAAAGAGAAAAGAAAAAGTATAAATGAAAAAAAAAAAAAAATCTGAAATTGAGAAATCTGTTTTATGGTAGGCGGTGCACCCACTCATGTTGTAAAAGCCAAGTTTGGGGGTGTGGTGCACTCGCATTCATGTTGTTAGCGAGAATTCTGATGTGTGCGAGCTCCGTTGGGTTGTGCGTAGCCTTCGTCTTTATCTTGTCCATCCATACCTACATCTACACCCAAGCCCCACTCTTCACCTCAAGTCCTACGGATTCACGCTCGAGTCAAACCCGCATCGTGGAGAAAGTGCGAACGGGCAAGCATATGGCCCCCGACATTGGTGGATTCCTTTGGAGGTGATCATGAGCCCCGGTCTTTGGCAATACCTCGCCATCCGACTTGCCTACTTTCTGCCTTCCCATGACCGTGCGATTCTCCGGAATTCATTCTTTGAGTAGTGACAGTATCTATTTACGTTTTTCGAAAATTATAAATTGCATTGCATGATTAGAAACTCTTTCTATTATATTTTTTACGCATGTGAGCTTCTCGATTTCTCGTCCTACTGTAGGTTGTAATTACTACGTCAGCTAGCCGTTTTAGAGCCCACAACGTGATTATTTGCCCGGGACGTGCAAATGGTTAAGTTTGGGGGTGTGATGAGTCCCTATTTTATACTATATTTTGGACTCATCTAGGCCTATTTCCATGTCTTTGCACACCGTTTAGCGCCATTTGCACTCCTTTTGGTTCGCTACGGTTTTCCACGCCCTGTGCACCTTTTTTGCCCATTTCCGTGCTTGTGTGCATTTACTTTCTTGCTATGTTTATCACTGTTCGCTGTGGCTGCCGCGATCGATGCCCCGTGCAGTTTTCCTGCAGGTTTGGGGATCGTGAGGGCATTCGGGATAGGCGTTTCACTATTTTTGGCAAAGGAGTCAGTGGTCGTGCGTTTTTGCCCACGCACGACCATCGACCTCCTGGCGCACGATCACTGATCGTGCGCAGCCCGGTCTCATTTGTGAAACTCTGTCTTGAACCTTCCGCACGATCACTGCCATACCGCGCACGACCACTGCTCGTGCGCCGCCGATCGTGCGCAGTCATATCCATTTTGCAAAAGTCTGTCTGGCTATTTCCGCACGATCATCAGCCTTGCCTCGCACGATCACTGATCGTGCGCTGCTGATCGTGCGCGACTACTGATTTTCTGATGCAGGTCTGCAGGTTGCTCACGCACGGGCGCTGACCTTGGTCGCGCACGACCACTGGTCGTGCGCCAGTGGTCGTGCGCGCTATTTATTCTGCAAGCTATAAATACGCTGTTCCGCGAATTAGGGCGAGACGATTGTTACGGAACCTTCGCCGGTCCGCCGTTTCGCCCTCCAGCAAGTCCCATTCACCTCCACCTTCATCCATACCAACGGGAGGACCTTCTCCGGTGATTCCGAAGCATTTCGCATCCTCCGGCGATCCTCCCGGCCATTGAAGCATTCTTCTCCGAGCTTTCCACCAAGGAAGAAGACGAAGCACCCCTAGAGAACGGAGTTACAGGCCCTCGAGGTGACAGCTCGGTGGTACCGGAAGCCCTCCTCGGACTGCGCTTGGAAGCGGATTGACAACCCGCACCTCCGGCCAACAACCGCGGTGGATCTTCAATCTCTTGGTTGTGCATTTTCTCTCTTTCTCTTGTTGTATGAAATGCTTGTGCTTGTAATGGACATCAACTTCTAGCATTTTTGTTATTAGTTGTATTTCATCTTGCTCTTGAGATTTATTCTTCGATGCGCCTCGCTCCATCTCACTCCACTCCACACATTAGTTTCACTCAAGCTTGCTCCGCACTAATCACCTCACTCGCTAGATTTCCGTCCACTCGCCAATCGAAGTACGGCATCGCGGCCGCTACATCCATCTCGCCTTGAGAAGCGGTGATTGCGACCCGCATAGTTTAATTAGTGTAATCGGTCGTAAGACCACCAACCAAAGCCCCTTTCTTTTTCTGTTTATTTCATTTAACTCTCATAACGATAGTTTCAGAGTCTAAATCGTTCGACGCCAATTGCATTCCTCAAGAGACCGACATCCGGGGATTCATTCCCAACTTTATTACTTGAGCGACCGGTACGCTTGCCGTATTTTACGCGCATCATCTAACCGCCCGGTTTCAACTCATGGTGTTTACTGAGCCAGACCGCAAGAGAGACAGGCAATCCTCCAATGGTTATCCGCCAAAAGCTATCCGCTAGGCTGGAGACGGACTATGAGGTCTGTGCAGTCTACCCAATCAGACCGCCTGCACTACACTTCATGCCCACTTCAACAATTTTAACACTCCCCCTTGAAGTGAGAAGTGGAAATCAGCCTGATCAACCCTCAACCGAATAAACGGTCCCTTTGATAGTGGCTTTGTGAAGATGTTTGTGATGTTATTCTGACTCTACACATACTCAGTCATCAGAGACCCTTCCAGCACCTTCTCCCGAACGAAGTGATGCTCAATCTCGATATGCTTGGTCTGCGCGTTATAAACTGGATTGTTAACCAGTTTGTTAGCACTCTCATTATCACTGTGTCATAGAGTAGGACTATGCACCTCCTCATGGATGTCCTCAACTAACCTCTTGAACTAGATGTCTTCCCAAGCTGCCAGAGTCGAATCCTTATACTCCGCTTCCTTAGTGGAGACAAACACAGAATTTTGCTTCTTGCTATATCTCGAGGTGGCAGTCGTTCCGCAAAAGAAAAAATATCCTGACGTCGACTTCCAATCATTAGAATCTTCCCCATAATCAGCATTCGTGTAACCAAATAGCTTAAAGCTCGTGTGCCTCTTGTAAAAGAGGCTCATGTCTGAGATGGAATTCACGTACTTCAGAATACTCTTAGCTGCCACTAGATGAGGCTTTCGCAGCTCCGCCATATACCAACTTACACGGCCCATAACATAAGCAATACCCGGTCTAGTAATTGTCATATATAAGAGACTCTCTACGAGAGCCCGAAACATCAAGGGATCAAAAGAAACCCTTCCCTTAGCTCGTTGAAGTTTCAGACCGACCTCTAGAGCTGTAGAGTTGCTCTTCCCCTCCCACATGTCGAATCACTTAACGATTCTCTCTGCATAGCCCTTATGAGAAACAAGCACACCGCTCTTCTTCCTCTCAAGCTCAAGTCCAAGGAAATGGTAGAGCTCCCCAAGATTCTTAATATTGAATTTGATAGCCAGCTCAACCCTGAACATAGTTATCTCATCATCTGAGTTCCCAGTGACAATCTTATCATCAACATACAGCAACACTAGGACTTGAAGTTCCCCCTCTTCTTAACAAAAAGACTAAAATCTGAATCTGAAGCGAAGTATCTGCAGAATTAAGGGTATTTTGCGATCTTCTCATACCATGCTCGAGGCGCCTGCTTCAGAACATAGAGGGTCTTCTTCAACTTGCAAACATGTCCTGGATGATCTTCAAAAATATAACCAAGTAGTTGCACTATGAAGATATTCTTGTCAATCTCGCCGTAAAGGAAGTCATTCTTTACGTCGAGTTGTCAAATCTTCCATTCTTGGCAAGCCGCCAAGGAAATCACCTTGATGTTGCATGAGATTGATCCAGTGGTCATCAAGAGTTAAAAAAAGTACACCAATTCATCACTTAAAGAAGATCTCCTTAGCTTCCATTCAAAGGTGGGAGTTAAAACTGAAGAATCCAAAGCAGATAGCTAAAGAGCTTGCAGCGCCTGCTTCAGAGGTCAGGACCCCATCTCCCTCCTCTCATCAAGTTTCTTAACCATCTGGTGCAGCAACTGAGGGGGAGCCTGCTTCCTCTGTTCCAGTTGACAGACTTCCATCTCCTCCTCCAGCAAGATCTCCAGTCATAAGTACAATCAGTTCACCAGCCAGGACACCAGCCATATCACCAGTGAGAAGTCAAGTCAGATCTTCAATTAGGTCCCCAGTGGTAGACTTACCAGATGAGACATTCTCAGATGAGCAAGCTCAGAAAACCATCAACTCTACTACAGTAGATATAGAAAGTATGATAAATGAGCTCACCTCTGATGAACATCTTCCTCCCCTCCACACAGAAAATGTTAAAGAACTTTCAAAGGATCCATCTCCAGCTCCTTCTCCATCTCCAGTACCTTCTTCCATAGCCACTCCTTCTCCTTCTCCAAGAAAAGTCTCACCTCAACCAGATACCATCCTGCTATCAAAAGAGGATGAGCTAGAACCTGAGGTAGTTGAAGCTCCTCTAAGGAGACTTGACTTCTCCATGCCCACCTTCCTTGATGAAGGAGATACAGTCATTCATACTACCAGATCTAAAAGCTCTGTAGTTGTTGAAGAGATCCATCCATGGGAAGTCCCTCCTCCACCTCATTCTGTTACTCATGTTGTTCCTGCTGCTGTTGCCCCTATAAGTTTTGATATACTGAGTAAGATTGAAGTTATGTTGGCTGGCCAAAGGAAATATTTTGATGAATCTCTCAAAGTTGTCCAAGACAAAGTCACTGCTCTAGAGAAAGAGATGAGCAGAGGATTTGCAGAAATTCAGCACAATACTGACTCTCTCAAAGGGCTATTTTAGATTGGTGGTAAAGCTATAGACCACACTATCACTAGTGTTGGTCAGGTGATGGAACAAAAAGGAACTCTTGCTAACAATCAAATCTTTTTGGAGAAGAAAGCCCAAGAACACCTCATGAAAATCTGTGAAGAGGTTGGTACTTTCAAAGAAGATGCTATAGATACACTATCTGTAGAATTCAGAAAGGGGGAGAGCTTGGTGAGAGAACATGTGGAAAAGCTTGTGGACAAGTTTATTGCTGCTGCAAACACAGTTTGGTCTGACAAGATATCTGAAATTAATAAGAATGTTTTAGAACAAATCCAGTCTGCTAAATTTCATACCTATGACACCTCAGTCTGGATGCACAACCAAATATTCCCTGAATTTTAGGTTGATCCTAATGTCATTCCTCATAACCTGAACCCTCTTGTTGAAGGTTAGACAAGCCAGATGCCTGCTCAGATGCAGCCTCAAATGCCATGCTTTTCTCCAAGGCCAGAAGATCAAAATCCTCCTCCTGCTTCTTATGACTAAGTATGGGATGATATTATTCCTCAAGATTTACCTGAAATCAACACTTCTAAGAAGAGGAAGTATGGGGAAGGCCCCTCTACTAGCAAAAGTGTTACTAAGCTAGACACAGAGAAAAGAAAAGCATAAGAATTTGCTGAAGTCTGGAGTCCTACCTCAAAAGCTTTAATTCTTGATGCTCTAAAATTAGTAATGGAGTACAATGAAAACAGGAATCTCCACTACAGCTTCTCTGAGTGGGAACTCTATGAGAAGTCCAAGACTAAAAGGAGAATCTATGACAGAGAGTATGGCAAGAACAATCCTAAGGCTCCTCCAAAACCTCCAAGGTACTACCCAAAGCCTTTCAGCTACCAGAGGAGACAATAAGATAAGCATTATAGACAACATCAGAGCTAGGACTGACTTTTTGTTGATAACTGTTTTGAGATTATGGATGAAATGGATGTTGATTGGAAATCTAAAACATTATATATATATATATATATAATTTCTGGTTTTGCTAATTCTGTGTTTAAATTTTCTTTCTTGCATTTGAATCTATTCTTCATATACAGTTCTTTATTTATTGGTATAATTCACCTTAGTGTAGAGGGTTCTGACTTCTACAAATAGAGGGAGATTGTTGGTTATTACATCCATAATAACCCAGATTTGCATGAAGTCACCCATGAACAAAGATGAATTGAGTTGTATTTAATATCTTTGTTTAGGTTTGTGTTTGCAGACCATCATTGCTAAGTGTAGATCTGAAAGTGAGGGTAAGATCTATCTCAACTCTAGAGGGGGTGAATAGAGTATTTTAAAATAATTTTTCACAGTTGAAATAAATAGCACATATAAAATTCAATTTATGATATAGTGTAGAGTGCTAGTAAGAAGTTAAAAACCAAGAAGTAAAGAGCACAGCACTCAGCAAACAAATCACACAAACAAACCAGTAGACACAAGGAAATATAGTGGATCCCCAAAAACCTGGGTACATCCACTCTTCTACCACCCTTGGTAGGAATCCACTCAGGATGAGTTGATCAGGTGTCCTGACACCAATGAGCTTTTGATAAGGTGCTCAAAAACCAAAACTGGATTTTTTGATAAGGTGTCTTTCCACCACTGAGTTTTGACAAGGCTCTCAGAACCAGACAGAACTTTTGAAGGGAGTTCAAGAACCCTTTACAGCAGGAAAAAGAAAAAGGTAAAGAGGTGAGGTTGTCTTCTCTATTCTCAAATCAAATGAGAGAAGACTAGTGGATCTTTTGTTGTCAAGGCTCCCCCTGAGATGTTGAGTGAATCAGGAATGGAAGCTTTGCTCTAGGGTGATAGGTCTTCAGATCATTAGATCTCCAGCAAAGAATTGTTTCAGCAAAGAGGCTGAAAGATGAGGTGTCTGGAGTTCTTTGAGATGAGGCTTTGATCACTTTTCTGTAAGCAAGAGGATGGTTATCTTTCACAGCTTAATTCTTCTTGTTCTTCTGTAACAGTCTGTGTCTCTTGATTCTATCGTGTATTGACTCTGGATTAATTCTCTTTTAGAGTAGTGGTGGAGAAGATGATCTTATTCTCTGAATATAATTCTTCCAAGATAGCCGTTATCAGACATTAAATACCTTCCATAAAGGATTTGTCTTCTAGAGGAAAGTCCAATGAAACATTCCTGAATAATTCCTTGAAACTTGTTCCAGAATAAATGAAAACGGCTGGCAAATCTTCTTGAAATTAAATGCTGAGAAAAAAAACATTCCAAAGACCGACAGCATTTGAATCCTTAAGAACGTCGATCTCTCAAAATAAACATCGATCTGAGCTCCACGATCGTCGACCAGAGCTCAGAGAAGGAATAGATCATTCTGACAGAAAACGTCGATCTGAGCTCGAAGATCGTCGACCTGAGCTCAGAGATATTGAAGATAAGCAGTAGACAGAAAACTTCGATCTGAGATCGACTATCGAAGTTCTTGGTCTGGCAGAAATAGTCGATCTGATTAAGACAGAGATCGTTGACCTAGACTTCAACAGAAAACGTCGACCTGAAGCAAACAGAGATCGTCGACCTGAACTTTCCCAGAAATAGTCGACCCAAGCACAGCCAGAGATCGTCGACCAAAGCTCGACGGTCGTCGGACTGAAGCTCGACGATAGTCGACCGAAGCCAGCAACAAGCAGAAGGTTGAGGACATAAGTAGTCGACCTAAGCTCGACGATCGTCGACCTGAGCTCGACGATAGTCGACCGTCGTTCGACTATTTTTATCTCTTTACTTAGCTTGAAATCCTGAGCTTGAATGGTCCTTGGGGGCAGCTTCAAACCTAAGTTCTAAGCCCTAGACTCATTCTAATGTTGACCTTTACACTATACAACTAGGTCAACCTGGTTTCCTAAGAGAAACATAGTGATCCTTGCCCAAATTAGTAATAGGGTGTTCCAACAATCTCCCCCTATGTGGGTTAGGATTACTATTTACAGACAAAAATAGGAAATAAATAAGCATACATCAACACAAAAGGTAAATCAATACTGCAGAGGAGATATATAGCAGCAATGCAGATCACATATAAAAAGACAGCAAATATCCAAGGGAGAATGATGTTCAGCTTACACAGTTCACTTCTTTTCAGTTCCCTTTTTAAACAAAATTTCTCTATTGGGATTTAGGGCTTCTTTCTTGGATCTTCTATCATCTTCTGCACCTAAGGAAGTTTGAGATTTGGGCCTTGGAACAACAGCCTCAGGGTGCAGCTTCATATAGTCTTCTGGATTAAAGAATTTCCTTGATGCATATCTCTCTAGTTCTTTCTTTCTCTGCTCTGATAAAGTTGTTATGTTGGAAGTATCCTTGCCTTGTTCTCTGGCCTTTTTCATTTGATCAAGAGCAGCCAATTCTTTCATTCTAGCTATCCAGGACACAGGGTTGTTCTCAGGATCCTCAAATGGAACAGGAGGTTCATATCTGTTGATGATTTCAGAATCAGTAGGAGGAGTCCTGGAGACAACAACATCTTTTAGCTTATAGGGAAAAGGACCTGAAGTAGAATCAGTATGGCCTTGTCCTTCCCTTTGATGAAATCTGTGCCCTCTCTGGCTTCCTCTATATTGATCTCTTCTGGATTGATATCCCCTTTGATTCTGTCCCCTTTGATAGGATCTTTGATAGGACTGGGAAGAACTGTGTCTGGAAACTGGAGCTTGAGGGGCTGAGCCTGAACCAGAATCTGGAGGAGAAGGAGGAGGAGGCTGATACTGAGAAGATCCTTTTTCATACTTGTCTAGCTTCCTCTTCTTCTTCATAGCCTTTAATTGGTTCTTGGAGTACTGCATCCAAGGCTCAGATAAGGGGCAGTCATGCAAAATATAGTAGGGAGTATCATTAGAATCCTTTGCTTGAGCTGGGGAAACAGACATCATGGCCTTGCTTTTGGCCTTCCTTTTCTTGGCAATAGTGCTAGCAGAATCATCAGAATCTGTCCTGTACTGATCACTCTCAGAACTCTGAGGTTGATCATACAGATCATCAATTCTTCTGATATACTCTTCTTGAGCTTTAAGCTTTGTAGAAACAGCAGGAGCAGGAGGAGAGGGAGCAGCAGCAGAGCAAACAGAATCAGCAGCAGAAGTATCAACAAGCATATCAGAATCAACAGCAATATCAGCAGAAATATCTACAACAGCAGTAGTAGCATCATCAACAAGAGGCACAATGGCCTTAGTAGCAGCATCAGAGATGGACATAACAACATCCACAGCCTTCCAAGAATTTATATATGCTTCAATTTGGCTGGTATTACAGACAGAAATAGGCACAATGGCCTTAGACAGATCTTCAGTATGAGAAACTGGCAGGAATCTGAAGTATCCAGCATTAAACTTGGAGAGCAGGCTCTGGAGGTTCATTGCAAAAACTACTTCATATGGCATCTCCCCCTGCCTTGGTTCAGAGATAAGTGAATCAAGGCACCCAGAAGATGAAGTTGCCTGAGAGGGAATGAAAGATGATAGCTTGGAAGACAGCTCCTTGACATGGGTCAGGAGTGGAGCCAGAGTGGTCTCCAGTAATGAGGTTAGCTTTGGATCTAACAGCTCATATAACCTGTCAGCCAGGGCTGATAGATCTACATGCTCAAGAGGGGCTTGAGCAGAGGTAGGAGAGAAGGTTGTTGGAAGGATGTTGGTTAGAGCTGGTGGCATGGGGAAAGAGGAGATAGGAGGTGAGGGAATGGATGGTTCTGATATAGGAAAGGAGGAGATAGAATGAGGTGAGGTGGAGATAGAAGGGGTAAGAGAAGGATTGAAGATAGGTTGAGAGAAAATGTCTTCCATCATTTGTTGGAATGAGGAGGTAGATGGAGGCTCGGGAGGAGAGGAAGGATGAGAATCATCCATAAAGGATTCATCTAAAAGAGAATATGATGGAGTGGTAAAGGATGGGTAAGAGAAGAGAGGAAGGAATACCTCAGAGGTAGATGCTGGAGGGGATGAAACTGGTGAAGAAATGGTAATTGGGGAAGATATGGCTATGGTAGAGATTGGAGGTGAGGATGAATTGGCTGGGGTAGAGACATCTGGAGGAGGAGGAGGAGCAGGCAACCCTTCTGCTGGTGCAGAGACCAGAGGTGGAGTGACTAAGACAGTCCTTGTGCCTGAAGCAGGAGTCGATGCAGCAGCTCTGGAGGGATTGATGATCTGCCTGTCCCATTTGCCAAAAAGGGCACAGGAGAGCCTCTTGGATGCATTAATGAACATCCCAGAAGAGGTTAGCAACTCAGGGCATCTGAAATGCAGATAGACCCCTAGAATTCTCCCAAAGCTAACAGCAGTCTTATTCAGCTTTTTCTTAATCAGATTGAAGAAAATTGATCCCCAGTTCAGATGTTTCTTATCCAGCAGAGCTCCCATCAGACAAAACTGATATCTTGAAATTGTATCATGGGTAGAGTTCTTGGCCAGCAGCACTTTCCCAACTACATCAGCCAAAAACTGAAATTCCAATGACAGATTCATCTTCAGCAGTTTATTAGGATTCACAGCATTGTGACCCATTTGATCAAGCATGGAATCATATTCTTCTTCAGATAACTCGATGGAATCTTCTCCAGAATTGAGATGAAACACTTCAGTTAAGAGATCCGGGGACAGTTGTACCTGGGTCCCTTTTATGAGGCCGACGACAGAATTCTCATTCTCATCTGTCGCTGAATAACACCATTCTTTTATTTCATCTGAAGCGATCTTCATTCTGGAAGTCATTATTTCCAACAGTTGTTGATCTCTGAACAGATTGAGAATATCCTTGAAGCGCTGATCGCTTCCATCAAATGAGCTTATATCGATATCAAATCCGGTGTCAAATTTCATCTTCGAAAGGGCGGCAACAGTTGAAGCCATCTGTACCTGCAAAGATTGAACAAACGCGACCAAGTGTAGAAGATTTGGAGGGAAAAATAATTTGCAGAGAGTATGAAGGCGTAAACGACGAGCGGCGGCCAAAAAAATGATTTTATATTAGGGTTCGACGCGAAAAAGGAAAATCATGGAGCTCAGTTCGAAGAAGCGTCGAACTCAGCTCGACGATTTGGGCTGCAGAAGGAATCTGAAGAGACGTCAATATCGTCGATCTCCGTTCGACGATGTTGAAAAGCGTCGAGCTCCGCTCGACGGCCTCTGAACAGAAGGAGAAAAAGCCTAGATCTAGCGAAGACTCTGAACTCAGATCGACGACCTCGGGAACGTCGATCTTTGGTCGACGATTTTTGGAAAATTGTCGATCTTCGTTCGACGATTTCTAGGAAAACGTCGAGCGCAGTTCAGAGACAAAACTTGTTCTACAGACACAAAAAGAATTGATTTTTAGCCTAGTCTTGGTCTGTTTTAGCTTTTCAAAAACTTGTACTTTAGTTTAGGCTTCCTCCATCTAACATGCCTAACTGATTTAGGAAGAAGCTGTGTTTCTTTTCATCCAAAGGCTTGGTGAAAATATCTCCCCTTTGCAAATCAGTTGGGATATATTGAAGTTCAATTTTATTTTTCTCTACATTATCTCTCAGAAAGTGATGCCTAATTTCTATGTGTTTTGTCCTACTATGGAGGACTGGATTTTGTGCTATAGAGATAGCACTAGTATTATCACAGAAAATTTTTGACTTCTCTAAGTTGTAACCATAGTCTAGAAGCTGATTTTGTATCCACAATATTTGTGAGCAACAACTGCCTGCAGCCATATACTCAGCTTCAGCAGTTGAAGTTGACACAGATATTTGTTTCTTACAAAACCAAGAGACAAGTCTATCACCAAGGAACTGACAAGTTCCACTAGTGCTTTTCCTGTCTATTCTGCATCCAGCATAATCAGCATCTGAAAATCCAGTTAAATCAAATGTTTAATCTTTTGGATACCAGAGACCTAGATTTGGACAACTTTTAACATACCTAAGAATCCTCTTAACTAAGATTAAGTGTGACTCTCTAGGGCTAACTTGGAATCTAGCACAAATACATGTAGCAAACATTATATCAGGCCTACTAGCTGTAAGGTACAATAAAGAGCCAATTATTGCTCTATATGTTGTCTGATCAACAGGTTTCCCATGTTCATCAGCATCTATTACAGCATTTGAGGGCATGGGTGTTTTCATACATGATGCATCAGACATACCAAATTTCTTAACCAATTCTTTTGCATACTTGGTTTGAGAAATAAATATGCCTTCAACATGTTGCTTGACTTGCAGTCCTAAGAAGAAGGATAGCTCACCCATGATACTCATTTCAAATTTAGAATGCATAAGCTTGGAAAACTTTTTGCACAAGTTTGAATCAGTAGAACCAAATATAATGTCATCTACATAAATTTGCACTAGTAGGGTATGGGACTTATGGGTTCTAATAAAAAGAGTTTGGTCTACTCTCCCCCTAACAAAATCATTTTCCAGAAGAAAGCATGCTAGGGTCTCATACCATGTTCTAGGAGCTTGCTTGAGACCATATAATGCTTTATGCAATTTGTAAACATAATCAGGGTGAGTTAGAGAGATAAAACCTGGAGGTTGTCTAACATAGACTTCCTCTTTAATGTCCTCATTGAGAAATGCACTCTTTACATCCATTTGGTACACTTTGAAACCTTTGTGAGCAGCATAGGCTAGGAATATTCTGATGGCTTCTAACCTTGCAACTGGTGCAAAGGTCTGATCATAGTCTATTCCTTCTTGTTGAGAGTACCCTTGAGCAACTAGCCTTGCCTTGTTTCTGACTATAACTCCTTGATCATCCAGCTTGTTCCTGAATACCCACTTTGTTCCAACAATGGGATGATCCTTTGGCTTAGGCACTAGTTCCCAAACCTTGTTCCTTTCAAATTGATGCAACTCCTCTTGCATTGCAATGATCCAGTGTGGATCTTGCTCTGCATCTTGAATGGATTGAGGCTCAATTTGAGAGAGGAAGCAAGTGTGCATCAGGTTCTGGTTGACCTGATTTCTAGTTTGCACACCAGCTGAGATGTCTCCAATTACTTGAGAGATTGGATGGTTTCTTGTTGTTACTAGATCAACAGGGGGTGTTGATGGTTCACCAACCTGTGTTGTTGTTTCCTCTTGTGGAACAACAACTGGCTCTTCAAGGTGATTTTCTTCCAGATGTTGAACTTCTTCTTCATCATCACTGCTCTCATTCTTTTCAGCAACTTGCAATTTGTTCAAGTCTTCAGCTAGAGAATGTACCTGCAAAGGTTCTATGGTAGAAGCATTCTTCTCCTTGAAAGACAGGTTAGCTTCATCAAAAATAATATGAACAGATTCTTCAATTTTATAGGAAGATTTATTATAAACCCTATAGGCCTTGCTGATCATGGAGTATCCCAGAAACACTCCTTCATCAGCTTTAGCTTGGAATTTTGCTAGATATTTCTTGTCATTATTATGAATAAAACAAGTGCAACCAAAAACTTTAAAATAGCCTATTTTAGGATTCTTCCCTTTGAGCAATTCATAGGGAGTCTTGCCCTTCAGTTTGTGTATCAGGCTTCTGTTCAACATATAGTTGGAGGTGTTCACTGCCTCAGCCCAAAAGGATAGAGGTAGGTGAGCATCTGCCAATAATGTAGTTGCAGATTCAATGAGTGTTCTATTTTTCCTTTCAGCTACCCCATTTTGTTGAGGAGTTCTAGGAGCTGAGAAAGTGTGCCTGATCCCTTCACTTTGACAGAACTCTTGCATGAGAAGAGAATCAAACTCTGTCCCATGATCACTTCTGATCAGGGCAATGTGAGTGTTGAACTCAATCTGAATGCATTTGAGAAAATCTGTCAAACACTTGAAGTTATCAGACTTCTTCCTCAGAAAGAATACCCAAGTGAATCTTGAGAAGTCATCTACAACCACTAAAGTATAGGATTTCCCTCCTAGGCTTTGTACATATATGGGTCCAAAAAGATCCATGTGCAACAGGTACAAAATCCTAGGTGAATCACTCTTATTAATTGATTTAAAACTATTTTTAGTTTGCTTGCCTAATTGACAAGCCTTGCAAAGTCCTTCCTTCTTGTAGGGACCAGAAGGTAGTCCTCTAACAAGGTTGTCTTTGGATAGCCTAGCAATGGTTCTAAGGTTAATATGCCCTAGTCTCTTATGCCATAAAATATTAGATTTTGAAATGAAATTGAACAGGCAAATATCTACTACAGGTGAATGAAAATCCACTAAGTAAATGTTACCTCTTCTGTTACCTGTCAACACAGTTGTGTTGTCCTCTGACTTGACCTTGCATATGGCTTTGTTGAATGTCACTTGATATCCTTCATCACACAGTTGACTGATACTTATCAAGTTGTGCTTGAGTCCTTCAACATATGCCACCTTCTTGAAAGTGACTGGGCCAATTTGGACTGCACCATATCCTTTTGTAGTTCCAAAGCTTGAGTCTCCAAAAATTACTTTGGGTCCAAGCTTGGCTTTGAAGGAAGTGAAGTTGTCCTTGTCCCCTGTCATGTGCTTTGAGCACCCACTATCCAGATACCATTGATGGTTTGATGCTGGATAGGTCTTCACCTGCACAAGAAACAGCTTATTTGTTTTTGACCCAATTAACCTTGGGCCTAGGTTGATATCCCTTGAATTCTGAAATAAAAGACATCCCAGGTTGATCCTTATAACCTTCAGGATGGTATCTCCTAGGAGGTACTATCCATTCATTATAGGGATTAAAGCCTTGGGATGTGGGACTTCTAGGATTGAATCTAGATGTGTCATTGAAGGAATGTTCACAGTCCTGATTTCTGTTCGACGATCGTCGAGCTGAGGTCGACGATCTTGGGTCAGATCGTCGATCTCTGTTTGAAGATCGATTATACTGAAGTTCAGAGTTTGGATATCGTCGAGCTGAGGTCGACGATCTGTGGTTAGATCGTCGAGCTCTGTTCGACGATCGTCGAGCTCTGCTCGACGCCATCTGTTGAACTGAATTTTTCTCTGACAGATCTGCATTCTTCCTAGCTACCTCTATTACTCCCTTTCCTTTGTCAGAGACAAATTTGATTGGAGTTGATAATATTATAGGTTGGCTGGATGAGGCAACCAAGCCCAGTGTGCTATTAAATCTAGAGTTCACTGTGCTTGTGATGTCCATCAGTCTGATACTTCTCCCATTTAGGGATTCTTCAAACTTTTTGGCCTTTGATAGTTCACTTTTCAGTGAAGCTATCTCCTCCCTACAGCATTCTAACTCCTCAGAGAGTTTGAGGTTCTTTGAGTTTAGGACACTATGCTCAGATAATTGATTCCTGAGAGAGATTATCTCCTTCTCAGATTTTAATAAATCTAGGCATAGTGTCTTAAATTCATTTTTGAAGTCCTCAGAATTAAAATCAAAAGAGTTGATTACCTGATCTTCATCTGGTTGAGTTTCTGAATCTGATTCTGATTCTTCATCAGAGTTTTGCTGTGAGGCATTGATAGCCATCATGCAAAATTCTTTTTCATCTGCATTATCCTCATCATCACTGGAACTGGATGAGGCTTCAGATTCCTCTTCAGTCTCACTCCATGTCTCAGCAACAAAGCCCTTCCTTGTATGTTTGTTCTTGCTGGAGGAGGCTTTGTCTGAGCTGTTCTTCTTGTAATCCTTTTCTTTTCTTCTTTCTCTTCTTTCCTTCTTGTCCTTATTCTTGTTTTCTGGACAGTCAGGCACAATGTGGCCTGGTTTCCTGCAACCAAAGCATATAATTTCTTTATTGTTATTTGATTTATCATACCTTGGTTTATCATGACCCTTGTATGGTCTCTTTCTGAAGTCTTTTCTGGCCATCTTGTAGAATCTTTTGGCAAGTAGACTTATGAGCTCATCATTTCCTGTAGCTTTATCTTCAGGCTCCTCTTCTGCAGCTTTTAAGGCTATGGTCTTTTCTTTCCTTGTGGCTGGAGAAGTAACCTTTTGTTCTTCTTCTCTATTTTTAATGAGCAGCTCATAGGATTTGAGCTTGCCCAGGAGAGCTTCAGTGGTAATCTCATTTAGACTTCTGGCATCTTTGATTGGCCAGATTCTTGAATCCCAAGTGCTGGGGAAGCACATCAGGATTTTGTCATTCAGCTCAGTCAGTGAGATTTCTTTGTCCAGGGTTTTTAACTCATTAACAATTAGACTTAGTCTATTATACATGTCAGCCACTGATTCAGCTTCTCCCTTTTTGAAGTTCTCATATTGGCTTATCAGATGAGATCTTCTATCTTTCCTTTCATCAGCAGACCCTGAGACAATTTCAGAGAGCTTGTCCCAAATTCCTTTGGCTGAGTTGCAGTCAGCTACTTTCTGAAATATCTCATCAGACATTGTCTGAGCTAAGATGTTCATGGCCTTTGCATCTGCAGTTTTCCATTTCTTTATGTCTGCATCTGTTCCTGAGGGAGGTGGAACAGCATTTGTGCTTGAGCTTGCTGGTGGACTTGGACAAACTGTCAAGACAGAATTGAAAATATCTTCATCAATAGAATTCATGTATAATCTAATCCTTGCCTTCCAGAGTGCAAACTTGGAAAGGTTGCACACTGGTGGTCTGGTGCTTGCATAATCTTTGTTCTGTGCCATGTCTTTAAATAAATAGATAGATGTATAGAAAATAATCCTCTTAAGAGATTGATCTTATCAAGGATCTTTTGGTTCAGGTGTTAGCCTGTATGAGCAACCAAACTCCCTCTGATACCAATTGAAAGTGAGGGTAAGATCTATCTCAACTCTAGAGGGGGGGTGAATAGAGTATTTTAAAATAATTTTTCACAGTTGAAATAAACAGCACATATAAAATTCAATTTATGATATAGTGTAAAGTGCTAGTAAGAAGTTAAAAACCAAGAGGTAAACAGCACATCACACAGCAAACAAATCACACAAACAAACCAGAAGATACAAGGAAATATAGTGGTTCCCCAAAAACCTGGGTACATCCACTCTTCTACCACCCTTGGTAGGAATCCACTCAGAATGAGTTGATCAGGTGTCTTGACACCAATGAGCTTTTGATAAGGTGCTCAAAAACCAAAACTGGATTTTTTGATAAGGTGTCTTGCCACCACTGAGTTTTGACAAGGCTCTCAGTACCAGACAGAACTTTTGAAGGGAGTTCAAGAACCCTTTACAGCAGGAAAAAGAAAAAGGTAAAGAGGTGAGGTTGTCTTCTCTGTTCTCAAATCAAATGAGAGAAGACTAGTGGATCTTTTGTTGTCAAGGCTCCCCCTGAGATGTTGAGTGAATCAGGAATGGAAGCTTTGCTCTAGGGTGATAGGTCTTCAGATCTTTAGATCTCCAGCAAAGAATTGTTTCAGCAAAGTGGCTGAAAGATGAGGTGTCTGGAGTTCTTTGAGATGAGGCTTTGATCACTTTTCTGTAAGCAAGAGGATGGTTATCTTTCACAGCTTAATTCTTCTTGTTCTTCTATAACAGTCTGTGTCTCTTGATTCTATCGTGTATTGACTCTGGATTAATTCTCTTTTAGAGTAGTGGTGGAGAAGATGATCTTATTCTCTGAATATAATTCTTCCAAGATAGCCGTTATCAGACATTAAATGCCTTCCATAAAGGATTTGTCTTCTAGAGGAAAGTCCAATGAAACATTCCTGAATAATTCCTTGAAACTTGTTCCAGAATAAATGAAAACGGCTGGCAAATCTTCTTGAAATTAAATGCTGAGAAAAAAAACATTCCAAAGACCGGCAGCATTTGAATCCTTAAGAACGTCGATCTCTCAAAATAAACGTCGATCTGAGCTCCACGATCGTCGACCAGAGCTCAGAGAAGGAATAGATCATTCTAACAGAAAACGTCGATCTGAACTCGAAGATCGTCGACCTGAGCTCAGAGATATTGAAGATAAGCAGTAGACAGAAAACTTCAATCTGAGATCGACTATCGAAGTTCTTGGTCTGGCAGAAATAGTCGATCTGATTAAGACAGAGATCGTTGACCTAGACTTGAACAGAAAACGTCGACCTGAAGCAAACAGAGATCGTCGACCTGAACTTTCCCAGAAATAGTCGACCCAAGCACAGCCAGAGATCGTCGACCAAAGCTCGACGGTCGTCGGACTGAAGCTCGACGATAGTCGACCGAAGCCAGCAACAAGCAGAATGCTGAGGACATAAGTAGTCGACCTAAGCTCGACGATCGTAGACCTGAGCTCGACGATAGTCGACCGTCGTTCGACTATTTTTATCTCTTTACTTAGCTTGAAATCCTGAGCTTGAATGGTCCTTGGGGGCAGCTTCAAACCTAAGTTCTAAGCCCTAGACTCATTCTAATGTTGACCTTTACCCTATACAACTAGGTCAACCCGGTTTCCTAAGAGAAACATAGTGATCCTTGCCCAAATTAGTAATAGGGTGTTCCAACAAGATCAATGTCAGTCTATAGTGGGTCATGAACACATGACCATACAATGTAATCCCTCACAGTGTGATCCAAGGTGTTGACTCATGTGTAGCCTCTCTATTAGGAGACACTTCATATTCAAGCACTTGGACCATGGAATGAAGATTGGATTCTTGAAGAGAAAAATTTTCTAAGTTCTAAAATTTCTCTAAATCCACTTCTCGAGAAGTCTACTATAGTTCTCAAGAAATATAGTTCGCAGTATTCTAGAAGTTCACTTAGTTCTCGAAAAGCCTAGACTAGTTATCGTGAAACATCATTATAGTTCTCGAGAAGCTTAGTCTAAGTTCTCGAGAAGTCACAGCCTATACTTCTCGAGTAGCCAGAGACAGCCGTGAAAATCTTCTAAGTCCATCTCTCGAGAAGCTAGTTACAGTTCTCGAGAACTTAGCTTTTAGTTCTCGAGATGTCAGCTTAGTTTTCGAGTACAAGTTTTAGCTTTCGAGTAATGTTATTTTAGTTCTCGAGAAGTGAAATTTCGTTCTTGAGTTGACTTAACGCTTATCTCTCGAGTACTATCTTAAGTCTAGAAAGCTTAGCTCTCGAGAAATCAGCTTGGTTCTCGAGAACTCATTCATACTTCTCGAGAACTGCAGTTTATTTTTTTCAGAAAATTTACTTAAGTCCAGATCGATGGGATTTTCAAATGACTTGACGTGATTGGTCCACGTGTCGTCATTAATGTTAATTCTAACCGTTAGGGGAAATCCTATATAATGTCTTTTCATCAAGAGAAACCCTAAGCGGAATCCGTACTCTCTATAATTCTGAATCGGCCGTCTCTCTCTAAGAACGAACTTACAGAAGCCGCCGTCGCCGCTCACTTTGAAGATCTACACGACTATTTTCGATCAAGTTAGACTTGTTGTTCAAGGAATCTTCATCTTTTCCTTGATCGAGTAGGTCCTAAGTTTCTAAAATCAGATCTACAGAGGTTCTTCTGCCACAAATTCTGAAAAAGCCGCCAAGTTCAGTAGAAGACCTAGAGTTAAATATTTCCAGATCTGAGACAAATCTTTGTTTTTATTTCATATCTCTTTGTAATTTTGTAGGAGATTATTCTCCGAGTGTAGGAGCGTTGTTCTCCGAGTTGTAGGAAGTTTTCATCTTTCGAGTGTAGATCCCTTTGGATCAAGATTGTAGGAACTTGGTTCTGAGACGTAGGATTGGTTTTCTATCCGAGATAGTGGAGTAGCCAAGTCTAGCGATTTATTAGACCAGTGAGGGAAAGTGGACGTACCCAAGGTTGGGGAACCACTATAAATCTTCTTGTCGTCTGTGATTTCTCGATTGTTTTTGTGCAAGTTCATTAAATTTTTTATTTCGCAAATAGGCACACATTTCACCTATTCACCCCCATCTAGATGATTTAGGTAGACAACTTAACACTTTCAGATAGACCTCATTGTAACACCCCCATCCATCACGTAGCATATAATAGAAGATCCATCTTGGGCCCGATGCCATAGACTACGGATAGATGAAGGAGTTACTAAATTGAAACCATAAACCAATATTTTACATCCTGACACAGAGTGCAATCTAGCGGAAGTAATTTAAAGGTTATAAATAGAACCCAACAACAACATGAATGTCCACTATCACAACTAGGAATGTAAAATAAATACACAAATAAGGTCTTGGCCTAAAGGCCTTACAATGTTCAACTTGAATTAAAATGTGTTACATACTTCGGTAGCCAGGCCGACCATACATGAATGATAAAATGACACAAGTATTTTCTTTGGCATTTAAGGTCAAGCATAGCATTTCTGGGCTCCAGCCCGCTACTTCCCACTTGTCACAGCAGCACCTGCACGCAACATTCCACCGCACTGTGTCAAACAAAGCAATGGTCAGCATTAGCTGGCCAAATTATAATGACCCCACCCCTCACTCGGGGTGGCGGTGCTCCTTCCCTGCAGGCATTAGTATAAACTCATATTGGAAATCAAAACGTGCAACTTAAGTACCATTAGCCACATATGTTGGCGTAAATGCCCAATGCCCCGTGCTCTTAGGCACACTCATGGAGCACTGGACCTCAAAGGCCGCACCACTGTTCTCTGTGACGATTAACAAGGTTTGAGCTTGTATTATCACAAAGGCCAAGGCCAAAGATAATGCCTCATTGCTACGGCAAGTCATATGATTTACACATTGACCAGTCCAAGTCGACTGGCAAAGGGGATGGTACAGTTCAGCCATATCCCGTGCTCAAATCGTCTGGCTCGCAGGCCTGACGCAGTTCAGCATCCCCTTTCCCTTTTCCGCATGATCCATAACTCTGTAAGGATCCTAGGCTAGCATACATGGCTACCAATGCTTAGCAATTTAAGCTCACGCTCAATCAAAATATAGCCCCCAGATCTCCCAGAGACAGACTTCACAAACAATACATAGCTTACTAGAAGTTATCGTCGACAATAGAACTACTGTCGCGTGGTAGCGGACAGACTATCGATTCTTCCCCTTTTTCGGTTTTTTTCCTAGAGACTACCCCAAATACTCTCAATGCAGTCATCTGCACACCCGTGACTCCGAAATTCTACACGACTACCACAGAGTCTTCTCCGGCCTACAAAACATAGAAACATCACCAATCTAGACCAACCCGTCCGAATGGGCTTCACACAGCAATCCTATTTCGTACTTCGATTCTGGATCTAAATACAATACTACGAGGATACACGGATCTACTCGTCGAGAGAACCACATTCACATGTTTGTGGAGTATCTACCCTCTTATGCCAAAAGAAACGACTTCACATGTCCAAGGAAGAGGATCGTTACCCTCTATGTATGCTTTGGCTCCATGGGATAAATCTGGACGGTTGAAAATGACCGCTCTGACCTTACTTCCGCAAATCCAAACTCGCCTTGCGAATCCAAGACCCAAAACACGAACGGAGGCAAGAACCCTCATTCTCGGCATTGTTTTTCCTCCTCCATAAAACTAAACGAAGATCTCCAACTCCAGAATAATGAAGAGGAAACGGCCAAACAAGGCATATAAATAAAGCTACCACCGGGCGGTAACTCGCTACCTGCTGCACGGTACCGCCTCGTTTCATGTGAAAATGCCCAGGCCATCAAATTATAGGCCGACATGTTCCCACGCCGTTACGGTTTCACTATCGTCGCGTGATAGGATGTTAATGCCTTGCGATAGTCATCGTCGGTTATAACACGACACCCTCTGCTATTGTCGCGTGTTGTCTGCTACTGCCGCGTGGTTGGATCCCGAGAGCCTCGTCAATTTAATTGCCTTAGATATTGCCTGTGGTATCACTATCAGCGCACGATAGCTTCCTGAGAGCTCTGCCAGTTTAATTTCTTAGCTACTGCCGCACGGTATAGTAGGCGTTGAGTCACCTCGCCTCACTCAATGCTCTCACCGCTAACCCTAGAGCTACCGTCGCGCGGTAACTACTTACTATCGGGCCATAACTTCCAGAAGCCATTTCCTGCTTTAAGAAAATTAAGACAAGAAGGAAACTAAAGAATTTAATCAATATTAAACTGTGTACCTCAATTGAATAGCTCGGGGAATTCCGACTTCATGGTTTGCTACCGCTCCCATGAGAGCTCCTCTCGACCACAATTATCTCATCGGACCTTGACCATCTTGATCACATTATTACGAACTCATTTGACTTCTACATCCTCAATTTGGATGGGCTTGACCCTCGTTGTCAACCCACTATCAACCGGTACTTGATCTGCAACAATCACTTGCGTAGGCTCTTGCACTACCTTTTGCAAAACTGATATGTGGAAAACATCGTGTAGACCACTCAATTCCGTTTAAACTTCAACCGATATGTAGCTTCTCAAATACGCTCTAGTATCTCAAACGGCCCAAGATATCTCAGACTAAGCTTTTTCAAGCGTCGAACCCTTGAGACACCCTTGAAAAGCTTAAGTTTCAAATATGCTCAATCGCCTACAGCGAACTCAACGTTCCTGTACTTGGAGTTATAACACTTAGCCTGCCTATCCTGAGCAATCAGCAACCGCTCACAGATTGTTTGCACAACCAAAGTCTCATCATCGACTTCCTTCCACTTATACAACTTTGACTCGCCCGTCTCCAACCAAGACAATGGAGTACGACACTTCCTACCATATAGGTCTTCGAAGGGCACCATTTGAATGCTCGCTTAGTGGCTATTATTATAAGCATACTCAATAATATATAAGAGATCTTCCTACCTCTTACCGAAATTCAGGGCAAACATGCGAAGCATGTCCTCCATCGTCCTGTTGAACCTCTCAGTCTGACCATCCATCTGCAAATGAAAGTCTATACTGAACTTCAGCTTGGTCCCCAACTATTAATGCACCAACCTCCAGTCATTGGATGTGAAACGCCCATCTCGGTCACTCACGATGCTATGGGGCACACAGTGTAGTCGTACAATGTTTTTTACATACAACTTTGCCAGTTTCTCAAATGAATCATGTAACAACCCAACCCGTTAGATAACATATAATATAAGGTCCGGCTGGGGCCCCACATTATATGCCACAAACAGACGGTGAGGTCAAAGGTTAATACCAAAATATTATCGCACCCTAACCCAGAGCATTCTAGCAGAAGTTTAAAGTTTGCAAGAACTCATCCAATGAATGTCCACCACTAATAATAAAGAACCCATTTATATATAGATAACACCAGGAATGTTTACAACTCAAACGCTCATGGCCTTACAAGTTACTCTTTACAACATATGATTTCATACTTCGGTACACAGGCCGGCCACACATGAAATCCAAAGCTTCGCACGGCCTTCGGGGCCCTACCAGCAACAGTAGCAAGGGCTTCCACCCACTCATTCCAATCAACCCGCAAAACCTGCATAGGAACGTCCACCCCAAGGGTGATAAACAAAGAAACAGTCAGCATTCAACTGACCTATTATAATGACCCTACCCCTTACCTAGGGCATTGGTTCCTTCCCTGCATGAAATACAATCACAACACATATATATCTTCCATAATCACATCACAAATGCTGGCCTTCATGCCAGATGCTCCGTGCACTCAGGGCACGCTTATGGTGTACCAGTACATCCTTACACCACCAATTAGAGGTGTGTACTTGTTGGTCCGGCATAAGCCTCCAAACACATGTTGAAGACCTCATGCACCCGTCTCACTCAGAGGCACGCACCTCATGAAAACCGTGAGCACTATCAGTTTACCTACCCTAGTAGTGTAACATGCCTAGGGAAATCGCCCCACTGCATTGCCACCAATCGATCGCTCACCTGATCCTACCACTGAACTTGTTGGGTGGCCTACCCACTTAGAGGTTCTTAACTTGTTGGTCATGGGCATAATCCGCCAAACCCCTGTTGGAGACCTCTCGTACCCATCCCACTCAGAGGTACTCTCTCACAACAATCCTACCACAGAACTTGTTGGGTGACCCACCCACTCAGAGGTTCTCATATCCATCTCTCAACACAGGCACATAGTGCCACATTCCAATCCATCAACCAGCTCGTGTCGAGCAACCAACCAAAGGAGCTATACAAAGCATCCTTCTCAAAATTCACAATCGTCCTCACAATCTCCGTAAGCTAATCAATTTATACACGGAGTCTTCTCTGGTTCGCAGCATCACCAATCTAGACATCCATCCAGATGGGCTTCACACAGCATGCCTATTCCGTACTACACACTTCCGGATCTAAATGCAGACTCGATCACTGGAATCGCTTACGTTATCCACCTCTTGGTGGAGGATCCCATGCACATGCATAAAGTAGGACTTCACTTATCCAAGAAGGAGATCGTTACCCTTGATAATCGCTTCGAAGCCATGGAGAAACTAGCCAGATGGTAATCACTGCGATGGCCTTGCCTCCACAATGCTGAACTCGGCTCTCAATTTGGACCGCTAAAGCTCAACCGACAGCCGGAAAGCTTCTCCTTTCCTCCTTTAAGCTCTCCTCTCTCTCCACTCTTTAGAAAGAGAATGGTCAAGGATTAAATGACAACTTCATGCCAATCCCGTAGTTAAACCCAGCTGGGAATACCTTGGATCATTTGATCTAGGATGAGGGAAACGAATGGCCACATATCGGCTGAAAATTCAACTTTTTTTGCTGACACGGCCTGTGACACACCCGTGTCACAGACCGTGTACTGTAAGCGGTACTCGAACCGACTCACCCAGACCATAACACGGGCCGAGACACGACCGTGTCAAACCCTTGACACGCCCGTGTCAGTAAGTACACGCCCCTATTGAGGGGAAGGTCCTTAACTCAACACAGGACTGCCAACCCGAGAAGAATACGGCTAAGGCACACGCCCGTGTCCTTGGTCGTGTGCCAAACACGCCCCTGTGATACATCCGTGTCACAGGCCGTGTGCCACACCCAACGCCACTCAATGCCACCCGATTACAACCCTTGCAGGACATGGCCTAGGACACGCCCGTGTCCCAGGCCTTGTCGCCTCTCAACTCTTGTGGACTTAGTGTTCGTCAAGCTCTCGCGACATAGCCGAGTACCCAGAGCTGGACAAGCCCTGGGACACGCCCGTGTCCCAGGCCGTGTAACCCAGCCTGAACTCCAAATTGACATTTGGGGTGTTACAATCCTCCCCTCCTTATAGAAATTTCGTCCTGAAATTTAGCGCAATACAGATAGCAAGAAAACCACTCTGTTTCAATAGAGAAAAAGACGATCCGGGTTGCAAGCTCAGAGGTTGCAGCTTGTCTCGCCCTATGGCATCTCACCAACACAAGTGTTTTCACAAACACTACTACATACAATATGTACAACACAAAAGCAATAAAGTGCACACTCCACTTTATTTCCGCTCATCCGCGTCTCTCAGCATTCGCTTGGCGGCCTCCGTTAACTCCAAATTATGCACGCGATTAGGCTGCTCTTCACGATTCGAGTTTTGCGGGTCCTGCAACTAGAGAGTATACATTCGAGGCTGCGCCCGAGAAGCATATGACTCTGCCACGGCCTTTCCCTTTTCCTCATAGGACGCACCATACTTTTTATCACCCTTCGAGGCGCCACTCCAACAATCTCGGGCGATATGCCCCTGCTTCCCACAGTTAAAACACGTACGTGTCTCCACACGTCCTTGCCCGTATGCCCGAAGTAACATTAGACTGAGCTAGTTTAGCAGGACTGAACCGCTTCTTATCACGTTTCCTAAACTTCGATTATTCGAACTGTGAAACTTTAAACTCCAACTTTTCTGACGCCAAGTTATTTTTGTCCTGCACCCATTTCAAATCTTTCTCCAATGCACAGGATGTATCTACTAAGTCTTGGAATCCTTGGTTCACTGAACTCAGGAGGGCCAACCGCAGCTCATCACGAAGTCCCTCATATAACCTATTTTCCTTCCGCGCCTCCTCCATAAACGTCGACCCCGTATAATGCCCCAGCCTGGTGAACTCATGCGGGTAATCATTAACAGTCTTCTCACCCTGCACCAGACGTTGGAATTCATTCTCCATCGCAATTCTCTGCGATACTGGCAAATACTTTGCCCAAAACAATCTAGAGAATTCTTCCATCGAAATCTCTCCCATGCCTCTGCCTGCCAACTGGTGTATCTCGACCTCATCCCACCAAAGCCTCGCCTCTCCTTCCAGTAGCAAAGTGGCTAAAGTGACTTTCTTCCCATCTTCAATCCTGATCGCTGTTAGGATCCTCTTCACTCTTGAGAGCCAATCCTCCGCCTGCATTGGGGAATTCGCCCCGACAAACATAGGTGGATGAAAATCCATAAACCTCTTAAGTTGCTCGTTCGCTTCTTTCTCATCAATCCGAGCTTCAACACGCTCTTGCCTCGCCCTAACCCGTACTGGCTCCACTGCAGGCCTTGCCTGCCCAATAGGTTTTGCTTGAATCATGGGAAATACCACCTCCACAACTAGGCGTATTGTTTCCACAGAAGGAGGAGGTGTCGGTACCTCAGCTAGTGTCGCACTCTCATCCGAACGTTAGGGCTCCGACTGCCCAGAAACATTCCATGTCACCTAAACCTGAACAAGACATCAATAACCTCCAATCCAATATGGCAAACATGACCAAACCCTCATATTCCCAGTGGACATTCTTGAGTTCATTTACATTAAAATGGTTCGCACGTACACGTGCTCGCCACCCGAAAAAAGAATTCGGCCACGAATTCGAAAGAAGAAAACAGACGGGCCTCTGATACCAAAATGTAACAACCTGACCCATTAGATAACATGTAATAGAAGGTCCGGCCGGGGCCCCATAGGCACAACCCAACTTGACGATCGCTTCAGAGCCATGGACAAACTAGTCAGATGGTAATCACCACGACGGCCTTGCCTCCACAATGATGAACTCGGCTCTCGATTCGGACCGCTGAAGCTCCACCGGCAGCCAAAAAGCTTCTCCTTTCCTCCTCCAAGCTCTCCTCTCTCTCTTCTCTTTAGAAAGAGAATGGCCAAGGATTGAATGAAAACTTCATGACAATCTCGGAGTTAAACACAGCTGGGAATACCCTGGACTATTAGATCTAGGATGAGGGAAACGAATGGCCACAAATAGGCTGAAAAGTCAACTTTTTTGGCTGACATGGCCTGTAACACGCCCGTGTCACAAGTCGTGTACTACAAGCGAAACACGAACCGACTCACCCAGACAAGAACACGGGCCGAGACACGCCCGTGTCAAACCCAGGACACACCCGTGTCAGTAAGTACACGCTCGTGTTGAGGGGCGTGTCACTCACTCAATACAGGACTGCCAACCCGAGAAGAACACGGCTAAGGCACACACCCGTGTCCTTGGTCGTGTGCCAAACACGCCCCTATGATACGCCCATGTCACAGGCCTTGTTCCATACTCAACGCCACTCAACGTCGCCCGATTACAACCCGAGCAGGACACGGCCTGGGACACGCCCGTGTCCCAGGCCGTGTTGCCTCTCAATGCTTGTGGACTTAGTGTTCGTTGAGCTCTAACGACACAGCCGAGTACCCAGAGATGCACATGCCCTGGGATACGCCCGTGTTCCAGGCCGTGTCACCCAGCCTGAAATCCAAATTGACATTTGGGGTGTTATAATTTTCCTTCCTATTTGGGATGAAGTGAGATACTTTTGTCAAACAATCTACGACCACACAGATGGCGTCATTTCCCTTTTGCGATATCGGCAAACCATGCATGAAATCCATGGATATATCGTCAAACTTCCACTCCAGTATAGGCAAAGAATTCAAGAATCCTCCGGGCTTCTGGCACTCCACCTTCACAAAGGCGCACGTTTGACACCTTGCCACATAAAGTGCTACATCATTCTTCAGTCCCGTCAACTAGAACAACTTTTTCATATCTATGTACATCTTTTTGCTCCTTGGATGAATTGAGTACTTAGTATGATGAGCCTCATACATCAATTCCTCTCGTAGTTTGCCCACACTTGGGATGTAAAAATGACTGTCCTTCCACAATAACAAATCATCGACAGTAAATTGGGCATTTGACGCATCCAATGCCTCAGCCATTAACCGCTTCAAGTTATCATCCAACTCCAAAGCCTGCAAAATCTGATCAGCCAGGTCATACTGCACCTCGGTCCAGTTCAGCTGAGATTGAACACTAGACCTCTTATCAACACAAGAGATCTCCAAGGCTTCCAATTCTCGAACCAAACGGTCGTCATGCTTTGACAACCAATTGGCCTGCGTAGGAGCCCTCTCGACTTAACACATCCGCAACTTCATTACCTTTCCCAGGAACGTAGTGTACCTTGAAGGTGTAGTGAAAGATTTGGTTTAAAGAGCTTAAACACCTATAGGGGGTGAATAGGTTCTAATCATTTTTAATAACTTAGGCAATTAACAAAGTTATACACAGCACAATTGTCACATAACAAAGAATAACAAAAATAGAAAATTCACAAGACAGCACACAATGGTTTATAATGGTTCTCCAATTTATGGGTACATCCACTCTCCACCTTTACCTATCTAGTAGAGAACTGGATTCAGCCAAACTTCATTCCACTATCTCAGATCCTCAGATCTTACAACTCAGAACCCAACTAGTTCCTATAGCTCAAACTTCTTTAAGTCCTATAACTCAGAATCTTCCCAAGACTCCTACCTCAGGAAACAACTCTACCTCAGCCTTTATCACCAGGCCTACAACTCAGACTTCTTCAAGTCCTACACCTCAGATTCTTCCCAAGAATCCTACCAAAGGAAACAGACCTACTTCAGCCTTTATCACCAGGCCTATAAATCAGACTTCTTCAAGTCCTACCTCAGGCTCTCAGCCCTGCCTCGGCCTTTATAAATTTAGGTCTTACAACTCAGATCTATATAAGATCTTACAAGGAAATAAATTGTTTAAAACAATAAATCTTCACCCTGATAGAAAGAGAATAGGGTGAAAGCTTCTTGATCAGTTCTTGATTGAAATGATTACTTTAGATCCAACCTTTCTTAGCTTCTTCAAAGCTTCTTGAATTTGTACCAAGTACGGTTGATCTTCAATTGGAGTTGGAGTTGATCTTCAATCCAGCTTCCTTCTTGAATTCAGAATCAGATCTGAATTTTTCATGTAGACTCTTCAGGATCTACCATCTTCTGAGTTTGTCTCTTGTTCCCCCTCTCTTGTTCATTTATTACCTCTGATTGTGATAGAATTGGTCTATATATAGAATCCATCCAAGGTTACTGGTTGATCCGGTTTATAACGGCCTTCCGACAGCTCTAATAGATGTCTCAGCTTTGTTACTTATGACAGGTTTCAAGTCTTCAGTCTTGACAATTGACTCCTCCTTGAACTTCTATCATAGCAGAGAACTTTCAGCATAACTCTTCATATGTGACGACACAAATAGACCATGTGTCGTCACAAATCTTGATGTCGACACAGCTCTTAATATGTCGACACAGTCATTCTTTAACTTCTCAACACAGCTTCTGTTAGATGTGTCGACACAATTACTTCTAGTCTTGACACAGCTTCTGTTGACAGATTTCTTGCGTGTGTGTCGACACAAGTCCTTTGTGTCGACACAAGCCTTCCAGTCTCAGTATAGTTATTGTTGACAGATTTCTTTAAGTGTGTGTCGACACAAGTCCTGTGTGTCGACACAAGCCTTCCAGTCTCAGTATAGCTATTGTTGATATATTTATTTGAGTGTGTGTCGATACAAGTTTTGTGTGTCGACACAACAACTTATGGTCTTGAACATAACTGGTGTTCAGTGTGTGTCGACACAAGTCCTGTATGTCGACATAACTGCTGCTGACAGAATTTCTTTGTGTCGACAAAAGTCTTATGTGTCGACACAATCTTGCTTATGGTGTCGACACATTTCCCCCACAAGTGTGGACACTTGTACTTAGAAAATTTTCCTGCATTTCTTTAACCTGCACATTGAAACTCAACATTCCATCAAATACACATTGATGTATATCATTGAGTTAAATGAGGCTTCTCCAAATCTGGTACACAGTTTCCAGTATACCCAACAATCTCCCCCTATTTGGAGAAGTAATAACCCTTAGTCCATGATATACACCACTTATAATAAAACAAAGAACAAGATATATATAATCATTTCATAGGAAGGGTGACTTATAAACACAAATAACATTTAATATCATCACAGAATATGATATAATTCATTAATCAGGAATAAGTGTTTGATTTACAAGATTGTTTAAAACAAAATTTACATAGTTCTATGTCTAGCCTATCTAACCCTAAGATTGATTAGAATCCTTGATAACTATTCCTTTGTCGGGATGAATCTTAGCTTGTACTTTGGATTTTGTGTCATCAGCTGGCTTCTTCCCTTTCAGATGTTTCTTTTTGAGCTCTTCTGCCTTGATCATCTGCCTTTCAAAGTAATGATAAGGCTTTGGGAAGTACTTTCTAGGCTCCACAAAGTTAGCAGGTAACTTCCCAGCTTTGATATTCCTTCTGAAATGTTGTAAGACATCTTGCTTTTTCTGATATTTACCCCATTCTTGTTCAGAGTACCATTTTCCTCTATCATGCATATTGTCTTTTACAGCTTTCCAGGTAGTAAGAATGATATTTCTGGAGGTTAGACTCTATTGCTCAAAATCAGGCTTTAATTTGCCTGTTCTCTGAATCTTTTCTTAGAAAGTTGAGACTCTTTCTGAGCATCCTTAGCAGCTTCAGACATTTCAACTTTTTCAATAATAACATTATGAGCCTCTTGTGGAGGGTTATACATTTTATGTACTTACTGATGTACTGCTTCAAAATCTGATGGAGGATAGATGACTTGTGCAACTTCCTGCTGAACCCCTTAGATGTGAGCAGGTGAAATACCAGATTCTGCAGTGTTATCATCATCACAAAGGGGTGGATATCCAAGAGTAGCTCTGATGGTATTATATACCAACTTACCATGATCAGAGCTAGCTTTGCCTAACACTCTCTCCCCCTTTATGACTTCTCTTGCCACATGATCTCTTAGATCATCATTCTAAAACCTTACCTGATCAGCCAGATAGTTTATGCCCTCTTTGTAGTATAGTCTGAATTTCTCCAGCTGATCAAAAATAGTCTTTTGGGATGCCTGAAGTGCTATTTGAACAGCAGCTAAATCTTCTTGTATTTGCCTGGATACTTCAGTTTTCAAATCAGTTGCAATACCTCCCAATTTTGTGAGAATTTCATCATGTGAGTCCTTGAGATTTTCATTCATTCTGAATTGATTTTCTAGAATATATCCTTATTTTTCTTCTATGTCAGCTATTGTAGTCTTCATTTCTTATTGTTGGGTGGACAGATATACTACAATATTACCTCCCTTATAGAAGCAATCTGTCATCTCTTTCTTATTCAAATTGACTTCAAATATGATAGATTTAATATCTTGAGCTAGCTGGAACTGTATTTATTTATGGGACTCATCCATATACTTTTCCAAAGCAAGCCTTTGCTCATCCAGTTTCACTTGCAGTTGCACCAATAGTGAACTGAAGTCCATTCCTAGAGCAGATGCTTGAGGCATTGTTTGTAAGGCTTTCTTATAGCCGGTGCTTCTTTTCCTGAGAGCCACCAGCTTCCTTTTCTTAGCCTTGGAATCTTCTTCATCATCAGAAGAATTTTATGAACTTTGTATATCCATAGTTTCCTTAGTACTAGAGGCATGCAGTGGTGTCTCCTCCTCAGTACTTTGCAGCTCTCCCTCAGTCCTTGCATCTTGGGGGTCAGGGAACAACTCTTCCAAAGTTACCTCCTGCTGCATTTGAACGGGTGGTATAATGTTCTCTTGTCAAATAAATGGTTCTCCCTGGACATCAAGATCATTGTCCAGGGTTTTCTCTAAGTTGGAGGAGTGGAAGTGCTCATCTTGATCAGGATCTAGCATATGCACATCATGTGCTTCTTTTTTAGTGATGAGTGTTACTGCATTGTTGATTTTTGATACTATGTCCATAACAGTATCAGTTGCAAACTCACTCTCTAGGGCAACTTTAGCAATACCTCCCCCTTGGGCTGGCTGCTGGGATTGTTCAGGTTCTTGAATAATTGTAATCTCAGTGTTGTCTCCCCCTAGAGTGGAGACCATCTGGTTTTCTAGTAGTTGAATGCTCTCCCCTTGGGCTTGAGCCTCTTTAGCTGGTTGTGGTGTAGATGATTTTCTTGGTTGTTCTTAATCTGAGCAGAAGATAACCTGCTCTTCAGAATCACTGGAAGATTCTGCTTCCAAGGTGGTTGTTTTGTTTTTCTTATATTTCTTCACTGGTTTCTGTGGAGTAGAAACATCTTTTGTCAAAAATCTATCCCATTTAGATAGTATTCTCAAATCCATTCTTCTCATGTGATTTATCTTGGTTCCTGAAGTTTGATTCATCACTTCTGGGATGGTGGAAGCCAGATACAAGCTCAATATCCAACCTAGATTAGGCTTCTTGGCACTTTCTTTGATCTTGTCAAAAATTACAGCTGACCAGTCTGTTTTCACTTTGAAGATAACTCTGGTCATGACTTTGAACATGTAGGCAGAGATCCTATCATTTCCTCCTATTTTACAGAGAATAACTTTTCCCATTATCTTAGATAGAAGCTTACCATGGGAATTCATTCCCTTCCTGGTTAGTGAAGATCCAATCTTTGTATTGGGATCCAGCCCACACCATTGGAGTGCATCCCTTATCATGGAGTATGCGATATCATCTTCTTCCGTAATCTTGGGTAGCTGAAGAGACTTTTGTATACTCTTTGGTGAGAGTTTTACTTGAGTACACTTAACAGAGGACTTTATCTTCTTTCTTTGAGAATCCATTGTTGCGGAAGAGTAAAATTCAAGAACTTCTTTCTTCCATATCCTTGAAGGTGCAGAGACCAAGTATTCTAATCCATTTTCTGTTATTAGTGTAATCACGCCCTTAATTTCTAGCGAGGCAGTCTCGAATGCCTTGCGTACCAGTTCACATCCTTCATTGATCTCGTCTTCCTATTGTAGCACCATTGGTGAAAGAGAGAGAAGAGAGTCGACGGGAGAATTTCTTGTCGACACAAAGTCTAGAGTCGAGAGTTCTGAAAGCATAGTCGGCCAGATTTTGTCTTCTCCTACTTATAGTATACTTATAAAAGGAAGGTCAAAAGACATACCTAACTAGGGATTTTACTTGGTCGACAAAATTTTACATATGTCGACATAGACGACCTAGGTCTCGACAGTACTTTGTAGGTGTCGACATGTTTATGTATCGACATACTTTTGCCTGTGTCGACATAGACTACTTAAGTCGAGACAGAGTATTGAGGGTGTTGATATGTCTATGTGTCGACACAAACTTTCTAACTTAGCCAAATTTCTTGAGAAATTTTGTGTTGACCTACCATCTCATTCTAGGTTCAACATACATAATTCAATTTTAAAATAATTGAATTTACTTTCATCCAGAGGTTTTGTAAATATATCAGCAATTCGATTGTTAGTGTTGACAAATTCTAGACATATGTCTTCTTTTTCAACATGATCTTCGATGAAGTGAAACTTGATTTCTGTATGCTTAATTCTGCTATGTGAGACAGGATTTCTAGAAATAGAAATAGCACTAGTAGAATCACAATATAATAGAATTCTACTTACGTTTATGTTGTATCCACAAAAATTAAGCACAGCAACTACCTGCAGCTATATACTCTGATTCAGCAGTGGAAAAAGCTACACTTGTTTGCTTTTTGCTGCTCCATGACACCAACCATCCACCTAGGTACTGACATGTTCCTGTGGTACTTTTCCTGTCTTCTTTGCAGCCTGCAAAGTCTGTATCTGAGAAACCTGTTAATAAGAAATCTCTATTCTTAGGGTACAAAAGACCTAGATTAGGTGTGCCCTTAAGATATCTCAAAATTCTCTTGACTGTAGTATAATGAGATTCCTTTGGGCAGGCTTGGTAACTAGCATAGACACTGTTGGGTCCGGCATTCCTTCACTTGACTCGCTGCACTTTGCTACTTATTTAAGAAATTAAGTAGCGCCCTCTCTAATAGTCCGAGCTTTTGGTGCAGTTGGGTATGCGCTTGATCATTCAATTGGTATCAGAGGAGGTCATGGGTTCAAGACCGGGGGGACGCTATTAAATCCTGATTTTTCCCTTCTACCTCTGTGGGTCCGGCGGGTCAGGTAAAACCGTGGACATGTGGTAACTCCACCTCTGAGCCATGTGGGCCATGTGGTAACCCCACCTCTGAGCCGACGGGTTGTGCTGGACGCCGGGGGGGTTGTTGGGTCTGGCGTTCCTTCACTTGACTCGTGGCGCTTTGCTACTTATTTAAGAAATTAAGTAGCGCCCTCTCCAACCGTCTGGGCTTTTGGTGCAGTTGGGTATGCGCTTGATCCTTCAGCCACATGTGGCATACATGTTGCCTGGTCTACTAGCAGTCAAGTAAAGTAGAAATCCAATTATCCCCATATACAAAGACTCATCAACAGGTTTTCCTGCCTCATCTTTGCCTATAGGCATACTTATCCCCATTGGATTTTTCATGGTGGAGGCTGACTCCATGCCATATTTCTTTATTAACTCCTTGGGGAACTTATACTGAGAAATGGACAATCCATCATAAGTCTATTGATGCATGGATTACGGCAAGTGCACCGGTCGCACAAGTAATAAAGTTTGGGAATAAATCCCCGAGTGTCGGTCTCTTGAGGAACACAGTAAGGGATGAGTTAATGTCGAGGAGGACTTGAGATTGAAGTCCTCGGGGCGAAGGTAACGATGGGGTTTTGATGGTTGCGGAAAATAAAATAAAAATCTAACAACTACTCCTATGCAACGCCGCTATGCGATGCTTCGCCAGGCGGGATGGAAGACTAGTCGGGCCGCAATGCACCGAATCGCTTGGCGGATGGGCGAGTAGGCAAGCGTATGAGGTGGTGAGAATGGCGGAATGAGGGTCGTGGGCACCTCTTCGCAACGCACGCCACTAGCAATTGCTAGTGCGGCAAGGGTGGATGGATGGTGGAATAATAAGGCGCACCTCAAGCAATAATAACAAAATCACACAAATCACATAGACATGACAAAGTGCAAGATCATTAACTACAATAAAGTATACTTCATCAATACAAAGAGTTAAACTAAGCTATCAAATACAAGAGGAGGAGGTGTGCGAATCGACCGAATCCGAAGCCTTATTGAGGGTTCACGGTTGGAATCCCGGGTTGTCAATCCGAGTCCAAGCTCGGTCCTCAACTGCGTCCGGGGTAGAGGAGGCTGTCACTCACTCCCAATGGACCCGTCTTCTTCGTTGAACTGACCCGTAGATTGCGGCTCCAGCTCCTCCTAACTTGATGGAGAAAGCTAGGTCAAAACTCCGCTTGAAGCTCTAGGATGAAGGAGGAGGCCGAGAGGATGCTCCGGCGTTGATTTGGCATTGAAAGCTTGCCCGGAGACCCTCCCTATGGTGGAGGATGAAGGGGGACGGAGGAAACCCTCGTCCGAGACGAAAAACGGCGGAAAATCGCGGATCTCGATCGGTCTCTCGAATAGGGCGAAACCTGCGCTATTTATAGAAAACAGAATTTAAACAGCGCGCACGATCACCGGCGCACGACCAATGGTCGTGCGCGATATAGTCAGTGATCGTGCGATATGGAGGCAGAAAAGTGGAAAAAGATATAATGACTGCGCACGACCGGCAGCGCACGAGCAGTGATCGTGCGCGGTATGGCTGGTGATCGTGCGATATGGCGGGACAGAACTTTCACAGGAGAGGTCATGACTGCGCACGACCGATGATCGTGCGCCAAAGAGGTCGATGGTCGTGCGTGGGTAAAAACGCACGACCACTGACTCCTTTGCCAAAAATGGTGAAAGTCCAATGCCGGACGCCCACACGATCCCAGAACCTGCAGGAAAACTGGACGGGATGTCGATCATGGCAGTCACAGACATAAATATAATGCACAGCAAAAGGGAAATACACACACGCAAAGAAATAGGCTAAAAGAGTGCACAAGACATGGAAAACCGTAGCGAACCAAAAGCAGTGCAAATGACGCTAAACGGAGTGCAAAGACAAGAAAATAAGCCTAGATGAGTCCAAAAATAGGTATATAAAGAGGACTCATCACACCCCCAGACTTAACCGTTTGCGCGTCCCGAGCAAACAAAACCTAAGCAGACGGGGAAAATGAACTAGCTAACAAAGAAATTGCAAAACGGAGTACCATGCGAAGTCGCATGCTCGCGTGCATAAAAATAAAGTAGAGGAAATTCTTAAGTATACAAAATATTTTATATTTTTCACAATGCGTAACAGAAATTTATTATTACTCAAAAGTGGAATCACGGTGAATCATCCGGTCCTACGCAGGGAGAAAGTAGGCAGGCCACTAAGGTGAGCATTGCCGAAGACCGGGGCTCAAGATTACCCCCAAAGGAATCCACCAATGTCGGAAACCATAAGCTTGCCCGTTCGCACTCTCTCCACGGCACTAGTCAACTCAAGCGCAAGTCCGTAGGACTTCGGGTAATAATGGGGCTTGGGTTACGGTGAGGAAAACAAGAATAAACATGAAGGGTATGCACCTAACCCAAATGAGCTAACGTACAAAACTAGTACCCGCTGCCCACAAAATAAATACGGGTGCACCACACCCCCAGACTTAACTTTTACTAAATGGGTGTGTGCACCGCCTACTCCAAATCCAAATCATCTCAAATAAAGATTTTCAATCAAACTTTTTCTTTCTCTTTCTCTTTTCTCTTTTTCTCTTTTTCAAATATTTTTCTTTTCAATATTTTCTTTTTCTTTTTACAAAATCAGCACATTTTTCTTTTGGGCACAACCACATATCACAAATACGAATCACCACATCACAACCCAACTTGAAAATACAAACTTTAAGCTCGACTTGGGTGTGCGACTAGGATCGGCTATGAGGCTTTGGCGAATATAGTGGAGCTGAATCAAAAAGAAGGGTAGGCACAAAGGGGCAGGCAAGGGCGATGTTAGGAATGGGTACAAAGCTCAACCGGGCCAAAAGGTGGCCTACATCACTCTCACGCTAGACTAACCGTGTACCAATGCTTCAAGAATAGCTTGGGGCAAGTTCTTAGCAACCGAGAAAGATAATCCTTCCTCCCAACTCAAGCAATACGAGTCTAGTGGCGGCTACACACATTCCTACGCTACCGTTTGATTCACGCCGGATTCACCAACTTTTGAGTAGAATAAACGAATTTACGCAGATAGAAAAATATAAACTATAAGCATACTGAAAAATTAAATCTACACAAATTTCTATACAAAACGAGAGCAGTTGACTAGAAACACAGCAAGGCCAACATTTTACTCCGTTGCACAATCCTAAACTAGCACATAAATTTTCCAAATCGAACAAAGATACAGGTTCAACTCGTGACACGCAAACCGCTAAGCTCGCGCTCATGTGGGTGCAGTGGTGTGCGATGCAATGAACATAAACAAAATAAAATACAAAAAGCTTCTAGCATGCAAAAGAAATGTGCACGTGCAAAAGGTAAACTGACTCTCCCCCAGACTTAAACTAAACAACACATCAAATGATAGAGAAATTTAAATCAAAAAGAGCTAAGGGAAGAGGTTACCCAATGCTCAGCTAGTGAGCATACCAGAAGACGCGTGAAAACTAGGAGCAGGCCCGCCATACGAAGAATCACAACCCCTCCAATGCGTAGTTTCCATGAATACCTGCAGGGGTGAGCTCCGCAAAAACAAAAGAGAAATATACAAAAAGAAAATACTAAACTAAGCTGACATAAAAAAGAAAAATGCAGAAAATGAAAGATAAGCACTGGGGTTATTGTCATCCCAGCACGACTTATTCAGCAAAAGAAAAGTTCTAGCTAATGGGCCTATGAAAAGAAAAGTGCACAGGCAACTGTCCTAATATCCGTGTCGGTAACGGGTACCGATACGGTGATAGCACAGTTACCCCTCTACTAGACAATAATACCTGCGACACACAGGTAGAGGAAATAGGAAGTAAGATGAGGAGGAGCACTGGTCCTCACTCATCTCACCACAAAACAAATCCTTGCCTAGCAAGGTATCATCCACCACAAGCTCGTTGGGGGCGAAGGTGTAGGTAGAGGCTTCAACTGCAAAAGGAGTAGGAAACTCCTCATGCACGCTGAGGCACTCGCCGACAACCTGAGCACAAGGCTCAATGTTAACCCAACTCACCTGCAGGGAGTCAACCCGCACAGGCGCAGAGGGAGAAGGGGGGTCAAGGAATAAAGGAGAAGAAAAACTAAAAGAAGCGGAAATAGGGAGAGTGATCCCGGAATCACTCTCAGCAGGATCCAAGCATAGATCACTGTCGGTGTCATGTGAGTCATGGCGAGGGGGAACTGAGACCACGAGGTCCTCGGTGGTGGTTTGGACCCCCTCATCCAACAAGGAAGTAGAAACCTCCTCGCCAGCAAGGATTTCCTCAACACACCTCGGTACGTCACGGTGTTCCAAGACATAGTACTCACCATTGATGAGAACAATGTCCTCGTCACACCACGACGCATCCTCATGTTCCCAATCTCCAAAGGGCACAACATCATCAACCAACTCACTAGAAAGGGGAGTAGGTAATTCATGCAAAGAAAGCGGAGGAGCAACATCATCAGAGATAATATGCGCAGGTTCCTCCGGGGGTGAATCAAAAATAGGGGAAGAAGGTATAGAGGGTGACAGTACCACGATATCATCACATCGATCAGTGGAAAGTCTGATGGGTGTATCCACAGCAGTCCCCCATAGACAAGGTGGTACGGCGGATACATCCTCAGAATCAGAAGGAGCGGCCATTTGAGAGGTGGATGAGACGATCCGGATATCCGGTTCATCATCCGCCTCCAACTGGCGTTGAAATTCTGCGCAATCTTTCAACACATGGTCGGCGCTATGACAACACAAACACCGTTTTCCATTACTCCTCGGTCCAGGTGGGACCGGAGAGGAATATGAAAAAGGTGAAGGCGGAGAAGAGTAGTGACCATAAGACTGAGGTACGGTGTATGTAGTACCATAAGACAACGGTGCTCCATACACTGAACCACGAGAATTATGCTCCCATTCTTTAGTGGGGCACTCATCACTGTTATGCCTATAATCCCCGCACCAACGGCAACGAATATTCGCATAAGAATACATGGTGCAGCAAGAAAGAATTCACCACAAGAATTTTCTAAGCAAAAATTAAGTACTCGCAAGCAAATAAAGAGTGGAACAGCCTGCTATAGCAAAATAAAAACTAGAAAGGGAATAAAATAAAATAAAAACAACAACTAAAAACCAAAACAAAAATAAAACATGAAATATACAAATGGAAAGGGCAACTATCTAAATCTTCCTCTCCAAAAACTCAAACGACTGTGTTCCCCGGCAACGGCGCCAAAAACTTGATGCGTGGATTACAGCAAGTGCACCGGTCGCACAAGTAATAAAGTTTGGGAATAAATCCCCGAGTGTCGGTCTCTTGAGGAACACAGTAAGGGATGAGTTAATGTCGAGGAGGACTTGAGATTGAAGTCCTCGGGGCGAAGGTAACGATGGGGTTTTGATGGTTGCGGAAAATAAAATAAAAATCTAACAACTACTCCTATGCAACGCCGCTATGCGATGCTTCGCCAGGCGGGATGGAAGACTAGTCGGGCCGCAATGCACCGAATCGCTTGGCGGATGGGCGAGTAGGCAAGCGTATGAGGTGGTGAGAATGGCGGAATGAGGGTCGTGGGCACCTCTTCGCAACGCACGCCACTAGCAATTGCTAGTGCGGCAAGGGTGGATGGATGGTGGAATAATAAGGCGCACCTCAAGCAATAATAACAAAATCACACAAATCACATAGACATGACAAAGTGCAAGATCATTAACTACAATAAAGTATACTTCATCAATACAAAGAGTTAAACTAAGCTATCAAATACAAGAGGAGGAGGTGTGCGAATCGACCGAATCCGAAGCCTTATTGAGGGTTCACGGTTGGAATCCCGGGTTGTCAATCCGAGTCCAAGCTCGGTCCTCAACTGCGTCCGGAGTAGAGGAGGCTGTCACTCACTCCCAATGGACCCGTCTTCTTCGTTGAACTGACCCGTAGATTGCGGCTCCAGCTCCTCCTAACTTGATGGAGAAAGCTAGGTCAAAACTCCGCTTGAAGCTCTAGGATGAAGGAGGAGGCCGAGAGGATGCTCCGGCGTTGATTTGGCGTTGAAAGCTTGCCCGGAGACCCTCCCTATGGTGGAGGATGAAGGGGGACGGAGGAAACCCTCGTCCGAGACGAAAAACGGCGGAAAATCGCGGATCTCGATCGGTCTCTCGAATAGGTCGAAACCTGCGCTATTTATAGAAAACAGAATTTAAACAGCGCGCACGATCACCGGCGCACGACCAATGGTCGTGCGCGATATAGTCAGTGATCGTGCGATATGGAGGCAGAAAAGTGGAAAAAGATATAATGACTGCGCACGACCGGCAGCGCACGAGCAGTGATCGTGCGCGGTATGGCTGGTGATCGTGCGATATGGCGGGACAGAACTTTCACAGGAGAGGTCATGACTGCGCACGACCGATGATCGTGCGCCAAAGAGGTCGATGGTCGTGCGTGGGTAAAAACGCACGACCACTGACTCCTTTGCCAAAAATGGTGAAAGTCCGATGCCGGACGCCCACAAGATCCCAGAACTTGCAGGAAAACTGGACGGGATGTCGATCATGGCAGTCACAGACATAAATATAATGCACAGCAAAAGGGAAATACACACACGCAAAGAAATAGGCTAAAAGAGTGCACAAGACGTGGAAAACCGTAGCGAACCAAAAGGAGTGCAAATGACGCTAAACGGAGTGCAAAGACAAGAAAATAAGCCTAGATGAGTCCAAAAATAGGTATATAAAGAGGACTCATCATCTATCTAACTTGGAGTCCCAAGAAGAATTTCAGCTCACCCATGTTGCTCATCTCTTACTTCCCTTGCATAAGTTTGGCAAACTTACTACAAAGGTTGTTTTTAGTAGAACCAAAGTTAATGTCATCATCATATATCTGGAAAAGGATGATCTTACCTTTTGATTCCCTAAAGAATAGAGTCTTATCAATTTTCCCTCTTGAGAATTTATTCTCAATAAGGAAGGCAGACAAAGTTTCATACAAAGCCCTAGGGGCTTGTTTCAATCCATATAGAGCTTTCTTAAGCATATATATATAGTTGGGATAAAGAGAATCTAAAAAACATGATAGTTGATCAACATAAACTTCTTCTTTTAAGTCACCATTCAGAAATGCTGACTTTACATCCATTTGAAATACTCTGAACCCCTGAAAGGTTGCATAAGTTAAGAACAGTCTTATAGCTTCCAGCCTTGCCACTGGGGCAAATGTCTGATCAAAGTCTATCCCTTCTTCCTGTCTGTAGCCCTTTGCTACGAGTCTGGCTTTGTTATTGATTATAGTGTCATTTTCATCTAACTTGTTCCTGTAGATCCACTTAGTTCCTATGACATTGATGTTTTTTAGTTTAGGAACCCACTCCTAGAATTTACATCTTCTGAATTGATTCAACTCTTCTAGAATGGCATCAATCCAATTTGTGTCTTGTATAGCCTCTTCAAACTTCTTAGGTTCCATCTGGGATAGGAAGCTTGAACATAGAACTGTGTTCATGCTCTTGCTTCTGGTCAAAACTCCATGTCTTACATCACCAATGATTTGGTGTGCTGGATGATCCTTCAAATGTCTTTTTACTGGAGGAAATCTGTCCAACTCTTGGTCTTCTTCATTATCCTCATCTAGATGTACTTCATTGTCTTCATCTCCATCCAGTGAGACTTGTACTCCCCCTGGACAGCATCCATCATTTTCTTCATCCTATCTTATAGGTTGGCCTTCACTAATTGTTAGCTCCTATAGGACTAACAGAAGTGCTAGACAGCTCACAGTTAATTAGCTTAAACTCATCAAAGACTACATGGACAGATTCTTCTACAACTTGTGTAGTCAAGTTGTAGATCCTGTAAGCTCTACTGCTATTGTTGTACCCAACAAATATCCCTTCTAGAGATTTGGCAGCAAACTTAGTTTGATAGTGCTTGCCATTATTTAGAACATAACACTTGCTACCAAAGATTCTAAAGTAGGATATGTTTGGTTTTCTTCCTTTCATAATCTCATAAGGAGTCTTCTTGTGTCTTTTATTGATGGATGTTCTATTGAGAACATGACATGCAATATTTATTGCCTCAGCCCAAAAATATTCTGGGAGAGAACTATCACTTAGTAGTGTTCTACTTGCTTCAATAAGAGTCCTATTCTTTCTTTCAGCAACCCCATTTTGTTGGGGTGTTCTAGGTGAGGAGAATTCCTGATGAATCCTAAGTTCTTCACAGAACTTTATCATGCATTCAGACTAAAATTCAGTCTCATGGTCACTTCTGATTTTGACCACTGAATTGTTATGTTCATTCTGAATTTGCCTAACAAAATTCTGGAAGACAATTGGGATTTCAGATTTCGGCCTCAAGATGAAAACCCATGTAAATCTAGAATAGCCATCCACAATTACAAATGTATAAGCTTTCCTACCTAGACTATGAATTGGCATAGGACCAAATAGATCCATATGCAGAAGATATAGACATCTTACAGAATCTTTGGTATCATGTCCATGGAAAGAGGTCCTGGTCTGTTTGCCCTTTTGGCAAGCTGAACATACACCCTCTTTAATGCACTTGACCTGAGGATCATTCCTCACTAACTCCATACTAATGAGTTTGCCAATTGACTTGTAGTTCATGTGAGCTAACCTATTGTTCCATTGAACACAATGAGATGCTTTCTCATCTACAACTAGACAAACAAGAGAAATCTTATTCTCACAATCAAAGTTAAGACAGTAGACATTTCCTTTCCTAGTGCCTGTCAGAATGATCTCTTGATCACTTGACCTTCTTATTTGGCAAACCCTCTTGAGGAAAGAAGTGTCATAACCAAGATCAATGAGTTGGCTTATGCTAATTAGGTTATGTTTTAGACCTTTCACATAAGCCACTTGGGTGATAGTAATAGAGTTAATGGAAATGTTACCAAACCCTTTGATGACTCCCTTTTCAGATCCACCAAAGATCACTTTGGGTCCATTTTCTATGGGAGAGTAATCCTTTAGCATCCTTCTTGTTCCTGTCATGTACCTGGAACATCCACTGTCCAAGTACCATATCAGGGTATGGCCACTTGGACTCACCTGCATCAAATAAAATTACCTATCCTTAGAACCCCAATTATTATTGGGTCCTAGGTCCAGGTCAGCTTGATATTTGACATGCTTATCTGTAGTCTTTCTGACAGGTAAGCTGGCCTTATGTTAAATACTAGAATTGAACCAACAATCAATGGCAAAGTAGTCCACCTTGCCACAACACCAGCACTCAAATATGTTATACCTTTTCTTAAGTATAGGCTTAACAATATTACTATCAACAGTCCTTTTCAGTGCAGGTGCTGAAGCAATAAACACTAAGGATTCCTTAAGAACCTGATGGGTTTGCTCATGGGGTGCCCTATTAGCATTTACACCCTTGCCATTCAGATTACCATACTTACAGTGACCATGAGTGATGTCATGATCATACCTGTTAGTAGGCTGCATCACTTTTCTAAAATAAATAGGGGGCTTCATAGCTAGTGGCTTAACTGGGGCTTTGCCTTTTCTTTGAGAATTGGCTGCCCTTGTTCTTCCCTTAAAGCCTAATCCTGTCTTACCCTTTTGGGAGATGAAATTATCAATCATGGGTAAGACTGAATTTGGCTTAGAGAATTTTGACACAAGATCCTTTTCTTTCTGAAGTCTTACTTCTAGATTCTTGATGTGATTATTTTTTAAAGTGATTGTACCCATCTGAATAACAGTTATGTTTTTCAGTTTAGCAACCTCATTCAATTTCAAATCCAACATCTTTGCTGAATCTGATGCAGCCAGTTTGAGAGATTCAATTTCCTCAGCCTTCTTCTTGACAAGGAATTTGCTTCTCTTAAGTGCTTGCAACAAACCACCATACTCATCAATAATTGATGAACATCCCCTTCAGTTTCCGAACCATCCACATCTCTTAAAGCAGATGCTTCTGATTCAGATCCAGTATAATAATCAGAGACTGATGGTGGATTGTATACCTTACTAGGACCAGGCTGATCCTGGCACTTATTTTCCTCAGATAGAGCCATCATCCCTCTGTAATAATGATCTTCACTTCCATTTATGGAATCCAGCATTTGAGAGAATTCTATTTCCATAGAATCCTCTTCTGTTATGAACAATCCTATATAGGCTTCTGCTTCATCCTCTTCTCCTGATTCTTATGATGAAGAGTCAGTCCAACTCTCCTGCTTCTGGGCAACAAGGGACCTCTCCTTCTTTCCCTTATTTGATGCTTCTTCTTGTCCTTAGACTCCTTTCTCTTGTCAGGACAATCAGCTATGACATGTCTAGGCATGTTGTAGTAATAGCAAACAATTTTAAAAGTAGTTTGTTTACTAGGATTAGAGCCATACTTGTCATCCTTAGAAGGTTTCTTCTTCTTATAATAGTCATCTTTGGAGAAGGATGTAGATGGATTTGTTCTCCATTTCTTCTTCTTCATGAACCTCTAAAACTGCCTTGTAAAGGCAGCAAAATATTCATCAAAGTTGTGGCTGTCTGAAGTGTTGATGTCAGGATTTTCTTATTAAGCTCAGCAATTCTCCTGGGTGGAGAAGGAGACTTTCTCCTACCCATTCTTGTAGCTTCAGCCTTGAAGGCTACTGACTTTTCTTTATATTATGACCTATTGCTTTTCTCTTCCTCCTTTCTTGCAGTGACCTACATCTCAGAAGATAACAGTTTTCCAAACAAGGTTTGTGGATGTGTATCAGTAAGCCTGGCCACCTCTCTGATGGCACATATTTTTGTATCCCAGCCCTTGCTTAGTGACCTGAGAAACTTGTCATTCAATTCATATGTGCTAAAGACTCTTCCATAGGTCATTATCTCATTTACAATTCTAAAGAATTTCTTGTAACATTCAGATATGTTGTCAGTCTTGGCTTGTTTAAAGCTCTCATATTCTTGATTTAATATGGACTTTCTATCCTGTCTTACTTCTTCAGTTCCTTCCATGTAGACAATCAAAGTGTCCCATATCTCCTTGGAGGTTTTGCAATGTACCAGATTCTATAATATAGAATCATCTATAACACTCATAATTATATTTTGTGCTCTCTTATCTAAGGTTACTAGGATGATCTCTTCCTTAGTCATTTAAGAATAGCTCTTTGGAGTTTTGAGATTTGCATCAAGAACTGATATGTTCATTAAAATGAAAGGACCTTCTTGAACTGTGATGTAAATTCTTGGATCAGATGCCTCCATGAATAATCTGACCCTCTCTTACCATATGCCAAAGTTTTCTTTCCTAAGGATAGGAAGTTTCAGGGATCCAAGTTCCTTCTAATTCTCACTTGAACCCATTCTGGCTAACAGTTAATTGCCTTGGAGATCTACTTTGACTGTTAGGTCTATATTTGAGTAACCTCGCTCTGATACCACTTGAAAAATTTAGTTTAAAGAGCCTAAACACCCATAGGGGGGTGAATAGGTTCTAACCCTTTTTAGCAACTTAGGAAATTAACAAAGTTATACACAGCACAATTATCACAACACAAAAAATAACAAACACAGAAAATTCACAACACAACACACAATAGTTTATAGTGGTTCCCAAATTTATGGGTATGTCCACTCTCCCCCTTCACCTATCCAGTAGAGAACTGGATTCGGCCAAACATCCTTCCACTATCACAGATCCTCAGATCTTACAACTCAGAACCCAACTAGTTCCTACATCTCAGACTTCTTCAAGTCCTACAACTCGGAATATTCCCAAGACTCCTACCTTAGGCAACAACCCTACCTCAGCCTTTATCTCCAGGCCTACAACTCAGACATCTTCAAGTCCTACACCTCAGATTCTTCCCAAGAATCCTACCTCAGAAAATAACCCTACCTCAGCCTTTATCACCAGGCCTACAACTCAGACTTCTTCAAGCCCTACCTCAGGCTCTTAGCCCGACCTCAGCCTTTATAAATTTAGGCTTACAACTCAGATCTATATAAGATCTTACAAGAAAATTAATTGTTTAAAACAATAAAATCTCCACTCTGATAGAAAGAGAATAGGGTGAAAGCTTCTTGATCAGTTTTTAATTGAACTGATTACTTTAGATCCAACCTGTCTTAGCTCCTTCAAAGCTTCTTGAATTTGTACCAAGTAAGGTTGATCTTCAATTGCAGTTGGAGTTGATCTTCAATCCAGCTTCCTTCTTGAATTCAGAATTAGATCTGAATTTTTATTGCAGACTCTTCAGGAACTGCCTTCTTCTTATTTTGTCTCTTTTTCCACCTCTCTTGATAATTCATTACCTCTGATTGTGATAGAATTGGTCTATATATAGAATCCATCCAAGGTTACCGGCTAATCCAGTTTATAACGGCCTTTTGACAGCTCTGACAAATGTATCAGCTTTGTTACATATGACAACTGTCAGGTCTTCAGTCTTGATAACTTACTCCTCCTTGAACTTCTATCATAGCAGAGAACTGTCAGTATAACACTTCAGATGTGTCGACACAAATAGACCATGTGTTGTAACAAATTTTGATGATGTCGATACAGCTCCTAATATGTTGACACAGTCATTCTTTAACTTCTTGACACTGCTTCTGTTGGATGTGTCGACACAAGTCCTATGTGTCGACACAACTGCTTCTAGTCTTGACACAACTTCTGTTGATAGATTTCTTGAGTTTGTGTCAATACAAGTCCTATGTGTTGACATAAGCCTTTCAGTCTCAGTATAGCTGTTGTTGATAGATTTCTTTGAGTGTGTGTCGACACAAGCCTTCTATCTCAATATAGCTGTTGTTGACAGATTTCTTTGAGTGTGTGTCGACACAAGTCCTGTGTGTTGACACAACTACTTCTGGTCTTCAACATAGCTGGTGTTGAGTGTGTGTCGATACAACTGCTGCTGACAGAATTTCTGTGTGTTGACACAAGTCCTGTGTGTCGACACAATTTTGCTTCTGGTGTCGACACATTTCCCCCACAAGTGTCGACACATGTACTTAGAAAATTTTTCTGCATTTTTTTAACCTGCACATTGAAACTCAACATTCCATCAAATACACATTGATCTATATCATTGAGTTAAGTGAGGCTTCTCCAAATCTGGTACATAGTTTTCAGTGTACCCAACATGTAGTCCCCAAGGAACTCCATCCACCTCTGTTGTCGCATGTTTAGGTCCTTCTTATCTAGTTGATACTTCAGGCTCTTATGGTCGGTATAAATATCGACCTTAACACCATATAGGTAGTGCCTCCAAAGCTTTACAGTAAATATCACGGCCGCAAACTCCAAGTCATGGACCGGATAATTCCTCCCATACACCTTCAACTGGCGTGAGCCATGCGCTATTACACTCCCATGCTGACGTATAACACAGCCTAAGTCGCTGCCCAAAGCGTCGTTATATATCTAAAATCCTTCTGCACCACATATCGAACACAGGAAAAGATTCATGGTCAGATGACTTTTCAATTCTTCAAAAGCTTGAGTGCACACTGGCGTCTAGACAAACTTCTAAACATTCCTTGTTAAGATCGTGAGGGTTAATGCAATCCGCGAGAAGTTCTCCACGAAGCGCATGTAGTACCCAGCAAGCCCTAGAAAGCTACGGACTTCTGCCACCGAAGATAATATAGGCCACTCCCGTATAGCAGCAATCTTCGTCGGATCCACTATGATTCCCTCACCACTAATAATATGACCAAGGAATGCTACAGAAGAAATCTAGAACTCACACTTCGAGAACTTGGCATAATGTTGACTGCTTCTCAAAGTCTCAAGAATAATCTGTAAATGTTCCGCATGATCCAACTCGGACTGGGAGTACACGAGGATATCATCAATGAATACTATCACGAACCGATCCAGATATCCCTTGAATGTCTGGTTCATCAAGTCCATGAACATGGATGGCGCACGAGCCAGACCAAAAGGCATGACCATAAACTCGTAATGCCCATAACATGTACTGAACGCCATCTTGGGAATATCGATTTCCCTGATTCTTAGCTGATAATAGCCAGGCTTCAAATCTAGCTTAGAATATACTGTCGACCCAACCAGCTAGTCGAACAGATTGTCGATTCTCGGAATTGGGTACTTGTTATTCTCTGTTAACTTGTTCAGTTTTGGATAATCGATACAAAACCGCATACTTTCGTCCTTCTTTTTCATGAAAAGTACTGAGGCGCTCCAAGGTGACATACTCGGACGCACATACCCCTGCTCAATCATTTCTTGAAGCTGCGCTTTCAATTGTGCCATTTCCCTTGGTGCTAAGAGGTAAGGAGACCGTGATATGGGTTTGGAACCAGGCACCAACTCGATGGTGAAATCAATCTCACGTTGAGGTGGAGCTCCAGGGAGATAATCTGGGAATATGTCGGCAAATTCTGACACCACTAGAATACTAGCCAAAATAGGCTTGGGCTTCTTTTCCTCTAAAAGAGTGAAGAACAACTCTGCACCCTCATGAACAGCCTTAACCACTTGAAGGGCAGACATCATCATCTTGCTCGACCCCTTCATACCAGAAAACGTAGTTTCTTGACTCGTATTCAACCCCAACATAACAGTCTTCAAACAACAGTCGATGAATGCACGTTGCTCCGAGAGCCAATCCATGCCAAATATTACATCAAATTCTACTATTGGTAGTTGTGACTCTTACAAGTCAAAAATTTGGCTTCTAATCAGCACTTTAAAGCAACAGACTCTATCTACACGCATCAAACACCTATTAGGCAGCATCACATCCAATCAATCCTTAGCCACAGAAGTTGGCACTCTGATACGAGACACGAAGTCCTCGGATAGGAAGTAATGTGAACCTCCTGTATCAAACATTGCTCGAGCCGGACAGTCCATGACCACGACAAAGCTTAAAACACGATAGTCATATGACAAAGCATAAGACGCAAGGTATGCAAAATATTACAACTAAAATCTAACGCATACCTGTCACCATATCGCTCTGCTTGATGGCCTCCTACTTGCCAAGGTTGTAGACTCTAAGTTCGATGCCAGAAATAGCCTTGAGAATTCCTCCATCGATATGTCAGAAAGTTGCCTCCCAGCAAGATGATGAAGCTCCAACTCATCCCACCATAGCCTTGCTTCGATGTCTAGGAGGAAAGTGGCTATTGTAACCTTCTTCCACTCCTCTGTCTCTGTTGCGTACATGACTCTTTTAACTCTAGATAGCTAGTCCTCAGCCTGCGTTGGGGTCTCAGTCCCCAAAAACACTGGGTTATAAAAGCTTATCACATGCATTAACTATTTCTCTTCGCTCTCCTCTGCACTGCGGGCTATACCGCTCCCTGATCCACTACCATAGGTTCTGCTAAACCAGGGATAGGAGGTTGTACTTGCCATCTCGGTTGTGCATTAATCATAGCGAACACTACTTCTGCTACTAACCATATGGTTCCTACAGAAGGAGGGGATGCAAGCACTTCGTTATGCGCACTACTCTCCGCGGATTGTTGTTGATGCGACAGCCCCGAACCGCTCCTAGTCACCTATAGTTGTAAAAAATCTCGATTAGGAGACAAATAGATTGCCAAAATGCAATCATTGGAGCACTCAGGTTCCTCAAAAATGTGTATTTTCATCCCTAAGTGGACATTCATGGGTTCTTTTATGTTATAAGGCAACGCACATACAAGTGCTCACCACCCCTTAAAAGAATTTGTCCACTAATTCGAATAAGGAAGACCGACACCAGAGTCTGATACTAACTTTATAACAACTCCATCCGTCATGTAACATATAATAGAAGGTCCGGTCAGGGCCTTGATGTGGTCTACAACAAGTGTACCGGTCGCATAAGTAATATAAAATGGGTGAATTTTCATAAGCATCGATCTCTCAAGGAACACAGTAAGGTAGAGTTAATTTCGAGGACTTGAGATTGAAGTCCTTAAGTCGGTGTTTACGAAGGGGGTTTTGATTGTTGCGGAAAAATTAAGTAAAACACTAACAAACTACTCCTATACAATATCGTTATATAATGCTTCGCCAGGCAGATGGAAAACTACACGGGCCGTTATGCACCGAATCGCTAGGCAGATGGACGAGTAGGCTTGCGGATGAGGTAGTGAGAATGGAAGAATGAGGGTCATGAGCACCTCTTCGATACGCGTGCCACTAGCATTTACTAGCGCGACACTGTGTGGTGGAGGATGAAATATGGTGCACCTAAAGCAAATAACGAAAACATAAAATCACATAGACATGATCGTATACAAATGTATATCAAATTAAACACACTTCATCAAATACAAAGAGATCAAACTACACTATCAATAACAAGAGAAGAAGAGAGTGTGAAATCGACCGGATCCGAAGTCTTGTTGAGGATTCTCGGAAGGAATCACCGGGTTGTCAATCCGCATCCAAGCTCGGTCCTCAACTGTGTCGGGGGTAGAGGAGGCTATCACTAACTCCCAATGGACCCGTCTTCTTCGTGTCATGATCCGGTGGAGGATGATATAAAATCCTCCTGCTTGATGGTGAAAGTTAGGTCAAACCCTTCTTAAATCTCAAGGATGAAGGAGGAGGTTGAGAGGAAGCTCCGGCTTGAATTTTGCGTTGAAAGCTTGCCTGATACCCCTCCCTATGGTGGAGGATGAAGGGAAATGGCGGAACCCTTCTCGGATACGAAATGACGGAGAAAAATGTCCAGTCTTTCGGAATTAGGGCGGAACTTGCGTATTTATAGATTGTAGAAAATAAAATGCACACGATCACTGGCGCACGACCAGTTGTCGTGCGCACTATGTCCAGTGATCATGCATATTGGCATGGCAGAAATCAAAGGAAAACTAGGATAACACGCACGATCAGTGGCGCATGACCGGTGGTCGTGCGCACTATGTCTAATGGTCGTGCGATTGTCCCAGACAGAACTCCAGAAAAAGGAATAAACGCGCATGAGAGATGGCCTGCAAACAGAATCTTATTTAGGTGGTTGGTTCGATGAGTCGAACGTCATGGACTTGATAAAAAATGAGTTTTTAATGAAAGGAGGCAAGTGCACCTATCGCATGAAGTACTCGATATTCGGGGGAATACCGAGGTCGTATTATTCTAGGGGCCTATTGACTATTTCTACTCCTTCCGGAGGGACTATTATTTTAACGAAATTAGCTTGTCGGGTTTTAGTTAATTAAAGCGGTTAAAAGAGAAAGTTGTATAAAGACTTAAAAAATATTCGATTAAGTGTTAACGCTCGACATCGAATCGGATCGAAACTAAAACGACTCTTAATAATTATAGAACTTAATTTTAAAATTAACTAAAGGCAACTTGGTCATGGAGGTTCCACAAATATGAGCTCACCTAGCTATAGGGATATCTCTCACCTGAACATTAAGACTATTCGACCAAACTCTCGTCCGACGAAGGATTCCTCTTAATGCCGGCTTTAACGCAAAGAACCCCGCTATTGGGTGGGGAACCCAATCCGGTAGAATTATGCTTCTCCTCTCTCCAGGGTATACACACAACTCTTTTTACCCAAGGGTGATCAGTCCATACGCACAGCCTATCGGCAAGCTAGTGTATGGATAACGGAAATAGAGGATGTGGTTCAACGTGTCGTTAACCCAACGCAAACCTTAAGCCCTTTAATTAAAGTGAGAAAAAGATTATTTAATTATTTAGAGATATTTCATATGTCCCAATGCTCTTCGATGTTGAGGGCTAAAGACGATTAGCCACTCAACGATATTGGGACGGCTTATGATTTTAATTTGCCGTGAGTTCGTAACTAAGCGCTAAAGGGTTATAAGAAGAAGACAAAGAATAATAACACAAAGTTTAGAAACATTGCAAAGCTAAATTAAGGCGAGAACTCACACACTAAACGAAACCATAAGTAATATGATAAGTCCTACTCGAATGAGTAGGAGGGAAGTAAATGCAAGTACAAGTCCTACTCAAATGAGTAGGTGGGAAATCACGAGTCCTACTCAAACGAGTAGGTGGGAAATAAAACAAGTCCTACTCAAACGAGTAGGCGTGAAATGACGAGTCCTACTCAAACGAGTAGGCGGGAAATAAATGCATACGCACGCACACACTCTTCATAATTGAAAAAAAACTGTAAAGATTATATCGTATATGCACGCACTCTATGTAATTGAAGAAAGCAATAAAGAAAGTGATAAAAACTATCTCATACACTCACACACTTCATCTAATTTGAAAAAAACAAAATGAAAAGACAAACCATACACTCACACACACTATTAAGGAGAAAAACAAAGTTATTTAAAAATTGAAATTCCAACATTCCTACTCCTAAAGCTTACCACAAACACATAAAAAGAACAAATGAAAATAAAAAGAGCAAAAAGTTTCAAAACAAAGCAAAAAACCTAAGTCCTTTAAAAATTAAAATTACTACTTTTTCATTCTTAGGATTCCATAAAAGTGATTAAAAAGTGAAAACAAAGTGAAAAGAATAAAAAAGGGTTTTACAATCCTAAAACAAAGCTAAGTAAAAAAAACAAAATCACTTTGAAAGGCTCTTATACAAATCCTAAAAATGAAAACATAAAGCCTAAAACATAAAGAAGATAGGAAAGAAAAAATAAAACTATCATAACAACATTTTTGCAAGGAAAAACACTATGACAACCTATCATATTAGAAAAAACAAGATGAATTAAAACATTCACTCACAAACTCACACACACATTTCATAAAGAAAAAAACAAGAAAATATAAAAATAAAGTATCATTGAAATTTGGCCACTCAAATGCATTCCACATCATCATGAGGAGAGAAAAACTACCAAGTTTTATTTAAGGAAAAAAGTTGGATTACAAAGTTTAAGGAAAAGCTAAAACAAACATGAAAGGGAGGGGGCGAAATCTCCTTACATTGCACAAAAAGCACCCAAGCAGCCCTCAAACAACAACATTGGCCCAAAAAGTTGAACCCTTGGTCCTTACAGAAACTTTTATTTATAGGAAAAAAAGTGAGGATGACACGGGCGTGTCGAATTTTGGGACACGGGTGTGTCGATGTGTGGGACACGGGTGTGTACTAGTGAGGTTGACTAACCGATTTCTGAAGGCAGCTAGAGCGGGACACGTGTAGTACACGGGCGTGTTGGGAGGCATGACACGGGCGTGTCGGGACATCTTGCAACTTTGATGTCGGCGGTGGCTGAGTTTGAACTGGTGACACGGGCGTGTCGACTTGTGGGACACATGCAAGTCCTGCTCGGGTTGACGAAGGCCAATCATCGAGCTGGGATTGATGAAGGTTGATCGTCAAGGGAGTGAAACAGTCGTGTCGGTTAGGATGACACGGGCGTGTCAAGTGTGAATTTTTTACTTTTTGTGGAAAATTTCTGAAAAAACAAAATAAAGCTAAGTTATAACAATATTTACAAAAAGTAAACATTTATTGAAGAAAAAATAACTAAAAACAATGAAAAAAACTAAAACAACCTAATAGAAGTACTGAAAAATCCGTATATTTACAACTTATCAAATACCCTCATACTTAAGCTTTTGCTATTGTAGAGAAAAAGTTGGAGATGAACTAATAGGGAATTAAAAGAAATCCCAAATTTATTACCGCTTAAATTAATAAAAAGAGATCTAGATAAACATCTGGGGTGTAAGATTTAAGTCTTAATCCATGAAAATGATTTAAATAGAGGAAATGTTTTGGCCAAAAATACTTCTTAAAGTAACCAAATAGCAAGCATAAATTACAATCGTTAGCTAACAAAAATAGATTGGAATTATAGGAACTTTAGCTTACAAGAGTTTCTAAAGGAAATAATGCAATTTAAAATTATGCTCTATAAGATTTTAAATTAATTCTAGAATCATTGAAATTGGATAAGGGAGTTATTTTGGTTTATGAAGAGGGCTTAGGCTAGGAGGCGAGGTAATTTTTTCTCGAACCTCAGATGAAATTTTTTTTGATGTTTTAGGAAAATGAAATCATTATTTCCTAACATATATTTATTTTGAATAACTTCAATATAACCCAATATATATGTATAGGAGTAATGAATTTTATGCTCTTACTCCGTAACATATAATTGATGAGTTGTAAATATACCTATATTTTTGTATTTTATTTAAGTCATTTTTGTTTAAATTTTTTTTAGTTTATTTTCTTTAATAAACTGCTTCTTTTTTGTAAATTTTATACTAACTTAATTTATTTTTATTTTCATAAATTTTTCAGAAAAACTTAATTTTTGACCTTTCACGCCCGTGACATTGCCCGACACGCCCGTGTTAGGCACTCAACGCCTTCTGCCAGTCGACACTCAATGATTTCACTATTCAACACTCAACGATGTCCAGACACGCCACAGTCACGCCCGTGTCCAAGACCCGTCACGCCCGTGTCGATGTCGATACTCAATGCCTTTTCAACACTCGACGTTGCCGACATCAAAACTGCCAGCTGTCCAAGTCACGCCCCCCCCCCCCCCCAACATGCCCGTGACCAAGCCTGTCACGCCCATGACCGCCACATGTTCCTTCCAGAAGCTTCCTGATCGTCGATCGCCACTCGAAGATCATGGACCCAAGCCTGTCATGCCCGTGTCTGAAGCCTATCACGCCCATGTCCGACACGTGTCAACTCTCCGACCTTCTAGAATTTAGCCAGCCAACCAAATTCGCCAAGTCAAACACGGCTTTGACTGATACGCCCCCTGTCACGCCCGTGACCTAGGGCGTGTCACACCCGAAATTTTGTCTATAAATAAAAGCTTTCAGAAAGCTTTTCTTGTCCACTTTTTGACGACTTTACTTAGGGGAGGTGCAGCACAAATGTATTCCAAATGCTATGTAAGGGAATTTTATCACCCCCCCTCTCCCTCTCTCTTAGTTTGTATTAGAATGTTTGCTTTAGTTTACTTTGTAATAGCCTTTTTATTAATAAAATGTTAGATTTTTCTCTCTTGCATAGTACGAAATGGTCATTTGGAAGCGCCCTTCTTAAGTAATTTTTCGTTCCCTTTTTCGTGCTTTTTATGTTTTTATCTTTTTAGCTTTATAACTTAGTTTAGTTTAGGAATTTTACGGCATTTCTAGCCGTTGTAATGTCCGTTTTATTTTCATATTCCGCACTTGTTTAGGTTTAGGTTTCTATTTTTTAGCTTTATTTTCATTCTTATAGTCTTATAAAAGCCTCTTTCAAGGTGTTCGTTTTTATTTTCTTTAACTTAGGTTCTTTAGGAATGTAAAACTTTTCGTCTTTTTTATCTTTATTTTCACTTTTTAGGAGCTATTATAAAAATATAAGAATGAAAAAGTTGTTATTTTAATTTTTCGCCAACTTCACTTTTGCGTTTATTTGCAAAACTTTCCGCTCCGTTTAAATTTTTTTTCTCTTTTTATGCATTTCTACCGCATTCTAGCGGTAGAAATACACTTGTTTTAATTTTTCAACAACTTTGTTTTTCTTATTTTTGCGAGTATGCGTGCGTGTATGAGTTAGTTTTATAGCTTTATTTCATTTTCGTAGAGTGTGTGCGTATGCATTTATTTCCGCCTACTTGTTAAGAGTTAAATGGCGCTCCACTTTCATTTCCCGCCCACTCGTTTGAGTGGGACTTGTCCTTTTATTGCTTTCATTTTCTTCCTACTCACTTGAGTAGGAAAACTTTGTGTGCGTGTGTATGTTTTCAATTCAAGTAGAGTGTGTGCGTGTGTTTTACTTTCAAGTAGAGTGCGTGCGTGTATGATATAAATTTACCCCCGCCCACTCATTTGAGCCGGGATTCGCATTTACTGCTTTCTTCAGCCCTGCTCATTTGAGTAGGACTCGCAATTTTCTGCTTTCCTTTACTGCTTTATTTCCTGCTTTCTTTACAGCTTTTTTTTATCGCTTTCTAGCTTAAGTGTCCCCATTCCGATGAGTAGCTAACCGCCCTTAGCCCTCAATATCGAAGAGCATCGGGACAGATAAAGTAGCTTTAAATAATTGAAGGTCTTGTTTTTCAGTATAATTAATTTTCTTAAGGTTTGCCCCGGGTTAACGACGCGTAGGACCGCATATCGATGTGCGGGGTCTTTTTCCGTTATCCATATGCAACGCCGAGAGGCCGTGCATATGGACCGATCACCCTTGGGTAAAAAGAGCTCCGCGCTAACCCTCGAGAGAGGAGGCGCGTGACTCTACCAGATTGGGTTCCCCACCCAATAATGGGGTTCTTAGCGTAATGCGGGCGTTAAGAGGAATCCTTCGTCAGTCTAGCGATCGGTTGAATAGTCTTAGCATTCAGGTGAGCGATATTACCTAGAGATAAGTGTGCTCTTTTTTGTGGAACCTCCACGGCAAAGTCTCTGCCTTAATTAATTTGAAATTTAGGATCTCTTTTTATTCAAAGTTATTTTAGTTCAAATTCTCTTTTTGTATCGTCGCGCTTAGTTCTTCATCGGCCTTTTGCACTTCATTTCCTTTTGCATTTAATTTTTCTGCAATTTATCTCCTGCTTTTATTATTATGCTTTATTATTATTATGCATTTTTTAAATTTTTAGGTCATCTTCTTTTTAAACAAACTAAAATATTATCGGTAAAATAATAGGTATTTCAGGGAAAGAGTAGAAATAGCTAAGCCGGTCCCGAGAACAATACGACCCCGATATTCCTCCACACGAGAATATCCTGTACTATACGCGATAGGTGCACTTGCCTACCTTTCGTTAAAACTCGGTCTAAAACCCCTTTTTTATATTAAATAAATCTGCGCGCCCCGGCTTTCTTTCTAATAAATATAAACCACCGCTTTCCTTTAATAAACCACCAACCCTAACCCGCGGGGCGCCGCGAGTTTTAACAATCAAGTTTTTGGCACCATTGCCGGGGACAATTTCGACTTACTATTTTGAATTCCTGAAAACTATTAATTTTACCTTTTATTTCTCTAAAAAAATTGATCAACCAAAAAAATATTTTTATTAAAAAATAATAATATCAATAATAATAATAATAATAATAAATACTTTAAAAAATCTAAAAATAATCAAAAACTAAATAACTTTAAAACTTTAAAAATAAAAAATAAAAACTAAAAAAACTTAAAAAATCAAAAAAAATCAAAAACTAAAAAACTTAAAAAACTTAAAAAAACTAAATTTTAAAAAAAACTTAGAATAAAAAAAAAGGGATGAAATTTTTTTTATCTTATTTTCATCCTAAAATTCAAAATCCAACAAAAAATTATATCTTTCTTTTTTTATGCCTTTATCTTATTTTCTATTTTTTATATTCAAAAAAATCAAAACAAAAAAAAACATAAACTTAAAAATCTAAAAAAAAAAATTTAAAAACTAAAATATATATATATAATATATATATATTTATTTTGTCGTTTCGGCACGCTTCATAATTGTAAGCGCTAGGGGATCCCACATCTGTCACATTCACTTGCGCCCCCTACCACCCGCACTTTTTCGCCGAATTTATCTTTTTCATTTTTTATATTATATTTTTTTTGCTATTTTTTTCTAACTTTTACAGGTCATAATTTAATGGGCCTCCCCGAACACATTTTCAGGGAAACTTCTTTAACTCCTGTTTTTATTTTTTATTTTTTGTACATAACTGCTTAGATTTTTGCATACATATATCGTTCCTTATACTTAATGCAACATTGGGGACAATGTTGGTCTTAAGTATGGGGGTGTTTCTTAATTTTCTGCCCTTTTATTTTCTGCACTTAATAAAAAATTCCAAAACAAAAAAATTTGCAAAAATTTAAAACTTCAAAAAAAAATATATTTTTATGCTTTAATAACAATAAAAATAAAAAAAAATTCAAAAAAATGAAACATCGCTCTGCAACGTTCGACTCGTCGAACCAACCACAAATAAGAGTCTGTTCACGGGCGATCCTTTTTTTACTTTGTAAATATTTTGTAAATATTCTCGTCTTTTTCCCCTTCTCTTTCCTATCTTATAAAAAAATTCTCTCTCTCTTCTTGTAAATATTTCCAAAAATAAAAAAATCAAAAAAAAAAATTTGTATAACTCACAAAAAAAATTGCATAACCTTTAAAAAAATTTCCAAAAAAATAAAAATAACCCCAAAATATGAAAAAAATTATAAAAACTCATAAAAATCAAAAAAATTATCTTGAATTAAATAATTCGAATATCTCATTTCTTAACCTTTTTGCTCTCCAAATAATCGTTTCGAGTTTATTTATAAGCGAATTTTAATAAATTCTTTGTTTACTATTCGTATATTAATTGTAGCTCGATAGACTTAGATTTCTGGGGTTAAGATTTAAAAGATTTTTTTATGTCTTTTTCTTATTATAGGGAACTTATGTTTCTCATTTCACTTCTTATTTTTTGAAATAAAAGCACGTTTTTATGTTAGAAAATAACAGTTATGGATTTTATATTATTTTTACTTATGCTTTTGGAAACGTAGAAACGCTCAAATTAATGAGGTTGCTCTCAAAATTTTTTATTAAACTCTAGTTTCTTTTTGAAATAAAAAAATACCATCCTACCTTTTTTTCATGCCTTAATCAGTATGATTCTTCACTCACCTTTAAAAGATCTTATGTCAATGGGGATAAGATTTTGTCCCGTAAACATAGGCACCCAATAATTAAAAAGATTATATGATATGGAGTAAGAGGATAAAATTCATTACTCTTATACATATACATTGGCTTTATTTTTATTAAAGAAAAAAAATGTTAGGAAAATAAGATTTCATTTTGCTAATTATTCCAAAAAATTATGGAGGTTCGAGAAAAATTTACCTCGCCTCAAAAATAAAAGCCTTCTTCATAACCGCCAATCCACTTAGCCTAATTTTCATGATTCTAGAATTAATCTAAATCTTTTTTAGAGCATAATTTTTAAATTGAATTATTTCCTATCAATTTCTTTTTAGCTAAAGTTATTTCTATAATTTCAATCCATTTTTGTTAAACTAACAAAAATAATTTTCGCTTTCTTTTTTCCGTTTAGAAGTATTTTTTGAAAAGTTTATCTATTTATAACACTTTCATAATTTAGGATTTTATTTCGAAACCTCGGAAATTTATTTCGATCTTTCTTACAATTAAATCAAGCGTTAGTTAAATTTAGGATTCTTTTTTATTCCTTATAAGTTCATCTCTAACTTTTGCTCTGGAATAGCAAAAGCTTAAGTATGGGGGTATTTGATGAGTTATAAATATACCTATATTTTTTATGTTATTTAAGTCATTTTTGTTTATTTATGTTTTTTTAGTTTATTTTCTTTAATAAAATGCTTCTTTTTTGTAAATTTTATACTAACTTAATTTATTTTTGTTTTCTGAAATTTTTCAGAAAAACTTAATTTTTGACCTGTCATGCCCGTGACATTGCCCGACACGCCCGTGTCAGGCACTCAACGCCTTCTGGCAGTCGACACTCAACGATTTCACTTTTCAACACTCAACGTCGTCCAGACACGCCCCAGACATGCCCGTGTCCAAGACCCGTCACGCCCGTATCGATGTCGACACTCAACGCCTTTTCAACACTCGACGCTGCCGACATCAGAACTGCCAGCTGTCCAAGTCACACCCCCCCCCCCCGACACGCCCGTGACCAAGCCTGTCACGCCCATGACCGCCACGTGTTCCTTCAATAAGCTTCCTGATCATCGATCGGCGCTCAAAGATCGTCGATCGAAGCCTGTCACGCCCATGTCTGAAGCCTGTCACACCCGTGACTGACACGTGTCAACTCCCCGACCTTCCAGAATTTAGCCAGCCAGCCAAAGTCGCCAAGTCAACCACGGCTTTGACTGACACGCCCCCTATCATGCCCATGACCTAGGGCGTGTCACACCCAAAATTTTGCCTATAAATAGAAGCTTTCAGAAAGCTTTTCTTGTCCACTTTTTGACCACTTTGCTTAGGGGAGGTGCTGCCCAAATGTATTCCAAATTCTATGTAAGAGAATTTTATCCCCCCCTCCCTCTCTCTTAGTTTGTATTAGGATGTTTGCTTTAGTTTACTTTGTAATAGCCTTTTTATTAATAAAATGTTAGGTTTTCTCTCTTGCATAGTATGAAATGTTCATTTGGAAGCGCCCTTCTTAAGTAATTTTTCATTCCCTTTTTCGTGCTTTTTATGTTTTCATCTTTTTAGCTTTATAACTTAGTTTAGTTTAGGAATTTTACGACATTTCTAGCCGTTGTAATGTACGTTTTATTTTCATATTCCGCACTTGTTTAGGTTTAGGTTTCAATTTTTTAGCTTTATTTTCATTCTTATAGCCTTATAAAAACCACTTTCAAGGTGTTCGTTTTTATTTTCTTTACCTTAGGCTCTTTAGGAATGTAAAACTTTTCGTCTTTTTTAGCTTTATTTTCACTTTTTAGGAGCTTTTATAAAAATATAAGAATGAAAATGTTGTTATTTTAATTTTTCGCCAACTTCACTTTTGCGTTTATTTGCAAAACTTTTCGCTCCGTTTAATTTTTATTTTCTCTTTTTATGCATTTCTACCGCATTCTAGCTGTAGAAATGCAGTTCTTTTAATTTTTTAACAACTTTGTTTTTCTTATTTTTGCGAGTGTGCGTGCGTGTATGAGTTAGTTTTATAGCTTTATTTCATTTCTGTAGAGTGTGTGCGTATGCATTTATTTCCGCCTACTCATTAAGAGTAAAATAGCGCTCCGCTTTCATTTCCCGCTCACTCGTTTTAGTGCGACTTGTCTTTTTATTGCTTTCATTTTCTTCTTATTCACTTGAGTAGGAAAACTTTGTGTGCGTGTGTGTGTTTTCAATTAAAGTAGAGTGTGTGCATGTGTTTTACTTTCAAGTAGAGTGCGTGCATGTATGAGATAAATGTACCCCCGCCCACTCATTTCAGCCGGGATTCGCATTTACTGCTTTCTTCAGCCCTGCTCGTTTGAGTAGGACTCGCAATTTTCTGCTTTCCTTTACTGCTTTATTTCCTACTTTCTTTACAGCTTCATTTTATTGCTTTCTAGCTTAAGTGTCCCCATTCCGATGAGTGGCTAACCGCCCTTAGCCCTCAATATCGAAGAGCATCGGGATAGATAAAGTAGCTTTAAATAATTGAAGGTCCTGTTTTTCAGATTAATTAAATTTCTTAAGGTTTACCCCGGGTTAACGATGCTTAGGACCGCATATATATATGTGGGGTCTATTTCTGTTATCCATACGCAACGCCGAGAGGCCGTGCATATGGACCGATCACCCTTGGGTAAAGAGAGCTCCGTGATAACCCTCGAGAGAGGAGGAGCGTGACTCTACCGGATTGGGTTCCCCACCCAATAGCGGGGTTCTTAGCGTAATGCGGGCGTTAAGATGAATCCTTCGTCGGTCTAGCGATCGGTCGAATAGTCTAGGCGTTCAGGTGAGCGATATTACCTAGAGATAGGTGTGCTCATTTTTTTGGAACCTCCACGGCCAAGTCTCCGCCTTAATTAATTTGAAATTTAGGATCTCTTTTTATTCAAAGTTATTTTAGTTCAAATTCTCTTTTTGTATCGTCGCGCTAAGTTCTTAATCGGCTTTTTGCACTTCATTTCCTTCTGCATTTAATTTTTCTGCAATTTATCTCTTGCTTTTATTGTTATGCTTTATTATTATTATGCATTTTTTAAATTTTTAGGTCATCTTCTTTTTAATTAAACTAAAATATTATCGGTAAAATAATAGGTATTTCAGGGAAAGAGTAGAAATAGCTAAGCCGGCACCGAGAATAATACGACCCCGATATTCCTCCATACGGGAATATCTTGTACTACACGCGATAGGTGCACTTGTCTCCCTCTCGTTAAAACTCGGTTTAAAACAAAATAAAACCCCGCCTTTTTATAAAATAAATAAAACCACTTTCATTTCATTAATAAGAAACCTTAAGTTTTAACCATCAATAATCATTTAAAATATTGGATGTCTATGTTTACGAAACGAAATCTTATTCCCATTGACATAGGTTGTTTTAAGGGTAGAAATTTTATCATGTCAAATAAAACATGATAAATATAGGTAGATAGGGTTTATTTTTTTTCAAGAAGAATACTAGCTTTTAATAAAAAAAAATCAGAGCAACTTTGATAAATTGAATGTTCCTGTATTTCAAGAAGCATAAAGTAGAAATAATTGAAGTGTATAGTTGTTTTTTCTAACATAATACACGTGCCTCTATTTTAGATAAATTAGAAGTAGTGTCTAAAAAAAGTCCCCTATATTAAGAAGAAAAACATAAGATATTCTTTAAAACTTAACCCCACTATTTAAATTAATCAATCTCTAATTAACAAATGAATTGTAGATAAAGAATTAATAAAATTCACATATAAATGTACTCACAACGATATTTTTGGAGTGCAAAAATGATTAAGAATGGAATATTTGATTTACTTTTTTTATAATTTTTGGATTTTTAAAGTTTTCAACTTTTTTTTTGTTTTTTGTGTTTGTCTTTAATATATACATATACATACTAGATATGCGAAAAAGACGTTTTTTTTTGAAGTGTTTTATGTTTGTTTTTAAAAAAAAATTGTATTTTTAAGATTTTTTTTAAGAAAATATTTACAAAAGCGTAAAAAGAAGGAAGTTATTTACAAAGAGGAGGAAAGGAAGAGGGGAGAGAGAAAAGAATATTTACAAAAAAATATTTACAAAGAAAAATATTTACAAAGTAAATCTAAATATATTTTTATTGAACTTTTGTTTTGTAGTTTTATTTAAATTTTTTGATTATAAAACAAACAAAAGATTATTATTTTATTTTTTTGAGTTTTCATTTTATAAATTTTTTGGTTTTTTTTTGGGTATTTTTGTATTTTTTTAAAAAAATTAAGTGCGAAAAATGGAAGTGCAGAAAGGAAAGCAGGAAAACACCCCATACTTAAATACAACATTGTCCCCAATGTTGCAACTTAAGTATGCGGAACAAAAAATGAAACCAAATGCAATATTTACAAAAATATGACGGGAGGGTAGGAACTTCCCTGGAACGTGTTCGGGGAGTCCCATTTAGAAGCCCTGCGTTATTAGAACAAGTTGCAAAGAAAATAAGGAAAGATCAAAAAAGGTAGATGTGGGGTGCCTCCCAAGAGCGCTTTATTTATAGTCGTGTAGCTTGACTATTATGACGGGGTTATAATGTTGAGGAGAGTTATTGTTTCATTAAAACCGATCATTGGACCACCCGCTATATAAGACTTTAATCGATGATCATTTACTTTAAACGAACCTTTTTCTGGGTGGGAGACGAGTACGGTCCCATATGGCCAAACTCTATCTTCAACTTTTAAGGGGTCGTACCAACGTGATTATAATTTACCCGGAAAAGCCTAAGACATGAATTGTAAAGAAGGACAAGATCGCCCGGAGAAAAACTTTTTTGGTTCTTGATTTTTCGATCGTGATAGAACTTAGAGCGCTCCTTATAGAACTTATTGCTCTTGTAAGCGTTTGCACGTCATTCATCGAGCTCGTTTAGTTGCAGTTTTCTTTTTTTGAGCGGCTAAGTTAGTATCGAGGTTTACGAGTTTAAAACCCAAAGAGCGCGATGCTCCATTTCTATGGGTAGATGGCACGCTTTGCCATAGACTAACCGAAACGGCATACAACCAATTGCAGTTTTTTATGCCGTCTGATACGCCCACAACGCATCGTCAGTTTTTACGGACCAATCTTTCTTATTAAGTGAAACGGTTTTTTCTAATATACGCTTAATCTCTCGATTTACTACCACGACTTGGCCACTTGTTTGCGGGTGGTAGGGCGTGGCAAGTTTGTATGTGACTCCGTATTTATCTAACGTCTTAGCCATTTGGGTGTTATAGAATTGCGTTTCCCTATCACTAACAATACCGCGAGGCGCGCTGAAGCGAGAAAATTGTTTTTTAAGGAAGATAATGACGGCTCGCGCATTATTGGTGGGGAGAGCTTGCACTTCCGCCCACCTTGATACGTAGTCGACCGCAACAAAATATAAATATTTTTTATAGAAGGAGGTAGGGGGCATCGATTAAATTGAAGACTTCGCATTCTAAAAGTAAATTTTGGGGCATCTCGTTGGGACAAGAGGTGTTACCCGATCGCTGGCAGCTATCGCAGGAGCGCACAAAAGTGTGCGTGTCTTTGAAAAGAGTAGGCCAAAAGAAGCTCGCCTCCAACACCTTCTGCGCGGTCCAGTTAGCTGAATAATGCCCACTAGCCGGACCCTCGTGGCAGTGCCCAAGTATTTTCGTGCACTTCACTTCTGCGACGCATCTTCGGACCGCCTGGTCCGCACAGATACGAAAAAGAAAAGGGTCCTCCCAAAAGAAATTTTTCAAGTCGGAAAAGAATTTCTTCTTTTGCTGGCTCGAAAATTCTTTTGGGAGCACCTTCGCAACTAAATAGTTCACAAAATCTGCGAACCAAGGCGGAGAAGATGAAATGGTATTTATGGCTAGGAGGCGTTCCTCGGGGAATCTGTCATTTATGTCAGATTCGACGAGTGCTTCCGCACCCGAATTTTCTAAGCGGGAGGGTGATCGGAGGCTAAATTTTTCGCGCCCTTCTTATCCCAGATCTCCAAATCAAATTCTTAAAGGAGGAGAACCCATCAAAGAAGGCGGAGCTTGGCGTCGATTTTAGCGAGTAATTATTAAGGGCGGAGTGGTTGGTAAATACGATTACTTTAGAAAGTGTTATATACGAGCGAAACTTATCAAAAGTGAAAACGTCAGCTAAGAGTTCCTTTTCCATTATTGTGTAGTTTACTTGTGCGGAAGTGAGCGTCTTGCTAGCATAAATTGGATGAAAGTGTTTGTCTAAGCGTTGTCCAAGAATGGCACCTAAGGCAATATCACTAGCGTCGCACATAATCTCGAATAGAAGGGACCAATCGGGGGCCACTAAAATGGGTGAATTGATAAGTTTTTTTTATAAAATTAAATGCAGACTCGCATTTGCTACTAAAGACAAAATTTGATTCCTTTTCCAAGAGACGAGTAAGAGGCTTTGTTATTTTTGAAAAATCTTGAATGAAACGTCTATAAAAGCCCGCGTGGCCTAAGAAACTCCTAATGGATTATACGTTGGTTGGCGGCGGAAATTTTTCTATAATTTCTACCTTGGCCTTATCTACCTCCATCCCCTTAGACGAATTCATATGGTCAAGAACCAAACCTTCTCGAACCAAGAAGTTACACTTTTCCCAATTTAAAATGAGATGTGTGTCCTCGTATAGCTGGAGGACACGATCTAGATTTCGAAGACAAGACGGGAAAGAGCGTCCGAAAATAGAAAAGTCATCCATAAAGACTTCCATAATCTCTCCTACCAGCTCGCCAAAGATTTCCAGCATGCATCTTTGGAATGTAGTTGGCGCATTGTAGTGGCCAAATGGCATTCTTCGGTAGGCAAAGGTGCCAAACGGGCAGGTAAAAGTTTTTTTCACTTGATCATCGGGAGAAATGGGGATTTGGAAAAACCCCAATAAACCATCAAGAAAATAGTAAAATGGATGACCGGTTAAACGCTCCAGAACTTGGTCTAAAAATGGTAGTGGAAAATGGTCCTTACGAGTGGCATCATTTAGTTTTATGTAATCGATGCACACCCGCCAAACTGTAACAGTACGAGTTGGGATGGGTTCATTGTGCTCATTCTCCACTACGGTTAGACCGCCCTTCCTAGGCACGACATGGACGGGACTAACCCACGCACTATCTGAAATGGGATAAATAATCCTCGCATCTAACAATTTAATTATCTCATCTTTAACGATGCCTTTCATGTTTGGGTTAAGACATCGATGTGGCTGAATGGTTTTATGGCAATTATTGTTGAGGAATATCCTATGAGTGCAAAAAGAAGGATTAATCCCCTTAAGATCAAAAATTTGTCACGCAATTGTGTGGCGATGTTTGAGCAAAACTTCTAATAAATCGGAAGTCTCTGAATCACTCCAATATGAAAAAATGATAACGGGAAGGGTATCATTTTTTCCTAAAAAAGCGTACTTGAGAGATTCGGGTAGGGGTTTGAGGTCTAGGATGGACGGTTCTTCAAGCGAGGTTTTGATTCTAATATCTTTCGAACCAATTGGTTCGAAAGGCAAGTCTATAGATTTATCCTCGTCGTAATAAAAATTTTCGAGCGCAAAAATATCATCGTTAAGTAAAGTTGACTCGAAAAAAGGCGAAGAACGATCTCTAAAAAAAGAATCTAAAGAATTGCAGAAATCGTCGCTCGATGACGAGTTCGCCATCAAGGGATTAATATAAAAAGTAACCTCATTATCTCCCACCCAAAAGAGGAGACGACCATTACTTACATCGATTAATGCGTGGGATTTAGCGAGAAAAGGGAGACTGAGTATAATTGGTACATCGGTGTACTCGATGTCCAAGATGACAAAGTCTAACGGAAAGATAAACTTGTCAACTCGGATAAGGACATCCTCCACTACCCCGATGGGGAACTTAACCGAGCGATCCGCTAACTGGATATGCATATTAGTAGGGGTCGGAGTGCCCAAACCTAATTTTTTAAAAAGCGAGAATGGCATCAAATTAATGCTCGCGCCTAAATCTCCAAGGGCATATTTTACTAATATATTGCCAAAAAGTCACGGGATGGAATACCGTCCGAGGTCATTTTGTTTTGGGGGAAATTTATTGGTAAGAGTCGTCGAGCAGTCCGCATTGAGAGAGATAAGCGAAATATTTTCTAATTTTTGTTTATTAGAAAGAAGTTCTTTCAAATATTTTGCATACTTAGGCATCTGCGAAATCGCCTCTAAGAAAGGAACATTAATCTGAATTTTTTTAATAGTAAAATAAATTTTTATATTGCACGTCCTTACGCTCATTATCTAACCTATGCGGATATGGCAGGGCCTTGTTTAAAATAATTTTTTCGTTTAAAATAGGTAAAGGCGGCATAATCGAAGAAGGGGGAAGAGGGGTCGGAGGTGAAATATGTAACTGAGGATCGATACATTTTGGATCGACCACATCCTTACCGCTATAGAGGGTTATAGCATTGGCATTCTCCCAAGGGTTGGCCTTCGTATTTCCTGGCAGTGCCCCGAGCGCGCCCTCGGACATCATTCTCGCCAGTTGTCCAGCCTGCTGTTCAAGAGTTTTTAGCGATCCGGTTATGTTCTGGATATTTGATTCGTTGGACGCAATGTATTTAAAGAAATTTTCCTCAAATAGAGAAGGTTTCAGAGGAGGAGGCGGAAAAATGCGGGCGCATAAGAATTAGGGGGACGTTGCATATTATTCGGGTTACTCCAAGAGAAATTAGGGTGATTCCTCCAACCCGGATTATAGTTATTACTATAAGGGTTGTTGTTGGGGTTGAAGGAAGGACGACACGAATTTCCTATGATGTCCACGAACTCTTCAGCCACACAGACATTAGGGGGAATAAAACAAGGCGGAGTGGAGGAGGCAGCAGACATCTCCGCCACCTACTTAGTTAACCTTTCAACTTGAAGTGTTAACAGAGCAGTGACATCCACTTCGAAAATCCTAGCCGCCTGCTTTGGGCGTCCACGCGTGACGTTCCACTGATAGGCGTTCATATCCATTTCTTCGAATAAAGCCTGGGTGGCCTCGGGGGTTTTGTTGTTTAATGTGCCCCCGGCAGCCACGTCAATCATTTGACGTGTCTGAAAATTAAGGCCATTGTAAAAAATGTGTGTCTGCAATCACGTTGGCAGCGCGTGGTGCGGGCACCGGTGGAGGAACTCTTTAAACCGTTCCCAAGTCTCATATAAAGACTCAGGATTGTTTTGCACAAACGAAGAGATGTCCGACCGCAATTTTGCAGTTTTTCCGGGCGAAAAGTACTTTGTCAGGAACCGCTCCGTCAACTCAGCCCAGGTGTTGATACATCCTCACGAGAGGGAATTCAACCACGCCTTAGCTTTGTATTTAAGGGAAAAAGGAAATAGGCGCAAGCGAATGGCGTCATCAGTGACGCCATTAATCTTGAAGGTGTCGCATATTTCCAAAAAATTAGACAAGTGGACATTTGGGTCCTCATCCGGCAGTCCATCGAACTGCATGGCATTTTGGAACATTTGAATGACACTTGACTTTATTTCGAAATTAAAATTTGCCAACATAGGGCGAACAATACTAGACCCAGTATCATCAAGGTTAGGTCGGGCGTAATAAGACATAGTACGCTCGGCCGCCGGGGAAGGGTTAGGGTCGGCCATCACTACGACAGAGGGTTCTCCGATAGATTCTTCGGGGTCTAAAAAGGAATTCGGCGTTGAGATCGAATACGCGCAAGGGAGCGTTCGATCTCAGGGTCGAAATCAAAATCTTCAGATTCTGAGGGTTGTCCACGGGTCATACACCCTACAATATAAACTAAATAAAATCTTTTGGATTTTTAAATAGAGTATTTAAGTTTTTATTTTTTATTTTTTTTGCTTTTAGAAAAAAAGGTAAAATTAATAGACTCGGAAATTCAAAATAACAACACGAAAATCCTCGGCAACGGCGCCAAAAACTGGATGGCTCGCGAACATACTCTTATTTAGGCGGTTGGTTCGATGAGTCGAACATCATGGACTTGCTAAAAAGTGAGTTTTTAACGAAAGGAGGCAAGTGCACCTATCGTATGTAGTACTCGATATTCGGGGGAATATCGAGGTTGTATTATTTTTGGGGCCTGTTGACTATTTCTACTCATTCCGGGGGGGGACTATTATTTTACCGAAAACAGCTTGTCGGGTTTTAGTTAATTAAAGTGGTTAAAAGTGAAAGTTGTAAAAAGACTTAGAAAATATTCGATGAAGGGTAAACGCTCGGCATCAAATCGGATCGAAACTAAAACGACTCATAATAATTATAGAACTTAGTTTTCAAATTAAGTAAAGGCAAGTTGGTCGTGGAGGTTCCACAAATATTAGCTCACCTAGCTATAATGATATCGCTCACCTAAATATTAAGACTATTCGACCAAACTCTCGTCCGACGAAGGATTCCTCTTAATGCCCGCTTTACGCAAAGAACCCCGTTATTGGTCGAGGAACCCAATCTGGTAGAATTACGCTTCTCCTCTCTCGAGGGTATGCACGCAACTCTTTTTACCCAAGGGTGATCAGTCCATACGCACGGCCTCTTGGCAAGCTAGCGTATGGATAACGAAAATAGAGTCCACACATCGATACGTGGTTCTACGCGTCGTTAACCCGGGGAAAACCTTAAGCCTTTTAGTTAAAGTGAGAAAAATATTCTTTAATTATTTAGAGAGATTTCATATGTTCCAATGCTCTTCGATGCCGAGGGCTAAAGACGATTAGCCACTCATCAATATGGGGATGGCTTATGATTTTAATGAAACATGAGTTTGTAACTAAGCGCTAAAGGGTTATAAGAAGAAGACAAAGAATAATAACACAAAGTTTAGAAACATTGCAAAAATAAATTAAGGCTTGAACTCACACACTCAACGAAACCATAAGTAATATGACAAGTCCTACTCGAATGAGTAGGCAGGAAGTAAATGCAAGTACAAGTCCTACTCAAATGAGTGGGTGGGAAATGAATCGAGTCCTACTCAAACGAGTAGGCGGGAAGTAAATGCAAGTACAAGTCCAACTCAAATGAGTAGGCGGGAAATGACGAGTTCTACTCAAACGAGTAGGCAGGAAATAAAGCAAGTCCTACTCAAACGAGTAGGCGGGAAATGACGAGTTCTACTCAAACAAGTAGGGGTAAAATAAATGCATACGCTCGCACACACTCTTCATAATTGAAAGAAAACTGTAAAGATTATCTCGTACACGCACACACAATTCATCTAATTTGAAAAAAAACAAAATGAAAAGACAAACCATACACTCTCACACACTATTAAGGAGAAAAACAAAGTTACTTAAAAATTGAAATTCCAACATTCCTACTCCTAAAGCTTACCACAAACACAGAAAAAGAAAAAATGAAAATAAAAAAGAGCAAAAAGTTTCAATACAAATCAAAAGCCTAAGTCCTATAAAAATTAAAATTACTACTTTTTCGTTCTTAGGATTCCATAAAAGTGATTAAAAAGTGAAAACAACGTGAAATGAAAAAAAAGGGTTTTACAATCCTAAAACAAAGCTAAGTAAAACAAAAAGAAAATCACTTTGAAAGGCTCTTTTACAAATCCTAAAAATGAAAACATAAAACCTAAAACATAAAGAAGATAGGAAAGAAAAAATAAAACTATCATAACAACATTTTTTGCAAGGAAAAACACTATGACAACCTATCTTATTAGCAAAAAACAAGATGAATTAAAAAATTCACTCACAAACTCACACACACATTTCATAAATAGAAAAACAAGAAAATATAAAAATAAAGTAACATTGAAATTTGGCCACTCAAATGCATTCAATACCATCATGAGGAGAGAAAAACTACCAAGTTTTATTTAAGGAAAAAAGTTGGATTACAAAGTTAAAGGAAAAGCTAAAACAAACATGAAAGGGAGGGGGGCGAAATCTCCTTACATTGCACAAAAAGCACCCAAGTAGCCCTCAAACAACAATATTGGCCCAAAAAGTTGAACCCTTGGTCCTTACAAAAACTTTTATTTATAGGGAAAAAGTGAGGGTAACACGGGCGTGTCGGTGTGTGGGACATGGGCGCATCCTAGTCAGGTTGACTTGACGATTTCTGAAGGCAGCTGGAGCGGGACATGTGTTGGATATGGGCATGTTGGGAGGTGTGACACGGGCATGTCGGGACACCTTGCAACTTTGATGTCGGCAGTGGCTGAGTTTGAACTGGTGACACGGGCGTGTCGACTTGTAGGACACGGGCGTTTCCTGCTCGGGTTGACGAAGGCCAAACATCAAGCTGGGATCGACGAAGGTTGATCGTCGAGGGGGTGATATGGGCGTTTCGGTCAGCATGACACAGGCGTGTCAAGTGTGAATTTTTGACTTTTTCTGGAAAATTTCTTAAAATAAAATTAAGCTAAGTTAGAACAATATTTACAAAAAGGAAACATTTATTGAAGAAAAAATAACTAAAAACAACGAAAATAAACTAAAATGACCTAATAGAAGTACTGAAAAATACGTATATTTACAACTTATCAATGAGCAGTGGCACATGATCGGTGGTCGTGCGCAATATGTCCAATGCTCATGTGAATGCCCTAAATAAAACTTGGAAAAATAGAGAGTTGTGCAGACGATCAGTTGCTCATGACAAGTGGTCGTGCGCTATAGGTCCAATGATTATACGCAATGTTCCTTAACTATTTGGGAATTCGATGATCAGACCATGCACAAACAGTGGTCGTGCGCTAAGGAGTGCACTGACCGTGCGCGTGTAAAAACGCACGATTAGTGGCCCATAGGCAGAAAACATTCCCAAACAATCCCAGAACACGCATACGACCTTTGTACCTATAGCAAAAACAGACGAGCCACTGAAATGGGCATAACACAATCTCCATACATAGAAAAACACCAAGTAGGGCAAAAGAAATATAACTATGAAATCACACAGAAAACGGGTCAAAAGTGCGACTTAACATGGAATGGGCATAATAACAAATATGAACAATTATGGCTCTAAAGTGCAGTGCATCAACCAGAAAACTAGCCCAAATGAGTCCAAAAATAAGTATATAAATTGGACTCATCTGGCCCGATGCCATAGATTACGGATACACCAAGGAGTTACTAAATTGAAACCATAAAGTAATATTTCGCATCCTAACACAGAGTGCAATCTAGCAGAAGTAATTTAAAGGTTATAAATAGAACCCAATAATAGTATGAATGTCCACTACAATAACTAGGAATGTAAAACAAATACACAAATAAGGTCTTGGTCTTAAGGCCTTACACTGTTCAACTTGAATTAAAATGTGTTACTTACTTCGACATGCAGTCCGGCCACACATGAACTATAAAATAACACAAGTATTCGCTTTGGCCTTCAAGGGACAACATAACATTTCTGGGCTCCAGCCCGCTACTTCCCACTTAGCTCAGCAGCACCTCCACGCAACATTCCACCGCACGGTGGCATACAAAGCAATGGTCAGCATTAGCTAACCAAATTATAATGACCCCACCCCTCACTTGGGGTTGCGGTGCTCCTTCCCTACAGGCATTAGTATAAACTCATATTGGAAATCAAAACGTGCAACTGAAGCACCGTTAGCCATAGATGTTGGCGTAAATGCACAATGCCCCATGCTCTCAGGCACACTTATGGTGTACAGGACCTCAAGGGTCGCACCACCATCTCTATGATGGTTAACAATGTTTAAGCATTTAGTCTCATAAGATTCAAGGCCTGAGACAACCCCCCAGTGCTACGACAAGTCATGTGATTTACACATTAACCACTCTAAGTCGACCGGCATAGGGGAGGGTACAGTTCAGCCATATTGTAACACCCCTGATTTTCTGTCAATTATTTAATTCTCATGGTGACATCATAATGATGTAAGGGTGTTATGTTAATGCGGAATTGACGACGAGTCGCCATTAGTGCATATTTGTGTTTGTTTGGTCGAGCCGACAAAATCATGGAATTCTCATAGAAATTGTAAAATTTCATAATAGGAAATTAAATCGATTTATTTTGAATTTGCCCGTCAAGTTTCGTCGTGATCCGAGCCTTTTTTGAGTCACGACAAATTCCCGAAGTTTTGTATATTTAAATGTTAGCCGTAAACTTTAGAAATTAATATCTCGAGAACGAATCGTCAAATTTTGGTTTTGACTTTGCCATTGGATTTGTAGCACCGACTTTTGCCTAGGGTACGAATTTCGTTTGAATCGGCGCATGTTAGGCCCTTCCAAATAATATGTTATTTGTGTTTTTAATATTATTATTATTAATACTATATATATATGCATATAATAGGAGATTCGTTGAGTTTTCACCCTCTTAACACGACGAATCACTGTTCCTCCGACTGCATCCCCGACGAACTCATTCCCCCCTTTTTATTAAATCCTAAGTTATAAAGTATTAATACGATTATTATTCTAATTATTATTATTATTATTATTATTATTAAGTATATAAAGGCGTTAGGTTGAGAAAGACCATATTCATCTCCTCCAAGAGACCGAACCGGAACCATAGCGGCGAGAGCGGCGACTTCTTCATATTCATGGACCTTCCGAGCGTGATTTCGGGAGCTTCGGTGGTTGAAATCTTCGTCGGAGTATAGATCCGGAAAGCTCTCGCCGAGAGCTACGCATGAGCGGTAAGATCTCTTTGATTCGTGGACTTTTGGCGCTAGAGCTATTGACTTGACCCTCATTTTGCTCCGATAAGTTTCAGGAATCATTGTTAGGGCCTTTTCACGACCAATACTTATCGCGGTACAAGCGAGCGGTGATTCTCCGAAGTTTCAAGGCAAGTGGATTTATTCCCTTGCATGTCTATATTAATCCATTATTCTCTTATTTTCTTTACTCTCCCTCCACCCTTAGGAAGTAGGGGTAGTGTAGGATGAGCTTGGGAAGACCTATAGGATAGGGTGAATTTGTATTTGACCAAAATCGTCAAATTTTAGGCAGGCCAGTCTGTCAGATATAGGTACGGTAAACCGTCTGGAATTTGCCGTATATTGCTACCCTATTCGTCAAGCATCGATATAAAGGACTCGTCAAATGTCATAGTGTTGCCTAAGGAAAATTCGGCGCATGTCGTAAAAGGATTTGTCGAGTATCATTAAGTCCGATTCGGCGAGTTATGTAAGATATTCATCGATTATAGTTGTGTAGGACTTTTTGGTTTATCTTGGTCATCGGGGGAAATAGGGATTTGGAAAAAACCCCGATAAACCATCAAGAAAACAATAATATGGATGACCAGATAAATGCTCTAAAATCTAGTCCAAAAACAGTAGTGGGAAATGGTCCTTGCGGGTGGCAACATTAAGTTTTCTATAATCGATGCACACTCGCCAACCCGTAACAATACGAGTTGGGATGAACTTGTTATGCTCATTCGCCACTACGGTTAGACAGCCCTTCTTGGGCACAACATGCACGGGACTAACTCATGCACTGTCTGAAAGAGGGTAGATAATCCCAACATCTAATAACTTAATAATCTCAGCTTTAATGACGCCTTTCATGTTTGGGTTAAGCCACCACCGGGGTGCCTTTGAGACATTTGGGTCTGTTAGTTTGGTTTTGGACTTTTTGGTTGCCGACACAGATCCGTGGTTTTTACCAGTGCTAATGATTCACATGTTAGGGATTGTATTGTTCCTTTTCCTCCTATAGTGTTGGCTTTTGTTGGCTATTTTCTTCTGTAGGTTTAAGCGAAGCTTGGTAACTTCTCGCACTTGGTGCACTCTTCTCATTTTACTGACGGTTACTTTCTTACTTGCCTCTTTTGTTGATTATACTAGATGAGGTTGTCAGCATTTATTAGTAGGGTTTGGTAACCCCCTTCTGTTTTCACTTTTTTATATCCAATTGTTTCCTTTTGCCACTTGTATTTTCTTGCTGAGGTGTTCTTTCTTTGAATGCCTCAGGTTCAGGGCAGTAGTCGGTTGAGCGGCTAGGTTGGTTTCGCTAGTGGACTGATGTGTTGCAGAGGTTTTCCTCACCCTTGTGAGGTTGTTTTTTATTGCTTCCTGTTAGTATAGACATACATGCTCTCCAGTGGATTTGTGTCAGGTTGTTGATGCCCACTAGTGGATTTCTTTTTAAATGCTAATTACTTTGCTAAGCTACTAGTTTTACCTCTTTGTGGTTGTTTTTACTTGCTCTCTGAAGAATGTTTTATGCTTGGTTGCATGTTAGGTATTTTAACTTATAAAAACATTACTACTAGTATTTCATACATGTCATCTTTCTAAAATTAATATATTATTTTTTAAGATAACGTAAAGACTATTTCTATACCTATAATAAAGCTAGAGTCTTGAATTCCACGGATTGTCCTTCGGGGATGTTTATGCTCGTGTAGGGTGTTAAATCAACATAATAAAAGTATTTCCGCAGCGTATAATTATATTTTTACTCGTGGACAAGTCGATCCACCGTGATGAGGGATACGGTCATCTTAACTTAAAACTGGATTTATTTCATAATAACTTATGAATTTCTTATAAAATATAAAGTTGGAGTCTTGCCTGAGCGTTTGTAGTTATCCCCTGCACGACCTGGCATCACGACGCTTGTTTTCTCCTTACTCTGATATATCATCCAATGCGGAGAAAATACGGGTTATGATAGTTGGTATCAGATGGATGGGTTGTTAGACAATTGGTCGATCAACCGTCTCTAGTTAGTGTTAGTTGTCTAGTGTCATTTCATACACACATTGATGTGGCATCAGTACGTCTTGGCTGAAGCACGAACACTACACTCATAGCATGATAAGAAGTATGCAAGGCATATTATGTAGTATGGGATGCATAATATAGGTGTGTATATGGATCCACCATAGGTGGCAACATATGACGGTTATATAGTATGGGATGCATAACCACAATCACATGGATGCCCATAAGCACGTTTTCTCTTTCGTTGCATGCGATGTTATGTAGTTTGGGATGCATAACATTTCATGTGTACGCCGCTCATAACATGCATTAAGGCTTTTATTTGAATGCCTGCCAAAACATGCATAGCATAACATAGCATTAGCACACTTGCCAAGCTAAAGGTTTACATGATGATATATGTACACATATGGTTTTAAAGTAAAAAAGAATAAGAATTCATGCATTCATGGTCTATACACCTGAGTTAATAGGATGACGGTATATCATCCTAGGTTAAACATGACATCATTATTGAAAATCCCAAAGCAAGTTAGCAGCTTTAGCAAGTAGTTAAGCATGTATTTTCTGGACTGTGTTTTTTGGTTCTAGGGCTAGGTTTTGATCAGTTGTTTGTTGTTCTTTTAGTATGGCGCCTAAGCGCGTAACGACTAAGTTAACTCCCCAGTCAGAGGGTGAGTCTTCAGGTGCGTAGAGCGATGTGGTGATCGAAAATCTGTGATAGAGCAATGAGGCTTTGTCGAGGCAAATGGTGGAGATCGAGTCGCAGATCCAAGCATTGTTATCCGTTATGTCAGGACAGCTGCCGAGAGTGCAGGACCCTGTTGTGGGTCTAACTATTCTTATACCCCTGTTCCTCTGGTGCCTCTAATTTTGTTGCCATCAGCGATGAATTTTATCTCGCATTTCCAGCGATTAGGACCTCCTTCGTATGACAGTCGAGCAGATTTCATGGCTTTGGACGATTGGCTTATAGTAATCGAGGAGATGTTCTCATACTCGGGAGTTATAGCAGACCAGAGGGTGATGATCGCTGCATATCAGCTTAAAGGTTTGGCAAAGAGTTGGTGGCTGAGAGAAAAGGAAAATTTAAAGGATGATTGTACTTGGGAATCTTTCAAAGAGCTGATGTTGAAGAAGTTTCTTCCATCGGTTGAGCGAGACCGTCTTATGAATGATATTCTACACTTAAAGTAAAGACAACTCACTCTGAGTGAGTATGAAGTGGAGTTTAGTAAGCTGAGCTGGTTTGCTCTATATTTAGTTGTTTCAGAAGCCAGCAGAGTTAAATGTTTTTGGGTGGTATAAGGAGTGACATCCAACAGCTAGCTAGTGCATACGGATTATCAAGTTATGCTGAAGTGGTAGAATTCGCGTTGAAGGTCGAGGCGATTGATAACGCAAAGAATAGAGGTCGGCAAATGAGAACAGATAAGAGGAAATCGGATGATAGTAAGAAATCTAAGGAATTTGGTTCTACATCAGGTAAGAGAAGTAAAGAGGTATGCAGTTTTTGTGGTTGGCCAGACCATCCATGTGAGAAGTGTTTAAAGAGATTAGAAGCTCAAAAGCAGGAGTAGGTTCATGCGATTCAGAGTGCTCTTAAAGGAGATTTAGTCTGTTCTGTGTGTAAGAAAAGGGGGGACGATGCTGCCCATTGTTGGGGAAAGAAAAGAGTCTACTATCAGTGAGGATAGGAGGAACATTTCAAGACAAAGTGCCCGCAGTCTCAGCCCACACTGCAGCCAGTTCCACTTCGAGCTTTGCCACTTCCATAACAATTAGATAAGGGAAAGGGCAAGCTGAACATGTTTTCATTGGAGGAAGCTCATATGTCTACTCAAGTGATATCCGGTTAGATCCTTCCCTAGTTTTAGCTTTTAGTATGTAGTTTTAGTTTCGATGTTCGTTCCCTTAGTTTCGTATGCGACTTTTATAGGAAAGTTTAAGGTAAAGAACCATTGGGCGCGTGTTCTTTTCGATTCCGGTGCTACTTACTCGTTCGTGGCTAGGGCCTTTGTAGAGCTTCATCGTTTGACTCTCGATCGGGTTGGTGACACGTTTAGTGTCAAGTTTCCTTCTGGTGATTTTGTTGTATCAGACCAAGGAATTCAGGGTTGTCTGATTCTGTTAGGTGATTTTCTAGTGGTTGCTGATTTGAAGGTGATAGACCTGGAAGATTTGGATGAGATCTTGGGCATGGACTTGTTGTCCAGATATGATGTTGTTATCCAGTGAAAGGTTAAGTACTTGGACTTCAAGATGGACAATGGTCGACCCAGGATTGTTTATGGTTATCCGCGCCAGAGTTCTCCGATTATTTCTGTCGTATGTGCTCGGAAGCTTTTAGATTTTGGCTGTTTTGCTTTTTGGTTTCAGTTTTGGAAACCAAGGTTGTTTTGCCGCGTTTAGAGGAGATCCCTGTGGTGTATGAGTTTCCTGATGTATTTCCTGATAATCTTCCTGGTCTTCCTCCTAAGAGAGACATGGAATTTATCATAGATCTGGAGCCGGGTACCCATCATATGGCTAAGGCGTCGTACTGTATGGGCCTGCGTGAGCTGGAGGAGTTGCGTACCTAGTTGGATGAGTTGCTTTAGAATGGTTTCATTAGACCTAGTTTTTTTTCGTGGGGTGCTCCTGTTTTATTAGTGAAGAAAAAGGATGAATCAATGAGGCTGTGCTTTGATTATAGAGAGCTGAATATGGTGAACTTTAAGAACTGGTATCCCCTGCTGAGAATTGATGATTTGTTTGACCAGTTGCGTGGTAGTTCTGTATTTTTGAAGATTGACCTTCGTTCAGGCTACCACCAGTTGAGGATTCGTGAGACAGATATCCCACGGACTGCCTTTCATTCCTGACACGGACATTTTGAGTTCTTGGTAATGTATTTTGGTATGACTAATGCACCATCTGTCTTTATGGATATGATGAACAGAGTGTTCAAGGATTTTATAGACCGTTTTATGTCGTGTTTATAGACGATGTTTTGGTGTACTCCCGCGGTGCTGTGGACCATGCCCAGCACTTGCAGTTAGTTTTGTGTGTTTTGAGGGAGCATAATCTGTTTGCTAAGCTGAGCAAGTGTGAGTTTTGGTTGCCTCAGGTTTCTTTCTTGGTTCATGTGGTTAATAAGGAAGGAATTTTTGTTGACCCAGAGAAGATAGCTGCTATTATGGATTGGAATAGGCCTACCACTCCCAAAGAGATAAGGAGCTTCTTAGGGCTAGCTGGCTATTATAGAAGGTTTGTTGAGGGTTTCTTACGTTGTCTGTGCCAATGACTAAACTGACGTAGAAGAACACAGCTTTTGTTTGGAGCGATAAGTGCGAGGAAGCTTTTTTGGAATTGAAGAGGATATTGTGCACTGCTCCGGTGTTGCCTTGCCTACCGAAGGGATAGAGTATGATGTTTATATGGACGCATCACACGTGGGACTTGATTGCGTCTTGATGCAAGAGGGAAAAGTAATAGCGTATGGATCGAGGCAGTTAATGATTCATGAAAGAAATTACCTTATGCATGATTTTGAGTTTGCAGGGTTGATTTATGCTCTGAAGCTGTAGAGACACCTATTATATGGCGTATTGTGTAAAATTTACATAGATCTTAAGAGTTTAAAATATGTTTTCACTCAAAAGGAATTGAACTTGTGCCAGGGGAGATGGTTAGAGTATGTTGCGGATTATGATGTTGAGATCTAATACCATTCGAGTAAAGCTAATGTGGTAGCTGATACCTTAAGTAGAAAGACAGCTAAAATATATAATCTTTCTGTGAATTCCCTGGTTGATTTCTGATGATTAATATTTCAGTTGGAAGTTGTGACTCACCTAGCAGTTTGGTGGTGGCATAGCCTTCATGGATTACACTCACAAGAGTACATCAGAAAGAAGATCCTGATTTGTTGCACCTTTATAGTAGAACTGAGAAAAGGGAGTTGCCAGACTTTACGATCGATGACGCGGGTACTTTAAATTACCGCGGTAGATTTTGTATCCCCAATGTTGAAGTTATTCGAGATAAGTTATGCGGTGAGGCTCATGGTTCCAGTGTTTCCTATAACCCTTGTTTTACTAAGATATATCAAGATCTGAAGCAGATTGCCTGGTGGTATGGAATGAAGGGTGATATAGCTAAATTTTTATCAGAATGTTTCACGTGCAAGCGAGTTAAGGTTTATCATGGAAGGCCTGGTGGCAAGTTAACGCCCTTAGAGATTCCAATTTGGAAGTGGGAGAGTATTTCCATGGACTTTATTACTGGTTTGTCGAGATCTCCCTAGGGGCATGATTCTTTTTGGGTTATAGTGGACAGATTTACAAAGTGTGCTCACTTCGTGCCTTTTAAGATTGATTACCCAATGTATAAGATAGCTGAATTATACTTAGAAGAGGTTATCAGACTGCACGGAGTTCCTATTAGTATTATATCAGATCGATACTCTAAGTTTTTGTCTCGCTTTTGGAAGATTTTACAGGAAGGATTGGGTACCGACCTGAGGTATTTTACCGCTTATCATCCGCAGACCAATGGCCAGATAGAGAGTAAATCAAATCGTGGAAGATATGATCAAATTTCGTATTTTAGACCACAGAGGAGCGTGGGACGAGCGTTTGAGATTGATTGAGTTTGCATATAATAACAGTTATCAAGAAAGTCTGCAGATAGCCCTGTTTGAGGCTTTGTATGGGAGGCGTTGTAGAACTCCCTTGTTTTGGGCCGAGTTTGGTGAGAGACCGTTGTTGGGTCCTGAAGCATTAGAAGAGATGGATGTTTCTATAAAGCTGATTCAACAGAAGCTTCACATAGCTAAAGAGCGCTATGAGAAGAATGTCAGTCGACGAAGGACCGATTTGGAGTTTGTTGTTGGGGACGTGGTGTTTCTTAAGGTTTCCATGATGTCTGGTGTTAAGAGTTTTGGTAAAAACCATATGTTGGACCCGAGGTATATGGGACCTTTTAAAGTTATTAAGCGAATTGGTGTGTTAGTGTATAGACTTGATTTGCCAACAAGTTTTCCTGGTGTGCACGATGTTTTCCATGTGAGAACATTGTGGAAGTGTGTGATAAGCGACAGACAAGTTCTTGATTATGTGCCTCATTTGGAGCCTAACCTTTCTTAACTTGAAGTCCCTATTCGCATTTTGGATACTCAAGATCGGGTGTTGTGAAGGAAGACAATACCTATGGTGAAAGTATTGTGGCAAAACCAAGACGTGGAGAGCGCGACTTGGTAGTTGGAGTCAGCTATGAAGGAGGCTCATCCTCATCTGTTCTCCTAGTTTCTTTTGGTAACGGTTTCTTCGATAGCCTTTGCCTACTTTTCATTCAGTTTTGAATTTGATACTTTTCATGTCAAATTTCGGGACAAAACTTCCTTTTTGGAGGGGTGACTGTAACGCCCCTATTTTTCCGTCAATTATTTAATTCTCTTGGTGACGTCATAATGACGTAAGGGCGTTACATTAACGCAAAATTGACGGCAAGTCGTCATTAGTGTGTTTTCGCGTCTGTATGGTCGAACCAACCAAATCATAGAATTCTCATCGAAATAGTAAAATTTCATAATGCGAAATTAAATCGATTTATTTTGAATTTGTCCGTCAAGTTTCGTCACGATCCGAGCATTTCTGGAGTCTCGGCGAATTCCCGAAGTTTTGTATATTTAAATGTTAGCCATAAAATTTAGAAATTAATATCTCGAGAACGGCTCGTCAGATTTTGGTTTTGACTTCGCCGTTGGATTCGTAGCACCGGCTTTTGCCTAGGGTGTGAATTTCGTTTGAATCGGCGTGCGTTAGGCCCTTCGTAATAATATGTCATTTGTGTTTTTATAATAATTATTATTATTACTATATATATGCATGTAATAGGTGATTCGTTGAGTTTTCCCCTTTCTTAACCCGACGAATCACTGTTCCTCTGCATGCATCCCCGACGTACTCATTCCTCCCTTTTTATTAAATCCTAAGTTATAAAGTATTAATACGATTATTATTCTAATTATTATTATTAATATTATTATTATTAGTAGTATTATTAAGTATATAGAGGCGTTAGGTTAGAGAAAGACCCATCCATCTTCTATAAGAGACCGAACCGGAACTAGAGCGGCGACTTCTTCTTGTTCGTGGACCTTCCAGCCACGATTTCGGGAGCTTCGGTGGTTGAAATTTTTGCCGGATAATAGATCCGAAAAGCTCTCGCCGAGAGCTACACGTGCGCGGTAAGAACTCTCCGATTCGTGGATTTTTGGCGCTTGGGCTTTTGACCTGAACCTCATTTTTCCCTGATAAGTTTCAGGAATCATTGCTAGGGCCTTTTCAAGGACAATCCTTATCGCGATACGAGGGGGCGGAGATTCTCCGAAGTTTCAAGGCAAGTGGATTTCCTCCCTTGCATGTCTATATTAATCCATTATACTCTGCTTTTCTTTACTCTCCCTCAACCCTTAGGAAGTATGGGTAGTGTAGGATGAGCTTGGGAAGACCTATAGGATTGGTTGAATTTGTATTCGGCCAAAGTCGTCATATTTTAGGCAGGCTAGTCCGTCGGATATAGGTAAGGTAAATCGTCTGGAATTTCCGTATGATTCTACCCTATTCGTCAAGCATCGATATAAAGGACACGTCAAATGTGATAGTGTTTCCTAAAAAAAATTCGGCGCATGTCGTAAATGGATTTGTCGAGTATCGTTAAGTCCGATTCGGCGAGTTAGGTAAGATATTCATCGGGTATAGATGTGTAGGATTCGTCGAGTGTCGACTGTATTGGTATTCATCGAGTATAGGATGTCTCTTTTGTCTAAGTGTTTTTCGGCGAGTATCATTGTAGTGTTGTCGAGTATACACGCCGAATCAAGCCGATTCGTCGAGTATCGCTAGGTCAATTTTCGTAGCAAAGTCCTTTTTCGCCAATTTTGGTCTGATTCGTCGAGTTTGGTCCTTAGGGTATATTTAGGGTATTTTCATCTCATTTTTCTTAGGAAATGTTTAGACTTTGGTATTTGGGTTTTGTTGGGTTTTTAGGTTGTGTTTTTTACGGCTATATCGGTAGTGGATAAAGGACCGCCAATTGGATGTCGTATCGTGAATCATTGCATGTGGTAGTTTTGTTTTGGGTCTCTGTTTATAGACCTTTTTAGGTGTGTTGGACCTTGTGGCTGCCACTATGGTGCCTTTGAAACATTTGGGTCTATTAGTTCGGTTTTAGACGTTTTGGTCGCCGATACAGATTCGTGATTTTTATCAGTGTTAATGATTCACATGTTAGGGACTGTATAGTTCCTTTTCCTCCTATAGTATTGGCTTTTGTTGGTTGTTTGCTTCTGTAGGTTTAAGCGAAGCTTGGTAACTTCTCGCACTTGGTGCAGTCTTCTAATTTTACTAACGGTTAATTTCTTACTTGCCTCTTTTGTTGATTATAATAGCTGAGGTTGTCAGCATTTCTTAGTTGGGTTTGGTAACCCCCTTCTATTTTCACTTGTTTATATCTAATTGTTTCCTTTTGTCACTTGTATTTTCTTGCTGAGGTGTTATTTCTTTGAATGCCTCAGGTTCAGGGCAGTTGTCGGTTGAGTTAGTATCCCCTTTCCATTTTCTACATGATCCATAACTTTGTAAGGATCCTAGGCTAGCACACATGGCTACCAAAGCTGAGCAATTTAAGCTCGCGCTCAATCAAAATATAGACCGCAGGTCTCCCAGAGACAAGCTTCACAAACAATACAAAGCTAACTGGAAGCTATCGCCGGCGGTAGAACTGCCATCTTGTGGTAGGGGACAGACTATCAGTTCTTCCCCTTTTTCAGGTGTTTTCCTGGAGACTACCCCCAGTACTCTCAACACAGTCATCTGCACACCCCATGACTCTGAAAATCTACGTGACTACCATGGAGTCTTCTCTGGCATATAAAACATATAAACATCACCAATCTAGACCAACACGACCAAATGGGCTTCATACAGCATGCATATTCCGTACTTTGATTCCGGATCTAAATGCAATACTACGAGGATATACGGATCGACTCATCGAGAGAACCACATCCATGTGTTCGTGGAGTGTACACCCTCTAAAGCCAAAAGAAAGTACTTCACATGTCCAAGGAAGAGGATCGTTACTCTTGATGTACGTGTTGGCGCTATGGGAGAAATCTAGACGGTTGAAATCGACCGCTCTGACCTTGCCTCCACAAATCTGAACTCGTCTTGCGAATGTTAGAACCGAAACACAAACGATGGCAAGAACCCTCCTTCCCAGAGCTGCTGCTCCTCCTTCAAAAAACTAGGCCAAGATCTCCAACTCTAGAATAATGAAGAGGTATCGGTCGAACCAGGTATATAAATAAAGCTACCATCATATGGTAACTATCTACCGCCGCGCAGCACCGCCTCATTTCGCGTATAACCACCCAGCCCTTCAAATCACAGGTCGACACGTGGCCACACCGTTACAGTTTCAATATCATCATGTGATAGGATTCTAACGCTGCATGATTGTCATCGTTAGTACAACACGACACCCTCTGATATCTCTGCACGCTATCTGCTACTGCCACGTGGTAGGATCCCGAGAGCCTCATAATTTAATTGACCTAGCTTTCACCAACGGTATCACTATTGTCAGGCGATAGCTTCCCGAGAGCTCTGCCGGTTAAATTTCCAATCTACCACTGCGCGGTAATAACCTACCATCACGCGGTAGAGTAGGCGTTGAGTCACCTTGCCTCACTCAATGCTCTCGCCGCTAACCTTGGAGATACCGCTGCGCGGTAACTAGCTACCGTCTGGCGATAACTTCAAGAAGCAAATTCCTACTTTAAGAAAATTGGGGCATTACACTCATCTTCTTCAGCAGCAGCAGTAGCAAATAGCCCAACATAGGCTTCATCTTCTTCTTCAGAGTCTTAAAATGCTTTGTCAGTTTGACTCCAGCTCTTCTCATTCTTTGCAATGAAGGTCTTTTTCTTCTTACCCTTATGGTGGAGATGCTTCTTCTCACTTATCTCTTTTCTCTTGATTGGGCAATCAACAATGACATGTTGAGGCTTGCTATAATAATAACAAACAATTTTAGAAGAAATATGTTTGCTGGGTTTGGAATCATACCTATCTCCTTTGAAGAACTTTTTATTGGACTTATTGTGATCCTTCTTGTAATGTGAGGAGGAGGAAGGATTGTTCTTCTACTTGAAAGATATGATTTCAAGAGCCTAGACACCTCGAGGGGGGTTAATAGGTTCTAATCTTTTCAATTATTTAGGCAATTAGCAAGATCTAACACAGCATAAAAAAAATCTCAGTTCTAAGAAAAATAAACACAGCACAACACAGCAAGATTTATAGTGGTTCCCTAATTTGTGGGTACATCCACTTTCCCTCTTCGCCTATCCAGTAGAGAACTAGATTCAGCCAAACTTCCTTCCACTATCTCAGATCCACAGATCTTACAACACAGAACCTTATAGGTTCCTACAGCTCAGACTTCTTCAAGTACTACCTCAGATTCTTCCCAAGAACCCTACCTCAGGCAACAGCCCTACCTCAGCCTTTATCTCCAAGCCTACAACTCAGACTTTAATAAGTCCTACACCTCAGGCACTCAGCCCTACCTTAGACTTTATAAATACAGGCTTATAACTCAGATCTATATAAGATCTTACAAGGAAAAAGTTTATATAATGAAATGTAAATTTCACCCAGATAGAAACCTAAATGGGTGAGAGCTTCTTGATCAGTTCTTGAATGACTGAATACTTCAGATCCAACCTGACTTAGCTTTTTCAAAGCTTCTTGAATTTGAACAAAATAAGTTTGATCTTTACTTAGTGTTGAAGTTGATCTTTAATCAGTTTCCTTCTTAAACTCAGAATCAGATCTGAATCTTTCTTGCAGACTTATTCAGGATCTGCCTTCTTCTGGGTAAGCCCCTTGCTCTCCCTTACTTGTTGTTAGTTCTATATATTTTTTCCAATTTGATTGTATCATTTGGTTGTTAAGGATCAGCCCTTTATATAGAGTTCATCCACGATTACTGGCTGATCCGGTTTATAATGGCCTTCTGACAGTACTGATAGATGTGTCAGTCTTGTTACTTATGATAGTTATCAAATCTTCAGTCGTGACAACTGACCCTTCATTGAAATTCTTTCTAAGCAGGACACTGTTTGCAAACCACTTCAAATGTGTCGACACAAATAGACAAAGTGTCGACACAATTCTTGATGATGTCGACACAACTTCCAATGTGTCGATACGGTCATTCTTTATCTTCTCGATACAGCTTCTGTTGTATGTATCGACACAAGTCCTGTATATCGACACAACTGCTCCTGGTCTCGACATAACTGATGTTGATAGATGGCGTTGAGTATATGTCAAGATGTCATTGAGTGTGTGTTTACACAAGTCCTGTATGTCGACACAAGCCTTTCAGACTCAGTATAGCTGTTGTTGATTGATGGAATTGAGTGTGTGTCCAGATGTCGTTGAGTGTAGGTCGACAAAAGCCTTTCAGACTCAGTATAGCTGTTGTTGATAGATGGCATTGAGTTTGTGTCGAAACAAGTCCCGTGTTTCAAAAAAGATCCTGCTTCAGGTGTCGACACAATTCCTGGGTGTCAACACAGGCCTTTCTTCTAGTGTCGATATAACTCTTGGGTTTCGACACAGCTCCTGCTTCAGGTGTCGACATAATTCCTTCAAGTGTCAACACTTGTACTTAGAAATTTTCCTGCATTTCTTAAACCTGCACACTGAAATTCAACATCCCATCAAATACAAATTGATGTATATCATTGAGTACAGTGAGGCTTCTCCAAATTTGGTACATAATTTCCAGTGTACCCAACAATCTCCCCCTATTTGGAGAAGTCATAACCCTTAGTCAATGATATACACCACACATGATAAAACAAAGAAAAAATATGTGTACATTCATTTCACAGTAGGGTAACATATAAACACAAATAACAGCAAATATCAACACTAAAATTATATCATTCATTAAACAGAAAATTGTTTAACTTTACAGATTTCTTTATAGAACTGAAAGATTACAATGTTCTACATACTAGCCTATCTATCCTAAGATTGACTAGGCTCCTTGATTACTATTCTTTTTCTATACCTGATCTTAGCTTTCACATTGGCTTCAGTATCTTCAGCTGGCTTCTTCCCTTTCCAATCCTTATTTTTGAGCTCTTCATCCTTAATCTTCTGCCTTTCAAAGTAATGAAAAGGCTTTGGAAAGTACTTGCTAGGCTCCAGAGTATTAGCAGGTTACTTCCCATCTTTGGCATTCCTTCTGAACTGAAGTATAGCTTCTTGCCTTACCTGATACTTATTACATTCTAGTTCGGAGTACAACTTGCATCTAATCTTTCACAGATTTCCAGGCAGTAAGAATAATGTTCCTAGAGTAGGACTCCACTGCTCAAAGTTAGGCTTCAATTCTGCCTGTTCTCTAAATCTTTTCTTAGAAAGCTGGGCCTTTTTCTGAGATTCCATAGCAGCTACATACATTTCAACTTTGTCAATGATGACATTCTGTGCCTCTTGTGGAGGGCTATACATTTTCTGAACTTCCTGTTGTACTGTTTCAAAATCTGCTGGAGGATAGATAACATGTGCAACTTCCTGTAGAACACCTTCAATATGATCTGGTTGAACACCAGATTCAGCAGTGTTATCTTCATCATACGGGGGTGGAAATCCAAGGGTAGCTCTGATGGTATTAAAAACCCATTTAGCATGATCAGAGCTGGCTTTGACTAATATCCTCTCCCCCTTTATGACTTCTCTGGCTATATGATCTCTCAGATCATTCTTTTGAAACCTTACTTGATCAGCAAGATATTTAGTACCTTCTTTATAGTAGGCTTGGAATTTAGTCAGGTGATTAGAAATAGCCTTTTGAGAAGCTTCAAAGGCTGTGTGGATAGCTGCTAGATCATCTTTAATTTATTTAGAAAGTTCAGCTTTCACATCAGTGGCTATACCTCCAATTTTATTGAGAATTTCAGCATGTGAGTCCTTGAGATTTTCATTTGATCTGAATTGATTTCCTAGAATATACCCTTGCTTGACTGCAATGTCTTCAATTGTAGTCTTTATTTCTTGTTGTTGGGTAGCCAGATATACTACAGCATTACCTCTCTTGTGGAAGCAATCTGTCATCTCTTTCTTATTCACATTTACTTCAAATCTGATGGATTTAATTTCTTGAGCAAACTGTAACTACAGTTCTTTATGTGTCTCATCCACATACTTCTCCAAAGATTTTCTTTGTTGATCCAATTTTACTTGTAGTTGAACCATCAGTGAACTGATATCCATCTGCATGTTTGATGGTTGAGAGACTGTTTGTAAGGCTTTCTTATAGCCTGTGCTCCTTTTCCTGATAGCGACCAGCTTCCTTTTCTTAGCCATGGAGGCTTCTTCATCATCAGAAGATTGAGATGTGCTTTGTATAATCACAGTGTCCATATCAGTAGGGGCATGCTGAGACATCTCCCCTTCAGTTCCTTGTATCATTTTCTCAATCCTTTGCTGCTCCCCCTCAGTCCCTGTTTAATTGAAATCATGGAACATTTCTTCCAAAGTAAACTTCTGCTGCATCTTAATAGGAGGAACAAGGTTGTTGTTTTGAACTAATGATTCCCTCTGGACATCAAGATCTTTGTCCAGGGTCTTCTCAACACTAGAGAAGTGGACTTGCTCATCTTGAGCTTGATCTGTCATTTGTATATCTTGTGCTTCATTCTCAGTATTGACATGTGCTTCCTTGTTAATTTCTGATACAATATCCATCACAGTATCAGCAGCATACTCACTTTCTAGATCAGCTTCAGCAATACCTCCCCCTTGGGCAGGCAGCTGTGATTATTCAGTATTTTAGACAGTTATTTAAGTATTCTCTCCCCCTAGAGTGGAGACTATTTAATTCTCTAGTTTCTGACTGCTCTCCATTTGAGCTTGAGCTTCTTTTTTCTATTGGTCTTCATCTTAGCTGAAGACCACTTCTTCTTCAGAATCACTGGAGGATTCTGCCTCTTGGACAATGGTTTTCTTCTTCCTATCCTTCTTTACCTGTTTCTGTGGAGTAGAAACTTCCTTTGTCAAGACTCTATCCCATCTGGATAGAATTCTCATATCCATCCTCCTCATGTGATTGATCTTAGATCCTGGCAGTTTATTCATAACATCTGGGATGGTGGAAGCTAGATACAAACTTAGTATTCTACCCAGATTTGGCTTTATAATACCTTCTTGAATCTTGTCAAAAACTACTGATGACCAGTCTGTTTTTACACTGAATATGACTCTGGTCATAAGGTTGAACATGTAAGCAGAAATTCTATCATATCCACCTGTCTTGCAGAGAATTACCTTTCCTATGATCTCTGAGAGAAATTTACCTTGGGAATTCATTCCCTTCCTGGTAGTAGAGGATCCGACCTTGGTATTTGGATTCAGCCCACACCAACTGAGAGCATCCTTTGACATTGATGGAACAATATCAACATCTTCTTTAACTCTGGGGAGTTGAAGCAACTTCCTGATCGACTTCTGTGAGAGTTTCACTCTTGTACCATGAACAGTGGCTTTCATCTTCTTTCCTTCGCGATCCACAGTTGTAGACGAGTAGAATTCAAGCACTTCCTTCTTCCAGATTTTTGCAGGTTCGGAGACTAAATACTCCAACCCATTCTCTGAGATTAGGGTAATCACACCCTTGATTTCTTGTGAAGCTGTCTCGAATCCCCTGTGAACTAGCTCGTATCTTTCATTGATCTTGTCGTCCTGGTGTGGCGCCATTGATGAGAGAGGGAGAGAAGGGAAGAGAAGAGAATATCTTTATCGACACAAATTCTAGAGTCGAGAATTTTGAAAGCATAGTCGACCAGATTTTGTCTTCTTCTATTTATAGTCTACTGGTAAAGGGTAGGTCAAAAGACATGCCTTACTTAGTAATAATACTAGTCGATAAAAATATACATGTCTCGACAAAAATGACTTAGGTCATGACAAAACATAGTATTAGTCAACACGTATATGTGTCGACATACTTGTGCCAGTGTCGACATAGACTATCAAAGTCTCGACAGAGTGTGTCGACAATAATTTTTGTGTGTCGACACAAAAATATACAAATACAAGGTCTCGACAGAGTTGTGTCGACACCAACTTTTTTGTCGACACAGATTCTATTTCTATGTTGACACAATTCTTTTCTTTGTCGACACAACTAAATGATAGTGTCGACACAGTTAGCATGTGTCGACACAATTTTCTAACTTAGACAAAATTTTCTTGAGAAATTTTGGACTTATAGATGCCACTTGAAAAATTTTATGTTGACGTACCACCTTATTCTTGGTTCAACATACCTAATTAAATTTTAAAATAATTGAACTTACTTTCATCCAGAGGTTTTGTAAATATATCAGCAATTTGGTTGTTAGTGTTTACAAATTCTAGACTTATGTCTTCCTTTTCAACATGTTCTTTGATAAAATCAAATAAAATTTCTATATACTTAGTTCTACTGTGTGAAACAGGATTTTTAGCAATAGAAATAGCACTAGTAGAATCACAAAATAATGGAATTCTACTTACCTTGATGTCATAGTCTTCAAGTTGATGTTTTATCCACAACAACTGAGCACAGCAGCTTCCTGTAGCTACATATTCTGATTCAGTAGTGGAAATTGCCACACTTGTTTGCTTCTTTGCTGCTCTATGACACCAGCCTACCACATAGGAATTTACATGTTCCAGTGGTACTTTTTTTGTCTTCTCTGCAGCCTGCAAAGTCTGCATATGATAAACCTGTTAGTAAGAAATCTCTATTCTTAGGGTACACAAGGCATAGATTAGGTGTGCCCTTAAGATATCTCAAAATTCTCTTGACATCAGTATAATGAGATTCCTTTGGGCAAGCTTGGTACCTAGCAAAGACACATGTAGCATACATGATGTCAGGTCTACTAGCAGTCAAGTAAAGTTGGGAGCCAATTATCCCTCTATACAAAGACTCATCAATAGGTTTTCCTGCTTCATCTTTGCCTATAGGCATACTTGTTCCCATAGGAGTTTTCATGGTGGAGGCTGACTCCATGCCATATTTCTTAATTAACTCTTTGGTGAACTTAGACTGAGATATGGACAATCCATCATCATTTTGTCTAACTTGGAGTCCCAAGAAGAATTTCAGCTCACTCATGCTGCTCATTTCAAACTTCCCTTACATAAGTTTAGCAAACTTACTACAAAGGTTGTTTTCAGTAGAACAAAAAATAATGTCATCAACATAAATCTGGACTAGGATGATCTTACCTTTTGATTCCCTAAAGAATAAAGTCTTGTCTATTTTCCCTCTTGAGAATTTATTCTCAATAAGGAAGGCAGACAAAGTTTCATACCAAGTCCTAGGGGCTTGTTTCAATCCATATAGAGCTTTCTTAAACCTATATACATAGTTGGGATAATGAGAATCAACAAAACCTGATGGCTGCTCTACATATACTTCTTCCTTCAAGTCTCCATTCAGAAAAGATGACTTGACATCCATTTGGAATACTTTGAACCATTGAAAAGGTGCATAAGCCAGGAACAATCTTATAGCTTCCAACCTTGCCACTGGGGCAAAAGTTTGATCAAAGTCTATCCCTTCTTCCTATTTGTAGCCCTTAGCTACCAGTCTGGCTTTATTCTTGATTATGGTGCCATTCTCATCTAGTTTATTCTTCTAGATCCACTTGGTTCCTATAACATTGTGATACCTTTGTTTAGGAACCAACTCCTAGACTTTACATATTCTGAATTGATTCAGCTCTTCCTGCATGGCATCAATCCAGTTTGTGTCTAGCATGGCTTCTTCAAACTTCTTAGGTTCTATCTGTGATAGAAAGCTTGTACATAGAACTGTGTTCATCCTTTTTCTCCTAGTTAGAACTCCCTGGCTTGCATCACCAATGATTTGGTGTGCAGGATGATCCTTCAAGTATCTTCTAACTGGAGGAAATCTGTCAACCTCTTGGTCTTCTTCACTTTACTCATTCTGATGCACTTCATTGCCTTCATCTTCATCCAGAGAGTCTTATACTCCCCCTAGACAGTATCCATCCTTTTCTTCATCCAGTCTTGCAGGTTGGTCCTTACTAATAATCAGCTTGTCCATCCTTTCCTTTAAACCTGTAGAGCAACCAGAAGAGCTAGACAGTTCACTGTTAATTAACTTAGACTCATCAAATACTATATGGACTGATTATTCTACAACTTGTGTAGTCAAGTTGTAGATCATGTATGCCCTACTGTTATTGTTGTACCCAACAAATATCCCATCTAGGTATTTTGCACAAACTTAGTTTGGTAGTGCTTACCATTAACTAGGACATAACATTTGCTACCAAAGATTCTAAGATAGGAAATGTTTGGTTTTCTGCCTTTCATAATCTCATAGGGAGTCTTCATATGTCTTTTATTGATGGAAGCTCTATTGAGTACATGACATGCAGTATTTAATGCCTCAGCCAAGAAGTATTCAGGGAGAGAAGTGTCACTTAGTAGTGTTCTACTTGCCTCAATTAGAGTCCTATTCTTTCTCTCAGCAACTCCATTTTGCTGGGGAGTTCTAGGTGAGGAGAACTCCTGATAAATCCCAAGTTCTTCATAGAACTTTGTCATACACTCAGACTTAAATTCAGTTCCATGATCACTTCTGATTTTGACCACTGAATTGTTAAATTCATTCTGAATTTGTCTAACAAAGTTTGGAAGATAGTAGGGGTTTTAGATTTCTTCCTCAAGATGACAACCCATGTAAATCTAGAATAGTCATCCACAATAACTAATGTGTATGCCTTCCTACCTTGACTATGAACTAGCATAGGACCAAATAAATCCATATGCAGTAGATATAGAAATCTTACAGAATCTTTGGTAACAAGTCCATGGAAAGAGGTCTTGGTTTGTTTGCCCTTCTGGCAAGCTGAACAAACACCCTCTTTAATGCACTTGGCATGAGGACCATTCCTCACTAGCCCCATAGTAAATAATTGTCTTATAGACTTATAGTTCAGATGAGCTAGCCTCTTTTTCCATTGGACACACTATGATGCTTTCTCATCCTTAACTAGACAGATAGGTGAGTTGTTATACTCACAATCAAGGTAAAGACAATATACATTCCCTTTCCTAGTGCCAGTCAGAATGATCTCTTGATCACTTAACCTCTTTATTTGGCACTCACCCTTGAGGAAAGAGATGTCATACCCAAGATCACTTAGTTGACTTATGCTAATTAGGTTATGTTTCAGACCTTTCACATAAGCCACTTGAGTCATATAGATAGAGTTACTAGAAATATTACCAAACCCTTTGATGACACCTTTTTCAAATCCACCAAAGATTACTTTGGGTCCATTCTCTGTTGGAGAATAGTCCTTCAACATCCTTCTTGTTCCAGTCATGTGCCTGGAACATCCACTATCCAAGTACCATATAGGGGTATGGCCACTTTGACTCACCTGCATCAAATAAATATTTACCCAACCTTAGAACCCAAATTGTTATTGGGTCCTAGGTTCAAGTTAGCTTGAAATCTGACATGCTTACCTACAGCCTTTCTGACAGGTAAACTGATCTTATTCGGAATACTAGAATTGAACCAACAATCAATGGAAAAGTGGCTCACCTTGATACAACACCAGTACTAAAATCTATTGTACCTTTTCTTAAGTATAGGCTTCTCAACATTGTTGCCAGTATTCCTTTTAAGTGTAGGTGTTGGAGCAGCATTCCCCAAGGATTCCTTAAGAACATGATGGGTTTTCTTATAGGGTGCCCTATTAGCATGTGCACCCTTGCCATTGAGATCACCATACTCACAGTGACCATGAGTGAGGTCATGATCATACCTGTTAGTAGGTTGCATCACTTTTCTAAAAGAAATAGGGGGTTTCAAAGCTAGTGACTGAACTGGGCCTTTACCTTTTCCTTGAGAATTGTCTTCCCTTGTTCTTTCCTTGAAGCCTAGTCCTGTCTTTCCTTTCTGAGATATGAAGTTATCTATTAAAGGCAAGACAGACTTTGGCTTTGAAAATTTAGCCACTAGATCCCTTTCTTTCTAGAGTCTTGCTTCCAAATTTTTCATGTAATTTTCTTTGAAGGAGATTGTGCCCATCTGAATAATAGTTATGTTTTTCAGTTTGGCAACCTCCTACAATTTCAAATCTATCAGATTGGCTGAATCTTTAGTAGCCTGTTTGAGAGATTCAATTTCCATGGCCTGCTTCTTTACAAGGAATTTGCTCCACTTAAGAGCTTGCAACAAACCACCATACTCATCAATTAATTGATGTGCATCCCCCTCAAATTCAGAATCATCCACTTCTCTTGATGTTGATGCTACTGATTCTTATCCAGTAAAATAATCAGAAGCTGAGGATGGACTGTATACCTTACTTGGACCAGGCTGATTTAGGCACTGTTCTTCATCTAAAAGAACCATCAGCCCTCTACAACAATAGTCTTCACCTCCATTTATGGAATCTAGCATTTGCAAGAATTCTGATTCCATAGAGTCCTCTTCTGTAGTAAACAGCCTAATATAAGCTTCTGCATCATTGTTTTCTCTAAATTCTGAGGATGAAGAGTCAGTCTTACTCTTCTGCTTCTGAGCAACTAAGGATTTCTCCTTCTTGCCCTTATTTTGAGGCTTCTTCTTATCCTTAGTCTCCTTTCTCTTATCAGGACAGTCAACTATGACATGTCCAGGCCTGTTGCAGCAATAATAAACAATTTTAGAGGTAGTTTGTTTACTAAGATTAGAGGCATACCTGTCCTCCTTAGAAGTCTTCTTCTTGTAATAATCATCCTTGAAGGAGGATGAAGAATGCTTGGTTCTCCATTTCTTATTCTTCATGAACCTCTGAAACTGCCTTGTAAAGGCAGCAAAGTCTTCATCAGAATTGTGGTTGTCTGAGCAACTAATGTCAGGATTTTCTGCTTCATCCTCAGCACTTCTTCTGGGTGGAGAAGGAGACTTTCTCCTACCCTTTCTCGTGTCTTTAACTTTGAAGGCTACTACTTTGTCTTTATACTCAGGCCTATTATTTTTCTCCTCCTCCTTTCTGGCAGTGAGCTGCATCTCATAAGATAGAAGTTTTCCAAACAAGGTTGGTGGAGGTGTATCAGCAAGCCTGGCCACCTCTCTGATGGCACATATTTTTGTATCTCAGTCCTTGGTCAGTGACCTGAGAAACTTATCATTCAATTCATATGTGCTAAAGACTTTTCCATAGGTCATCAGCTCATTTACAATTCTAAAGAACTTCTTGTAACATTCTGCTATGCTGTCTGACTTAGCTTGTCTTAAGCTTTCATATTCTTGATTCAACATAGATTTCCTATCCTCTCTAACTTCATCAGTTCCCTCCATGTAGACAATCAAGGTGTCCCACATCTCCTTGGAGTTTTTGCAATGTACCAAATTCTGAAATGTGGCATCATCTATAGCACTCACAATTATGTTTTGTGCTATCTTATCTAAAGTTGCTAGAATGATCTCATCCTTAGTCATTTCAGAATAGCTCTAAGGGGTTTTGAGATTAGCTTCAAGAGCTGATGTATTCATTGGAATGAAAGGACCTTCTTGTTCTATGATGTAGATTCTAGGATCAAATGCTTCCATGAACAATCTGACCCTTTCTTTCCATATCCCAAAGTTTCTTTCATGCAGATGGGCAGTTTCATGTATCCAAATTCCTTCTAATTGTCATTTGAACCCATTCTGGCTAATTTTTAATTGCCTTGGAGATTTACTAAGGCTGTTATGTCTAATTTTATTTGAGTAACCTCTCTCTGATACCACTTGAAAGATTTGATTTCAAGATCCTAGACACCTAGAGGAGGGTGAATAAGTTCTAATCTTTTAAACTATTTAGGCAATTAGCAAGATCTTACACAGCATAAAAAAATCTCAGTTCTCAGAAAAATAAACACAGCACAGCAATATTTATAGTAGTTCCCCAATTTGTGCGTACATCCACTTTCCCTCTTCGCCTATCCAGTAGAGAACTGGATTCAGCCAAACTTCCTTCCACTATCTAAGATCCATAGATCTTATAACTCAGAACCTGATAGGTTCCTACAACTCAGACTTCTTCAAGTCATACCTCAGATTCTTCCCAAAGACCCTACCTCAAGCAACAGCCCTACCTCAACCTTTATCTTCAGGCCTACAACTCAAACTTTAACAAGTCCTGTGTAACACCTCTACCCATCAATAAGAATATAATAGAGGGACCGGCCAGGGCCCTACACCATATTTCACAAACAGGTGGAGACGCTACGAAATAATATCAAAACCAACGAATCCTAACACAGAGCATTCTAGCGAAAGCTTCACGGTTGAAAACTTGAACTCAAGAGTAACAAGAACTGTCCACTATAACATGGGAATGTATACAACCAAAGTATCTGGCCTTAAGGCCTTACAAATTTCTCTTAACAAGGTGTGGTTTACAGACATCTGCACGCAGGCCGGCCACACATGAACAAGAAGAAACAAAATAAAGCCTTCTAGGGCAGCAACGCAGCTTGGGCTTCAGCCCGCTAAGTCCCGCTCGGACCAGCACCTCCTGCACCTGCAAGAACCAATCCACAAAGCAGTGGTAAACAGGGCAACGGCCAGCATTCAGCTTACCAATTATAACGACCCTGCCCCTAGAACGGGGCAGCGGAATTCCATCACTACAAAGCATGTGTCAACAGTATGTATAGCAACCCACGCAAGACGTGCACAACCACACAGTCAATACATATCACAAACACCGGCACGACGGCCCGACGCTCCGTGCACTCAAGGCACATTTGGGTGTACCGGAAACACCGGATCCCACCAATGAGCATTTAGTCTGGCACGTAGGCCCAAGACTCTCATTATTCCGCTGAAGAATGCCCAATGCCTTGGCGCTCTCATGTCCAGCCTACATAACGCAGGTACGGATCAGCCACCCCCCGTTGCTCAAACCGCCTTGCCACTACAAAGTACATCGTACCTGAGGCCATAAAAAAATGCGTGGGTCGGTTTCACCTTGCCTATTTGGCACGAAGCCTCATTTTATATAGTTGCAGCCCAACAGCTCAACACCACGTAAAGTGACAACTCACGGTCACAAGAGTTGAACAAACTCTCACAATTTCCTGGACTTCCTCCAGTACTTCCTGCTGCACCAAGCGAAAGTTAAACACCACAGATTGCACACAAACAATCAAATACTCGGAGATTCCTCCGAATGCAAACAAGCATCACCAATCGAGACCAGCATGACCAGATGGGCTTCACACAACATGACTAGATCCGTACTCCAATTCCGGACTCTAATAAGGGGGACTTCACATATCTACCCCAAGGGACACCACAACCCACCGCACACTCGTGGGGACGGGTTTTCCCTATGCAAATGTAGGAAAGTAGTACTTCACATGTCCAAGACGGAAATCGATACCCTTGGAAGTCGCCTCGGAGCCATGGAGAGAATTGAGACGGATGAAAGCCTTCGCAGCAGCCTTGCCTTCGCAAATCCAAACTCGTCTCGTGATTTGGACCACCGCAGTACCACCGGCGGCCGGATTCCTCTTCTTCTTCCATGCCTTGCTCTCCCCTCTCTCTTAACTTTAGAAAGAGAAAGATGAAACTCGAATGAGCTTTCTCCTCTTCAATCCCGGCCTTATCAACCCAGGGAAGAGCCAAGACAATTGGATCTTTGTCAAAGAAAATGAACGGCTCTGATAAGCCCTGAATTTGATTTTCTGGGCCGAACATGGGTTGTGACACGCCCGTGTCAAAGGACGTGTTCCTAAAGCGGTGCACAACCAACTGAAAATAAACCAAAACACGGGCATTGACACGCCCGTGTCAAGCCTGACACGCCCGTGTCACACAGTACACGGCCGTGTACCTGGCCGTGTCACCCCTGTAACACAATCTCCAAAATCACCCGAGCAGGACACGGCTAAGGCACACGCCCGTGTCCCTAGCCGTGTGCCAAACACGCCCCTATGATACGCCCATGTCACAGGCCGTGTTCCACACTCGACGATCAGTTCTCGAGTACTTGTCGAGAATAGGGACACGCCCTTGGACAAGCCCGTGTCCTAGTTCGTGTACACCTGACACGCCCAGAGACACGCCCGTGTCTCAGGCCGTGTCAGCCAACCTGAATCCCACTTTGGCTTTTGAGATTTCTGGGGTGTTACAATCCTCCCCTCCTTAATAAAATTTCGTCCCGAAATTTTGATGCAGTAGGGAGATTAAAGCATGACATAAAAAGTGATACTTTTACATATATGTTGCAACACCAAACAGACAAGCAAACAATTTACACAAATAACTCGGGGAACTCAGCTCGCATGGTCTGCTCCCGCTCCCATGTTAGCTCTTCTTGGCCACAATTGTCTCACCGAACTTTGACTATCTCGATTGTTTTGTTTCGTAACTGTTTCTCGGCTCGATCCTCGATCTGAATGGGCCTCACCTTTGTCATTAGCCCATACTCAACTGGCACCCGATCATTCTCAATCACTTGAGCTGGGTCTTTGACTGCTTTTCGTAGTACCGAGATGTGGAACACATCATGTAGTCAACCCAATTCCGATGAAAGAGTTAGCCAATAGGCAGCTTCCCCAACTCGCTCCACCACTTCAAACGGACCAAGGTATCGCGGACTTAGCTTATTCAACCGCCGAATCCGAGATACGCCTTTGAAGGGTTTAATCTTTAAATAAACCCAGTCACCCACCGCGAACTCCACATTCTGGTGCTTAGCATTGTAATACTTGGCTTGCCGATACTGGGCTATTAGTAGTCTCTCTCGAATATAGCGTATTGTTGAGTTAGCATCCTCGACTTCTTTTTGTCCCAAAAGTTTGGATTCGCCAGTTCCTGCCAAGGCTAACGGTGTACGGCACTTGCGACCATACAAAGCTTCAAACGGTGCCATACCGATACTCGCTTGGTAGCTATTATTATAGGCAAACTCCACCATAACAAGATGATCTTCCCATTTCTTACCAAAGTCCAGGGCGCACATACGGAGCATATCCTCCATTGTTCTTTTGGTTCGTTCAGTTTGGCCATCCGTTTGTGGATGAAAGGCCGTACTGAATGCTAACTTTGTGCCCAATAGCTGATGAATTAGCCTCCAATCTTTCGAAGTAAATCGCCCATCTCGGTCACTTACGATGCTCCGGGGAACACCGTGCAATCGAACAATCTGCTCCACATAGAGCTTTGCCAACATTTCCACAGAATCTTTTTGCTTGTTCGGTAGAAAGTGAGCCACCTTTGTCAAACGGTCTACAATCACCCAGATTGAGTCATTCCTACATTGAGATCTCGGTAATCCGTGCACGAAATCCATAGAAATATCCTTAAACTTCCACAGCGGAACTGGCAACGATTTCAGGAAACCACTCGGCCGTTGACATTCTGCCTTTACCAAAGCACAAGTACGACACTTAGCCACATACGCGGCTATGTCCTTCTTTAAACCGGGCCACCAGAATAATTTCTTCATGTCCTTGTACATTTTTGTGCTCCCGGGGTGAATTGAGTACTTTGTAAAGTGTACTTCATATAACAATTCTTCTCGCAATTTACCCGCACAAGGGATGCACAATCGGCCATCCTTCCGTAATAAACCGTCATCCCAGGAGAATTGGTCACCAGACCCCTCCTTTGCATAGCGCTGGAGACTTTCATCAAACTCTGTTGCCCGCCGAACCCTGTCCGCAAGGTCATATTGAACCTCCATCCAGTTCAAGCATGCATCGGCCGAAGAATCCCTTTCCATACAAGATATCTCCAATGCTTCCAACTCCTGGATTAGACCCTCATCTTGTATCCGCAACCAACTTGCCCGCACCGGAGTCCGACGACTCAAGGCATCAGCGACCACATTTCCCTTTCTGGGAATATAGTGAATGTTGAAGGTATAATCCCCTAGGATTTCCATCCACCTCCTTTGTCGCATATTCAAATCCTTTTGATCGAGCAGATACTTTAGGATTTTATGATCTGTATAAATATCAACCTTCACGCCATAAAGATAGTGCCGCCACAACTTTAGCAAAAAGATCACCGCCGCCAACTCCAAGTCGTGGACGGGGTAATTACGTTCATGCACTTTCAATTGACGTGAGCCATAAGCGATCACCTTGCCAAACTGCAGGAGAACGCAGCCTAAGCCGCTTCCTGACGCATCGCTGTATATCTCAAAACCGTCTGTACCACATGGCGACGTCAAAACAGGCGCTGTGGTCAAATAACCTTTTAGCTCCTCAAAAGCTAGCGCGCACTCCGGCGTCCAAACGAACTTCAGATCTTTTCTCGTCAACGTAGTCAAAGGCAAAGAAATCCGGGAAAAGTTCGCCACAAATCGTCTATAGTAGCCTGCCAGTCAAAGAAAACTCCTGACTTCGGCCACCGAAGACATCACTGGCCAATCACGAATGGCACTTATCTTTGTAGGATCCACCGTTATGCCCTCTCCACTTACCACATGGCCCAGAAAAGCCACCGATGAGAGCCAGAACTCACACTTAGAGAACTTGGCATACAGCTTATTTCTCCGCAAGGTATGCAATACCAACCGTAAATGGTTTGCACGATCTTCCTCCGACTGTGAGTGCACGAGGATATCATCAATGAACACAATCACAAACAGATCCAAGTATTCGCGGAACGTTCGATGCATGAGATCCATGAATACCAAATGCGCATTACATAAGCCGAACGGCATCACTGTGAACTCATAGTGACCGTAGCGTGTGCCAAATGCTGTCTTGGGAATGTAACCTTCCCTAATCCGCAATTGGTAATACCCGGATTTCAAATCCAACTTAGAATAGACGATTGAGCCCGCTAGCTGATCGAACAAGTCATCGATCCATGAAATCGGATACTTGTTTTTCTCCGTCAGCTTATTCAGTTCGCGATAATCAATACATAGCCGCAAACTACCGTCTTTCTTTTTCACAAAAAGAACAGGCGTGCTCCAAGGTGACATACTTGGGCATATGTATCCCTGCTCCAACAGCTCTTGTAACTGAACTTTTAGTTCGGCCATCCCTTTTGGCGCTACCCGATACGGCGAACGGGCCACAGGTTTCGCACCTGGCACCAGCTCGATAGCGAAGTTGATTTCCCTTTGGGGAGGTAACCCCGGAAGGTCCTTTGGAAACACATCAGCATACTCCGACATAATCGGCACTTCACTCACACTGGCCTTTGGCACCACCATCTCAACGAGTGTGAAGAACAACTTCGCACCCTTCCGAACTGCCTTAATGACTTGGAGAGCAGATAACAACATCCCATTAATCCCTTGTATACCAATGAACTTGGTCTCTTGTTCGGTATTTCTTCCCAAGTGTGACCTCTTTTGAAATGCAATCTATACAGGCACGCTGCTCTGACAGCCAGTCCATACCAAAGATTATATCAAATTCCTTGATCGGCAATACTAATGTTTCCACCTTGAACTACCGACTCCCTATCTTTACCTCAAGACACAAGATTTATCTGCGCACATCAAACATCTGTTAGGTAACAACACCTTTACACTGTCTGTCGTGGTCCGGATAGGTACCCTGACACGAAAGACGAAATATTCAGACAGAAACAAATGTGAAGCACCTGTGTCAAACAGTTCTCGCGCCAGATACTCTCGTATAAGGACAAACCATAAAACATCACAATCAAAACAAGCACAGCACACAGTATAAAATAATATTAAAAACTGCGCGCACCTATGACGACATCCGCCTGCTTAATGGCCTCCTGCTGTCCAAGGTTGAAAACCCTGGGCTGCACGTGCGAGGGAGAAGACTCCACCACAGTCTTCCCTTTCTCCGCATAAGACGCTCTCGTCTTCTTGTCACCATTTGGAGGACCAACTCGGCAATCACGTGCGAAGTGTCCCAACTTACAGCACGTAAAACAAGCACGAGATCCAATCCCAGATGTCTCTATCACAGTCGCAGAAGGAGCTTATCCAGTAGACTTGGACTTCTTTCCCCATCTCTTACGGTACCCAAACTTCTCCGGATGCGGCGGCTTGAACTCTGGCTTTGTCACAGCCAAGGTCCCTTTTGCCTGCCCTCTTCTCATGTCTGTCTCCAAAGACCGAGCCGTACATACTAAGGCTTGAAATCCCTGACTCACAGAACTCGAGAGCAAATACCGCAGCTCATCTCGCAGTCTCGCATAAAACCTACTAGTCTTACGCTCATCTTCGGCGAAGATTGTACCCGCATATCTTCCCAAACATGTGAACTCATGCAGATAATCATCCACACTACGATCTCCTTGGGTTAACCGTTGAAATTCCATTTCTATCGATATCCTTTGCTGCATTGGTAGATGTTGAGCCAAGAATAACCGAGAAAATTCGTCCATTGATACCTCTGCAAGTTGTCTACCGACCAAGTGATGCAGTTCAATCTCATCCCACCATAAACGAGCCTCTCCTTCCAGTAGGAAAGTGGCCAACATAACCTTCTGTCCCTCCTCAACCTTGATCGCTCTGATGATCCTCTTGATCCTTGCAAGCCAATCCTCTGCTTGGGCCGGTGACCCTGCCCCAGTAAATTGTGGAGGATTGAAGCTCAAGAATTGCTTCAATTGTTGATCTGTTGCACGCGGATCAACTACAGCTTCTACCGGTTATTGTCGTACCCCAGTATGCGTTTGCACCACTGCAGGACGTGCCTGCCCAGCCTGCTGAGCATTCATCCCAGCAAGTACTGTTTCCGTGATGAAACGCACCGTTTAAGCGGATGGAGGAGGTGTGGGCACCTCAGCTGGTGCCGCACTTTCTACAGAATGTTGAGGTTCGGATTGACCCGCAACACTTCTAGTAACCTATATGTGTAAAACACACAATTTAGCGACCAAGTAAAATGGCAAACATACAAAAAGAATACACAGGTTCAACAAACAAGTGTATTTGCATTCCTAAGTGGACATTCTTGAGTTCAAGTTAAGTGTTATAACGATAGCATTGACACGTGCTCGCCACCCCACAAAAGAATTCGTCCGCGAATTCGGAAGAGATCGACCAACAAGCTGATACCAAATTGTAACACCTCTACACGTCAAGAAGAATATAATAGAGGGTCCGGCCGGAGCCCCACACCATATTCCACAAACAGGCGGAGACGCTACGAAATAATATCAAAACAAACGCATCCTAACACATAGCATTCTAGCGGAAGCTTCACGGTTTAAAACTTGAACTCAAGAGTAACAAGAACTGTCCACTATAACATAGGAATGTATACAACCAAAGTATCTAGCTTTAAGGTCTTACAAATTTCTCTTAACAAGGTGTGGTTTACAGACATCGGCACGTAGGCCGGCCACACATGAACAAGAAGAAACAAAATAAAGCCTTCTAGGGAAGCAACACAGCTTGGGCTTCAGCCCGTTAAGTCCCGCTCGGACCAGCACCTCCTGCACCTGCAAGAACCAATCCACCAAGCAATGGTAAACAGGGCAACGGTCAGCATTCAGCTGACCAATTATAACGTCCCTGCCCCTAGCACGGGGCAGCAGAATTCCATCCCTGCAAAGCATGTGTCAATAGTATGTATTGCAACCCACACAAGACGTACACAACCGCACAGTCAATACATATCACAAACGTCGGCACGACGGCCCGACGCTCCGTGCACTCAGGGCACATTCGGGTGTACCGGAAACACCGGATCCCACCAATGAGCATTTAGTCTGGCACATAGGCCCAAGACTCTCATTATGCTGCTGATGAAATACCAATGCCTTGGCGCTCTCATATCCAGCCTGCATAACGCAGGTACGGATCAGCCACCCCCCGTTTCTCAAACCGCCTTGCCACTACTAAGTACATTATACCTGAGGCCACAAATAAAGGCGCGGGTCAGTTTCACCTTGCCTGTTCGACACGAAGCCTCATTTTATATAGTTGCAGCCCAACGGCTCAACACCACATAAAGTGACAACTCACGGTCACAAGAGTTGAACCAACTCTCACAATTTCCTGGACTTCCTCCAGTACTTCCTGCTGCACCAACCGACAGGTATGCACCACAGATTGCACACAAACAATCAAATACTCGGAGATTCCTCTGAATGCAAACAAGCATCACCAATCCAGACCAACACGTCCAGATGGGCTTCACACAGCATGCCTAGATTCGTACTCCAATTCCGGACTCTAACAAGGGGGACTTCACATATCTACCCCAAGGGACACCACAACCCATCGCACACTCGCGGGGACGGGTTTTCCCTATGCAAATGCAGGAAAGTAGGACTTCACATGTCCAAGACGGAAATCGTAACCCTTGGAAGTCGCCTCGGAGCCATGGAGAGAATTGAGACGGATGAAAGCCTTCGCAGCAGCCTTGCCTTCGCAAATCCGAACTCGGCTCGCGATTTGGACCACCGCAGCACCACCGGCGGCCGGATTCCTCTTCTTCTTCCTTGTCTTGCTCTCCCCTCTCTCTTAACTTTTGAAAGATAAAGATTAAACTCAAATGAGCTTTCTCCTCTTCAATACCGGCCTTATCAACCCAGGGAAGAGCCCAGACCATTGGATCTTAGTCAAAGAAAATGAATGGCTCTTATCAGCCCAGAATTTTATTTCCTGGGCCGAACACGGGTTGTGACACGCCCGTGTCACATGCTGTATTCTTGAAGCGGTGCACAACCGACTGAAAATAAACCAGAACACGGGCATTGACACGCCCGTGTCAAGCCTGACACGCCCGTGTCACACAGTACACGGCCGTGTACTTGGCCGTGTCACCCCTATAACACGATCTCCAAAATCACCCGAGACGGACACGGCTAAGGCACAAGCCCGTGTCCCTAGCCGTATGCCAAAAATGCCCCTGTGACACACCTGTGTCACAGGCCATGTTCCACACTCGATGATCAGTTCTCGAGTACTTGTCGATAATAGGGACACGCCCTGGGACACGCCCGTATCCAAGGCCGTGTACACCTGACACGCCCGTGTCTCAAGCCGTGTCAGCCAACCTGAATCCCACTTTGGCTTTTGAGATTTCTGGGGTGTTACATCCTACACCTCAGGCACTCAGCCCTACCTCAGCCTTTATAAATACAGGCTTACAACTCAGATCTATATAAGATCTTACAAGGAAAAAGTTTATTTAATGAAATAGAAATTTCACCCAGATAGAAACCTAAATGGGTGAGAGCTTCTTGATCAGTTCTTGAATGACTGAATACTTCGGATCCAATCTGACTTAGCTTTTTCAAAGCTTCTTGAATTTGAACAAAATAAGGTTGATCTTTACTTGGTGTTAAAGTTGATCTTTAATCAGCTTCCTTCTTAAACTCAGAATCAGATCTGAATCTTTCTTGCAGACTTGTTTAGGATCTGCCTTCTTCTGGGTCAGCCCCTTACTCTCCCTTACTTGTTGTTAGTTCTATATATTTTTCCAATTCGATTGGATCATTTGGTTGTTATGGATCAGCCCTTTATATAGAGTTCATCCACGATTACCGGCTGATCTGGTTTATATCGGCCTTCAGACAGTACTGACAGATATGTCAGTCTTGTTACTTATGACAGCTGTCAAGTCTTCATTCGTGACAACTGACCCTTCATTGAAATTCTTTCTCAGTAGGAAACTGTCAGCAAACCACTTCAAATGTGTCGACACAAATAGACCAAGTGTCGACACAATTCTTGATGATATCGACATAGCTTCCAATGTGTCGATACAGTCATTCTTTATCTTCTCGACACAGCTTCTATTGTATGTGTCGACACAAGTCCTGTGTGTCGACACAACTGCTCCTGGTCTCGATATAGCTGATGTTGATAGATGGCATTGAGTGTATGTCCAGATGTCTTTTAGTGTGTGTTGACACAAGTCCTGTGTGTCGACACAAGCCTTTCAGACTCAGTATAGTTGTTGTTGATAGATGGCGTTGAGTGTGTCCAGATGTCATTGAGTGTGTGTCGACACAAGTCCTGTGTGTCTACACAAGCCGTTCAGACTCAGTATAGCTTTTTTTGATGGATGGCATTGAGTGTGTGTCGACACAAGTCCTATGTGTCGACACAGCTCCTGCTTCAGGTGTCGACATAATTCCTGGGTGTCGACACAGGCCTTACTTCTGGTGTCGACATAACTTCTGGGTGTCGACACAGCTCCTGCTTCAGGTGTCGACACAATTCCTTACAAGTGTCGACACTTGTTCTTAGAAATTTTCCTGCATTTCTTAAACCTGCACACTGAAACTAAACATCCCATCAAATACAAATTGATGTATATCATAGAGTACAGTAAGGCTTATCCAAATCTGGTACACAATTTCCAGTGTACCCAACACCACTGCATCCTCTTCATCATCTTCTGAAATTGCCTTGAGAAGGCAGCAAACTCTCCAACTAACATATTACTGTTAAATGAGCTAGACTCAGAGCTTTTTGAATCAACTGGCCTCCTTGGGGGTGAGGCAATCCTCTCCTTGCTCTTCTTAGAGCTCTCAGCCTTGAAGACCATTATACTCTCCTTGGCATGGGACCTGATGGTGGTCTCCTCCTCCTTCCTGGAATTTAGCTGCATTTCATATGAAAGCATCTTTTCAAACAAAGTGTGAGGAGGAGTTTCAGAAATCTTGGCCACTTCTCTGATTGCACAAATCTTTGTGTCCCAGTCTCTTGTTAGAGATCTTAGGAACTTATCATTTAGCTCATAATTACTGAAGACCCTCCCATAGGTCCTCAGTTCATTAACCACTCTAAAAAACTTCTCATAGCAATCTACTATGATGTCCTTGTTTCTTTGTCTAACAGCTTCATATTCCTGATTAAGTAGGGATTTCCTATAATCCCTAACTTCTTTAGTGCCCTCCATGTAGACAATCATGGTATCTCACATTTTCTTGGATGTCTTTCACTTGATAAGATTCTGCAATGTGGAATCATTTATTGTACTGACAATTATATTTTGTACCATCTTGTCCATGGCTTCCAGGATGACCTCATTCTTGGACATCTCAATGTATTTCTTTGGGGTTGAGACATTGACATCTAAGACTGAAATCTTCATGGGGATGAAGGGTCCTTCGTGAACTCTGATGAAGATCCTAGGGTTAGAAGCCTCCATGAACAACTTGACCCTATCTTTCCAAATACCAAAAGTCTCCTTTCTCCAGATTGGAAGATTCATGGAGCCCAACGCCTTATGGTTCTCTCCTGAACCTATGAGGACAATCCTTAGCTACCCTTGGAGATCTGTTCAGACTGTTAAGTCCTTTTTGAACAACCTCCCTCTGATACCACTTGAAAGTCTTTGTTTTTAAGAGTGGCTAATCACCAAGAGGGGGTGAATAGGTTTTTATGTCTTTTATGACTATTTTTTAGCTTTGGTGTGTTGTGACTTAGGGCCTGTTTGGGAGGGCTTTTTAGCTCCTTTTCATTTTCTAGAAAACGTTACCACACTTACGAAACTGTTTGGATTGTCTACCGGTGGGAAAGCTACCGCGGAGAACTCCATTTTCTCATCTTCTGGAAAAGTCATTTGTCACCTACTTTTACCTTTTCGAAAAACACTTCTTCATCACAAAAAAATTTATCTCTTAAAAAAATCTTCAACTTGATTTTTTTGTCCAACTACGTTTTTTTTCGCGGACGTAATTTTTTTACTCGGGCATATTTTTTTTGCCTGGGCTCGAATTTTTCAACTAGACACAAATTTTACGCCCGGGCTAGCATTTTTCGCCCAAGTGCGGGGTCGCCCAGGTGCGCTTTTTTTCCCGAGTGCGGTTTTTTCGCCCGTGCATGATCCTTTTCGCCCATGCACGATTTTTTTGTCTGAGCGCGAATTTTTTGTCTGAGCGCGAGCTTTTTGTCTGAGCGCGAACTTTTTGTCTGAGCGCGAATTTTTCGCCCGGACGCGAATTTTTCGTCTGAGCCCGATTTTTTCGTCCGGGCATAGGGTTTTTCGCCTAGGTGCGTTTTTTTCGGCCGAGTGCAGTTTTTTCGCCCATGCACGATTTTTTTTCGCCTAAATGCGTTTTATTCACCCGAGCCGATTTTTTCTTCCGGACGTGATTTTTTCGCACCGACGCGAATTTTTTGCCGGGGCGACATTTTTTTGCCCGGGCGTGATTTTTTCGCCCGGGCTAGATATTTTTTCCCGAGCACGATTTTTTTCGCCCGAGCTCGAATTTTTCGCCCAAGAGAGATATTTTTTCATCAGAGCTTGTTTTTTTCGCTGGTGAGCGGTTTTTTCTCTCGGACGTAATTTTTTGCCCGAGCGTGGTTTTTCGCCTGAGAACGAATTTTTGCACCGGGAGCTGTTTTTTTCGCCCGGTCCCAAATTTTTCACCAGTGAGCGATATTTTTTTGTCTAGGCGTGTTTTTTTCGCCCAGGTGAGATTTTGTCGCATGAGCGCGCCCGTGACGAATTTATTGCTCGGACGCGAATTTTTTTCCATGGCATATTTTTTTCGCACGTTCGTTATTTTTTTCTCCGACCGCGTATTTTTTTCACCCGGATGCTTTTTTTTTTGCTCGATTGCATTTTTTCGCTTTCCGGAGAAAATATCAAGTCTGTCAGAAAATATCGTGTCCAGGATAAAATTCTTGCCCGTGCAAAAAATTCACGTCCGGGTGAAATATTTACGTCCGGGCGAAAAAATCGCTCTCGGGCGAAAAATTCGCGTCCTGCTGAAAAATTGGCGCTTGGGAGAAAATATAGCGCCCGCCTAAAAATTTGTGCCCGTGCGGAAAATATCGCACCCAGGCGAAAAATTCACAGTGGGGCGAAAAAACCGCATCCGGGTGAAAAAACCGCGTCCCGGCGAAAAAACTGCATCCGGGCCAAAAAACCGCATCTAGGAGAAAAATCGCTCTGTTTGAAAAAACCGTGCTCGGGTGAAAAAACCGCGCTCGGGTGAAAAAACAGCTCCCGCTCGGAAAAAAAATGTGTCAGGCAAAAAAAAGGGTGTCTTTTCCCCCCAACGCATATTTTTGCTCGGGTGCACATTTTCTTCCTGGATGCACATTTTCCGCCCGCACGCTCATTTTCCCCTGGACGCACTTTTTTAATAAAAAATGTTAGCGCCACAGAGATTTTCCAAACGGTTTATAAAATGCTTCTCTTTCTGAAAAGCTATATAAATTGAGTTTACCCAAACAGTTCTCCTTTTCTAGTAGACATTTTCCAAAAGCTCCTTTTTCTACCATCCTTTTGCCACCACTCCTCCTTTTTGAAAAGATTTCCCAAACAGACCCTTAGTTTTAAGTTAGCTTTCAAGAATACACAACATCACACAAGTGTTTATAGTGGTTCCCCAAAGTATGGGTATATCCACTATCCCTTCCACCTTTCTAACAGAGTGTTAGACAAGGCCAACTTCTCTAAACTTGACTCTAAGAGCTTACAACACATATCCCTTAGGATCTCTCAGACTCCTCCAAGTCCTACCATAAGCCCAAGACCCTACCACTCAGAGCAAATAATTCTCCTACAGATCAGTGATCCACAGATCACCTATCTCGAACTTTAATCAAAGTCCTACAACTCAGGCTAGGAGGATAACCCTACTCTCCGATCCACAGAAGGATCCTACCTTAGAAAATGAATCTCCTACAGCTCAGGCACACCGGCCCTACCTTAGATCCATAGAAGTACCCTACACTTGGATCCACAGTAGGATCCTACTCTCAGATTCATAGAAGGATCCTACCTCAGCCTTTATAGTTTAGTCTTACAACTCAGATCAGAAATGATCTTATAGAGAGAATAAGTTTGTTTGTAATGAATGACTCCGGAGAAGTTATCTCTGAGTCAGCCTCTTCCTGAACTGAGATGACTCGGTCCTATCTTCTTCATAGCACCAAGAAAAGATCTTCAAGGTTGGTTCAGTTTGTGCTGAGAAGTAACTGGAGAGATTGCTTCTTCTTACTCAGAAAGAAATCTTCCTGACCTTACTGTTGAGAGTTAATTTGATCTTCAGAGAGAAATTCCTTCAACAGCAAACTCTGTCTGTGTTTCACAGACTAAATCTTTAGCGAGTTCTTGGAAAGCTTTAACTCAGTCCAAAAGAAGAAGACGACTGGATACTTTTTCTCCAATAATCTTTCTTGAAAGTGAAGGATAGATCTACTTTCCACTAGAGGATGGTGAATAGGGTTTTTTAAAAAACTTGATTTAGTTATATAGCGGATTTAAAAACTAGTGATATATATAAAGAAGCAATCACAACACACAAATAAAGAGAATAAAAATCACAAACGACACAAGGAAATTTATAGTAGTTTCCCAATAAATCTGGGTACATCCACTCTTCTACCACCCTGGTAGGAATCCACTACCAGTTTTTGCTAAGGTGCCCTACCACCACAGGTTTTTGCTCAGGTTCCCTGCCACCACAAGATCTATTTATCTAAGGGAAATTTAGCAACCCTTTGAGCTTTTGATCAGGTGCCCAAAAAGCAAATTTAGTCTTTTGATCATGAGAATTAGAAACCAAAAGATAACTTTTGAAGGGAGTTAAAAACCCTAGTACATAGTTTATGAAAAAAAAAGTGATGATGTCTTCTCTGTCAAGATTCTCTGAGAAGACTAGTGGATGTTGAAGCAGAAAGCTCCCCCTGATTTGAGTCAAGTTTATGATCAGGAGAGGGAGTCTTTTCTTCAGGGTGTAGGCTTTCTTGTATCTGAGAGATGAAGACTTTGCACAAGCAGGTATTGAAGATCTAATTCTGTAAGCTTATGAAATCTATAAGAGTATGTGTCGATCTGCAAGTCTCTAAGTCAGTATATCTAAGTTAGTAACCTTGAGGCAGCAATCTTCTATACATATATATAGTGTTGGGTTCATTGTTCTCAATGTCCCTAATTTGTGAGAAGTCAAACTAGTCAATGACACACACATTAACTGTATTTGATGTGCATTTGAGGTTTTGAGTGCAGATTGTCCATATCACATTGATTGGACATGTGGACACAATAAGTGGTTGCTGGACATAGCAAAAATTGACTAAGTCCACCGGTATTGAGTGGAGTGGGCTCACTCAACGCCAGAGGTATAGACTCAATATTATCTAGTAGAAATTTATCTAAGTCCACAGACGTTGAGTGAGGACAGCTCACTCAATGTCATATAACATATAGCATTGAGTCTGTCTCAGCCTAACTTGAAGATAGCCAAAAATGTGGCTAAGTCCATAGGCATTGAGTGTAGTCTACTCACTCAATGTCATATAACAAAAAGGCTGTGAGTCAGGTTGAGTCAGTCTAAGCCTAGAGAAATTGGCTGAAATTTTGACTAAGTCCATAGGCGTTGAGTGTAGCTTACTCACTCAACGCCAAATAACAGAAAAATTATGTTAAATAGTTTGGCGTTGAGTGGAGCTTACTCTCTCAACGTTAAGATGAAGAAATATTTGTTAAGGCAAATAGCGTTGAGTGAGGCAAGCTCACTCAACGACTCAACGCTCTCAACGTCTTGTAGTAGAAATTTTGCTAAGTCCAAAAGCGTGGACTGCTTGACTTTCGTCGAGCTCGGCTTCGTCGAACTGAGCTCAACATTCGTCGAGCTGAGCCAAATTACTCTGTTTAGCTTGGAGTTCGTCGAACTCAGTTCAGCATTTCGTCAAACTAAGTCCACAGTTCGTCGAACTGAACCTATACTTTCATCGAGCTAAGCTCAACGTTCGTCGAATGGAGCTCAACTTTCATCGAGCTCAATACTTAGAATTTTGTCTAAGTGTTGTGACATTGAGTGATACCTACTCACTCAACGCCTTTGGTTCTGATGATTGAATTTTGTCTAAGTCCAGAGATGTTGAGTCATGCTGACGTCAGCAAAGTCAAATTGTCAACAAAAATTCAAATGGTGCAGAATTGCTGCCTGATATGTTGGCGCCCAGCTGTCATCATCTTCCGCACTTTCCAAGGAATATTTCCATCATAAAGTGTTTGGGCCCACGCACAGCAAGGAGTCGTTAAATCAAGATCAAATGGAAAGCATGCGCTTGATGGCTTAATCTCAGTCATCAATCATTGTGGTGGGACTCACTGCTCAATTGGCCTTTAGAGTATAAAAGGAAGCAATCTGCCAGAGCAAACAACAACCAACACAACAATAATCGATTCCTCATCTAGGTTTTCTGAAAATGAGAAGAAGGGCGGGAGAACATCATCTTCTTCCTTGTCATTTTTGTCGAGCCTGAAGAAGGAGTTCTGCTTAGAGAACCTTGTTGGGAAGGAGATAGCTAGAGCAATTACCATCTGCAATAGCCGGATCAATATTCATTCTGAGATCGCAGATCTACAAGATTCTGTAGAGGGAAGGTTAGTTGTTTGAAGAAAGAATCTACTGTCTACCTATTGTCTTCAATAGCAATTGGTTGGAATTATATCTGCTTAATCCAAGAAGAAGGAGACACAGAGTTCTTGATCTGGTGTCTAATCATATAATCGTGTTTGTTCTTTTATTTAGATTCTTTGTAAATCTGTAGTTGTAAGCCTATATTATAAAGAAAAAGGTATTTGTGACTTGTGTTTGGCTTTGTGCCTGGTGAAAGGTCTTTGTGGCCTGTGGGTTGGCTTAGTGCTTAATTGTTAGGTCTGTGTGACATGTGTGCTTCTGCAGGATCTTTGTTGTAAGCTATAAAGTAGCTGAGTTTTGGAGGGAGAGCCGAATCTAACACACAGTTAGATAGGCACAGAGGGACAGTGGATGTACCCAAGATTGAGGAACCACTATAAAATTGTTGTGTCGTCTGTGAATGTTCTTGAAAGCTGATAATTAACCTATTCACAGGCACAAAAATCAGAAAAAAAAAAGTTAGAAAACTTAAACAGTGATAAAAACCTATTCACCCCCCCCCCCCTCTAGGTGTTTAGCTAACCTTGAAAACAAGACTTTCATATAGAATGATGAGAGGAATTCAAACATTTGAATTAATTGATTCTGAAATGTCTGAGGAATTCACAAGGATAGTAACTGCCCTGGAAATTGATTAGCTTTAAATGTTGTGATAAATCTATATTTAATGTTGCCTCTAAACGGCTATATTCGTTAGAATATTTGGAATTAAATATCAGAGTCATACATATCTGCAAATAAGCCTTTAAATTATTCTGCCTTCAAAATATATAATAGCGTGAAACTAAGCTTGAAACTGTTCTGCCTTCTGTAAATAAAACTGCCTAAAACACTACAAAGAATTAGTCAAACTCAGCAAGCATTTCGTCGACCTGAGCCTGGAGTTCATCGAACTGAATCTTCTTATTTGTGGACCTGAGCTCAGAGTTCATCTAGTTGAGCTTGAATTTCATCGAGCTGAGTTTCTAAGTAGAGATTGGAGTTCATCGACCGGAGCTCAATGTTCGTCGAGCTAAACTCAGAGTTAAGACTCTGATTCATCGAATTGAGATCGTCATTCGTCAAATGCAGCTCTTCTTTCGTCGAACTGAATTTAGCTAGAATTCTTCTGAGGCAATGACCCTGGAAATAAACCTATGACCCTAAACTATACAAAATGGGTCAAACTAAACATCCTAATAGTAATCCTAGCCAAAATTAGTAATAAGGTTCCAACAATTCTCCCAAAAAAACTCGTTTGTTTAATTTCTCAGAACTGTCCTTTTGTATCCCGCCGCTCAACGGCTCTTTGCATAGTTGGACTGGCCAGAAATGGCAACTGCTCCATCACTTTTGCATTTACAAATGTACTAAAAGCAAGCAGAGCCTTTTGTCTTGTAGCAAGCAAATCCCACGATATTTGAATTTCTGCTGATGTTAGCATGACTTAGTGCTTCTGGTCTTAGTAAAATCTAGACAGACTACTCAGGCGTTGAGTGATGCCTTGACACTCAACGCTAAAGAACTTAGCATAATTCTGTATCTAAGGCATTGAGTGTGTTGAGGGAGCCTTCATTACTTAACGCATATTGACTTTTATAGTCAAACAACTTATGCGTTGAGTGAGCCTTCATCACTCGATACATCTGGACTTAGTTCAATTTCTCTAAATGAAGCTGTTGAGTGCATCTTCTTAACTCAACTCTTTATGCCTTTGCCTGGCTTCTGGATGAGGCGTTGAGTGAAATGCCTTCCCTCAAAGTTTTCATCCTTAGACAGAATCCTTGTTGAGTAGGCATTGAGAAAACTGCCTTCACTCAACGCTTCTATCCTTAGATAGATTTCTTGACAGCAATACTGCGGCTTTGACTGTTGGGTGTTTTATCGGCGCTTTTGTTTCTTGGCGTTGAGTGAACTGTCTTCACTCAACGCTTCTGGACTTAACCAGATTTCTGCTTTGGCAATACTGAGGCTTTGACTGCTAGAGCATCACTCATTGGTTTTAGCCTCTTGGCATTGAGTGAACTACTTTCACTCAACGCTTCTAGAGTTAGCTAGATTATTGCTTTGCTAGTATCCTGTCTTTGTGACTCAAACTACCTATCAAATTAGTTCAACAGAGAACAACCTACATACATTGAACTTAGAGCATGCATTAAATACATTCGTGTGTCTACCATTGACGTATGGGCCTTCTTAAAATCCAGTACATTGTGATCAATGGACCCAACTATTTTTTTTAATAAGCTACCTGGACTACCCCCACCTAGGGAGGTGTACTTCCAAATTAGGGTAATTTTGGGTGCCAAGCCCATCTCTCGAACTCCTTATAGGATGGCTCCAAAGGAGCTGGCAAAGTTTAGGGTTCAGTTGCAAGAGTTTGTGGAATCTGGGTTTGTTCGCCCTAGTTCATCACCCTAGGGAGCCCCTATTTTGTTCGTTAAGAAAAAGGATGGATCATTGCAGTTGTGCACAGACTACTGAGAACTCAACCGACTGAAGGTGCAGAACACCTATCCTTTGCCCGAATCGATGAGGTATTCGATCAGTTGGTGGGAGAGCATTGGGTTTCCAAACTTAATTTGTTCTTGGGGTATTATCAGTTAAGGATACAAAAAGAAGATATTCAGAAAATAGCGTTTTGCTCGAGATACAGCTTATACGAGTTCACAGTGATGTCGTTTGGGCTCACAAACTGTAGGATAAAGCGCATACCCAACTATTCCAAAAGCTCAGACTGTTGGAAAGGCCGCTACTTAAATTCTTAAATAAGTAGCAGAGCGCCACGCGTCAAGTGAAGGAATGCCGGACCCAACAATCCCCCCCCCCCGGCGTCCAGCACAACCCGTCGACTCAGAGGTGGGGTTACCATATGGCCCACACGGCTCAGAGGTGGGGTTACCACATGTCCACGGTTGTCTGACCCGCCGGACAATAGCGTAATCTCCTAATAACGAGGGTAAAAAATTTATAACAGCAGGAATTGTTCTTGCCTAATAACTAGGGTAAAATATAGTTTTTTTTTCTTATTGGAAATAAATAAGAAAGTAATAAAAATTCTACATAAGAATTGCTGGAAATAAATAAGAATTGTAGGATTGATGTTGACTCAAAAATTTATAACAGTAGGAATTGTTCTCGCCTAATAACTAGGGTAAAATATAGTTTTTTTTTCCTTGCTGGAAATAAATAAGAAAGCAATAAACAATTTTTTTGAATTTTTTTGCTGAAAAAATAAGATTTTTGGCCGCTATTGGCAGACCACAAAAAAATGTGTTTTTTCATGAAAAAAAATTCGTGCAAGTGCGTGTCGGCGTTCTAGGATTATTTAGGATGGTGCCAATTAAGAAATCGACACAATCTCCCTCTGATACCAAATTGATGTAGAATTGTACATGCGACACGAAAACTAACGAATTTATGGTTCGCTCTCGACGTTCCAACTAATTTGTGATTCGCACAGAAAACTATTCCAGCCCGCACGTTTGCAATTTTAAGCGATCCAATGCTAACGTACGGGTAGCCAATCCGTTAGAGACCGAACAACGGCTATAGGTTGAGATTCGGTCAAGCTAAAAGGATGACTATTGCGTCCGACGAGCGGTGTTGTAGCAAAAGAGATCCACCAAAAAAATACAATTCGAAAAATGGTAGATCTCCCCCAACAAAAAGAAACGCAGTCCGCCAAACCTTCTCGAATTTAAACAAATCAAGATAAACGCAAAATCGTTCAAGAATACCACGATGATTCCAATGCTATCAAAATTTCACGCCAACGTTTCCACCACAGAAATTATCTATAGGGAAAAATAAACTCAAGGTTGTAGAAATTTCATTACCCCACTCGGAAGTAGACCACGGAGTAGGTCTACGCAAGTTGTGATCACCCTTCAACGGTTCCACCGGAGTCACGGCAGATGGAGAGAAAACTCATCGCCTTCCTTGCGTCATGTCGGAGCAAAGTTCCTTGAGATCCAATCTCCTTGCACTTGGCCGACTAATTGACTAGGAGAGAGAAAAGGTGGTGAACCTTTGTCTCTTTGGGTGGCCGAACCTTGGAGGGGCTGGCTATGAGGGAGGGGTCGGTTTTCATGGTGGGGGAGAAGGAGTCAGCCGACGGCCAAGAGGGAGGAGGAGTAGGAGGGGCGGCGAAAAGAGGGCTGGCCGAAATTGGAGAGGGAGGAGGTCCTATTAGGGTAATAGGTGGAAGAAGGAAAGAGAGAGAGGAGGAGGGAAATTCTAATTCAAGATAATTTGATTTTCAAATTTTATCATCAATCATTCAATACCAAATCCTACAACCATCTTGCCTATTTATAGGCTTACAACATCCAATGGCTATATGTAGCCCATAAACATGAAATTAAATAATGTCCAATCAAAGCAAAAATTAATTAAAGAAAACATAACAAAATATTTAATTAATACTTACAATAGAATAATTATATGTATTAATTAATTATTTGGGTGTTGCGGGCAGAGATTGTAGTGGCGATGGCATTTATCAAAATATTTGTCGCGTCGACGTGCATCTTTGATTGGAGGGGCACCATCATCCATAAGCGTGTCGGTACCATCGTCGTCATGTTAAGGGTTTTCGTCTCCATTAATCCTCCCCCGCTTGAAAGTACTCATCTCCGATGAGTAGCCTTGAATGTACTGTCGTAGAAGAGCATCATCCGCCGTGACTCAAGGAAGGCGACGCAAGGAAGGCGATAAGACAATGAAGGGCGATCACAACTACCCTTGTGGTCGCCCACAAGACAATGAAGCAAACTACCCAAACTTCAATTTACCACTTCTGTTTGTCCATCCGTCTAGGGATGGTAGGCCAAAGAAAATAAAAGTTTGGTGCGCAAAATTTTCCAAAGGGTTTTTAAAAAATAGCTAGTAAATTTTACGTCTCTATCAGTCACTATTGTCTTAGGAACGCCCCGATATCCAACTACTTCCTTAAAAAATAATTTTGCAACATGTGATGCAGCGTTGGTTTTATTACACGCAATAAAATAGGTCATTTTGGAAAACCGATCTACTACTACTAGAATAGAATCATGATGCCTAAACATGACTGGCAGGCCTAGAATAAAATCCATACTAATGTCTTCCCAAGGAATGGAAGGAATCGGAAGAGGGTTATAAAGTCCCGCATTTGTTTTATTACCCTTAGCCAGTTGACACGCTCGACAACTACCCGCGATTTTATGCACCGTCGACTTAAGACCGGGCCAATAAAACTTGTCTTCTACTAGAGCGATGTTCTTATCGCGACCAAAATGTCCACCCAACCCGCCGCTATGCAATTCCCAAACGATGAAATGGCGTAGGGAGGAACGTAGAATACATAACTTCGCAAGATTAAATAAATAGCCGTCTTGAATATAATAGGACGAAATGGTTGTGGGTGAGTCGTTTTGAGCGGATAAATAGACTTCCTTGAAATCCGGACAATGTACATACTCATCCTTAATTCTATCGAACCCAATCACTTTAACTTCTAGCGTTGATAATAATAAGGATAAATGACTAAGAGCTTCAGCTAAATGGTTGAGAGTCCCCTTAAGGTGTTTGATTATGAATGTGTACTCTTGAAGATAGGAGACCCATTTGGCATGCCTTGGACTAACATTAGTCTAGGAGTTAATGAATCTCAAAGCCTCGTGATTGGACAAAATGACAAATTCCTTAGGAAGTAAATAATGTCGCCAATGTTGGAGGCACCTAATGACCGCATAAAATTCTCTATCATAATTAGAATAATTCAATATCGGCCTCGCGAGTTTCTCACTAAAGTATCCAATTGGGTGACCTTCTTGACTCAACACACCACCAATACCAACTCAAGACGCATCACATGATAACAAAAAAATTTAATTAAAATCTGGTAATCACAAAAGTGGAGCTTCCGACATACGTGATTTAATTATTTGAAATGCTTTAGCAGCCGATTTCTTCCAAGTAAAATCACCATTTTTCATGCACTCGGTAATGGGGGCCATGATACTACTTAAATCTCTAATAAAGCGGCGATAAAAAGTGGCTAGGCCGTGAAAACTCTGAACATCTCGAATATTTATGGGCTCTGGCAAATCCTTAATGGCTTGGACCTTCTTTGGATCTACATGTATACCCTCCGAACATACGATATAACCAAGGAACTCTATAGACGATAAATGAAAAGTACACTTTATAATATTAACGAATAATTTCTCCGACCTCAACGTGGTAAGGATAATCTTCTAATGTGACTCGTGATCGATCGTAGAGGTACTGAAAACAAGAATATCATCAAAGTACACTACTATGAATTTTCCCATATACGGTTGGAAGACATGAGTCATCATTCTAGAAAAAGTACTTGGGGCATTGGAAAGCCCAAATGGCATTACTAACCACTCATAGAGCCCTTTCTTAGATTTAAATGCGGTCTTCCACTCATCACCCTCCCTAATTCGTATCTGATGGTAGCCACTCCTAAGATCCAATTTCGAAAATATTGTGGCTCCAGCTAACATGTCTAATAAATCGTCCAAGAGAGGGATGGGAAACTGATATTTAATAATAATTTTATTTATGGCTCTACTATCCACACACATCCTCCAAGAGTTGTCTTTCTTGGGGGCAAGTAAAGTGGGTACGGCACACGGACTCTTGCTATGACGGATGAACTCCTTTTGTAATAAATCGGAAATTTTGATTTGTAACTCTAAGTGTGTAGAAGGGTTTAACCGATAATGTGGTAGGTTAGGCAACGAGGAGCCCGGGTTGAAATCTATGGCATGTTGGATGTCCCGTATGGGGGATAACTCGGACGGTAGCTCGTCTGGATACACATCCTTAAACTCTTCTAAGAGTTTCCTCAATGTCGGTGGTAAACTATCGAGTGACAGCGCATCTTCCTTAACTTGCAGACAAACTAATCATACACGACACCATCTATAAAGGTATTACGCTCGAATTCTTTCTTACCTAGTAGACTTAATGCCTTCTTTTCTACCGGGACAATCGTGTCCTTAGAGGGGACCGATGGATCCTTAGGCGGAGTGGGTTTTAAAGTTATAGTCTTACCATTAAATTTAAACTCATAAGTGTTAGCTCGCCCACAGTGGGTAACATCATGATCATATAGCCATGGGCGTCCTAACAACACGTGGCAGACATCCATAGGGATGACGTCACACCAAATCTTTTCAGGATAAGCCTTGATGGTAAGTGGCACCAAGCAACGCTTCGAGACCGGAAGGGATGTCTTATTTACCCAAGCAACCTTATAAGGATGAGGGTGTGGCTCGGTGGTTAATGACATCCGTGACACCGCATTTTCGGACACTACGTTCATATAATTACCATTATCGATTATCATCTTACACCATTTCTCTCCACTCTTAAAATTTACTGAAAATATATTTGTCCTATTCCAATCATCTACTGTACGAGGAGTAGCTATGATACACCTCATCACCATCATATTGGTGTCGTCGTCTAAATCACTAGGCACTCCTTCCGACTCAGAATCTTCCCCGGCTTCATACACAAGCTCAGCGGACTCAGATGCAATATCTAAAAGTGTTAAGGGTTTGGCCTTGGTTGAGCACTCGCTAGTGTAATGACCCTGAACACCACAAGAATAACAAGTAATGTTGTTTTACTAATCTTTCCTACAGGCACTCTCTCACCCGTGGGGTTCCTAATGTTCTTAGCAGTAATGACAACAGAGTTCGAGTCAACAGACCGAAACTAGTCCTTATCCTTAAGTGTGATTGGAGGGGGTTGTCCTAAGATGGACTTGCCCTTATCCTTCTGAAAGGATCAACTCTTGGACTTGAAAACATTGTGTTTTTCAATATCCAATGCGGCGTTAAAAGTGGTGCTCAAATCAGTGTCACCGTAACCCATAAGTTTACCCTGAATGTCAGGGTTGAGCCCCTTACGGAATCTAGATAGGGTGATCTCCGACATCTCCTAAATGTCGCACCTAACCATCATATCCTTGAAAAGAATCATGTATTCAAAGACCGATCTATTCCCTTGCTTAAGGGTCGCTAACTCATCAAACATCAGTGTTCGATGATACGCGGGGACATATTGATTAGTCAACATAGCTTTCATGGCTGTCCAACAAATTGGTGGTAAGGCACCATTCACCGCACCTAAACGACGTTCCTCATTCAACCATAATATCTTATCCCTACCCAAAAGATTCATCCTCGTAACTCTCACCTTATTCTCGTCAATCAGACTATGCCACTCGAAAAAACACTCCATCTCCATAACCCAGTCTAGAAAGACTTGGGGTTCTCCCAGTCCATCGTATGATGGGGGTTTGACTCGCACCGCCCTAGTAATATCAAACTCAAAGGGTTCCTGATTATTGTTAAAAGGTGCACGTGGAACATGATCATTATGATGATTATTATTTTGTTCATCACGTGGAGGAATGGCTTGATTACGGATAGCGGTGATGTTTAAATTCACTTGGTGAAACATCTCCCTCTTCTCCGTCATCTGTGCATTGAACTCCTGACGGAGATCGTTGATCGCTTGTGAACTGTGTCCCACATCCCGCTCATCTGCCATTTGGGAGGTAGACGGGGTATACTCCGTGCCTAATCTAGTGCGCATGCAAACAAAGATTTTGACTCGAAAATTTATAACAGTAGGAATTGTTCTCGCCTAATAACTACGGTAAAATATAGTTTTTTTTTCTGGCTGGAAATAAATAAGAAAGCAATAAAAAAAATTATGAATTTTTTTTGCTGAAAAAATAAGATTTTTGGCCGCTATTGGCAGACCATAAAAAAAATTGTCTTTTTTTTTGTCCTGAAAAAAAAAATGCGTGCAAGTGCTTGTCGGTGTTCTAGGATTATTTAGGATGGTGCCAATTAAGAAATTGAAACAACCTCCCTCTGATACCAAATTTATGTAGAATTATATGCACGACGCGAAAACTAACGAATTTATGGTTCGCTCTCGACATTCCAACTAATTTACGATTCGCACAGAAAACTATTCCAGCCCACACGTTGTCAATTTTAAGCAATCAAATGCTAACGTACGGGTAGCAAATCCGTTAGAGACCGAACAACGGCTATAGGCTGAGATTCAGTCAAGCTAAAAGGATGACTATTGCGTCCGACGAGCGGTGTTGTACCAAAAGAGATCCACCCAAAAAATACGATTTGAAAAATGGTAGATCTCCCCCAACAAAAAGAAATGAGATCCGCCAAACCTTCTCGAATTTAAACAAACCAAGATAAAAGCAAAATCATTCAAGAATACCACGATGATTTCAATGCTATCAAAATTTCACGCCAACGTTTCCACCACAGAAATTATCTAGAGGGAAAAACAAACTCAAGGTTGTAGAAATTTCGTTACCCCGCTCGGAAGTAGACCACGGAGTAGGTCTACGCAAGTTGTGATCGCCCTTCAACGGTTCCACCGGAGTCACGGCGGATGGAGAGAAAACTCGTCGCCTTCCTTGCGTCACGCTAGAGCAAAGTTCTTTGAGATCCAATCTCCTTGCACTTGGCCGACCACTTGACTAGGAGAGAGAAAAGGTGGTGAACTTTTGTCTCTTTGGGTGGCCGAACCTTGGAGGGGCTGGCTGTGAGGGAGGGGTCGGTTTTCACGATGGGGGATAAGGAGTCGGTCGGCGGCCAAGAGGGAAGAGGAGTAGGAGGGGCGGCGACAACAGGGCTGGCCGAAATTGGAGAGGGAGGAGTTCCTATTAGGTTAATTGGTGTAAGAAGGAAAGAGAGAAAGGAGGGAAATTCTAATTCAAGAGAATTTGATTTTCAAATTTTATCATCAATCATTCAATACCAAATCCTACAACCATCTTGCCAATTTATAGGCTTACAACATCCAATGGCTATATGCAGCCCATAAACATGAAATTTAATAATGTCCAATCAAAGCAAAAATTAATTAAAGAAAACATAACAAAATATTAAATTAATACTTATAATAGAATAATTATATGTATTAATTAATTATTAGGGTGTCGCGGTCGGAGATTGTAACAACGATGGTGTTTATCAAAATATTTGTTGCGGCGACACGCGCCTTTGATTGGAGGGGCACCATCATCCGTAAGCGTGCCGGTACCATCGTCGTCATGTTGAGGGTCGTCATCTCCATCAAGGATGCTTCTTTGGCCCATATATTTCAAGTAATGGTGGGAGGATCAGTGGAAGGATATACGCTAAATAAAGAACTCATTCATTTCCACGGTAGACTTTATATTCCCTCAGGTGGTCGGATTCGGGATGACATCCTAAGAGAGGCCCATTGCACCAAGCATTCGGTGCATCCCGGAATTGCCAAAATGTACACCGACTTGCGTAGGACCATGTTTTTGCCAGGAATGAAGAGCGATGTCACGTACTTTGTTACACACTACGAAGCTTATCAGAAGGTAGGGTGGAGTTAAAGAGCCTTCATGGATTGTTGCAGTAGTTGCCCATTCAGGAGTGGAAGTTCAAGGATATCTCCATGGATTTTGTTCACGGTCTTTCCCGATCTCGCTCGGGGAATTATTCAGTTTGGGTGATTGCAGATTGCTTGAAAAGGTTGTCAAGTTTATCCCAATGAGGAAGGAGGCGCATGTTGATGCGTTGGTACGTCTCTTTGTGTAACAGTTCATTCAGTACCATGGGGTGCCTAAGACAATAGTCTTGGACTATGATGGTTGCTTCACCTCTAAGGAATAGAAGGCAGTTCAAGTATATTTGGGTTGTCGCCTTACCTTTAGCATAAGTTTTCACCCTCAGACTGACAGCCTGTCTGAGAGAACATTCAGAACAATGGAGGACAAGTTGGGGTTATACGTCTTGGATAGGGGAGAGCCATGGGAAATACTTCTACTATTGGTATAGTTTTTGTATAATAGCCACAAAGCAAGCATCAGAATGGCACCTTATGAAGCACTCTATGGTAGGAGGTTTAGAACCCCTCTATCATGGGTTCAAGATGAGGATCCTAGGACATTGGGCGTGAAGTACATCGATTACACTGATGCTATGATTAGGTTGATCCAAGATCTTATGCTAGAGGCTCAGAGCCGGCAGGCGAAGTACTAGCTATGATGCAAAGCACATGATAGTGGAATTCCAAGTGGATGACAAGGTATTTCTAAAGATTTGTTCGATGCACAGGGTATTATGTGTTCGTGGAAGGAAGAAGCTCAGCCCGTGATACATGGGGCCCTATACCATTTTGGAGAAGATTGGTCTATTTTCTTATAAGTTGGAGCTACTGTAGGAATTGGAGAACTTACATGATGTTTTTCATGTGTCTTCCCTTAGGAAAGAACTACTTTGTTCTGAGCAATTTGTCACTACTACATCTAGCCCTGTGGCACCTGATTGGTCTATAAAACTAGAGCTGGTGAAGCTCGTAGATTATAAAGTATGAAGGCTGAGGAGGAAAAGTGTTCCACTAGTGAAGGTCATGTGGTCCAACCATGGAAAAGAGGAGTATACTTGGGAGCCAATTAACCTTATGCAGCAATGCTACCCGGGGTTATTTTCCCAAGGTAAATTTAAACGTATACCTTGTATTCTTCATAATTGTTTTCCCGTAGACTTAGTTCAATTTCGGGGATGAAATCTTTTGTTTGTTTATAGGATTTGTAACGTCCCATTTCGAGCTACACCCCTTATGTGTGTTGCGGTGTCACTATGGTGACTTGAGTGGAAGTTAGATAAGGCCTAGAGTGAATTCATCGTGAAGACTCATGGAATAATCGAGAAGACTTGTAAATTCATTGAGAGGCAGGTAGTGTATTCATCAAGATGACTCGAGAAATAGTCGAGAAGACTCGTGAATTCATCAAGAGGACTCAATGTATTCGTCGAGTGAACTTGAGAAGACACGAAGAATTTGTCGAGTGAACTCGAGTGGACTTGTGCAATCTATCGAGATGATACGTCGAAAGGACTTGAGAATTCGTCGAGATGACTCGACGAATTTGTCTAGTTAATTTGAGTGAACCCATGAAATCTGTTGAGATGATTCGTCAAAAGGGCTCAAGAATTCGTCAAGAGGACTTTGTGAATTCATCGAGTGAACCCGGGTGCTTGTGAAATTTTTTGTGAGATTCATCGAGTGGACTCATGTATTCATCGAGACGACTTGTGTGACGTACTTAATGAACTCGACGATTCGTCGAGTGATTCTGACGATTCGTCGAGTATATACAATGAATGGACTTGATGTTTTCTGTACACGACCTGAGAGAATTTACTGTACTTCTAGACTTATACAGAATAACAATTTAATGTCTTGTCTTTTCTAAAAACCTTTTTTATGTTATAGTAAGTGCGATCTAATGAGAAAATGACGCGTGGCAAGATAATCTTCAACCCTAAATCACTAGCCACTCCTTTATAAGTCTGAACCCTAGAAGCTTTTGGGATCGACTGACTTTTTCTTCCCTCTTCCTGAAGAATGACGAATCGTGTACGATACCGCTGGAAACTTGAATACAACTATGCCGCCAAGGAGAAGGAAACGATCCATAGCCAGAAACCAAGTGAGCTTCCTACCCACTCTCTTTGTGCTAGATCTTTATATTCAAAGTATAGGAGGGACATCGGCTCAAGAGAGCTTGATTAGGTAGTTTAATGGAGATTTCTTAGGAAGGAACCACGCTAGAATCTCATTCTAGGGCGTAGATTGTTGCATGAATATCTTCAATCATCTCCACTCTTCATTACGAAGATGGCAGACTTGATTTCGTGAAGATCTGTGGTCTATTGAGGGAGAAAGGGGAAGAGATAAGTTGGATGTGCTTTGTGTGATGGCTAATGAGTCCGATATTTATAGGATTTTTTGGACTCATCTGGGCTTGTTTTCTCACTCGTGCAATACATTTCAACAGAATATTGGTTATATTTTCATCGGTTGGTCATTGACCGCTTTGTGCACTATTTTGGCGCATGGGTGTGCAATTGTACATTTGTTTGTTGGGGGCAAGCACATGGTGCTCCCCATGGCTCTTTATTGCTGCTGTTGTTGGCTTTTTGGTGCTGGGAGCTGGTGTTCCAGCTGGTTTTATTGCTTTGCAGGTAGTCGCGATGTCCAAGTTTCATTTTCCATTTTCTGTGTGAAACGCATGGTCGTGCGAATTTCTTCGCGCGCGGTCTGTTGGCAATTGTGCGTTTTACACATCAGTTCTGGGAACGTCTGTGGCTACCAGTGTGTTTTGTTCATGCATGATTTCGACCAAACTGTGCGAGAAGGAAACACACAGTTTTCTTATAGCTTTCTTGTTTGCACCATTCTGTGGTTAATCGTGCGATTTGTTCACGCACGGGCGGCAGCGCCAGTGCGCAAGTAAACCGCTTGGCTTTCCTGTTTGTTCCTGCTTTCCTACTTTCTGTCATTGCTTGTCTGATTTACTTCACGCACGGGCGGATATGTCCGTGCATGAGTAAAATGCACGGGTCAATGCCTCTCCTTCCGCACACTTATCCTGAAAATTTAATAACGCATGGTTGACGCACCGTCGTGCCCCAAACTGTGCGTGCCCATTTTTCTGACCTGCTTCTATATAAAGTGCAGATTTCTTCTTCCATCAAACTAGGCGCGAACCAGTCCACCTCCAGCCCGCCATTCATGCTCCTTTGAGCGGGAAATCATCCCTCCATCCACCATCTTCTCTCTCCTCCTTAGGGAGTTGATCCGACCACCATTTCTCCTCCAAGAGCTAGCAAAAGCTTCATCTCCGGCCTCCATTTCGATCTCAAAGCTCCAAGCTCCATTTCAAGCTCAAAGGTTGCTGCATCTGTGAAGTTCTCCTGATAGAACAAGCTAGCAGTTATTCACGAAGAAGACGGGATATTTGAAGGAAGTGACAGCCCTTATGGACCCTGGACGTCATTCGTAGACCGAGCTCGGACAAGGCCCGATAACCCTTGAATCCGGCCGTGAATCTCGGCAAGCCTTTGTGTGTTTGGTTGTTTCTCTTCCCCTTCACTTGTAGTGTTTCGTTTTCCTGCCTATTTTGGGAGTTAGAATGATGTGTATGAATATTATTAGATTGAATATTTCATCATGTCTAGGTGTTGATTTATTTCAGTTATTGATAGCTTGTTGAGCTCTATTTTTTCTTGTGCTAGTTGTTATTGTGTCGTTCTAGAGATTGCTAGAAGCGCGCGTTGAGAAGAGGTGAACATGACCCTCAATTTTTTTCCATCTTTTCCATTACTCTTTTGAGTAAACCTCCAAAGAAATGCGGTGACGGTGACCCGCAATAGGATTTTTAGTGATAGATTTAGGAAACCCCAAATCAAAACCCCCTTCGGTTACTTTCCCGCTTGCATTCGCTTTTTCAATAGTGAAGTCACACTCCCTACTTGCACTCTTCGAGATATCGATATCCGGGGATTCAACTCTTCACTTTATTACTTGACTACGATCGGTACACTTGTCGATGCATCAAATTTTTGGCGTCGTTACCGGGGAGTGCAACTTTTGTGTGTATTTTTCTTTTGGAAAAGTTTGTAAGTGTTGTTGGTATTTTTGAAAGGTTTTTTTTTGTGTTGTATGATAGATCCCAACTCCGGTGATAGGGTTGAAGATCTTGTGTTGGAGCCTGAAACTGCATGTGCGAGGCGAGCTCGCCTGCGCGCTGCTGCTGAAGAGAGGATGGAGAATCTGGGCCTATGTGGAAATGGCCAAGGTGAAAGGGTTGAGGGCTAAGAGGTGGTTCAGCCACGCATTAGAACAATGCGTGATTTCACAACCCCTACTGCAGGAAGTGTTTACCCTAGCTTCGGACCGTCCATCGTAAACAACCACTTTGAGATTAAACCAGCCATCCTGAATATGATCAAGAATAATACTCAGTTCTCGGGTTTGCCGAGTGAGGATCCGCAGCTCCATCTGGCGGAGTTCTCTGAAATCTACGGGACTTTTTGATATGTCGGTATCTCGGATTACGTGGTTAAGTTGAGGTTGTTCCCTTTTTTGTTGAGGGACAAAGCCAAAACCTGGCATCAGACTATTGTCCCAGGGACAGCTACTACATAGGAGGCCCTAACCTCCAAGTTCTTGGCTAAGTTCCACCCTATGGACAAGATTGTGAATGCCTGGAGGGATATTGCAACCTTCTGATAGCTAGATCAAGAGACGTTATCTGAGGCATGGGAGAGATTCTCCGACCTACAACATCGATGCCCCAACACGGCTGTGAGCCGTGGAATCTAGTTGAAATATTTTATTTTGGTATTGAGCCTAATTTCATGGCCATGATCGATGCAGTGGATGGAGGTACAATAATGAACTTAACTATTAATAAGGCATTGAGTCTGCTTCGTGACACTGCCTCCCATAGCACATACTGGACTGCCAGAAGGAATGCCCTTAGAGGGGCGAGGAATTTGTTTGAAGTAAATGTGATGAATCAACAAGCTAAAGCGAGCCATCATAATTTGGATGGAAGGACTATACTGACCAGATCAGCCCCTCCTCCAGCTAGGTATATGTACATATTGTGTCAGGGTTATGGTAACCCCGGCCATCATGCTTGCGAGTGCATTGCGAGAGAGACCTTAGCTGTGCCGTCAGGTATAATTTCTGACGAAAATGTAAATTTTATAAATTGTAAAAACCGCACTATTCCTTATAATAACACGTATAACCCCAACGCGAGAAATCACCCTAATTTCTCGTGGAATCAAAAAGCTCCTGGTCAAAGGTGGCAGGGAGGCCAGCATCAATTTGATGCTCAAACCTATAGCAACCAGCTGCGACCGCCGCATATTGGTTATAATCTGAACGTGCAAGGTATGCGCAAGAGTGCGCTGGAAGAAATGATGGAAAAGTTTGTTGAGATGGCCCAATCTAATATGGCCACTCAAACTGTGTCCATGAGAAACTTGGAGACACAACTGGGGCAATTGGCCCAAGTGTTCTCTGAGCGTACTCGCGGCACCCTCCCTAGTGATACAGAGAAAAATCCCCGTGAGCAAGGGAAGAGTGTTGGGTATGCGGAGGAGTGCAATAATAATTAAATGGTTGTCAAATGTGATATTAATGCAGTAGAGACAATAGCTTTATTCGATCCTGGATCATCCTATAACATTCTTGCTTTGCAAGATGTTGAAAAGCGGAATTTAATTATTGAATCTGCTGTCCAGAAATCTCTAGTGCTAGCTGATGGATCGGTAGTTAAGACCGATGGTGAGATTAAGGATGTGGAAGTGATTATGAATGGGGCTGCTGTAGTCACTGACTTTCAGGTGTTAGGACCAATGGGTAACATGTCAAAACCCATCCTGTGGGTCCCATTCCTAAAAGCCAGTGAAGCTACTTTGCAATTTAATGTGAGTGGTGCCACTTTGGCTCCCAAGGTCAATTTGCCTCTACCACCTTCACCTCCCCATATAATTTCAAATGAACATGGAGAATTTTTGCAATTAAATGATTCATTATCTAACGATGCATCTAGTGCTGCTAAGATAGGTCTTTTACTGAAGGAAAACGAGTAGTTAAGAAAGTGATAGAACCGCTGACGGTAGTTAAAGGAGAGATAGAGCCGTCACTTGACGTGGAACAAGATTCCGTTGAGAAGAAATGTGAGTTGAGCACGCCTATAGAAAGCGTGTAGAAATCTTATTTGAAAACCTCTATTTGTTCTAACAAAGTTTGTAAGATAATAAAACAGGTAACTTGCGTTGATATTTCACCCGCTGTGGGTGAGGAAAGGATTCCCCTAGTTGAGAAAGATAAACTTACGGCTGAATTGGTGGGTGTGATCAAACCACCCTAGCAATCCCCTTTTGTGGATCTGAAACAAAAGGAGCTGTTCCTGCGCAAGGCGCAGAATTTTGCCCACCAGCATGAGAAGGACGAGGTGAGTGGTAGGCGAGACTCATCTTCCCTAGGCCCTAAAGCCTTCGCCTCACCCTCATCTCGCGTGACTAGGGGGATCTATCACAAATCAACATTCAGCTGAGGAGTGATAGATCTCTGGGGCCCTTTTTCATTTTCTGCTTGCTGTTGTGTGTGACTATAGACTTTTTCATTATGTGTTGAACTTATGATCTGAACAATATATAAAACTGATAATATGGGTATTTGGTCCTCCTTCAGGACGGTAAAGAAAAGGGCTTATGGGAGACAACCCAATTTCGCTGCTTCTAATTTATTCAATTTTGGCTGTTGGAAAATATGTTTTGAGTATGCGTGGTTGGAGATAATTTCTTGTTCAGGTGGAGTTCGTTTGAGCCATGGACTGTCTGCTGAAGTTAACGACAATCTTCTGGTATGCTCATTCGTTGAGCATGGGGTAACCTCTTCCCTCAACTTTTATTTCTCTATTTGTATTGCAAATCATGGATAGATTGTGTAGTATAAGTCTGGTGGGGGAAAGTTTTACGGGTTACCTTTACATATGCACTTGCATACCACAAGTATATTTTCATTTTCTATTTTTATTATATCATGTCTGCATTGTACACCTACACTACATGAGCGCGAAGCACGCGCTCGGCTCAAGCCAAATTTGTTTCTTTTGTGTTAACTTTAAAATAGTAGTGATGTATTAAGATTTTAGGATAGGGTAGTGTGAAACTCGTGCAGTGGTCCTAATCGAGGACTCATGGTGTGTAGAAATAGTATAGATTTAATTTTTCTTTATGCTCGTAGATTTATACTTTTCTGCATTTGTAAATAATGTTTGTACTACTCAAAATTGTGGAATCTGGAGCAATCGAACGGTAGTGTAGGAATGTGTGTAGCCGCCACTAGCCTCGTTTTGCTCGAGTCAGGAGGAAGGATCATCTTTCTCGGTGGCTAAGAACTTGCCCCAGGCTACTCTCGAAGCATTAGTGCATGGTTAGTCTAGCGTGAGCATGATGTAGGCCATCATTTTGTCCCGGTTGAGATTTGTACCGTTCCTAACATCCTATCCTCACTAGCCCCGTTGTGCATACCCCTTCTTTTGATTCAGCTCCACTATTATTTCACCAAAGCCCTATAGCCTATCCTAGTCACATACCCAAGTTGAGCTTTAGTGTTTTACGACTTTATTTTGTGGTGTGGGTGTGGGGAAATTCGTTGTGAATATGTGGATGATCTCCCGAGCTTGTATTTGCTGAAAATGGCTAAAGTAAAAAAAGTAAAGTAAAAAAGAAAAATGAAAAGAAAATGTGCAATAGAAAACTCTACTTGAGACTTTGTGGAGGTAGGCGGTGCACACACCCGTGTTTTCAAGTTTAAGTCTGGTGGCGTGGTGCTCCTGCTTGTATTGTTGGCAAGAGGATGTCTTTTAGTAGAGCTCATTTGAGTTTGGTGCAGAGCCTTCTCTTTTATCTTTGTTTACCTCACCGAAACCCAAACCTCATTTCTACCCTAAAGTCCTACGAATTCGCACTCGAGTCAAACTAGCGCTCTGGAGAGAGTGTGAACGGGAAAGCATATGGTCCCCGACATTGGTGGATTCCTTTGGAGGTGATCTCGAGCCCTGATTTTGGCAATTCTCAACTAAGTGGCATGTCTACTTTCTTCCTATGCGTGACCGGATGATTCTCCAGAGTTCTACTTTTGAGTAGATACAATACTTATTTACACCGGTAAAAATATATAAACTTCGCAGTATAACTAAAAATTATATCTATTATATTTTCTATGCCCATGCAGTTTTCGATTTCTCGCTTTACCTTATTTTGAAATTTCTATGCCAGCTAGCTATTTTCTAGTTCATGGAAAGATGATTTGCTCGGGACGAGAAAATGTTTAAGTCTGGTGGTGTGATGAGTCCGATATTTATAGGGTTTTCCGAACTCATCTGGGCTTGTTTTATCACTCGTGCACGACATTTCAACCGGATATCGGTTATATTTTCATCGTTCGGTCATTGACCGCTTTGTGTACTATTTTGGCCCGTGGGTGTGCAATTGTACATTCATTTTTTGGGGGCAAGCACATGGTGCTCCCCATGGCTCTTTCTTGTTGTTGTTGTTTGCTTTTTGGTGCTAGGAGCTGGTTTTCCAGCTGGTTTTATTGCTTTGCAGGTGGTCGCGATGTCCAAGTTTCATTTTCCATTTCTAGTGTGAAACGCACGGTCGTGCGAATTTCTTCGCGCACTGTCTGTTGGCAATCGTGTGTTTTACACAGCAGTTCTAGGGACGTCTGTGGCTACCCATGTGTTTTGTTCAAGCACGTTTTCGACCAAACCGTGCGAGAAGGAAACGTACGGTTTTCCTGTAGCTTTCCTGTTTACACCATTCTGTGGTTAATCGTGCGATTTGTTCACGAACGGGCGGCAGCGCCGGTGCGCGAGTAAAATGCACGGCTTTCCTATTTGTTCCTGCTTTCCTACTTTCTGTCGTTACCTGTGTGATTTCCTTCGGGCACGGGCGGATGCGTCCGTGCATGAGTAAAATGCACGGGTCAACGCCTCTCCTTCCGCAGGCTTATCTTGAAAATTAAACAATGCACGGTTGATGCACGGTCGTGCGCCAATCCGTGCGTGCCCATTTTTCTTACCTGCTTCTATATAAAGTGCAGATTTCTTCTTCCATCAAACCAGTCCCGAACCAGTCCACCTCCAGCCCTCCATTCCTTCTCCTTTGATCGAGAAATCATCCCTCCAGCCACCATCTTCTATCTCCTCCTTAGGGAGTTGATCCGGCCACCATTTCTCCTCTAAGAGCTAGCAAAAGCTTCATCTCTGACCTCCATTGCCATCTCAAATCTCCAAGCTCCATTTCAAGCTCAAAGGTTGTTGCATCCATGAAGTTCTTCGGATAAAACAAGCCAGCGATTATTCACGAAGAAGATGAGATATTCGAAGGAAATGACAGCCCTTCTGGACCCCGTACGTGATTTGTAGACCGAGCTCGGACAAGGCCCGATAACCCTTGAATCTGGCCGTGAATCTCGGCGAGCCTTCGTGCGTTTGGTTGTTTCTCTTCCCCTTCACTTATAGTGTTTCCTTTTCTTATATATTTTGAGAGTTGGAATGATGTGTATGAATATTATTAGCTTGAATATTTCAGCATATCTTCGTGTTGATTTATTTCAGTTCTTGATAGCTTGTTGAGCTCCATTTTCTCTTGTGCTAGTTGTGATTGTGTCGTTCTAGCGATTGCTAGAAGCGCGCGTTGCAAAGAGGTGAACGCGGACCTCATTGGTTTGTCCATCTTTCCCATTACTCTTTTGAGTAAACCTCCAAAGAGATGCGGTGACGATGACTCGCAATAGGATTTTTAGTAATAGATTTAGGAAACCCCAAACCAAAACCCCCTTTGGTTACTTTCCCGCTTGCATTCGCTTTTTCAATAGTGAAGTCACACTCCCTACTTACACTCCTTGAGAGATCGATATCCGGGGATTCAACTCCTCACTTTATTACTTGACTATGATCGGTACACTTGTCGACGCATCAATGGCTGGAGGAAGGAGATGAACCGATCCTGTTCGTCCACCTTTACGATGCGTGCAAAAGTGCTGTACAGAAATCTTTTCTCTATGCGCAGCAGATTTTAAGGCCAATTTTAGGTGTGATCCGTTCTGATTTAGATTTGAGCTCAACACGAAAGTTGTATCCCTCGAAAAGAACTTTCTGATGGATGGTTGCACGATTTCTGAGGAGTTATGTATCTCCCTAGAAGTACATTTGAAGTTGCTACATTGAAATGATGTTGTGTAGAATTTTATAATTCTATGTTAATAATATCTATCTGATGCGTATGAATTGCGTGACATGAACTTGATGATGTTTTGTTATCCCCGTTGAGTTTCATAAGATTTAGAGTAAACGTGTTGAGGTTTTGTCTAATCACTTTTTATAATTAATATGCATGAATAAGGGTATTGGAACCTGATTTTGATTAAAGATTTTTGAACATGATTAAAATGCTAGATCTAAGCTATGTTGGAATACATGCCAATTGATATAATGAATATGGAGATAAATAATATTATGGGATTTTATTGAGGATCAATGCTGTTTCGTAAAGCTGAATCTAATGTTGATAATGGCAGATACAAATGCTAAGGCATTCTATGCTGAGGTAAAAAGGGTCTTTTGGTGATGCCCTTGTATTCTTAAGGGCACTGGTAGGACGTATTATGAAGGGACTCAGTTGGATCCCTTGGGTGCTTGGGATCACGCGAATGTGAGAGGTTTGTGTGTGTGTGTGTGTGTGTGTGTGTGTGTGTGTGTGTGTGTGTGTGTGTGTGTGTGTGTGTGTGTGTGTTTGACCACACAGTGTTTGGAATTGTGTTGAAAATTAATGTGGCAGGTCAACGGGCTTGCCAGTCATCATACCGACGGAAGACGACAGTTGAACCTAGGATGGTTGGGCTGGGCTCTTTGGTGCTTACTTCCCAAAGAACCCTTCAGTGCTTGTTGAGTCAGTTGGGCTGTGCCCTTTGTTGCTTACTTCCTGATGATGCCTTCCATGTTGTTAGGACAGGATGGGATCTTGGTTCACATCTTCCCAAGACCCCTTTTGGGTCGTGTATGCCGGAGCTCCGCTGGTTTGAGAATGATAGCGTTGAGGCGTATGGAGTCCTAGGCCTGGTAGTATGGATACCCGCCTAGTAGTGGAGATGCCCGCTCCATTATCCCCGTTGGGCCACGACGGGTGATGCCGTAGAGGATCGCTACCTCTCGAAAAGTGGGAACTAAGTTCTATGTCGACATAACAAATGTGTGTGTACGTGTTTGCATGAGTGTGTCATCATAATAAATTCATTTAATTGTATTGTATTGCACTGCATAAGATCCTCATCATATAAATTTGTATGTGCACTTTTATATGATGAGTTACTTTAATGTACCCTACCATTAACTTATAAATTTGTATGGGCATTTTTATAAGTTAAATTCTGTACTTATATATTTGATATGATGTTATAGTTGATATGTTTTGTGCATGTATATATTACTGTTGTTACCTATTTATTATGAATTTGTTGATATATATATGAACTGCAAGATCATTAACACTCTCCAGTCACTTGTTTGATATTATATTACTGTTATACTGTGTTCCTTCTTCTTTTTCTCCGCCAGGTGCCTAAGAGTTGCTAGAGTGAGCGAATGTGATAGCCACTTAGTATTTATGACTAACGGTTGTTACGTATACCATTTTAGGAGGATACCCCGCAGATGGAGGAGCAGCAGCACCTTATGCAAGAGGACAACCAGGCCAGGAGAACAGAGTCTGTTATGATGATACCCTCACTCCCCTCTGTGATTGATGTGAGTTTTGAGAGTTATGATGTAGCCTTCGGGCAGATTTATGAACTTTGATATTGATGGAGTTGATGTAACTTCTTATCTGGTTGTACTATTTTGGACATTTACCTTTATGTGAATCATGACTTCTGTGAACTTCTGTTTGTTGGGTTGGCATTTGAGATATCAAAAATTAGCCGTCAGAGTAAGCGAATTGTGGTACAGATTAGCCTGTGTGCTAATGCTACCACAAGGCGGCTGTTCTAAGCATAAAATTCTCCTCGATCGTGTCATGTGTTTTGGGAGGGGGGTTTTACAACTAGCTCCGGAACCTGTGTTCGGGACTCTGCAAGCTCCTTTGGTGTCATCCAGTAGGGTGCCCAAGAGATGGGCCTCGCTCCTGGTACCAGCTGAATCTAGAATTCTACCTCTCTATAAGGGGATAGTCTGGGCAACTTCTCCGGGAAGACGTCAAAGAAGTCCTGAACCACCGAGACATCATCAATGATGTCCTCTCCCTTCTCCATCTCGAGGCAAATCAGATACACCTCATCTCCCTACTCATGGGTCTTGATAGCCTGTACAGATGATAGTAAAATATGAGAGACGGGTCTAATACCTTTGATAACCACCTCCAAATCTCTGTGTCGCAGTGTGATCCACCTCGTCGGGCAGTCAATCCGGGCATAGTGCTAGTGCAGCCAGGTCATGCTTAGGATCAAGTCAAAGCCCGGAATCCTCAAGATCGTCGCCGAAGTGTCGAACCACTTTCCTCCAATCTCTGCCACAAAGTTACACTTGGCAGAGGAGAGAATCTCTGATCCATCAGGTAGTCATACTCTACTTGTGATGTCATTGAATCGCTACAATCCATCTAGTCCCTCTAATAACTCCTCAGATATGAATGAGTGTGATGCACCCATGTCAAATAGGGTGTGAGTGGGTTGACCGCTAATGAACACTATGCCCCTGCACCCTTCTCCTGCTCTTGTAGAATCTGTTGAACTCTTTCCCCTTTCCTGTACCATCAAGTGATCTACCTCCAACTTATTGGCCGTCTCTGTGATCTTTGCCAAGCTAGCATCAACAACAAAGAGAAAATCCTGTCTGAGATGATCTCGGAGTCCTCGGTAAAACTTCTTCGCATAATCATGCTCGCTCATAGTGCTAGCAAACCCCGCCAGATAGGAAAACTCCTACAAATACTCTATCACTGAATGACTCCCTTGCCTAAGGTGCAAGAACCGCTCCTACAACGCATCTCTGTTAGTCTGAGAAATAAAATGCTCCAGCAAGGCCTCACTAAACTACTTCCATGTAATCTTTGAGATCTCGTACTCCACAAATGTTGATTCCATGAGGGACTTCCACCACCTCTTGGCATGGCCTCCCAATGTTGTAACTACTAAGGCAACGGCCTCATTGGTCGAGAATCAAATGCCTGCTAGTATTTCTAGGATAGTGTCAAGTCACTCCTCCGTCCTATCTACAAACTCATTCACAAAGTACATCGAAGGGGAGAGGCCTCGGAAGAGAGTTAGCAAATTTGAGCTCAGGTTCGGCTACAGAGCCAGAACCTGCTGCGCTCGAAAGGCTTCCAAAATGGCCATGAGGGTCTGTCCCAGCTCCATCGGCTGGAACGGATTAGCAGCCGATGGAGCAGGAATAGTGGCATGCGGTACGGTGTTCCCTTAGGGGTACAAAAGAAAATTAAGGAAATTATTATGATTGGCCCAATTCATTGATTAAAGGACTATATAATGTGATTTTTACGCATGGGCACACCGGTTCTTCCGCTGCATAGTTTGTCCGCAAACTAATGCTCGAGTAGGGTGGCCCAGTGTTGTGGACTTACTTCTTTAATGTTCATTGTTCGAGTGATACCAATTGTAAAACCCCTCCCAAAACTAGGGAGTTACCCGGGTCTTATGCCCAGGACCGTCGACTTACGGTGACACCGACTACCGAGTTAGTAACCACAGCACGACGCTAATCCTACCAGTCATTTTACAAGTAGGCCAAATAAAAGCATTTGTTAAAACATAGTCCACAATCACAGCTCTATCTATATATATATCTAAAATAGAGCAAATAGTCCACAATGAGAGAAATATAATAAAAAAGAGAAAGAGGCTTAAGCTCGGTACATGCCAAAATCAAATAGCTCACTCTCTCAACTCACTACAAGCGAAAGTTACAAAAATGTATCATCAACCTATCATCGAGAAGTAATAGTAGCTCGTAGTAACTGCTCTTCATCTCATGCTTCCTCGTGCGTCGAGTGCATCCCCTCATGTGATTGGTGTATCTCCTCGAACTGCTACAGTCACAACCGACCGTTAGTCATAAAGACTAAGTCATTTTGTCCTCGCCTCACCCCCATGACTCCTAGGCACCGTGCGGGAGGATTAAAGTGGGGGATAACAAAGACATGTAGTATCAACAATATACAGGTGGCATGGGAACTATACTAATAGGAGTGTATATGTATAAAGAGAAACAAGAAAAGGCAGTAACAGTAAAGTAAGAGTAGTGCAGTAATGTACAATAAAGTAAAGTAAACCAGTAACACTACCATCACAGAACGTACCTTAACTTATATAAATGCTCATACAAACTTATAAGTTAAGGTTTCCAAAGTAACTCATCATATAAAATAGCTCATACTAATTTATATGATGATGGTCTGCAGTTATAATCAAAACTATACTAATTAATATATGTCATGCTATGCGATGCATCATCATATAAAATAGCTCATACTAATTTATATGATGATGGTCTGCAGTTATAATCAAAACTATACTAATTAATATATATCATGCTATGAGATGCGATGCAATGATTTGAGATGTAACTCACCCACCCGACTCTGTGCATAGACCTTTCAAAAAAATTCCATTTTTGGAGGTACCTAGCCTCTTAGGTACCAACCGTCGTGGCTCACAGTGGTAGTGGAGTTGGTATATCCACTCTTAGTGTAATACCTCCCCACCCTCCCGAAACACACGACATGGCCGAGTAGAGTCTTATGCTCAGAACAGCCGCCTTGTAGTAGCATCAGCACACGGGCTAATCTGTACCAAAAACCGCTTATCCTATCGGCCAATCTGATATCACAATGCCAATCCAACCAAAAGAAGAATACAGAAGTCATAATATTACATAAGTGTCCAAAAAGAGTACATCAATAAATAAGAAGCTACTCAACTTCTTAATATCACGGTACACAAAACACTGCCCGAAGGCTACATCATAATTCTCACACACTCACATCAGTCATAGAAGGAAGGGAGGGTGATGTCGTATAAGGCCCTATTTCCCTAGCTTGGTTGTCCTCCTACACCTGGCACTGCTGCTCCATCGGCGGGGTATCCTCCTAAAATGGTATACATAGCAACCGTTAGTCATAAAAACTAAGTGGTCATCACATCCGCTCACCCCAGTGGCTCTTAGGTACTGGGCGGAGAAAGAGAAGAAGATCTCAGTATAGCAGTATTATATATCAACATTCAAGTGGCAAGAGTGTTATTATATAGCAGCTCATATATATAAGTATTAATACATTTAAACTAAGAAAGTATGAACTTTAATCAACAATAAATAATTGGCAGTCTATGCTAACAACATATTAATCTTAAGGATAGAAATTAACATAACTTATAAAAATGCCCATATAAATTTATAAGTTAAGGGTCGGGTACATCGATGTAACTCATCGTATAAAGTCCTCATACATATTTATATGATGAGGATCTTATGCAGTGCAATGCAATGTTATGATATGAATGCAATATGATGACTCACTCATGCTCACACACATGCACACTACTACGCCAACATAGGCTTGTAGTTCTCACTTTTCGAGCAGGTAGCTAACCTCCCAGGCATCATCCATCGTGGCCAAACGGTGATAGTAGAGTGGGCATCTCCACTATAGGCGATCGTCCACACTACCAAGCCTAAGCCTTCGTACGCCTCTACGCTAAGAACACAATAGCAGAGCCTCTACGTATTATGGCTCATAAGGGGTCTCGGGTAGATGTGTACTAAGAACACAGCCCAACTGGCCTATAACTGGCACGGAAAGGGTCTTCGGGAGCGTATCACCGAAGTACACAGCCCAAGCGTCCATTAGCAAGGAAGGAGCCTCAGGAATAAGCACTGAGGACCAAGCCTAACCAACCAAGGTCAATCTATAACCTCCCATCAGTGTGATGATTGGCGAGCCCGTGGACTTGTCACACTATCCTTAACCCCGGATTATGACACTGTATGTCAACACACAACACATCTAATTACACTTAGCCATGTCATCAAACTTCCAAGGTCTCCAACTTAGTCCCTTCTCATCATGCCAATCTCGTTCTCAGAAGCACGTAAGGGCTCCACACTGAGTCCCTTCATTACAACTTACCCATGCTCAAGGCACACAAGGTTCACATTTTACATAGGTGACGAACCACCTTATATACTACACTAGTCCCGCACTGCTACCCATAGGGAGACGCAACTCTAAGTAGTGGAGTACATCAATTATCCCTTTAATATTAAGATTAAGTTTCAACTCATCTCATGGCCATGGAGTATACCTCATCCAATCAATTCCCTAGAATTGAACATGTGCACATTAATTCTACCATTTTAATCATCTCAACCAGAGCTCATTTCATATACCAGCAATTCATCACGACATATATACTACTCCCAAATTTATTAATCATGCAAGGTGTGACTACAATGTCGTCAGTTATTTTCCATCCAAACTTAAGGATAATCAACACATAAAATAAGGTAATCATCAATTATTAAGACATCACGACTATGCCATAATTTACTAAAGCCGAATTTCAAGAAGCTACAATCCACAAATAATTACGAGCAACCCCAAATGGAAAAGGTATCTTCAAGGGATACAACTTCTGCGTTGAGGCTGGGGTTCAAATCCAAATCCATCACACCCAAAATCGAATTTCGATCCAGGCGTATACACTTAGACAAAATGCAGCCTACACATACATTAATAAAGTACAATAACTTTGACTAAACATTCCTGGAGCTACAGAACTCTTGTGAAAACAGGTAACCATCCATTATAAAGGTCTTTCTTAGGGATACCACTTTCATGTTGAGCCTAAGACCTACATCAGATCGGATCATACCCAAAAAATGGCCTTGAATCATATTGCGCACAGAAAATAGATTTCTATACAGCACTTTGCACACATCGTAAAGGACGATGAATGGCATCGGTTCATCTTCTTCCTCCAACCACCACATAAAACACAACCAAAATCTCTATGCCCTTTTCTCCCTCATTTGACCATGATTCTTCACTAGATCAAGTCCACCATCCTCGTAATGAAGAGAGGAGATGATTGAAGATTATTATATGGAGATCGGTGCCCTAGAACAAAGTTCTAGCATTGTCTCTTCCTATGAAATCTCCATTAAACTCCTAAATAAAGCTCTCTCAAGCTGATGTCTCTCCTACATTTTAGATCTAAAGATCTAGCACCAATGGAGAGGGTAAGAAGCTTACCTCATTTTCGTTCATGGATCTCATTCTTCTTCTTGACGACATGTTTGGTTTCCTCGTCGGTATCGTTCTTCATAGAGAGAGAGTCTGGATTTCCTCCAGGAAATTCTAGCACCGACGCTCTTCCGTCGTCCCTCCTTGAAATCCACTGTCGTCGACCTCTCCGTTTCTTCGAGCTCGGCACTAAAAGGATTGATTCAGCAAGAAGGAGATCGGCTAAGGTTTTCTATTGTTCCTTTTTATAGGGAAATATTAGGGTTATGGTTACTCCGCCATGAGTAATATTGTCATTTGACTGCCCATCATTACATTAAATAATTCCCCTTAAAAAGACCGGTCATAAGGGCGTCGTTCAGCACAGGACCCGAACCCAGTTCAACCCATAACCACAGTCTTGTCGAAATTCTGTAAGCCAAATTCGTCATGTAAACTCGACGAATCGTAGGAAGCCTCTGTGTAGTCTCGACGAATCGGCTCAACACTTCAAGGAAAATCCGATGAATTCATCGAGTCCAACTCGACGAATTCGTCAAGTATTTCGGACGAGACTCGATGAATTGTCTTTCTTTCGATGAGTTTCTCTGAAACGGCCGAACCAACTTGAAAACACTCAAGTCCTATTAAACGTATGCGTCGAGTATTACTCGACAAATTCGTCGGATATCCTCGATGATATCCGACCAATTGTACAAGTATCACCAGATTATCCTAATCATTCTCGACGAATCCGTCGAGTATGACTCGACGAATTTGTAGGATATCCTCGACAAACGATACAAGTCTCACCGAACTACCCAAGTAATTTCCGACGAATTCGTTGGATATCTGACTAATTACACTTGTTCCATTCGATGAATTCATCGAGTATCACTCGACGAATTTGTCGGTGCTGAGAATATTGCCCTTAATGTTCCCTAGATTTGAAGAGGCATCACCATCAACACTAAGAGCATATTTGTATTTGATGTTGTTCAAGTTAATAATATGCAGGATGTTCCTTAGAATAAGTTTAGACAGGTAGTTTAAGAGTTTGTGACAGGTGGTCACAAAGTAGAGAGGTGGAGAGACAGAAATTTATCCAAGTCCATAGGCATTGAGTGAAGTTATTTCACTCAATGCCAGATGCCAAGGAAGGATGTTGGAAAGACTGAAAATTATCTAAGTCCACAGGAATTGAGTAAAGCTAGTTCACTCAACGCTAGTTTCCAAAAAGCATCGAGTAAAGGATGGACAGTCAAAGCCCAGTAGTTTGCAAGACATAAATGTAGCTAAGTCCATAGGTTTTGAGTGAAGGCAGTTCACTCTACGTCATATAACAAGAGGCATCGAGTACAGCATAGTCTGTCAAAGCCTCGGCATTGGCAAGGAAGAAATTTGACTAAGTCCAGATGTGTCGAATGAAGATAGCTCACTCGACACCTGAAGAAAGAAGGGTTGAGTCAAGCTCAAGATTTTAAAGATCTGTCAAGAATTCTAGCCAAGTCCAGAAGGGTTGAGTGAGGACAGCTCACTCAACGCCCAAAGAAGAATGCATCGAAAGAGCAATGATCAGTCAAACCCTAAGGAGAGATAAGCAGAACAATCTGTCTAAGTCTAGATGCGTTGAGTGAGGACAGCTCACTCAATGCAAGCTTATCAAGAAGATTGGCTAAGTATAGAAGCGTTGAGTGAAGCCAGTTAACTCACAGCCTCATCAAAAAGACAGGCAAAGGCAAAAGTGTTGAGTGATGAAGGCTCACTCAATGCATTCATAAAGAAAGTTGTGGCTAAGTACAGAAGCATTGAGTTAAGCCAGTTCACTCAACGCCTCAACAAGAAGACAGGCGTTCAGAGAAGCAGCTATGTCCAGGGGCATTGAGTGATGAAGGCTCACTCAACGCACTCAACGCCTGGCAGCACAGAAGAAATTAGCCAAGTGCAAAAGCATTGAGTGATTAAGATTCACTCAACGCACTCAACACCTAGTAGGGCAGAATTTTGCCAAGTCAAGTTGGTGCTGAGTGATGAAGGCTCACTCAACGCACTCAACGCCTAATCAGCAGATAGATTGTCTAAGGACAAAAGCGTTGAGTGAAGGCCATTCACTCAACGCACTTGACACTTGGAAGTGCAGAATTATTTGGTTAAGTGTTTTTGCACTGAGTGAGGGCTATTAACTCAACGCACTCAATCCTTGGGATGAAACTGAGAATTTGGCTAAGTCCACAGATGTTGACATCAGCTTGAGTCAGCAAAGTTTCAAATTATTGTGGGAAGGCTATAGTACACGACTGATGAGTTATAAATATACATATTTTATAGTACTTAATTTAGGTCATTTTAGGTTATTTTTGTTGTTTTTTAGCTTTTCTTATTCAATAAAATGTTTCTTTTTGTATATTCCCTTCTAACTTGGCTCTATTTTCTTTTCCTAAAAATTTTGCAAAAAATGTTGAAATTTAAAAGTACACGCCCGTGACCTTCAGTCATGCCCGTGATCGGACCGTGTCACTTTACTGCTAGTGAAAGCAACTACTACCTGCTATGAATCCGTGAAACATGGATGGAACACGCCCGTATCATCCCCAACACGCTTGTGTCGGTGAAGAGTTTTTCAAGCCATTTCAAAATTAGTTGTTGTTGAAATAAATTTTTTGCCTGGTGTCTAGTCACGCCCCCTACACTCCCGTAACCTTATGTCATGCCCGTGATCTCCATGTGGAATTTCCAGTAACTTCCAGAATTTTGCTAGTCACTAGATTTTCGGCTTCTCCGAAATATCAACATAACACGCCCCCTCCCCCCCCCCAGTCACACCCGTGACCAGGGCATGTGAAGTATCTAGTTTCCTACCTAAATCACCTAGAGGGGGTGAATTGGTGAGTTCTGCGTCTTTTGCAGAATAAAAACTTGAGAGTAATTGACACAAAAAATAACCAAGCATAACCTAGACAACACAAGAAATTTATTGTGGTTCCCCAATCTTGGGAACGTCCACTTTCCACCTCGCCTATCTAGCACCACGGCTAGCCTCGGCTACTTCACAAAATCTCAGATTGCAACAATCCTAGGCCTCAGATTAATGCTCCTACAACTCAAAGATAACACACTCCTACAAACTCAGAGAACAAAGCATATACAAACTCAGAGAACAAAGCTCCTACAAACTCGGAGAACAAAGCTCCTACAAACTCAGAGAACAAAGCTCCTATAAAAGTTAAAATAATTGTTACAATAACAATAAAAACTTTATACTTTCATATGTGAAATCTTCAAGGTTCTTCCTACTTGAAAATTGAAAATCTCTGTGAAGAAGTTGAGGAAAAAATCCAGAGAAAACTTTGATCTAAAATGCTTAGGACCCGACATGATCAAGTAGATGTTTGAAAAACTTTAATCTATGATATGTCGAATCTTTTCTTCTTGGAATCGCTGGATTGAGAGAGGAGTGACAATGAAGAACGACGATGACGGTGCCGCTTCTTCCGATCTTAAAATTACAATTGTGATTCTGAATAATGTTATTAGGGTTAGTGATTCCTTTGAAAGGATTTCTTATAGGACCTCGTCTAACGGTCTGAAATCATTAAGGAAGGATCCACGTGGACCAATCATGAGGAACTTAGGTTATATCGAAATCCCATCAGACGGTTTAAAAAGAAGTTTTCTGCAACCCTATTTTTCGAGAAGACATGATTTCTCGTGAAGGATTTGCTTTCTCGAGAAATGGCATAGCCTTCTCGAGAAAATACTTAACGCAAAGTCTTTGAATTGAATAACTGATTTCTCAAGAAGAAACGTAACGTCTCGAGAAAAATACTTAGCTTCTCGAGAAACAATTTTGACTTCTCGAGAACTATACTTGGCTTCTCGAGAATTCTTCAGGGCTTTCTCGAGAAAAGACTTAAAAGATTGTTTCTGAGAATTTTTCGAGAAGTCATAAGGTTTCTCAAGAATTGCTTTGCTTTCTCGAGAACTATACTTAGACATCTCGAGAAATACACTTCATCTTCTCGAGAAAATTACTTAGTAAATTTTTCTCTAAAAAACTAATTCTTCTTTGTTTAAAACCATCAACCCTTCCTTTCTTCCATTGCTTTAGTACTTTAAAATGAAGTGCATCCCAATAGAGAGGTTACAAATGAGTCAACACCATGGGTCACATAATGAGGGATTACATTGCATGGTCCTGTGTTTAGTGATTCAATGTAAACTGATATTGGTCTACACTTAGCAATAATGACCTGCAAGAACTCAATTAAAGAATAACATCAAATACATAATAAATTCAACTTAGTTCAAGAGTGACTTCACACAAATCTAGATTATTATGGATGCAATACCCAACAACATGTAATCTGAAATTTTTGTCTATAAATAGAACTTTTCTGTAAGAGCCAAGGGTTCACTTTTTTGGACCATTTTGTTGTTTGTGGGTTGCTTGGGTGCTTTTCTTGCTATGTAAGAAAATCCCCCCCCCCCTCTTTAATGTTTGTTTTAGCTTTTGTAATCAAACTTTTTCCTTAATAAAATATATTTGTTTTTTCATCCTTATATTGTGATGGATCGCAAATGAGTGCCCCACTTTTCTTCTCTTTTAATCTCTTATTTTTCCTTGTTTACTCATTAATTTGTGTGTGTGTATGAGAGTAAATTTGTTTTTTTATGTTTTCTAAGTTTTCTATTTTGTTTTGTTTTAGGTTTTATCTTATAGTTAGGTGTTTTTATTATAGCTTTTCTAAACTTTTTCCCTTACCCTTTTTTTTCTTATGTGCTTTTTATGTGCTTTTTATTCATTCTTATGGATTTATAAATGTGGATTTAAAGCATTTTTATTTTTTGTACTTAGTTTTTCTTTATATTTTGTAGACTTTTTCTTTCTTTAATTTTTATTTCCACTTTTTAATCACTTTTAAGAAGTTATAAGAATGAATATCAAGTTATTTTAATTTTTGGAACACTTTGATTTTGCTTTTATTTTGAACCCTTTTTGCTCGTTTAATTTTTATTTCTTCGTTTATGCATTTTTGGCAAGTTTTAAGAATAGAAATGTTGTTGTTTTATTTTTTAAAATGACTTTGTTTTTCTCTTTAATTTGTGTGTTAGAGTGTATGAGGTTAGATTTTATTTTGTTTAGTTTTTATTGCTCCTTTAATTTTTTGTAGAGTGTGTGTGTGTGTATAAGGTAGCTTTTATTGCTTTCTTTATTTCTTTCTTTATTGCTTTCTTAATCTTATGTAGAGTGTGTGTATGAGGTAGTTTTTATTGTTATCTATTTCCCACCTACTCGTTTGAGTAGGACTTGTATCTATTTCTCGCATACACATTTGAGTAGGACTTGTATCTATTTCCCGCCTCCTCGTTTGAGTAGGACTTGCATTTATTTCCTGCCTACTCATTTGAGTAGGACTTGTTAACCTAGTTACCTTTTTTTGTAACTTAGCTTTTCTTTTATGATTTTGTTGAGTGTATGAGTTCTTTTTTTAGTGAGTTTTACATTTTTCTAAATGTTTTGTTATTTCATGTTTTTTTTATAATCCTTTAGCACCTTGTTTAGAACTCGCGCCTCTTCAAAATCATAAGTTATCCCCATTCTGTTGAGTGGCTAATCGCTTTTAGCCCTTGATATCGAAGAGCATTGGGACATAAAAATCACTAATAATAACTAAAGGTCTTTTTCTCACTTTAATTAAATAACTTAAGGTTTACCCCGGTATACAACGCGTAGAACCATATATCGATGTGTGGGCTCTATTTTCGTTGTTCATATGCTAGCTAGTCGATAGGTCGTGCGTATGGACTGATCACCCTTGGGTAAACAGAATTGTGCACTAAACCTCGAGAGAGGGGGAGAGGAATTCTACCGAATTGGGTTCCCCACCCAATAGCGGGGTCCTTAGCGTAAAGCGGTCATTAAGAGGAATCCTTCGTCGAACGAGAGCTCGGTCGAATAGTCTTAATGTTCAGGTGAGTGATATTCCTCGAGAAAGGTGAGCTCATATTTGTGGAACCTCCACGGCCTAGTTTCTCTTAATTAAAAAGAAATTTAGGTTATATAGTTATTAAAAGTTATTTTCGTCCTAATTCAATTCGGTACCGAGCATTATTTCTTCATCGAATTTTCTAAGTCTCTTTTCAGCTTTTATGTTGCCACTCTTGTTAGTTATAATATGACACCTTATTTTCGGTAAAATAATAATAACTCCTAGAGGAATAGAAATAACCAACACGCCCCATGAAATATATGACCTTGATATTCCCCTCGAATATCATGTACTACTCACAATAGGTGCACTTGCCTCCTTTCGTTAAAACTTGTTCTTAACTTAAATCTTCCGCAAAATTTGACCTCAGCGTGCCCTTTAAATAATAGTCGAGCTTCGTAACCATCAAGTTGTTGGCGTTGTTGTCGGGGACTCTAGTATTGTTATTTTTAATTTAGGAAACAATTACTTTTATCTCTTTTTATATAAAAAACAAAACCAAAAAAAAAACTACTTAAAAATAAACCAAAAAAAATTCCCCATTTGTCTTAACTTTTTTATTCTGAAAATCCAAAAATTTTAAATATATAGTATATATATTTTTTAAAAGGGTGTATGACCCATGGACAGCCTTTGGAGTCCGAAAATTTTTATTTTGATCCTTATATCGAACGCACCCTTGGGCGCATTTGATCTCAACACCGAATCTTTCTTTAGGCCCTGAAGAATCCTTCGGAGAACTCACGCCCGCAATTATGCCGACCCTAACCCAAATGAAGCCGGGCAGCGTACTATGTCTTACTACACCCAGCCCAACTTGGATGATATTGGGTCTAGTATCGTTCGCCCGACAATGGAGAATAATAATTTTGAAATAAAATCTGGCGTCATTCAAATGGTTCAAAATGCAAGGATGTACGATGGACTGCCGAAAGAGGACCCGAATGTACATTTATCAAACTTTTTGGAAATTTGCGACACTTTCAAGATTAATGGAATCACTGATGACGTCATTCGCTTGCGCCTGTTTCCTTTTTCCTTAAAATCCAAATCAAAGGCATGGTTGAATTCCCTCCCGCGAGGATGTATCACCACTTGGGCCGAATAGGCGGAGCACTTCTTGACGAAGTACTTTCTGCCCGCAAAAAACTGCAAAGTTGCGGGCAGATATTTCTTCATTCATTCAGAATGATCCCGAGTCTCTCTATGAGACTTGGGAGCAGTTTAAAGAATTCCTCCGTAGGTGCCCGCACCACGCGCTGTCAGCGTGGTTGTAGGTCCAAATTTTTTATAATTGCTTAAATTACCAGGCTCGTCCAATGATTGATGCGGTGGTCGGGGGCACTCGAAATAACAAAACCCCCGAAGCAGCCCTAGCTCTTATTGAAGAGATGGCCATGAATGTCTACTAGTGGAATGTCCCACAGGGATGTCCAAAGTAGGAGGCCGGCCTTTTTGAAATGGACGTCACTGCACACTTAGCCCTTCAAGATGAAAGGTTAATATAGCAGGTGGCGGAGATGTATGATTCCTCCTCCACTTCGCCTTGGGCGAATAATAATATTAATAATATTAATAACGTCTGCGTAGCCGAAGATTTCGTCGACTACATGGAAAATTCGGGTCGACCTTCCTTCAACCCCAATAATAACCCTTATAGTAACAACTATAATCATGGTTAGAGGAACCACCCCAATTTCATATGGAGTAATGCGAACAATGCACAGCGCCGCCTAACCCTATTGCGCCCAGATTTTTGCCTCCTCCTCTGAAACCTTCTCCGATGGAGGAAAATTTTTCAAGATATATCGCGCCCAATGAGTCAAATATCTGGAACATCACCGGATCGCTAATTACCCTCGAATTACAGGTTGGACAGCTGGCGCGGATGATGTCTGAACGTGCCCACGGGGAACTACCGGGGAACACGGAGCCTAGCCCTCAGGAAAATATCAACGCTATAATGCTCCGTAGTTGTAAGGAGGTGGTCGATACAAAATGGATCAATCTACAGGCATATATTTCTCCTCTGACCCCTCTTCCCTCTTCTTCGACTATGCAACCTTTACCGATTTCAAACGATAAAATCAATTTAAATACGCCTTTGTGGTATCCGCATAGATTAAATAATGAGTGTAAGGACGAGCAATACAAAAAAATTATTTTATTATTAAAACAAATTGATATTAATGTGCACTTCTGCGAGGCAATATCACAGATGCCTAAGTATACGAAGTATTTAAAAGAACTTCTTTCTAACAAACAAAAATTATAGGATATTTCGCATATATATCTCAACGCATAGTGCTCAGCGGCTCTTACAAATTAATTGCACCTAAAACAAAATGACCCGGGAAGGTTTTCCATCCCGTGGCTTTTTGGTGATATATTAGTAAAATACGCTTTAGCAGATTTAGAAGCGAGCATTAATTTGATAATGTTCTCGCTTTTAAAAAATTTAGGTTTGGGCACTCCAAGCCCTACTAAAATGCGTATCCAATTAGCGGATCACTCAGTTAAATTCCTCATCGGGGTAGTTGAAGACGTTCTTGTCCGAGTTGACAAGTTTTTCTTTCCGATAGACTTCGTCATCTTGGACATCGAGGAGGATGCCAAGGTACTAATTATACTCGGTAGCCCATTTATCTCCACTTCCCGCGCATTAATAGATGTGAGTAACGCTCACCTCATCCTTTGGGTTGGAGATGATGAGGTTATTTCTTTATTAATCCCTCGATGGGAGACTCATCATCGAGCGATGACTTTTGCTACAATTTGGATACTTTTGTCGAAGACCATTCTTCTCCTGTTTTTGAGTCTATCTTTTTAAATGACGATATTTTTGCCCTCGAAAATTTTAATTGCGTAGAGGATGACTCTACAAATTTGTCTTTCGAACCATTTGGTTTGAAAGACATAAAAATTAAAACCTCATTAGAAGAACTGCCCTTCCTAGAACTAAAACCACCGAATCTCTCAAATACGCATTTTCGATAAAAGGTGAAACACTTCCCGTTATCATTTCCTCGTATTTGAGCGATTCAGAGACTTATGATTTATTGGAGTTTTTGCTTAAACATCGCCACGCAATTGCGTGGCAAATTTCTGATTTAAAGGGGATAAACCCCTCTTTCTGCACCCATAAAATTTTCTTAAATGATAATTGCTGCAAAACGATTAAACTGCAGCGGCGTCTTAATCCAAATATAAAAGACGTCATTAAAGCCAAAATAGTAAAATTATTAGATGAGGGGATAATTTACCCTATTTTAGGCAGTGCATGGGTTAGCCCCATTCATGTCGTGCCCAAAAAGGGCGGTCTCACCATAGTGGCAACTGAGAATAACGAACTCATCCTAACTTGTACTGTTACGGGTTGGCGGGTGTTGATCGATTATAAAAAACTAAATGATTCCACCTGTAAGGACCATTTCCCAATACGGTTTTTAGACCAAATTCTCGAGCGTCTATCCAGTCATCCATACTATTGTTTTCTCGATTTTTTATCGGGGTTTATCCAAATCCCCATCCCCCGATGACCAGAAGAAAACAACTTTTACTTGCCCATTTGGCAACTTCGCATACCGAAGGCTGCCATTTGGCCTCTACAATGCGCCAGCAACATTCCAAAGTTGTATGCTTGCGATCTTTGGTGAGCTTGTAGAAGACATTATAGAAGTCTTTATGGATGACTTCTCTATATTCAGATGCTCGTTCCCTAATTGTCTTAAAAATTTAGAGTGTGTCCTTCAGTAGTGCGAGGACGCAAATCTTGTTTTAAATTGGGAAAAATGTAACTTTATGGTTCGAGAGGGTTTGTTCCTCGGCCATAAGATTTCATTTAAGGGGATGGAGGTCGATAAGGCCAAAGTTGAAATTATTGAAAAACTTCCACCACCAACTAACGTAAAATCTATTAGAAGTTTCTTGGGCCACGCGCACCTTTATAGGCGTTTTATTTAAGATTTTTCAAAAATAACAAAGCCGCTTACCCACCTCCTGGAAAAGGAATCACCTTTTGTATTTAGTAGTGAATGCGAGTCCGCTTTTTGTTTTATAAAATAAAAACTTAACAATTCGCCAATTTTAGTGGCGCCCAATTGGACCCTTTTGTTCGAAACAATGTGTGACGCTAGTGATATTGTCGTAGGTGTCATTCTTGGCCAATGCATAAACAAATACTTTCATCCCATTTATTACGCTAGCAAGACACTCACTTCCGCACAAGGAAATTACCTGACAATGGGAGAAGAACTCTTAGCCGTCGTTTTTGCATTTGATAAATTTCGCTCGTATATAATGATATCTAAATTTATCGTTTTTACCGACCACTCCGCCTTAAAATATTTATTAGCTAAAACTGACGCCAAACCCCGCCTACTTCGATTGGACCTCCTCCTATAAGAGTTTGATTTGGAGATCTGGAATAAGAAAGGCGCGAAAAATTTGGCGTCCGACCACCTCTCCTGCTTGGAAAATCTGGGCTCGTTGAATCTGAAATAAATGACAGATTCCCCGTGGAATGCCTCCTAGCTATAAATAAAATTTTGTCTTGCACACCTTTGTTCGCAGATTTTGCCAACTATTTAGTTGCGCGGGTGCTCCCAAAAGACTTTTCGAGTCAGCAAAAGAAAAAAAAAATTTCTGACTTGAAAAATTTCTTTTTTGAGGACCCTTTTTCTTTTTCGTATTTGCGCAGATCAAGTGGTGCAAAGGTGCGTCGCGGGTATGGAGTGCATGCAAATACTAAGGCACTGCCATGTGGGGCCGGCCGATGGGCATTAACAAGCTAACTGGACCGCGCGAAAGGCGCTCGAGATAGGCTTCTTTTCGCCCACTCACTTCAAAGATGCTCACACTTTTGTGAGCTCCTGCAATAGTTGCCAATGGTCGGGGAACATCTCTCGTTGCGACGAGATGCCCCAAAATTTATTTTTAGAATGCAAAGTCTTCGATTTGTGGGGCATAAATTTTGTTGACCCCCTACCTTCGTCTTTCAAAAATAATTACATTTTAGTGGCGGTCGACTAGGTATCGAGGTGGGCGGAAGCGCAAGCTCTCCCCACCAATGATGTGCGAGTCGTCATTAACTGTCTTAAAAAAATTATTTCTTGCTACGGCACGCCTTGCGCTATTGTGAGCGATAGTGGAACGCATTACTGTAACGCCCAAATGACTAAGACATTAGCTAAATATGAAGTTACTCATAAACTTTCCACCCCCTACCACCCGCAAAAAAGTGGCCAAGTTGAGGTATTAAATCGAGAGATAAAGCGAATATTAGAAAAAAAACCAATTCAATTAATAGGAAAGATTGGTCTATCAAACTTGACGACGCGTTTTGGGCGTATCGTGTGACATACAAAACCGCAATTAGTTGTATGTCGTATCGATTAGTCTATGGCAAAGCGATCCATCTCCCCATAGAACTAGAACATCGCGCACTTTGGGCTTTAAAACTTGTAAATATTGATACTAACTTAGCCTCCCAAAATAGAAAACTGCAACTAAATGAGCTCGATGAATGGCATGCAAATGCTTATGAGAGCAATAAATTCTATTAGGAACATTCGAAGTTCTATCACGATCGAAAAATCAAGCCCCCGAAATTTTTTTCTCCGAACGATCTTGTCCTTCTTTATAAATCCCTTCCTAGACTTTTTACGGGTAAATTGAAATCCTGGTGGTCCGGCCCCTTTAAAGTTGGAGAAGTTTTGCCATATGGGACCGTACTCATCTCCCACCCGGAAAGAGACTCATTTAAAGTAAATGGTCATCGTTTAAAGTTATATATTGTTGGCGATCCCGTGGCCGGTATAAAAGAAACCATAATCCTCCTCGAAATATAACCCCGCCAATATAGCCAATCTATAAGACTATAAACAAAGCACTCCTGGAAGGCATCCTATGTTTATCTTTTTTTCTCTTTCTTTATTCTTTTCGTTGCTATTTGTTCTTAATAACGCAGGGTTTTTAAATGGCCCTCCCCGAACACGTTCCAGGGAAGTTTCTACCCTCCCTTTTTATTTTTCTACATAGGGCATTTTCATTTCTTTTCGTTCCTCAAACTTATCTTGCAACATTGGGGACAATGTTGGAATTAAGTATGGGGGTGTTTTCATGTTTTCATTTATTGCACTTCTATTTTTTGCACTCATTAAAAATAAAAAAAAATTAAAACTCCAAAATTATTTTTCTTTTATCATTAAAAATTTTAATAAATCAAAAAAATTATAAAACAAAAATTCCAAAAAAAAAATTCACGCTGTAAATATTTAAATAAAATAATTTTTGTAAATATTCTTTTCTCTTTTCCCTCTCTCATCTTTGTAAATAACTTCTCTTTCTCATTCTTTTCTTGAAAATAGTATGATAAAAAATTTAAAAACACAAAAAAAAGTAGAAAACTTATAAATTTCCAAAAAAAATCTTTTTCGCATTTTTCTTTCTTTAGTATGTATATATTAAAGAATTAAACACAAAAATATATAAAAAAAGATAATAACTCTAAAATTTTTCATAAAAATTTTATTATGAAACAAATACAATCAAATATACCATTCTTAACATTTTTGCTCTCCAAAAATCTTATTTTGGGTTCATTTATAAGTGAATTTTATTAATTCTTTATTTACTAATCGTTTATTAATTGGAGATTGATAGATTTAAATATTCGGGGTTAAGTTTTAAAGAATTTCTTATGTATCTTTACATAAGATAGGGGACTTTTTTTCAACACTACTTCTAATATATCTAAAATAGAGGAACGTGTATTATGTTGGAAATAACAACCTTAGACTTCAATTATTTTTACTTCAAGATTTTAGAAACACAGAAACATTCAATTTATTAAAGTTTGCTCTCAGAATTTTTAATTAAAATCTAGTTTTCTTTCTGAAAAAAAAAACCTATCTCCACATATTTATCATGTCTTACTTAGCATGATTAAATTTTTATCCTTAAAAAAACCTATGACAATGGGAATAAGATTTCGTTCCGAAAACATAGGCATCCAATATTTTTAAAAGATTATATGGTACGGAGTAAGAGGATAAAATTCATTACTCTTATGCATATACATTGGGTTAATTTGAAGTTGTTCCAAAATATTACATGTCATGTAAAATAAGAAATTCATTTTCCTAAACATCCACCTACCAGGAAAATTCATTAGAGGTTTTAGAAAAAAACTCACCTCTAAACCAAAGCCCTCTTCATAAACCAAAACTACCCCCTTAGCCATATTCAATGATTCTAGACTTAATGTAAAATCTTTTTGAGAGCATAATTTTTAAATTGCATTACTTTCTTTAAATTCTTATAAGTTAAAGTTTCTATAATTCTAATCTATTTCTGTTAACTAACAATTAAAATTTTTGTTCGTTATTTGGTTACATCAAGAAGTCTTTTTGGCCAAAAAAAATTCCTCTATTTAAATCAATTTCATAATTTCAGACTTAATTATGTATACGCCTGATTTTATTTAGATCTCTCTTTCAATTAATTTAAACATTAGCTAAATTTAGAATTATTTCAATTCTTTATAAGTTTATCTCCAACTTTTGCTCTGGAATAGCAAAAGCTTAAGTATGGGGTATTTGATGAGTTGTAAATATGCATATTTTATAGTACTTAATTTAGGTCAATTTAGGTTATTTTTGTTGTTTTTTAGCTTTTCTTATTTAATAAAATGTTTTTTTTTGTATATTCCCTTCTAACTTGGCTTTATTTTCTTTTCCTAAAAATTTTGCAAAAAAAGTTGAAATTACAAAGTACACGCCTGTGACCTTCAGTCACACCCATGACCGGGTCGTATCACTTTGATGCTAGTGAAAAAAACGGCTTCCTACTGTGAATCCGTGAAATAGGGGTGGAACACGCCCGTATCATCCCTTACACGTCCGTGTCAGTGAAGAGTTTTTCAAGCCATTTCAAAATTAATTATTGTCGACATCAATTTTCTATATGGTGTCCAGTCGCGCCCCCTACACGCCTGTGACCGCCACGTGGAATATCCAGAAACTTCCAGAATTTCTCCAGTCATCAGATTTTCAGCTTCTCCAAAACGTCACCATTACATTCACCCCCCCCCCCAGTCACACCCGTGACCAGGGCGTGTAATCTGAAATTTTTGTCTATAAATAGAACTTTTCTATAAGAGCCAAGGGTTCACCATTTTGGGACCATTTTGCTGTTTGTGGGCTACTTGGGTGCTTTTCTTGCTATGTAAGGAAATTACCCCCCCCCCCCTTTAATGTTTGTTTTAGCTTTTGTAATCCAACTTTTTCCTTAATAAAATATGTTTGTTTATTCATCCTTATGTTGTGATGGATCGCATATGAGTGCCCCACTTTTCTTCTCTTTTAATCTCTTTTTTTTCCTTGTTTTCTCTTTAATTTGTGTGTGTGTATGAGAGTAAATTTGTTTTTTTATGTTTTCTATGTTTTCTACTTTGTTTTGTTTTAGGTTTTCTCTTATAGTTAGGTGTTTTTATGATAGCTTTTCTTCCCTTTTTACATTACCCTTGCTTTTCTTATGTGCTTTTTATTCATTCTTATGGATTTATAAAAGTGGATTTAATGTGTTTTTATTTTTTTTTTACTTAGTTTTTCTTTTTATTTTGTATACCTTTTGTTCCTTTAATCTTTATTTCAACTTTTTAATCACTTTTATGAGTTATAAGAATGAATATCAAGTTGTTTTAATTTTTGGAAGACTTTGATTTTTCTTTTATTTTGAACCCTTTTTGCTCCTTTAATTCTTATTTCATCTTTTTATGCATTTTTGGAAAGTTTTAAGAATAGAAATTTAGTTGTTTTAATTTTTAGATGACTTTGTTTTTCTCTTTAATGTGTGTGAGAGTGTATGAGGTTAAATTTTATTTAATTTAATTTTTATTATTCCTTTAATTTTATGTAGAGTGTGTGTGTGTGTATGAGGTAGCTTTTATTGCTTTCTTAAACTTATGAAGAGTGTGAGTTTGTATGAGGTAGTTTTTATTGCTATCTATTTCCCTCCTACTCGTTTGAGTAGGACTTGTATCTATTTCCCTCCTACTCGTTTGAGTAGGACTTGTATCTATTTCCCGCCTACTCGTTTGAGTAGGACTTGCATTTATTTCCCGCCTACTCATTTGAGTAGGACTTGCTAACTTAGTTTCCTTTTTTTGTAACTTAGCTTTTCTTTTATGATTTTGTTTAGTGTGTGAGTTCACTTTTTAGTTAGTTTTACATTTTTCTAAATGTTTTGTTATTTCATGTTTTTGTTTACAATTCTTTAGCGCCTTGCTTAGAACTCACGCCTCATCAAATTCATAAGCCATACCCATTCCGATGAGTGTCTAATCGCTCTTAGCCCTCTGTATCGAAGAGCATTGGGACATAAAAAATCACTAATAATAACTAAAGGTCTTTTCTCACTTTAATTAAAGAACTTAAGGTTTACCCCAGGTATACGATGCCTAGAACCACATATCAATGTATGGGCTCTATTTCCGTTATCCATATGCTAGCTAGCCGAGAGGCCATGCGTATGGACTGATCACCCTTGGGTAAAGAGAATTGCGCACTAAATCTCGAGTGAGGAGGAGCGGAATTCTACCGGATTGGGTTCCACACCCAATAGCGGGGTTCTTATCGTAAAGTGGGCATTAAGAGGAATCCTTCGTCAAACGAGAGCTCGGTTGAATAGTCTTAATGTTCAGGTGAGCGATATTCCTTGAGAAAGGTTAGCTCATATTTGTGGAACCTCCACGGCCAAGTTGCTCTTAATTAAAATAAAATTTAGGTTCTATAGTTATTAAAAGTTATTTTTGTCCTAATTCAATTCGGTGTCGAGCGTTATTCCTTCATCGAATTTTCTAAGTCTCTTTTCAGCTTTTGTATAGCCGCCCTAGTTAGTTAAAATCTTACACCTTATTTTCGGTAAAATAATAGTAACTCCTAAAGGAGTAGAAATAACCAACACGCCCCATGAAATATACGATCACGATATTCCCCTCGAATATTACGTACTACTCGCGATAGGTACACTTGCCTCCTTTCGTTAAAACTTGTTTTTAACTTAAATCATCCGCGAAATTCGACCCCAGTGTGTCCATTAAATAGGAGTCGAGCTTCATGACCATCAACGACAAATGCCACCGCAGGCCTACTGTATGACTTTTCCTATAAAAGAAAAGTTGCAGCCAACAACTTCAAGTGGGCCTACGGGTCAAATAGTTGTTAAATGGCATGAAAAAAAAGGGATAAGTTCGCTGGATGCAAAGACAACTTTTATCACTTCGAAAAGAGACGGAACTTCATCGTCTTCTTCCGCGCCATTGTTGCAGAGTTTGAAGCTAAAGTTCAAACCCATTGAAATAAAAGTTCACCCAGTAAGTTGTAGCTATCTTCATCTGCTACAGAAAGTTCATAAGTAATTTATGAGAAAGAAGAAGAAAGAGAGTTCTAATTTCTGCAGTCAAGGTTAGCTGATTGAAGAGTATAAAGAATTGTAAAATCATTGTATTCATCAGCAAGTTTAGAGACTCTATTTCTGAGTTACTTCCAGTACAAGCAGCAGTTTATTGAAGATAAATTTCTTGTTGCTGAGAAGAGATTAGGGCTGAGTTAACTCATCTCAGGAAGTAGTAGACTCAGAGAACTTCTTTGGAGTCATATCAACACCAACAAAACACTTTCTTTTCTGTAGGATCCTTTGGATCTGAGTTGTAGGTCTATTTTATAAAGGCTGAGGTAGGATCATTTGTTGATCTGAGTGTAGGACCTGTGTGCCTGAGGTAGGGATGTTTGCCTGAGGTAGGAGAGTCATTCTCTCTAAGTGTCGGGCCTTTGTGCCTAAGTTATAGGATCTAGGTTTGGATCTGAGGTAGGGCCTTGTGCCTGAGTTGTAGGAGAGTCATTCTCTTTGAGTGATAGGTGATCTTTGGATCACTGAGTTATAGGAGCAAGATTGCTTTTAGGTAGGGCCTTGTGCCTAAGGTAGGTCTTGAAGAAGACTGCGAGATCTTGAGGGATATGTGTTATAAGCTCTTAGGAGATGAGTTTTGGAGAAGTTCCTTATCTAACACACTGTTAAAAATGAGGGAGGGATAGTGGATGTACCCATAATCTGGGGAACCACTATTGAAAGTCTTTAATTTCAAGGATAGCTAAATCACCTAGACGGGGGGAATAGGTTATTGGTCTCTTTATTGGTTCTTTTCTTTTCTTTTCTTTTATTGCTTGAGTCGTAGGTTAATTTTTGCTTTCAAGATGATTTACCCTGCACAAAGAAAACAATACAGCAAAGCACACAGATATTTATAGTTGTTCCCCAACTGGGTACATCCACTGTCACAACCCGTATTTTCTCCGAATTTAAATGTTTATCAGAGTACGAGAAAACGCGTGTCGCGATGCCACGTCGAGCAGGGGATAACTGTCGACGCTCAGGCGAAACATTAACTACCCTCTTTATGAAAATTCATGAGTTTATTAATTGGAAAAATCAGTTATATTTTAAGGCCGTATCCCTCGGCTCTGTGGATCATCTAGTCCACACTTCAAACTATACTTATATGTAGCGGAAAATACTTTGTTTAATTGGCTTTTTGACATCCTAAGAGAGTGCACAAGTGTCCCCAGGGGACATCTTATACTATGCAAGACCCTATATTTAATATATATATATATATATAAGAAAATAATCTTTTTACGTTGCATTGAAAGTAGTGTATGAGTTTTGAAAAACATGCAGATCATGAGCTATATATACTTAATAGTGTTTTTTAGGGTTTAAAAGTAACTAGCATCCTAACATAAATCATCCCAAGAGCAAGTTTAATATATCTGAAAGCAGTAAAACTAACAGTGTAAGCAAGTGCAAAGTATCTAAAAGAGAAACCACCAGTGGGCGTCAACATCTGACACGAACCCACTGATGAGTAGGTATGTCTATACTACAAGTCTAAAGAAAACTACCTCCCAAACAAGAGGAACTGGGAACCACAGTAGCAGCTGAAATGCTAGAAAATCTCCAGGAACAAACTAGCCGCACAGTCGGCTAAATACCTGTACCTGAGGTATTCAGAAAAAGAACACCTCAGCAAAGCAACTATCAAAAGGAAAAGCAAAGATGCAATAGATTCAAACAGGAATTAAAATCAGGTAAGGACAAGTAGAAATGAAGTAAACAAGTGCAGGAAAAGTAAGGTAAGAAAAACAGGTAAGAAAAATACTCATCAAAAGTGAGTAAGAAGGGGTGCACCAGGTGCACGAATGAAGCCAAGCTCCAAGAATCTCTGCAAGAAGGATTAGCACAATAACAATCCTAACATAGAGCTAGAGCGGAAAGAATCACTTAGTACTGGAGGTGGATAAAATCAGCAACAAGGGCCTAGACTGGTGACCACATGTCAAACCAAGCCTATCAGACCTAAATATCTTCTAGGTGCTGTGGCGGCGGTATCAGTCCAACTCAACCAAACAGCCCGTACTGCCTTAGTAAGACAAGAAGAAAATAGGGGTGGCGGCATCGGTCCAACTCTCCCCTAAATCACATCCTACTCCAGTGCTAAGTGACTCGGGAAAACCCTTACCGGTGGTTTCATGAACCACCAAGAAGTCACACCAAATCTTAAACTCACTAGAGCAACCCACCTAGGAACCTTATATGCCAGAGGTCAAAACATCCAATTTGTCTAATCAAGCGGTTTGATACAAAATAAAAAAAATAGAAAGTGATTTGATACAAAATATCTGCAGGCAGCTCGATATTAAATCTCCCAAAAACGGGTTGTGACAGTTGGTATCAGAGGGAGGTTGCTTGACAAATTGTCGGGCAACCTTTCCCTGTAAGTATTAGGTGTTTAGAGTCATATCATACACACACCTGATATGTCATCAGCACGTCTTGGCTGAAGCACGAACACTACACTCATAGCATGACATGAAGTATACAAGGCATATTATGTAGTATGGGATGCATAATATGTGTTTGTATATGGATCCACCATAGGAGGCAACATGTGAGGGTTATGTAGTATGGGATGCATAACCTCACCACATGAATGCGGCTAGCACGTTTTCTTTTTCGTTGCATGGAAATGTTATGTAGTATGGGATGCATAACATTTTCATGTGTACGCCGCTCATAACATGCATTAGGGCCTTTTTAGAATGCATAGCACAATCATGCATAGCATACCATTGCATAAGCACAACGTGCCAAGCTAAAGATTTGCAGGATGACATATGTACACACATGGTTTTGAGTCAAAAAGAATATAAATACATGCATTCATGGTCTAGGCACCAGAGCTAGTATGATTGTGGTAAACCATCTTAGGTTAAGCATGATATCATTTTTGTAAAAATATATATATAAAACCCCAGAGCAAGTTAGCAGTTAAAGCAAGTACTTATGTAGGTTTATCTATACCTGTTTGTTTTGTCCTAGTAGTTGAACTAGGTTTCGATTATTGTGTTGTTTGCTCATATAGCATGGCGCCTAAGCGTAGAGTGTCGAGGTCGACCCCCCAATCTGAGGGCGAGTCGTCAGGCGCGTAGAGAGAGACGATGATTGTAGAACTGCGCCAATGCATGGAGACCATGGCGGGTCAGGTAGTGGCGATGCAAGTGCAGTTGCAGGAATTGTTGGCTGCAACCTTAGGATGACAGCCTGGTGAGCCAGCCCCCGCTGTGGTGGAAAATGAGAGCGAGATCAGCAAATTTAATAAGATTGCTTCTGGATTGTTTGCTGCTGAAGAGTGCAGAGTAAAAGGCTTCTTGGGTGGCCTCCCAAGTGACATTCAGCAGTACTTGAATACTTACCAATTCGAGACTGATGGAAGGTTAGTGGAAATTGCTCTTAAAGTTGATACTATCGGCCATGCTAAGGATAGAGACATGATGCTAAGGAAGGATAAAAGAAAGACCGATGAGGGTTAGACCATCCAGGTATCCGGTGATGTTTCAAGGAAAAGGAGTAAGGAAATGTGTAGCTTCTGTGGCCGATCAGGCCACCCCTTTGAAAGATGTTTTAAGCAAATGAAGGCTCAAAAGAAGGACCAAGTTCAGGAGGTTCTGAAGACCCCCAAAGGAGGTCTAGTGTGTACCTCGTGTAAGAAGAAGGGGCATGAGGTGGCCAATTGTTGGGATAAAGGTAAGGTCTGCTTTCAGTGTGGGCAAAAGGGACATGTTAAGACAAGGTGCCCGCAATTTCAGCCTACATTTCAGCCTGCCCCACCTCAAGTTTTACCTCAGGTGCAGTACTTGGACAAAGGAAAGGGTAAGTTGATCGCGTCGATCGAGGAAGAAATTCAGTCTTCGACCCAAATGATTTCAGGTTAGGTTATAACTTGTTTTATCTTCTTCCTGGTTTGTCGTTTGTTCGTTTAGTTGTGTACGCGATTTGTATATGGAAGTTTAAGGTAAAGAGCAGTTAGGCGCGTGTTCTTTTTTTGATTTTGTCGCTACCCACCCGTTGGGGTCTAGGGCCTTGGTAGAGTGTCACGGTTTGACCCTCTGTCAGATTGGTGACATGTTTTGTGTCAAGTTTTCCTTCTGATGATTCGGTGGTATCGTACCAAGTTGTTCAGTGATGTCCGAATCAGTTGGGTGATTTTCTAGTGACTTTTGATTTAAAGGTGATAGACCATGAAGTTTTTGATGTGATTTTGGGCATGTATGGGTCGTCCGGGCATGACGCTGTTATCCGGTGCAAAAATTTAGCGCTTGGACCTCAAGATGGATGACGGTCGACCCAAGGGCGTTTATGGTGATCCGTGTTAGGCTTCTCCAGTTATCTTCTGCGGTTTGTGCTTGGAAGCCGTTAGCTTCGGGATGTTTGTTTGTTTGGGTTCAGCTTTTTTTAGAAACCGGTGTTCGTTGTCGCGTTTAGAGGAGATTTCCTTGGTGCGCGAGTGTTCAGATGTCTTCCTAGTTAATTTTCCTCCTGTGTGAAGCGTAGAGTTCATCCTAAATCTGGACCTTTTATGATTGTGTTTTTAGGTGATGTTTTGGGTATTCTCTTAATGTCGTAAAACATGCCCATCCTTGTCCTTAGTGTTGCCTGCCTTGATGAACCTCAGGATGTGTACTAGTCTGAGCAGGTTTGTGTTTTTGGTTATATCGTATGGTTTGGCAAGTGTACTCTCGGCCTTTATGGATTTGATGAACCGCGTGTACAAGGACTTCCTGGATAAGTTCGTGGTCGCGTTCATCGTCGATGTTTTGATTTATTCCCGCGATGCTGTGGAGGGTGACCGGCATCTGCGTTTGGTTTATCTGCTTTGAAGGACCATAAGCTATTCGCCAAATTTAGTAAGCGCAAGTTTTGGTTACCTCGGGTTCCTTTCTGGGTCATGTGGTTAGGAAGGACATGATTTATGTCAACCCAGAATAGATTGCTGCTATTATAAGATGAGATTTCAGCCGATCCAGAGAAAAATAGCTATGGTTATGGAATAGGCTAGGATTTCAATCGAAGCATGAGAATGCAGTTTTGTTTGGAGCAATAAGCACGGGGAAGCTTTTCAAGAATTAAAGATTTGAGTATGCACTGCTCTTACGAGTTGAATTGTGTAGTGAGGTGCATGGTGTCAGTGTTGCCTACCACCCATGTTCTAACTAAGATGTATTAGGACTTGAAGCAGATTGCTTTGTGTTTGTTTCTGAGTGTTCCTCATGCTAGCTTGTTAAGGCCGATCATAGAAGGTCTGGTGGCAAGTTGACTCCATTGGAAATCTCGACTTGAAAGTGGGAGAGCATCTCGATGGATTTTATTTCAGGCTTGCCGCGATCTCCGAGAGAATTTGATTCAGTCTTGGCTATGGTTGTCAGATTAGCGAAGTGTGTTCACTTCGTACCTTAATGAGATGGATTACCCCTTGAAGAAGATAGTTGAGCTGTATTTGAATAAAGTCATCCGGTCGCTTGGAGTTCCTATAAGCAACATATCAGATCGAGACTCCAGGTTTACGTCTCGCTTCTGGAAGAGTTGCAAGAAGGTTTGGGTACTGATTTGAGATATTCTACCACATATCATCCGCAGAAAAATGGTCAGGCGGAGCGAGTTAACCCGATCGTGGAGGATACAATCAATTGTTGTATTTTAGACCACGGAGGAGCGTGGGATGAGCGTTTGAGGCTGATGGTGTATACGTGCTATAAAAATTATCAAGAAAGCCTGCAAATGGCTCCTTTTGAGCTCTGTATGGGAGGCGCTGCAGGAATCCCCTATTTTGGACCGAGGTTGGTGAGAGGTCATTGTTGGGCCCGGATGCCCTTGAAGAAATGGATGTTGCTATGAGACTTATTCGAGAGAAGCTTCGGATAGCCCAGGAGCGTTATGAGAAGAACGCCAACCGGCGTAGATCTGAATTGGTATTTGCTGCGGGAGACTTGGTATTTATTAAAGTTTCCCCGATGATTGAAATCAAGAGGTTTGGTAAGAATCGGAAGTTGGACCCAAGGTTTGTGGGGCCATTTATAATCGTTGAGCGAATTGGGGTGGCAACTTATAGGCTGGATTTGCCCGCGAACTTTCCAGGTGTGCGCAATGTGTTTCATGTAAGCCAGCTACGGAAGCGTGTGCTAAACGATAGGCAAGTTTGGGATTTTGTGTCTCAGTTAGAGCCGAATCTTTCTTATGTTGAGAAGCCTGTCCGCGTTTTTGGGATACTCAAGATCTGGAGTTGCAGAGAAAGTCAGTCATGATGGTCAAAGTTTTGCGGAGAAATCAGGGCGTGAAGCGCGACTTGGGAATTAGAGTCGGCTATGAGGGAGGCTCACCCTCATCTGTTTCCCTGATTGTGCTCGGTATGTTTGATATTCTTTTTACTAACTCTTGGTTAGTTTTGTTCTTTTCCTTCTATGACAGAAGTTTGTGCGTAAAGTTTCGGGGCGAAACTTTCTTTTAGGGGGAGTGATTGTAACGCCCCCGGTTTTTCGGTATTGATTGAATATTCCTTTGGCGTTACGTTGGCGCATTTCCGGCTTGTGCCGTTGTTAGAGTACCTCGTTAGGTGTTTTTAGAGGTTATAGCCTGTTGTGTGGTTTCCCCAGCTAGCCGGTGTGTGTTTTGGAGGCCCGGCTGAGCCTCTTAGGGAATCCTTCTGCTTTGGCTTCGGGCGAGGCTAGCCCGAGTGTGGGATCGTCAGAAATCGTTTCTGACTTCGCCGTTGTTTTCGTAGCCCGAGTATTTGGGTACGGCGCGAGTTTGGTCGAAAACTGAGAGCATTAATTTTCGCGTCGTTCCGACGGTCGCTCGTTAGCGAGTCGTCACCTTATGCGAGCGTATTTGCATGCTTATGCATTCTTGGCGCATCGAGCGGTTTGGGCGAGCCGATGCGTAATTGCACGTGCGCTTGCGCGTGCGTGCGTGCGGGTAGAACTTGTGCGCGCGGATGCATGTTAATTGACGTATATATATATATATTAGTGTATGTAACTACCATGATTAGTGATTTTCTTAATTAATTAGTGAGTATATAGTTATTTGATTTATAGTGTTATGATTGGTTACGAGAGTTTATGTATTGGTTACGAGAGTTTATGTATTGGTTAATATTATGTTCCATTAAATCATTGAGTTTAATTAGTTAAGAGTTATATTAGTGTATAATGTAATATATATTTCATTAGGTTTGTTAAACTTAGTTAATTAGGAGCAATTAGGTTAGTGAGTTAGTTATCAGATTTAATATGAATTCTTAATAACTTTTATATTAGGGGTATATTATATATAAAATCTCACTATTAGGTTTCCTCTCCCCCATTTTTACCCGACAGCCAGTAAAAAAAAAAAAAAAAGCCCGAGCCCTGTAGCAGTCGAGCGGGAGAGGGAAGAGGGCGGACGCCCAGCCACCGCTCCGACCGCTGATCTCCCGCCCAGATCCGCTCGAAATCCATGTTTGAGGCCGGATCCGTGCTCCTCTAGCCGCGATCTTCGTTCCGAGGTAAACTTCATGAGTTTTCACCATGTTTTTTTTGTCTGATCGGTAGGATAGGACCTTTTTTTTGGGGGTTTTGATGGTGTAGTTCTTCCCAAATTCCTTCTTCCAGGTTTTCCTTGATTTTGATGCTTGCGGCCGGCCTTGCTGGGAAGAAATTGCTGGCCGAATTTTTTTCAAGTAAAAAAAAAACCAAGGCAAGTGCGCCCCCTCGCCCTTGCCAAAGTGATTCAATGTAGTGCCCCTTGGTTTGCTTGATTTCATAACTAACCCTCCTAAGCTTTTGGTTACCCGAAATTTTTGGTGCTAATCCTCATTTGTTCTATGTCGTGGTCTCACGGTTAGGAGTGTTAGATCGAATTTTATACCAAATGATTATTTAGTTTAAATGTTGTATTTTGGGACTTTGAGTCATGCCCGGATTACGTTAAGGATAGTAACTTGTTCTTGTTCAAATCCCTTGTTTGCTTGAATTGCGGTCGGAAAGAGTTTAGCTATAAAGGTTCTTTATGTTTGGTTCAAAAAATGCCCAAACCGAATATATTGCTTGTAGCTTTGCTCTTTTCATTAAATTGCTGTAGCTTTGGATCTTGCCCAGAGCGAGTGTAGTTCGAAGTCTCATGTGTTAGCTCTTGTTCATTAATTTCAGTTAGAACTTGTCTAAAGGGTTAGTAGTAATGACTTGTTAGAACCTCGTCCATTTCATATCTAGTTTATAGAGCGTGGTTTTTCCATGGGTGTAAACCAAGACCAACTCGTTTTATTATGAAGTTAATTGTTTATGTTCGCATCTAGTTAATCGTTTATGTTTGGTATTAAATCAATCGTGCGTCGATAGGTATCAAATTAATTATGTATGTCTTTGTATCAAGTTGATTAGGTATGTTTTGATATTTAATCATTGGTAAACGTTTGGTTCACGAATTACTTGTAGGTGCCTAATATCAAGCTATTGGTCGAGATTTAATATCGAGCTGCCTGCAGATATTTTGTATCAAATCACTTTCTATTTTTTTTATTTTGTGTCAAACCGCTTGATTAGACAAATTGGATGTTTTGACCTCTGGCATATAAGGTTCCTAGGTGGGTTGCTCTAGTGAGTTTAAGATTTGGTGTGACTTCTTGGTGGTTCATGAAACCACCGGTAAGGGTTTTCCCGAGTCACTTAGCACTGGAGTAGGATGTGATTTAGGGGAGAGTTGGACCGATGCCGCCACCCCTATTTTCTTCTTGTCTTACTAAGGCAGTACGGGCTGTTTGGTTGAGTTGGACTGATACCGCCGCCACAGCACCTAGAAGATATTTAGGCCTGATAGGCTTGGTTTGACATGTGGTCACCAGTCTAGGCCCTTGTTGCTGATTTTATCCACCTCCAGTACTAAGTGATTCTTTCCGCTCTAGCTCTATGTTAGGATTGTTATTGTGCTAATCCTTCTTGCAGAGATTCTTGGAGCTTGGCTTCATTCGTGCACCTGGTGCACCCCTTCTTACTCACTTTTGATGAGTATTTTTCTTACCTGTTTTTCTTACCTTACTTTTCCTGCACTTGTTTACTTCATTTCTACTTGTCCTTACCTGATTTTAATTCCTGTTTGAATCTATTGCATCTTTGCTTTTCCTTTTGATAGTTGCTTTGCTGAGGTGTTCTTTTTCTGAATACCTCAGGTACAGGTATTTAGCCGACTGTGCGGCTAGTTTGTTCCTGGAGATTTTCTAGCATTTCAGCTGCTACTGTGGTTCTCAGTTCCTCTTGTTTGGGAGGTAGTTTTCTTTAGACTTGTAGTATAGACATACCTACTCATCAGTGGGTTCGTGTCAGATGTTGACGCCCACTGGTGGTTTCTCTTTTAGATACTTTGCACTTGCTTACACTGTTAGTTTTACTGCTTTCAGATATATTAAACTTGCTCTTGGGATGATTTATGTTAGGATGCTAGTTACTTTTAAACCCTAAAAAACACTATTAAGTATATATAGCTCATGATCTGCATGTTTTTCAAAACTCATACACTACTTTCAATGCAACGTAAAAAGATTATTTTCTTATATATATATATATATATATATATATATTAAATATAGGGTCTTGCATAGTATAAGATGTCCCCTGGGGACACTTGTGCACTCTCTTAGGATGTCAAAAAGCCAATTAAACAAAGTATTTTCCGCTACATATAAGTATAGTTTGAAGTGTGGACTAGATGATCCACAGAGCCGAGGGATACGGCCTTAAAATATAACTGATTTTTCCAATTAATAAACTCATGAATTTTCATAAAGAGGGTAGTTAATGTTTCGCCTGAGCGTCGACAGTTATCCCCTGCTCGACGTGGCATCGCGACACACGTTTTCTCGTACTCTGATAAACATTTAAATTCGGAGAAAATACGGGTTGTGACATCCACTTTCCCTCTCACCTATCCAATTGTCTTGTTGGACTAGGCACTTCTCCAAAATGCTCCAAGGAGCTTACACCTCAGGCCCTCAACCTTACACTCAGGTTCTCTTCAGAACCCTACCTCAGAACCACAAAGATTCATACCTCATATCCCTGCAGTGCTCCTACAGCTCAGTGGTCCTCAATCCACCTACCTCAGTCTTATCTCTAAGGCCTACAACTCAGGCTTTTCAGCCCTACAATTTCAGACACTAGGCCCTACACTCAGAGTGTTGCAGCACTCCTACAGCTCAGATCCAGAAGGATCCTACAAGATGGAAATGGGTTGATGTGGTTCTTGATTGATCACAAGAGGAATTCCTCTGTGACAATCAGCCTTGGGTGAGTCAGACTCAGCCCCCCCCCCCCTCCCCCACTATGACATCAGGAGAGTTTTCCTGTGTAGACTTTACTGGATTTAGAGCACCTCAGTCCCAACTACTTAACACCAACAAGTTTATGCACTTGAGCTGGAAGAAACTTGCAGAATACTATTCTGCCTCTTTCCTAACTGAACCAAAGATTCAGCTCTCTCTTCTTCACAGCAATAATTATATAGAAGCTTTGGCTTATGGTTGAAGCAACTAGCATATCTGTTTTTCTGCTCCCTTCTGAACTGAGCTGACTCCTCGGCTTCAACTTCTCCTTCACAGCTCCTCAAGTATGAGTTCTTTTAGAAAGTATTAGCTGGATCTATGAAGTTCCTGCAGCAAGGGTTGGCTCTTGCTACTACCTCTTTCTCAGAGAATCAACCTGAGCTTCCTTACTGGTATAGATGAAGATGGCACCAACAACCTTGTCGTTGAAGATATTGATCTCAACAGCTAACTTGATCTCTTTTTTTTGGCTTGAGCTTCCTTTTCTTTAGCTCCATAACATTGCTGGGGAGGAAGGAACAACAGTCACTTCCTTTTATTTATTGAGACCCAATGGCTCTTTTAGTAGTGGGACCCACACTTTTAATGCTGGCTGCAATTTTGCGTTAACGCCAACTGTCATATAGTAGGCCTGCGGGAACCTTTGTTACGTACTATAACCATCCCGCCACTTATTTAAAATATGTTGACTTGCTGACGTCACTAGTTGTGGACTTAGCCAAAAATCAAGCAACATTAGCATAGGCGTTGAGTGAGTAAGCATCACTCAACGCCAAAACACTTGGACAGATTTACTGTCTCTTGGCATTGAGTGAGTAACCTTCACTCAATGCCAAACTACTTAGAATATAAATCTATTTCTAGGCATTGAGAGCGTTGAGTGAACAACACTCATTCAACGTCATCAGCCTTAGCCAAATATCTGCTTCTTCAGCAACTGAAGCGTTGAGAGCGTTGAGAGCATTGAGAGAGTTGAGTGAGCTTGCCTCACTCAATGCTATTTTCTTTTAAATTATTTCTGCATAAAGGCGTTGAGAGCATTGAGAGTGTTTAGTGAGCATGCCTCACTCAACGCTTTTTGCTTTAGCCAATTTTCTTTGTTTATAACCACTTGGCTTGGACTTTCTTACTTTTAATTGAGTTCGACGAATGGTGAACTGAGCTCAACAAACTTTGAACTTAGTTCGACGAAATCTCAACTGAGCTTGATAAACTCAGAAACACAAGATCTGAACTTAGCTCGTCGAAAGGTGAGCTAAGCTCGACGAACTCTGAACTGATCTCGACGAACTCAAAACTCAAGCACTGAACTTAGTTCAACCAGTTAAACTTTCATCCTTTTTGTTGAATGGCGTTGAGTGTGTCTTCATCACTCAATGCCAAAACACTTAGCCAACTTTCTCTTTAGTAGCATGGAATTGATTGAATTGACTTCACTCAATGCCTGTGGACTTGGCCATATTTCAGCTCATTCCAACTCTAGGCTTTTACTGCTTTAGCCTATCTCACAGCTTTGTGTTGTATGGCATTGAGTGAGTTGACTTCACTCAACGCCTATGGACTTGGCCATTTTCTCAGCTTTCCACTGCCTTGGCTTTGATTGTATAAGCTTCACTCAGCGCTATAAGTTATCTGGCGTTGAGTGACTGATCTTCACTCAACGCCTTGTTGACTTAGACAGTTATCTTTCTTTCCACCACTTAGGTAAGAACTTGCCTGACTTAGCCACTTAGGCTACTTATCCCATCATAGCTTATCAGGACAAACTACAATCATTCACCTTAAACACAAGTTAGATCACAACATGTGTATACATTGTTTTGCTGGTCCTTCAAATTCAGAACATTGGGATCAATGGACCCAACAATCTCCCCCTATTTGAAGAAGTCAAAACCTAAGCCAATGTATACACGAACATGCTTATGTTATAAATATTTAAAACATATCATCACAACACAATTCAGATAAATCATAGATATATCAAATGATGTAGCAGATAAGTCAAAGACATAGCAAATGATGAGTTAGACAGATCATGATTATAATAAAAGGTTGTTCAATTTAATCATATAGGGAATAAATGTTTGAGCAATATAAACATTGTGTTTCATCCCTAGACCTGTAAGCAGAACCTAAAACATTTTAAGTTCCAGGTTCCCTTATCATAATCCCACTCCCTCTGGATCTCATTGCTGGCTTGTCTTCAGCTCCAGTTATCTTCTTTTCTTTCTTATCGGCTTCATCAACATCCTTAGCCTTAGTACTTCTAACTTCAGCTTTATCCTTTTGTCTCTCAAAATAGTTGAAAGGCTTGGGGAAGTATTTAGATGGTTCCACAGCATCAGGAGTGAGAGGATTTGCCTTTTTGTTCCTCCAGAAGATCCTTCTCTCTGTGTCTCTCTTTTCCATCGTATCCCATTCAGCCTTACTATACCATTTACCTTTGTCTGATCTCTTTTTCTTGACCAAGTAAGCAGAATAATAGATCATGACCCTAGGCTCCACTGCTCGAAATTTGGCCTCTATTCCATTTCTTATCTAATCTCTTTTTTCTTAGTTTGGCCTCCTCTTCAGTATCATCAGTGATTCTTTCTTTGACCTATAGTGATCAGTCTACTGTGGGGCTGAAGGAAGGATTCTGAGCGCCAGTAGTCTTCTCTCCTTACTGAGCATTAGCATTTTCATCTTTTTCAATATACTGAACATATTCTTGATTGTCTTGAATTTGGGCTTCACTGTTATACATCTTGTTCAAAGCATCGTGTACATGGTCAGACATCATTGGGATGTTATTATATTGCAGTGGCTCTATTCCCAATGAGCCTCTCACAGAATTTGTGGCTCAGACCATATTCTCAGTATTTGTTTTGATGACATTTCTCTCCCCCTTTTTGACTTCTTCAATTACTTGAGTAGTCTGGGAGGTGCTAGCTTTGCTTCTATCCCCTTCCAGGTAGTTAACTATAGCAGTTACTTGATTTTTAACTTCTAACATGTGGTCATCAAGCATCTTGGTTCAGGTATCCATCTTAGTGAAGATTTCAGTGTTCTGTTCTTTTCTCAGAATTTTATCATTCCCATGAATGGTCGCAGAGTTATTAGCCTAAACCTTTTGATTCTCAACGATAATAGCAATATTCTGGCTTGACACATCCAGTTTCTCCATGGTGTAATCTACAGTAGGAGCAGCTCTTATAAAGAACTTTATTGTTTCTCCTTTCAGCATATTCAATTCAAACCTTATAGATTTGATCTCAGTTGCAAGATCATTTCTAACATCTTTGAGGGCTTCATCCACATAGTTTTCCAATGCCCTTCTTTGCTTATCTAGCAAACATTTTAGCTGGGCCATGAAGGTAGGTAGTAGCTGATCAAATATGGTAAATGTGCCCTCATCCAGGGCTTCAGTTTCCCCTTATACATGCTTGCTCCCAGTTCCTTGAGTTGTGACACTCTTGTGATGTTCGGTTTCTGGATGTGGTGAGGAGTGTGCTTTCTCATCATTGTCTTCCTCTTCCTCAGATTCAAATGACACTAGATTATGTATCTCATGACCAGGAAGATCAGAAGGTTTCTACCCCTCAACCATTATCATGCTTTTGTTTGCATGCAGGTCAGCAGCAGCATCCTTTATTGGAGGAACCTCTAGTTGCTCCCCTACAAATAATGCATCATGCATTATCTCTTTCATAAGTTGATCCCCCTCCATTTGAGCAATCCTTCCCTTAGCACTAGAAGTTTTCAAGACTTTATCATGTAGTTCCTCATCTTCAGACATAGGTATGTGCCTATCTGCATCTTCCAATCTGGAGGCATCATCCTCAATTTCATCAGATATTTTGTTGACAAGTTCCTCTACTATTTTCCCAGCATCCTTGGCTTGAGGCAAATCATCTCCTTCCTCTCAAGTAGATCCAGCTAACCTGGTAGCAATCTCATCCACTTCAGGAACTGAGTCTGACTCTAGTCTGCTCACACGACTAAGAGGGGTAAGATCAGATGAGGCGAATACCTGGATATTCATGTCCCTCCTGGACACTTCAGCAGATAAAGATAGATCAGGATCATGAGGCTCTTCGTCCTCAGATGAGCTGATAGTGGAGCTAGGCTCAGTAGTAGAAATTCTCTTCCCTTTTCTCTCCACAGCTTTTGGACTACGAGGCAGAAGGACCCTATCCCATCTCTCAAGCATCTTGATGTCCATCCTTCTCATGTGGTGTATTCTTGCACCAAGTTTTAGATTCAGAATTTTTGGAGTAGTTTCTCGCATAAATAGTTAAAGGATTCTCCCCAAATTGGGTTCAGCCATGCATTCCACTATTCTTTCAAACACCACTCTTCCCCAATAAGTTCTCATGGAGAGTATGACCCTAGCCATTAATTTAAACATCCTTTTTGAGATTTTTCATGGGAGCCTGTTTTGCATATCAGAGCTTTCCCAATGACATCGGCTAGGAACTTACCTCTCAGATTGAGTTCTTTCCTTTGAATTGATCTGGTTGTGTTCTTGGAAAGTCCACACCATTTCATTGCCGATTTTGCATTGTCCAGCAATAGCTCTTCTTCGTCCTCAGTTGCAGAAAACTTTGGCAGCTGCAGAGCCTTGCTTAGCCTTCTGGGCATTATCTTGATCTTCTTTCCTCTTACAATGGTCTTAACTTTACCAGCCGAAGCATCAGCTTTGGCGTTGGCAAACAACTCCAGTACTTCCCTCTTCCATAGAAGACAGGGTTCCGTTAGGACGAAATCTAGGTTAGATTTCTGCAGAAGATTAAGCACCTACAGAACTTCTTCTAGAGCATCAACGAATCCATTTCAAACAACCTCTGCTCCTTCGAAGAGGAAATTCGATCCCTTGGGCGCAATTTCTCTGGAGAATTTGAGAATGCTAGCGAAAGCGACTTCCCGTCGATTTAGCGAATGCGGGCTGGATAGGGTAAGGAATAGTGACTTGGCGTATTAAACAACTCCTTCTATTTATAGGTATTGCTAAATGGAAGGCGGAAAGTCATTAATCCATCTTTGTTGTTTAATCTTGATCAATGGCCAGGATTGAATCCCGACACATATCTGCAGTCCGTCCTTTCTCCAGTATTTGTTAAATGGGCTTAATTAGCATAACATCAGTTTTATTTAGTAATTAAATTTTTTATTAGCCCCTAACTGTGTTGTCCAAACTTGCAGGGGTAATATAAACATGCAATACACATTCTAAAACGTGTTATATTTGGGGTGCAATTAGACAAAATTTAAATAACCTTATTTTTATTTCAACTGAGAGAGTATTAGCCCCCAACCTCAATTGACTCAACCAAATTTTGATACTAACCTAGCATAGTATTCCATATGCAATATGTCTTTGGGTATGTTGAGACAAGTTACATTTTGTGACATGGTGAACAAGAAAGCCACTAACACATGTATTAAGAAGAGTTGTTGTTTTTACATCTTCTTAGTCATTTGTTTCAATTACCCTTCTTATACATGAGTAATCAATTTTGAAATTAAGTGATAGAGTAAAATAAAGGTGAATTCGACTTATCTCTGCTCTATAGACTTAAAGTCCATGTTGGATTCACAGTTTCTGTGCATACCAGCAACCTTGCTTCTGAGCTTTAGCCTTTGATGTTCATCTGGCTTTCTTTTGTAAACTCCCCCTTAATAATTACACTTGTCATTGACATTTAGTGCATGTTGATAAGTTGAATCATTTCTTATATCCAGACTTGGGTCTGGTACAACATTGTCCAAGGACCATAAATGGTTATGGACACTTGGACTATCCTGCAAGACAGAATTACCTTCCCTTAGAAACCCAAGCTGACTTGGGTCCTAGGTTCTTGTTAGCTTGAAAAAGTAAATGTGTACCTACAGGAGCCCTATCAGGAAGACTTTCTCTTACCTTTAGCACACTAGGGTTGTGCCAACAATCTATGGCAAAGTGGTCCACTTTGCCACAGCACCAGCACTCATGAATATTATATCTTCTTTTCTGAGCAGGTCAGACAGCATGGTTGACAGCAGACTGAACAGAATAAGAAGAAGCTTCCTTGTTCCAAATTCTCCTACCCACAGTCTGACTGAGAGTAGGTATGACATGATAAGAGCTTGGATTTTCACAAGGTCTATCAACAACAACTCTACTTGCAGAGGACATGTTGTTAGTGTCCTTGGAAGATTCCAAGTCTGGCATCCTGGTAGATTTACCATTGGTCAGAGTGTGAGCAGGGAGGTTTTGAGAAAAGGCCACTGCCTTGCTCAAGATAGATGGAGCTGGTGCATTAAATACAAAAGGTCCAGTATGGGCCATTTGCACTTCTTCACGGGCAGCCTTCTGAGCACTCAGACCCCTATCCTTTCTTCTTCCATTATAAGAGACATTTATAGTCTTACAAGGAAGATTCCTATTCCTCCAGTGACCATGCCTGGGGTATTTGTCATACTTGTTGGAAGGGAGAATTACCTTGTCAAAGGTAGGCTGAGTCCTGACGGGAACTTGGCCTCTTTTCTGAGATTGGATTACTTTAGACATCCACTCAGATTTAGATCTTCTCTAGATAAAATCTATCTTAGAGAAGTTAGCCACAATTCTCCTCTCCCTATCAAGTTTGTCCTCGAGATTCTTGATGATAGGGTCCTTGTATTTTAAGGACTCAACATGGATATCGACCATGATTTTCAGATGAGCTGCTTCCCTCTCTTTTACACATAGGAAGTATGAAGCTTCATCCAGCTGGGAAGCAGTCTTCTATAGGGAGGCTATTTCTTCTGCGTTTTTCTTAACAACTTGCTTTCCTTAAAAGCTTCCAGAAGGGCAGCATGATTGTCAATCAATTAATTGATATCATCATCTGTCAAAGGACCCTCATCATTACTAAATGAGGAGATATCAGAGTCTATACAGGATTCATATACAGACTCTGAGGATGAGCTAGATGGAGAATGTACCTTATTTTGACCAGGCTGATCCTGACAAGATTATCCTTCTAGGGTAGTTGTTTGTCCATGGCATCCGCAATCCCCTTCTTCAGCTTCATCCACCTCTGTGTCACTCTCTGAATGTGATAGAGGGGCCCTGATTCTTGCTCTTGGATCTGGAAGGACTTTGTCATCACCAAGAGCAGCCAATAGCCCAATGCTGATCTTGTCCTCTCTACAGAATTGCTGATCCTTATAGTTCCTCATCTTATGGTTCATCCTTAAACACATAAGTTTAATCTTTTAGCTATCCTTGGAGGTCAACTCAGACTGTTAGGTCCTTTTTGAGTAACCTCCCTCTGATACCACCTAAAAGTCATTAATTTCAAGAATAGATAAATCACATAGAAGGGGGTGAATAAGTTATTGGTCTCTTTATTGGTTCTTTTCTTTTCTTTTAGTTTGCTGCTTGAGTGGTAGGTTAATTTCTGCTTTCAAGATGATTTACCCTGCACAAAGAAAACAACACAGCAAAGCACACAGATATTTATAGTGGTTCCCCAACTAGGTACATCCACTTCCCCTCCCACCTATCCAACTGTTTTGTTGGACTAGGCACTTCTCCAAAATTCTCCAAGTATCTTACACCTCAGTCCCTCAGCCTCACACTTAGGTTCTCTTTAGAACCCTACCACAGAACCACAAAGGTTCCTACCTCAGAGCCCTGCAGTGCTCCTACAGCTTAGTGGTTCTCAAACCACTTAACTCAGCCTTATCTCTAAGGCTTACAACTCAGGCTTTTCAGCCCTACAATTTTAGGCACTAGGCCCTACTCTCAGAGTGCTACAGTACTCCTACAGCTCGGATCCAGAAGGATCCTACAAGATAAAAAAGGGTTGATGTGGTTCTTTATTGATCACAAGAGGAATTTCTCTGTGACAATCAGCCTTGGGTGAGCCAGACTCAGCCCCCCCCCCATGACACCAAGAGAGTTTTCATGTGTCAACTTTATAGGACTGAGAGCACCTCAGTCCCAACTACTTCACAGCAACAAGTTTGTGCACTTGAGCTGGAAGAAATTTGCAGAATACTATTCTGCCTCTTTCTTAACTGAACAAAAGATTCAACTCTCTCTTCTTCACAATAATAATTATATAGAAGCTTTGGCTTATGCTGGAAGCAACTAGCAGATTTGTTTCTCTGCTCCCTTCTGAACTGAGATGACTGCTTAGCTTCAACTTCTCCTTCACAGCTCCTTAAGTATGGGTCTTTTAGAAAGTATTAGTTGGATCTGTGAAGTTCCTATAGTAAGGGTTGGCTCTTATTGCTACCTCTTTCTCAGAGAATCACCCTGAGCTTCCTTGCTGGTGCAGATGAAGATGGCACCAGCAACCTTGTCGTTGAAGATGTAGATCTCAATAGATAACTTGCTCTCTTTTTTCTGACTTGAGCTTCCTGTTCTTTAGGTCCACAACAATGCTGGAGAGCTGAGGAAGGAACAACTGTCACTTCCTTTTATTTATTGAGACCCAACGGCTCTTTTAGCAGTGGATCCCACACTTTTAATACTGGCTGCAATTTTTCTTTAATGCTAACTGTCGTACAGTAGGTCTATGGCAACCTTTGTCACGTACAGTAGCCATCCCGCCACTTATTTGAAATATATTTACTTATTGACTTGCTGATGTCAGCAGTTGTGGACTTAGTAGAAAATCAAGCAACATTAGCATTGGCGTTGAGTGAGTAAGCATCACTCAACGCCAAAACACTTGGACAGATTAACTATCTCTTGGCGTTGAGTGAGTAACCTTCACTCAACGCCAAACTACTTAGAATATAAATCTATTTCTAGTCGTTGAGAGCATTGAGTGAACAACCCTCATTCAACGCCATCTGCCTTAGCCAAATATCTGCTTCTTCAGCAACTAAAGCGTTGAGAGCATTGAGAGCGTTGAGTGAGCATACCTCACTCGACGTTATTTAATTTTAACTCATTTCTACATAAAGGCATTGAGAGCGTTGAGAGCGTTGAGAGCGTTGAGTGAGCACGCCTCACTCAATGCTTTTTGCCTTCGCCAATTTTCTGTGTTTAAAACCACTGGGCTTAGAATGTCTTACGTTGAACTGAGTTCGACGAATGGTGAACTGAGCTCGACAAACTTTGAACTCAGTTCGACAAAATCTAAATTTATCTTGACGAACTAAGAAACACAAGCTCTGAACTTAGCTAGACGAAAGTTGAGCTGAGCTCGACAAACTCTAAACTGAGCTAGACGAACTCAAAAGTCAAGCACTGAACTTAGTTCAACCAGTTCAACTTTCAGCCTTTTTGCTGAATGGTATTGAGTGTGTCTTCATCACTCAACGCCAAAAAACTTAGCCAATTTTCTCTTTAGTAGCATGACATTGAGTGAGTTGACTTCACTCAATACGTGTGGACTTGGCCATATTTCAGCTCATTCCAACTTTAGGCATTTAATGCTTTAGCTTATCTCACAGCTTTTTGTTGTATGTCGTTGAGTGAGGTAACTTCACTCAACGCCTATGGACTTGGTCATTTTCTCAGCTTGCCACTACCTTGGCTTTGACTATATAGGCTTCACTCAGCGCTATAAGTCATCTGGAATTGAGTGACTGATCTTCACTCAACGCCTTGTGGACTTATATAGTTATCTGTATTTCCACCACTTAGGTAAGAACTTACCTGTCTTAGCCACTTAGGCTACCCGTCCCATCAGAGCTTATTTGGACAAACTGCAATCATTCACCTTAAACACAAGTTAGATCACAACATGTGTATACATTATTTTGCTGATCCTTCTTCAAATTCAGGACATTGGGATCAATGGACCTAACAATCTCCCCCTATTTGAAGAAGTCAAAACCATAGCCAATGTATACACTAACATACTTATTTTATAAATATTTAAAAAATATCATCACAGCATAATTCAGATAAATCATAGACATATCAAATGATGTAGTAGATAAGTCAAAGACATAGCAAATGATGATTTAGACAGATCACTGTCATACCTCCAAGAAGGTGTGTAACACTTTTGTGGTATATATGGAGGGAACTGAAGAGGTCAGAGATGACGGGAAGTCCATGCTAAACTAGGAGTATGAGGCTTTCAAGCAGTCCTAGAAAGAGAGAATAGCTGGATGCTATGAAAGATTTTTAATAATAGTGAATGAGCTGAGGACCTATGGGAGGGCCATCAGCCATTATGAGCTGAATGACAAGTTTTTCAGGTCTCAAACTAGAGACTTGGACATGAAGATCTATTCCATCAGAGAGGTGGCAAAGTTGGCTGATACTCCCCCCATGTTGAAGCCAAAAACTGGCCTCAATGAGTGTTCGGACCTTAGGGTATAGCCAGCACCTGCTTCTCCCAAACCCAGACCAGTGACTAGCAACAAAGAACCATGAACTGACCCTAAGCCTCAGCTCTCCACTAACCCAAAAGATCTCTGAGCACTTCCCCTCCAAAGCCAATTGCTGCGCAAGGAGAACCTCAGAGAGCGGTAGCAGATTTAGAAATTGTAAAAGCCTGCCTTCTGAGGAACTTCATGGGTCTATTTATAGGTTTTCAGTATCTGGTCTTCCAAAAGCGTAATTTTTCTACCCTGAAATTATTGAAATACCCTAGGCTAGTCTGCCAACAACCAAACTCCGATGTTCTGAGGGGCTAAATGCAGACCCAAAGGCATCCAGGTAATTTCACCTGAGGGTACCCAGGTAATTTAACCCCTATGGTACCCCTGGAGGAAGCCTTTTCGCTGATCCTGCGGGCTTCCCGCTTATCACGTGTGGGAGCCTTCTCGTCTACCCTGGGTGGGAGCCAATGGGTTAACTCTGAGCTCAGTTTGTCGAACGCAGAGCTTAGCTTGACAAAAACAGGGCTCAGCTCGATGGAAGCAGGGCTCAGGTCGATGTAAGCAGGACTCGGCTCGACGAAAGCAGGACTGAGCTCGACGAATGATGAGCGAGAGCCTTCCCTCCTATTGCAAGCGGGAGCGAAAATACCAAAGGGTGCTGAGTGAAAAGACCTTACTCAATGCCAGATCCGTGGGCTTCCGCTTCTCCAAGCGCGACCCTTTACGCATGCCTCGGGCGAGAACCCCTTCCGACTGTTCTTCTTGTCTGACCTAATTTGCTCAATACTAGCCCAAGGCTAGCCCAATCCCGACCAAATGGGCATTTAGGTCCCACCCAGCGAATATGGGGTTGTACACAATCCCCGCTCTTTGCGAGCTAGCCATGCACTCTAAAAGACGCGTCCAACCCCAAATATTTGTTTGTCTCTTGCTGATCTGGAAGGGAATATTTTGCGGTCCCCAGCACGATTCTATATATATACCGTCGAATCTATTCTCAGGCCATCCCTATCGTTATTGCCCTCTGCTTGAGCTCCTACAAGGCTTTGAAGATGCGCACCAAGCCTGCTAAAAACTGCTCTCACAAGAACTTAAGGCTCACCTCATCGCGGCCCAAGCGCGGGCTCTCGCCAACTGTGCCAAGGTTGCTCCTTGGCTGACGGACAAGAGGCCAGCCAATGATCCTTCCAATATGCCAGTCGACGAGACCCCCAGCCCAAAGAAAAAGAAGAATGACAAATTTATTAGGCGAGATCACTCAAAAGAGAGTCGAGCCTCACCTACCCCAACCCCTGACCATGACATGAACCCCTCTTCCCTATCGGAGGTACTCTTCTCTCCTCGCCCATTGGAGCAAGCTGTTTAAAGAACTGGTTTGCTTAATGACGTATCGCTCTTCTCGTAGGTGGAGGTTCCAAAAGACATTGTTGACTTTCTGCTCGCAGATACTGAGACGACCCGCCTTCTCCACGAGGATCCATCATCAGTCTCGGGGGGCAAGTCTCGGGGGGTTGCCCCTCCGACTACCCCGGCCGATCCCCCAAGCACTCCTGGTATTTTTTTCCCTTCCACTGATGTGGCTTCTGCTTCAAATGATTTGTTTATTCTTCCGCTGACCATGCTTCTCGCAGCGCCTGCTCTTGGGGGCTTGGACCTTAATGACCGGAGGCCTGGGGCTCCCGCCCCCAAAGATCCTGTCAACCTAGGGGTCAATCTCGCTCTCCTGGCTAGAGGGAGTGCCACTGAATCATTAACACCTGCGTCGGGGTCCCAGGCTCCGGCTGGAGAGGGCGCATCTATCCCCCCACAAACCGAGATCGAGACCTTGGAGCAATGGACGTTCCATCTCAGGCGGGGCAAGCCGCTTCACCTGCTCTTTTGGAAGAGTCCTTAGGGGCAGCCCGGCCCTTCTCGCCAACCATCGGCAGAAATCCCCCATCGTACGCCAGGTATGCGAGAACCTACCATTTTCCCTTTTGCTCCTCCTGGGATCTGACAAACTATCCTTTAGGTCCCAAGGTGCAGGGGACGGAGACTGAAAAAGAAGAAGATGAAGAAGAAGAAGAAGAAAATGGGGAAGACTCGCCCCTCCCCTCCTCTGACGAGATGGAGGACTTTCTTGAGGCCTCCGGGAGCAGCAAGATGGGGACGTGGAGGATTTCGGCGATCCTGTCAAAGCTTGCGTGGCAGCAGCGAGAAAACTCTACGGCAGTGAAGAGGATCCACGGGACGATGGAAAGGTGTTGGGTATTGTATCCACAATTACCTAGATTTGTATGAATTCACCGTTAAACTAAGATGAATTAAGGTGTATTTGATGTCCTATTTGAGTTATGTGTTTGCAGGACTTAATTTCCATGTGTAGACCAATGTCAGTCTATAATGAGTCACCAAACATAGGACCATACAATGTAATCCCTCATTATGTGATCCATGGTGTTAACTCATGTGTAGCCTCTCTATTGGGATACACTTCATTTTCAAGCACTATACTTGTAAGAGAAAGACTTGTTGTTGATTTCATTGAAGAAAGAAAAATTTTAAGGAAGCTAAAATTTTCTTAGTGTTTTACTCAGAAGGACATGAGTACTCGAGTAGATTTTTAGTGAGCACTCGATTGAGCTAAGTCTAGATTTCGAGTAAGGGAAATAGTTCTCGAGAAGACTGAACTTAGTTATCGAGAGGCTAATTCCTTTACTCGAGTAGATCTCTCCTTATTCCCGAGTTAATAGAGATTCTAGCTCAGGATTTTCTCTAAGTCTAGTACTCGAGTAGCTAAAAGCCTTTACTCGAGTAGTTTAATACTTTGTCTCGAGTGACAGAAGTCAAGTACTCGAGAAGTATATCTTTACTCGAGTAGTGAAGTACCTGTACTCGAGAAGTCCATATACTTCTCGAGAAGTCAAGTTCTATTACTCTAGTAGCCATAATTATTTTCAGGATTTTCTCTAAGTCTTATACTCGAGAAGCTTACATCCATTTCTCGAGAAGCAAATTGAGTGCTCGAGTAATCCATATTCCACTCGAGTAATGAAGATGTTTTTCCTGAAATTTCCTTAAGTTTTGCTTCTCGAGATTCCTATAGTTGCTTTATCGAGAACCAGACTTTATTCTCGAGTATTTTTATATCCACTCGAGAACTGAAGTTCGATTCTTTTTCTCTAAAATTTTGTTAGGTGATGGGATGCGTTTTCAAAATAATATCCTTAATTATTGGTCCATGTGTCTGAGTCATTTATGATTATGACTGTTGGTTGATTATTATAAAAGGTCTAATCGCATTTGACTAACCCTAAGGAAGAATAACAGAGAGAGAGAGAGAGAAAAAAAAGTTTTTGAATCATTTTTTTATTCATTCTAAATCGGGAAGAACCGCGCCACTGCTCATCGTCTTCATCGACTCTTATCTTCTCGATCCAAAGGATTCGGACAAGAAGAATCAACAGATCAAGCCTTCTCTACCGCCGCACATCTCTTTCTTGATCGTGGTGATTCTAAACTCTCAGATCCAAGAATTCTACGATTTCTTCCTCAACTCTTCTGAAAGGGATTTTCAATTTTCAAGAAGGAAGAAGTCGAGGCTTTGCCAGATCTCTGAAGACAAGTTTGTGTATTTATTTGTAAATCATTTTATTCTTGTAGGATATTTTGTCTCCGAGTTTGTAGGAAGTTTTTCTTTCGAGTGTAGATCCGTTTTTGTGGATCGAGTTGTAGGGGCATTGCTCCGAGTTGTAGGATTGGTTTTCAATCCGAGGAAATAGTGAAGTAGCCGAGTCTAGCGTGTTGCTAGATCGGTGAGGTGGAGAGTGGACGTACCTAAGATTGGGGAACCACTATATATCTTGTGTACTCTGTGTTGTGTGTGCTTGTTTTCTGCGCTCAAATTTTTATTCCGCAAAAGGCTCTGACCTCACAAATTCACCACCCCCCCCCCCCCACGCCTCTAGGTGATTTAGGTAGACAACTAAAAACATCAATTTGTATCAGAGGGAGGTTGTTCATCAAAAAGGTTAACACCTTGAACAGATCTGCTCCTAGTTGTCTTTAGAGGATTCAAGGATGGAAATAGTTAAGGATTTTGCAAAGCTACCTCTATACACAAAGAACTACTTTGCTATGTGGAAAGAAAGGATAAAGTTCTTCATTGAAGCCATGGATCCCAAAATTTTAATGATAGTGGAAGAAGGACCTTACATTCCTATGACAACCTCCACCATCGACTAAACAAAGAAAGTTCCTAAGAAACTGATGGATCTTGATAAGAATTAGATCGCACTTGTCTCTTTAGACAAGAAAGCTAAAAATATCATCGCAAGTACAGTCGATGATTCTATGCTGTAGAATTTGATTCACTGTCAATCCGCCAAGGAAATGTGGCAGTCTCTCATCATCTTAATTGAAGGCACTGAAGAAGTTAGGTATGATATAAGATCCTCTCTAAATCAAAAATATGAAGAATTCTGACAAGGTCTCATGGACTCCATTGCAGATACCTTTGAGAATTTAATCAAGATTGTCAACGGCCTAAGAGTCTATGGTCGGGTCTTCACAAATAAGGAACTGAATAATAAGTTCCTGAGATCCCTAACTAAGGAATGTAACAAGGTTTGTGCTATCTGGGAATTTGGAATGCTAGCAGATACAGACCCACAAAATCTCATCAGAAAGCTTATGTCATATGAGCTACAAATAAATTCAAGAAAAGCTGAAGAAGATAAGAACGTACAGGTCTTCATCCAAGGAGAAGTCTATCGCTCTAAAGACAGACACCTCAAGGAAATCTAAGGCTGCTTCTCTTGCCCCAACACAAGAAGAAAGTGAAGAAGAATCTTCAAAGCCAAGCACCTCAGGCTCAGAATTATCTGAAGGAGAGTTTTCTCTTCTCTCAAGGAAGTTCAAGAAATTCTTGAACAGGAAGAAGCAATGGAAAGGTAAGGATGCCTCATTCAAAAGATCACGTCACGATGGTGATCGTCACAAGAAGGGGTCAAGTAGACAAGACAGGTATCACCCTAAGCAGAACAAACATCTTTCTACTGACATTGTTTGTTATTGTTATAATAAGCCAGTACATGTCATAGCTGACTGCCCTCACAAGAAGTAGGGTGGAAGAAGAGAAGAAAAGAAAACTACTTACAATAAGAAGAAGACCGAAATAAGCCTGATAGCCAAGAAGGGCAAGACCCTCATTGACATAGACTCATCTGAGTCTAATGATGAGGAGGAAGCCTACTTTGGGTTATGGCACAAATAGATGAAGAGGAAGAACCCCAGTTCACTAGGAAGGTAAATTCTCATACACCTCTTTCTGAATCTGATGATTCTCACCATGATCATTAGGAATGTTCTTCTGATGAGGAATCTAAACTCATGTCTCAATATAAAGAGTTGATCATAGCTTATGACAAATATCGTAGAGTTACAAGAGCTCAGGCTAAGGAGATCACATCTCTTAAGGCTGAAGAGAGCAATCTGAGGGAGGAAATTGTAATGATGGACTCACTCAGGAAAGACTTCTATAATGCAATGAAAAAATATAATAAGGCTCTCGAGCACCTAGATCTGAAGGAGAAAATCATCATGGAATTGGAAGAACAACTTGTAGCTGAAAAAAAACTTGTTGAAAGTTTCTCCAAGCCCAAGACAGTTCTTCCGCTTATTGCTAAATTCTCTGCTCAGGCCAAAGGTGTTGGCTTAGGCCATGTGGCATCCGCTAATAAATCTTCTAGGAGAAACAAGGCCAAAAGGAGAAATAAGGCCTCCAAGAAGGGTCTAGCCAAGGAGAAAGGGAAAGCTCCTCAAGAACAAACTTCATTCAAGAAGGTTATCTTTCCAACGAACGAGTTTGATCTTGACTCATCCTATAGTCACTTTGCTAGGCCTACTCATGTAGAGAGCAAGTCTCGATACCAAGGATGGACTCGTCTTCAAAACTTTGGCGAGAGTGTCTTCAAGGCACCTTATGAGGCGATCACTCTTAAGAGCTACGGACCTTACAATCATGGTCATAACATCAAGAAAGCACCAAAAGTTAAACCTATTGTAGAAAATCCTACTAAGGAGAAGAAGTCATGTGAATGTCATCACCATGAAGCTTCTACTTCAAATTCTACTGCCCCTCCTAGACAACTTTCTCAAAAGGTCGATCAGGAGATCATTAGGCAAAGATACAACAGATTTGACTGTTGCTATTGTGACAAGGTTTGTCACTTCGCCATAGATTGTTGGTTTAATCCCAGATATTATGAAACTCGTCAAGTTAATAATGTGAGAAAGACCACTCACAATGTTAACACTCGTAGGGGGAGTGTGTTAATAAGAGACCAAGGACCCAAACAAGTTTGGGTTCCTAAGTCAACTTGATTTTATTTTTGCAGGAATGTCCAAAGGCCACCAAAAATCCTATTTGGTATTTGGATAGTGGATGCTCTCGGCATATGACCAGGACTAGAAGCCTTCTCCAGAAATACTCTCCAGTCATGAATGGACCAAAGGTCATCTTTGGAGGTTTTGATAGAGGAATTACAAAAGGCTACGGTATGATTACCAATGGTACTGTATCCTTTTCCGATGTGGCTTATGTTGAAGGATTGGAACACAATCTCATAAGCATAAGCCAACTCTGCAATAATGGATACATTGTAGAATTTCATGCAGACAAGTGTTTGATAAAATCGGTTGATAATTTAGAAACGATTTTATCAGGCACTCGTAGTAGGAATATCTTTTGTTTAAATTTTATTTGCATAGACTCTTCTACACTAGTGTGCTTTTTGGCAAAAGATAGCGTGTCTCTTGGTGACCAACGGCACAAGAGATTAGCACATATAAATTTCAAAACTATTAATAAATTATTTTCTCTTAATTTAGTACATGATGCACCAAATGTCAAGTGCGTTAAAGATAGACCTTGTCACGCATGTGTGAAAGGCAAGCAAATAAGGGCAATCTTTAAAAGCATTATTGGCAAAGATTCTAATAGGTGTTTACACCTACTTCATATAGACTTGTTTGGTTCACTACAAATTAAAAGTTTAGGAGGTAAGGATTATACATTGGTTATTGTTGATGATACTCTCGCTTTGCATGAGTGTTCTTTCTGAAACACAATTCAGATACCTTTGATATCTTTACAAATTTTGTCAAGCAAGTACTGAATGAATACAGCTGCTCCGTTGTCAAAATCAGAAGTGACAATGGAACAGAGTTCAAGTCTGAGTCCATGACAGAATTCTGTGAAATTCTAGGTATCTTTCATGAGTTTTCCTCTCCTCGTACTCCTCAAAAGAATGGAGTTGCTGAGAGAAGGAATAGAACACTCATAGAGGCTTACAGGACCATGTTGAGTGATGCCTCACTACCAGAATATTCTGGGCTGAAGCCGTCAACACAATATGCCACGTGCAAAATCGAGCACTCATAAACAAAAACCATAATAAGACACCTTATGTGCTACTAAAGGGCAGGAAACAGTCCATTTCATACTTTAGAATCATTGGTAGTAAATGCTTCATCCTTAACAATGGTAAGTATCACAACACTAAATTTAGTGAAAAGAGCTTTGAAGGTATTTTCGCAGGAGATAGTAGTCATAGTAAGGCATATAGGATTTTCAATAAGAAAACCCTGGTTGTGGAAGAATCTATTTATATTGTATTTGATGAGATGAGCTTGCTGCAAAGCAGTTCTTCTAGTGTGTTCATTGAAGATGCAGGTTCATGACTGAAGGAATTGAGCTTGGATGAGAAAATTAAGGAAAAAGATCAAGAGTTCATCACGATCACCACTCCAACCCCTATTGGATAAGATGATCACCATGATGAAGATATCATTCAAGTTGATGAAGTCACTCAAGGGATAGAAGAAGCTCCAGATGCAAGGAACCTAGAGCTCAGAAACTTGAAGGATCGCCCAATTGATCAAATCATCAAAGATCCCCAGGACGATGTCATAACTTGTAGAGGTAAACCTAATGAAAATTTATATTTGAGCTTTCTCTCACAGGTTGAACCAAAGAAGTTTGAGGAAGCAAACTCGGACGCATCTTGGATAATGGCAATGGAAGAAGAATTAAACCAATTAAAGCGTTGCTAAGTATGGAAGCTTGTTCCAAGACCAAAAGGTAAGAACGACATCAGAACAAAGTGGGTATACAGGAACAAGATGGACGAAGATGGAAGAATTATAAAAAAATAAGGCCAGACTCGTCACCAAAGGATACCGACAAGAAGAAGGAATCGACTTCGACCAGACATATACTCTAGTGGCAAGATTAAAGGCAATCAAGTTGTTCCTAGCTTATGTTGCACTTAAGGGCTTCACAGTCTATCAGATGGACGTGAAGTCAGCCTTCCTTAATCGTGACATAAAGGAAGAAGTGTATGTGGAAAAACCTCCAGGTTTCGTTGATTCTTACTTTCCTGGTCATGTTTATCTTTTATTTAAAGCATTATATGGTTTGAAACAAGCTCCTTGAGCTTGGTATGAGACGTTGTCTAGCTTTCTTCTTGAGAACAAGTTCACAAGGGGAAAGATAGATAAGACATTATTTCTTAGGGAAATAAAAGGCAAGATTTTGCTAGTGCAAATCTATGTCGATGATATTATTTTTGGATCTACTGATGACAACCTTTGCAAGAAGTTTTCAAAACTTATGCAAGGGAATTTGAAATGAGAAGTATGGGAGAGCTGAAATATTTCTTAGGACTTCAAGTGAAATAATCTGAAGATGGAATTTTCAGATCGCAGACGAAGTTAACCAAGGAGTTAATTAAGAAATTTGGAATGGAGAACGCGACCTCTATGTGAACTCCAATGGGTTCAGCTATGTCTCTGGACAAGGATGAGAAAGGGAAACCTTTTTATGAAACCAAGTACAGAAGCATAATTTGATCCTTGCTCTACCTTACTGCGAGTAGACCAGACATAATGTTTTTAACATGTGTATGTGATAGATTTCAAGTGAACTGTAAGGAATCTAACTACGCTGCTACAAAGCGGATTTTGAGATACCTTAAAGGTACACCAAATCTTGGCTTATGATACCCAAGAAGTAATGATAGCGAACTAATTGGTTTTTCAGATGTAGATTTTACAGAAAGTAAAGATGAAAGGAAGAGCACTTACGGGACTTGTCAATTCCTAGGAAGAAGGCTCATCTCCTAGAGTAGCAAGAAGAAGAACTATATCGCAATTTCAACAGCCGAGTCAGAGTATATCTCTACAGGCAGTTGTTGTGTACAACTGTTATGGATAAAGAACCAGTTTAAAGATTACAACTTGAAGTTCCAAAATATCCCAATGTTTTGCGACTCTTCAAGTGCAATTACAATCTCCAACAACCCAGTCTCTCATAGAAGGACAAAGCACATAAAGCTGAGGTATCACTTCATCTGGGAGCATGTGGAGCATGGAGACATCAACCTCCAATATATCCCAACTAATAGGCAGGTTGTAGACATTTTCATGAAGAAGATGGACGAGGCCAAGTTCTCGTTCTTCAAAATAGAACTTGGCATGCTCAACAAATAAGAATAAAGAAGGACGACTCACAACATAGATCAAGGATCAAGAATCACTTCAAAAATTCAAAATTTTCAAAGTCCAGACTTCATTTCTCGAGTAAGACCTATCACTACTAGAGTACTTATTTGGACTACTCGAGAACTAAGTATACATCTCGAGAAATACTACTCAAGTAATAAGATACTTGTCGAGAAGTCCCAGATATAACTCGAGTTCTATAGTTATTTCACTCGGGTAATGCTGGTCCACTCGAGAAATCAGAAGGAATTTTTTTTATTTTTCGGCTTCACGTTCAAATTTTGATATTCGCACCCAAATATTTATGTCGTCATATTCTCAGGTATGTCACGTTATTTAATTCCTTAATCATCACAAATTAGGGCTCATATAAATAGAAAAATCCAGAATTTCCATTTTACTCGATCTCAAACCCCCTTTCTCGAAAAGAAAGAAGAAGACCGTTCGTCTTAAGCCGTCGTCGTAGAGCTCGTCGCTGTCTCTCTTCCCGCAGTCAAGTTTCGTATTCTCTGGATCAATTGCACCGACTTCGAAGATAGGGATTGGAAGTGAACTCGTCTCGACCGGAATTGCAGAGATTTTAAAAGATTTTCAGAATCATCTTCTTCTGGATACCGCCGGCTTGATATTTGTTCTACAGCAACCATGTAAGATTCCTTTTCCAGAAGTCAAAGAATTCTTTCAAAATGCAAAGGTCAGAAGAAATGGTAAAATTCTTAAGTCAAGAGTTCGAGGAATCAAGATTAAGCTTTTCAAGACAGTTGTTTCTAAGCTTCTCCGACTTCCAGTGATTGAATGAGAAGATGACATAACTGCCGAGGACTATGACAGAAGCTATAGCTTCTGTAGAATTTCTATTGTTATAAACAACATTCATCGACCAGACCTAAATACAGAGGGCAAACTTCTGGTTGATATTCTGGGGAAAGTACTTCTATGCAAGACAACTTCTATAAGCTTCATCACTGCCGATCTCTTTTACATGATGACATCCATTATCTGCAGGAAGAAATTTCAGTTTGGTATGATGATTCTCGACAAAATAATAGAAAGCATTAAAGCACCTACCTATACTAGGATTATTTCTCTTCTCCTTCATGAGTTCAAACCAGAAGTTTTTGATTTATCAATGGGCACAACTCTTCACCACATGAAGAAGGTTTCTGTTTCTTCCATTCAAAGATGGGAACTTCAATTGAAGAATCCAGCCCAAGCTGTCAAGGCTCATGACCATCCAGAAATTGAGGACAGGACTCCATCTCCTCCTCTAACTCAAGTAGCTGGCACATTTAGTGCAGCTGCTGAGGGGGAGCCTGCTCCTTCAAATCAAGATGAAAGAATACTGACCCCTCCTCCTCCTCCTGCTCTCCACCCAGCCACCCCTTAAGAGGCAATCTCAGATGCCCAAGTGCAAGAGAATATACTTTATATTGAAGAAGATATTAATCAGATGATAAAAGAACTGTCTTCTAAAGAGCAACTTCCTTCCTTCCAACAAGAAAAATCTCCATCTCCAACTCCATCACCAGAACAACATCATTCTGAACCAGATTCCCCTACCTCCCAGTCTCCTGCTACTGATATAGAAAAATAAGAAACTGTCTTGATCTCTGATGAGAAAGATGCCTCTCAAGAACCAGCTGAAGCTCCTCTAAAGAGCATTGATTTCACTCTTCCCACCACTCTTGGTAAGGAAGGTGATATTATGATTCACACTACAAGGGCTCAGAGTTCAGCGGTAATTGAAGAAATTGTTCCATGGACTGCTCCTCCTCCTCCAGCTCCTCATACTGAAACTCCATCTCCTTATCCTCATGCTGCTGATATTTTGGGTAAGATAGAATTGATGCTCTCACAATAGAGAAAATACTTTTATGATTCTCTAAAGGCTGTTACAGAAAAAGTTACTGCTCTAGAGAAGAAAATGAGTAGAGGTTTTGCTGAAATCCAGCATAATACTGATGAGCTGAAATACCTTTTTGTTGGGTATTGTATCCACATTGTACCTGATTTGAAGAAGCCCCTGGACCAGCTAAGGTGAATTGACATTGTATTTGACCATTTGTCTTCAAGTTGTGCTTGCAGTTATTCCTCGCTAAGTACACACCAAGGTCAGGGTGCAGTAGGTCAATATATACGGGTCTGCGCAACATAATCCCTCGTTGAGCAGATCAGTGTGTTGGCTTACGTGTACTCTCTCTATTAGAGTATACTTATTTACAAGTACAGGGCTGTGATAGATCAAGAGCAGTCAAGGAGCAAGGATGGGCCAAAGAGCAGCTCACGGGTGGAAAGACGAAAAATCGTCTAAGTAGAAATCGTCGAGAATCACTAAGTGATTCTCACCGATTCGACGAGAATCACTAGTGATTCTCGCCGAATCGTCGAGAATCACTCGCTGATTCTTGCCAATTGCAGCCGGCTGTCTCAACGCCGTCTTGATTTCTGCTTAAGGCAGAATCGTCGAGAATCACTAGTTGATTCTCACCGAATCGACGAGAATGACTTTGCATTCTCGCCGATTCGTCGAGAATGAATGTTGATTCTCACCGATTCTTTCCGGATGGCTAGATCTTCAGCCAGAATTCTGTCAAGTAGAATTCGGCGAGAATCATAAGTGATTCTCGCCGATTCGTCGAGAATCACCAATGATTCTCGTCGAATTTGCCTTAGGCGAATTTCTTCTGCTCGCTGGACCGGACCAAATATTCAGGCGCTGTTTTGAACCGGAGCTAGGGTTTCCTTGGTGGGGCCCACAACGGTCATAATTTATGACCTACAATATAAATACTGTTGTATTTCGATCTTTATAGATAAGCAATACTACGAATACACAAGAAAGAAAACCGAGCCGCCGACGTGACCTAGATCGCGGATTTCTCTTCCGCCGCCGCCGCCACCACTCGGGAAGTAGTCGCCACCGTTGATCGTGGATACCTCCTAATCCCCAGACGACAGAAGCTTTGCCAAGAACCGCGTCTCACGTGTCCTTCTTGAGATCCTTTGTCTCTTGGTTTGTATATTGGGAATACCTTCCCTTTCCGAATCGATCGAGACGATTGATCCAAGCAAGACCGTTGGTAGACCTTGCTAGCATAGCTACGAAGGTTGGATCTCTAAAGCTCAGCCGGCGCACTTCTTGCCGCCACCGATCCCGAACGCCAAGTCGCCGCTCTTCTTGCCGCCGCCGGTTTCGTGGAGATTCATTTTAAGTGAGAGCTAAGGTCGTGGACTCTTCGTCTTCGTCAAGAACGCGTCATCGAACGAAGAGGGACACCTAGCCTCCATAAGAAGTTTGTATATTTTATACATTCCATTTTATTTTTGTTGTAAAGGAACGTAGGTTCCTCGTTGTAAGGGTTGGGTGCAACCCGTGGTGGAGGAGTGGTGACTCCTTCGCTTAGAAGGGTTCCTTCCGTTAGTGTGTGGATTGGATTTCAATCCGGTTGGTGAAGTGACCGAGTCATCCCTTGTTGGGAGATAGGTCGAAGGGGGAAAGTGGACGTACCCAAATCAGGGAACCACTATAAATTGTCTGTGTCTTTCTGTGCTGTGTTGTTTTGTTTATTTGTGCAGGTATTGTTTTAATTCCGCAAAAACGCTGCAAGACACCTATTCCCCCCCCCCCATAGGTGAAGGTAGTTGGCACTAGGTGGACTTTCAAGTGGTATCAGAGGGAGGTTACTCATCAAAGGGCTTAACACCTCGAGTAAGTTCCTGCCACTAGTGTCAAGAAGAAGGAAGATATCTACTATGGACGGACTCAAGTACTCAGGCAAGATCCCAGTGTGCACCAGGCTAAACTTTCCTATCTGGAAGGAAAGGATTAGATTTTACATGGAAGCAGTCGACCCTCGACTCTTCATGGTCGTGGAGGAGGGACCTTATATTCCCACTAAGGCCTCCACCATTGATCCTACCAAAAAGGTGCCAAAGAAGCTTTCTGAAATGGACAAGGACGAGATGGTGCTGGTCGGACTTGACAAGAAGGCACAAAACATACTAATCAGCGCAGTCAATGACTCCATGATGCAAAACTTCTGCAACTTCAAGACAGCCAAGGATATCTGGCACAGCTTGATTATCCTAATGGAGGGCACAGATGAAGTGAGGGATGAACGGAGATCCCTCCTGAACCAGAAATATGAGGCCTTCAGGCAGGGGCCCAAGGAAGAGATCGGAGTTACCTTCGAGAACTTCCTCAAGATCTTCAATGCTCTCAAGGGATATGGAAGAGTGTTCACTGATGGTGAACTTAATGATAAATTCCTTAGGTCCCTTACTAAGGAATGGGACACGAAGATCTGCGCCATCCGAGAGTTTGGCAGATTAGCTGAAACTGATCCTCAGATACTCTTTGGGAAGCTCATGTCCTATGAGCTCCAGTTGAACACGAGGAAAGCTGAAGAAGAAGCAGAGAAGGCCGCAGCCAAGGAAAAGACTGTGGCCCTAAAAGCCATTCACTCCAGGAAGGGCAAGGGTGTGGCTTCATCCCGTGCGGGGAAAAAGGATGAGGAGGAAGACTCCGAGCCATGCTCCTCCGGCTCAGAGTTGTCTTAAGAAGACTTCTCCCTCATCACCCGAGAATTCAAGAAGTTCCTCAAGATGAGGAATCAAAGAAAGAGAGACGGCTCCTCCTCCAGAAATCAGAAGAAGAATTATTCTTCTGACAGGTATGAATCAAAACCAAACAAACATCGTCATACTGACATCATTTGTTTTGGGTGCAATAAGCCAGGACACGTCGTGGCCGACTGCCATCAAGTCAAGAGAGAGAAGGGGAAGGGAGAAGAGTACAGAACCTCTAAAGATAAAAAGAAGGAGAGGAGCTACATCGCCAAAAAGTCAAAGACACTAAGTGAGTCTGATTCCTCAGTCTCCAATGATGATGAGGAAGCCTACTTCGGGCTGGTGGGTTGCTCTGACTCAGAAGGAGAATGCCCCCCATTCACTGGGAAGGTAAAAGCTCGTACCACCCTCTCCGACTCTGACTATAAGTCTCCTGATGATGATCTCGAGGACAGCCCATCTGCCCGAGAAGCTGAGCTCCTCGAAAAGTATGAGCTTCTACTCAACACCTTCGAGGAATACCACAAGAGATTGAGGGCTCAGAAAAAGGAAGTCAAATTCCTTAAGGTCGAGGGTGTCTCCCTAAGGGAAGAGATCACTAGCTTGATTTCTCTCCGACAGGAGCACCTGGACCTGATCTCTAAGCACTCAGAGTCTCTAAGTCTCCTTGACCTTAAACAAGAAGAGATCAATAAGTTGGAAGAAAAACTTACGGCAAAAAATAAGATTGTCCAAAGCTTCTCTATGCCAAAGACTGTTCTTCCACTGGTTGATACCTTCTCTACTCAGGCTAAGGGGGATGGCTTGGGGCATGTGGGTGTGCCTAGTAAATCATCCAGGAGAAACAAAAAGCAGAGGAGAAATAAGGCTGCTAAGAAGGCCTCTACTGCAGAAAAGGGAAAGGCCCCACTCAACCATGTGGTATTCAGGAAGCCTGGCTATCCCTGCAATGAACAGGACTTTGATTCAACCTATGGCCACTTCTTCCGGCCCTCGGTTGAAAAGCCCAAGAGCCGGTATGATGGGTGGGCCTTCCCCCGTAACTTTGGCGAGAGTGTCTTCAAGGCACCTTATGAGGAAGTTCAAATGGAGGATTATGGCCACTTCTCTAGTGGCCATAATAGGAAGCAGGCACCCAAGGCCAAGCCTGTTACACTGAGAAACCAGGAGATGAAGAAATCATGCGACTGTTGTCATCATGATGCCTTCACCTCCAAGTTCAAGGCCCCGGCTGAACCTTCTGTTCCAAGGGTGAAGCAGGAGCCTATGAGAAAGTATAATAGATTTGACTGCTGGTGCTGTGGCAAAGTTGGTCACTTTGTCGTGGATTGTTGGTTTAATCCGAGGAATAATGAAACTCCTCATGTTGGTAATGCGAGGCAGACCACTCGTAGGGCTAACCATCCAAGGGGGAGTATGCTAACGAGGAATCTAGGACCCAAGTTCGATTGGGTTCCTAAGGGAAATTAATTCTATTTTGCAGGAATGTCCAAAGGCCACCAAAACTCCCATATGGTACTTGGACAGTGGATGCTCCCGGCATATGACCGGGATAAGAAGCCTGCTGCGTGATTACTCTCCAGTCAAGAATGGACCAAAAGTCATCTTTGGGGGATCAGATCGAGGAGTCACCAGGGGTTACGGTATGATTTCCAACGGTATAATTTCTATTACCAACATGGCTTACGTTGAAGGGTTAAATCATAACCTGATTAGTGTAAGTCAGTTATGTGATAAAGGTTATGACGTTAAGTTCTGCAAGGATAAATGTCTGATAATATCGTGTGCCTCTTCGGATACGGTATTAATAGGCATTAGGAGCAGAAATATCTTCTGCTTAGATTTTCTTAGTTTAGATTCATCTACCCTCGTATGCCTAGTAGAAACAGGCAGTGCATCTCTTTGTGAACAATGGCACAAGAGATTGACACATATTAATTTCAAGACAATTAGTATGCTGTTTTCTAAAAATTTAGTAAGGGATGCTCCCATCATTAAGTGCATCAAAAATAGCCCATGTCCTGCATGCTAGAAGGGCAAACAGACTCGGGCTACCTTTAAGGGCATCGTTGACAAAGACTCCTCCAGATGTCTTTATCTTCTACATATGGACTTGTTTGGTCCAATGCAAGTTCATAGCTTGGGAGGCAAGTCTTATACGCTAGTGATTGTTGATGATCACTCTCGGTTTACTTGGGTGTTCTTCTTAAAACGCAAGTCTGATACGTTTGATATCTTCACCAGTTTTGTCAGGCAGATTCAGAACGAACTTAACTACTCGGTGGTCAAAATCAGAAGTGACCATGGAACAGAGTTCGAGTCTGGTGCTATGACAGAGTTCTATGAATAACTTGGTATCTTTCATGAGTTTTCCTCCCCGCGCACTCCTCAGCAGAATGGAGTTGCAGAGAGGAGAAATAAAACGCTCATTGAAGCCTGCACGACAATGTTGAATGATGCTTCTCTCCCAGAATATTTCTGGGCAGAGGCTGTCAATACGGCGTGTCATGTACAAAACCGTGCCTTGATCAACAAGAGTCATCATAAGACGTCTTATGAGCTACTGAAAGGCAGGAAGCCAACCATGTCCTATTTTAGGATCTTCGGCTATAGATGTTATGTACTGAATAATGGGAAGTACCCGCGTACTAAGTTTGGTGAAAAATGCTTCGAAGGCATATTCATGGGCTATAGTAGCCATAGCCGGGCTAATAGGGTTTTCAATAAGAAAACCCTAGTGGTAGAGGAATCAATAAATGTTGTATTTGATGAAGGAAGCTTTCTTAATTGCAATTCTTCCAGTGGTTTTCTTGAAGATGCAGGTGCAAGAATCGAACAGCTACATCTGGATGAGCCCGATAAAGATGCAACTCCAAAGTACGTCAAGGTCTCCACCTCAATGCCGATCGGAGATGATGACGGTCGGGATGGAGTAGTCCTCCCTGAAGTGGAAGGAGCCCCAAAAAATGCTAGAGCTCCTAATGCAGGACTACTAGAGCTCCGATACGTGAGGGATCATCCCAGAAATCAAATCATCGGAGATCCTCGAGACAGTGTCAGAACTCGCCGAGGTACACTTAACGAGTTTCTGCATTTTAGCTTCCTATCGCAGGTTGAGCCAAAGAAGTTTGACGAAGCAAACAAAGATGCGTCTTGGATATTGGACATGCAAGATAAGCTGCATCAATTCGAACGATATAACGTTTGGACGCTGGTTCCCAGTCCAAAGACGCAGAACGTGATTGGCACCAAGTGGATCTTCAGAAACAAGCTGGATGAACACGGGGTCATCATCAAGAACAAGACCAAACTGGTGCCTCAAGGATACAGACAGGAGGAGTGGAACGACTTCGACCAAACGTTTGCGCCGGTTGCAAGGCTCGAGGCAATCAGACTGTTTCTAGCATATGCCTCTCACAAAGGACTCACAGTCTATCAGATGGACGTGAAATCGGCATTCTTGAATGGAGACCTGAAAGAGGAAGTATACGTCGCTCAACCCCCAGGTTTTGTCAATCCTACTTATCCTAATCATGTATACTTTCTTAATAAAGCTCTATATGGCTTAAAACAAGCTCCACGAGCTTGGTATGAGACTCTGTCTAGTTTTCTTCTTAAGAACAAGTTTTTCTAGAGGAAAAATAGATAAGACATTGTTTCTTAGGGAAGTCAAAGGCAAGATCTTGCTAGTGCAAATCTATGTTGATGACATTATATTCAGCTCAATGGATAACAATCTTTGCAAAAAGTTTTCTAAACTTATGCAAGGAAAGTTTGAAATGAGTAGTATGGGAGAGCTAAAGTATTTCTTGGGACTTCAAGTGAAACAGTCTGAGGATGGAATTTTCATTTCTCAGACGAAGTTCACAAATGAACTCCTCAAGAAATTCGGAATGGAGAATGCAACCTCTATGAGGACTCCAATGGGATCCACTATGTCTCTGCATAAGGATGAGAAAGGGAAACCTTTTGATGAAACCAAATACAGAAGCATTATTGGATCCCTGCTCTACCTTACTGCAAGTAGACCGGATATTATGTTCTCCACATGCGTTTGAGCCAGATATCAGGTGAACACTAAGGAATCTCACTATATCGCTGCAAAGCAAATTCTTAGATACCTTAAGGGTACACCTAATCTTGGCTTGTGGTACACGAGAAACAATGATGTCGAGCTAATAGGCTTTTCAGATGCTGACTTTGCAGGAAGCAGGGATGAACGGAAAAGCACTTCCGGGACGTGTCAATTCCTCAAAAGAAGGCTTATATCATGGAATAGTAAGAAGCAGAATTGTGTTGCAACCTCCACAGCTGAATCTGAGTATATATCAGCAGGCAGCTGTTGCGCACAACTACTATGGATCAGAAACAAGTTAGCAGACTATGACCTTCAGTTCAAGGAAGTACCAATGTACTGCGACTCCTCTAGTGCAATTGCCATTGCGAACAATCCTGTATCGCACAGCAGGACGAAGCATATTGAAGTGCGCTACCACTTCATTCGGGAACACGTGGAAAACAAGGACATCTCTCTCTGTTATGTCCCCACGGATAAGCAGATTGCAGATATTTTCACAAAGCCCCTAGACGAGGCCAAGTTCAGTCTCTTCAAAACTGAAATGGGGATGCTAAACTATGAGGAATCAAGACTACAGAAGCTCCAGGCTCGTGCATCTAGGGGGAGCATCCGCAAGAAACTCAAGTGTAAGCCCAAATGCAAGAACTGAGGGGGAGCATTGTGGCAAGTGCTAAAGTCCCAGATTTGTAGAAGCCAAAAAGGGGGAGATTGCCCTCTCGGCTAAGGTGCTAAGGGCTAAGGTGCTCTCGCAAAGTATGCTCCAAATGCTCTAAAGATAATGGTATGGAAATTCTTTCTCAACTGATTATTCAGTTTATGTTTTTCTTCCATCCGTTATATTCACCTTAGCTTGTAGGGTTTAGGCTTCTTCAAATAGGGGGAGATTGTTGGGTATTGTATCCACAATGTACCTGATTTGAAGAATCCCCTGGTCCAGCTAAGGTGAATTGACAATGTATTTGATCATTTGTCTTCAAGTTGTGCTTGCAGTTATTCCTCGCTAAGTACACACCAAGGTCAGGGTGCAGTAGGTCAATATACACGGGTCTGCGCAACGTAATCCCTCGTTGAGCAGATCAGTGTGTTGGCTTACGTGTACTCTCTTTATTGGAGTGTACTTATTTACAAGTACAGGGCTGTGATAGATCAAGAGCAGTCAAGGAGCAAGGATAAGCCAAAGAGTAGCTCACGGGTGGAAAGACGAAAAATCGTCTAAGTAGAAATCGTCGAGAATCACTAAGTGATTCTCGCTGATTCGACGAGAATCACTAGTGATTCTCGCCGAATCGTCGAGAATCACTCGCTGATTCTTGCCAATTACAGCCGGCTGTCTCAACGCCGTCTTGATTTCTGCTTAAGGCAAAATCGTCGAGAATCACTAGTTGATTCTCGCCGAATCGACGAGAATGACTTTGCATTCTCGTCAATTCGTCGAGAATGAATGTTGATTCTCGCAGATTCTTTCCGGATGGCTAGATCTTCAGCCAGAATTCTGCCAAGTAGAATTCGGAGAGAATCATAAGTGATTCTCGCCGATTCGTCAAGAATCACCAATGATTCTCACCGAATTTGCCTTAGGCGAATTTCTTCTGCTCACTGGACCGGACCAAATATTCAGGCGTTGTATTGAACCGGAGCTAGGGTTTCCTTGGTGGGGCCCACAACGGTCATAATGTATGACCTACAGTATAAATAATGTTGTATTTCGATCTTTACAGACAAGCAATACTACGAATACACAAGAAAGAAAACCGAGCCGCCGACGTGACCTAGATCGCGGATTTCTCTTCTGCCGCCGCCGTCGCCGCTCGGGAAGTAGTCGCCGCCGTTGATCGTTGATACCTCCTAATCCCCCGGCGACAGAAGCTTTGCCAAGCAACGCGTCTCACGTGTCCTTCTTGAGATCCTTTGTCTCTTGGTTTGTAGATCGGGAATACCTTCCCTTTCCGAATCGATCGAGACGATTGATCCAAGGAAGACCGTTGGTAGACCTTGCTAGCATAGCTACGAAGGTTGGATCTCTAAAGCTCAGCCGCCGCACTTCTTGCCGCCACCGATCCCGAACGCCAAGCCGCCGCTCTTCTTGCCACCGCCGGTTTCGTGGAGATTCATTCTAAGTGAGAGCTAAGGTCGTGGACTCTTCGTCTTCGTCAAGAACGCGTCATTACCTAGCCTCCATAAGAAGTTTGTATATTTTATACATTCCATTTTATTTTTGTTGTAAAGGAACGTAAGTTCCTCGTTGTAAGGGTTGGGTGCAACCCGTGGTGGAGGAGTTGTGACTCCTTCGCTTGGAAGGGTTCCTTCCGTTAGTGTGTGGATTGGATTTCAATCCAGTTGGTGAAGTGACCGAGTCGTCCCTTGTTGGGAGATAGGTCGAAGGGGGAAAGTGGACGTACCCAAATCGGGGAACCACTATAAATTGTCTGTGTCTTTATATGCTGTGTTGTTTTGTTTATTTGTGCAAGTATAGTTTTAATTCCGCAAAAAACGCTGCAAGACACCTATTCCACCCCCCCATAGGTGAAGGTAGTTGGCACTAGGTGGACTTTCACTTTTCAAAATAGGTGGGAAAGCTCTGGACCACACCATTACTAGCATTGTTCAGGTGATGGACCAATCAGTAACTCTTGTAAATAATCAGATTTAGTTAGAAAAGAAAGCCCAAGAACTTAACTTCAAAACTTATGAAGAAGTTGGCACTTTCAAAGAGGCTGCTATAGAAACCCTATCTGTAGAAGTCAGAAAGGGGGAGAGTTTAGTCAAAGAATACTTGGAAAAATCAGATGCAAACATGAACACTCTTTGGGAAGCAAAGTTAAAGGAAATTCATGTTGATGTCCAAACTCAGATAGATGGTGTAAAGTTTCACACTTATGACATAGCAGTGTGGATCATAATCAGATATTCCCTGACTTTCAAGCAGATTCAAATCTAATTCCTCATCATCTCAATCCCACTGCACAGTATCAGCCAGTTCAACAGTCAGCTCAACAGCCAACATTCTCTCCAAGGCTTGAAGGATCAGAAGCTCCTCCTCCAGAAACCTATGCTTAGGTTTGGGAAACTGATCTGCCTCAAGAACAACCTGAAGCACATATTCCTAAACGAAGAAAGTATGGTGACGGAACTTCTGCTAGCAAGTCCATTCCAAACCCAGAAGCAGAAAAGAGGAAAGCTCAAGAATTTGCAGAGATTTGTAGCCCTACATCTAAGTACTTAATCCTTGATACTATCAAATTAGTTATGGACTATAATGAGAATAGACATGATCATTATAGCTCTCATGAGTTGGACTTGTATGAGAAATCTATTATTAAAAGAAGAATCTATGATAGAGAGTATGGAAGGAATAACCCAAATGCTCCTCCAAGAGCACCAAAGTATTATCCAAAACCATTTAGCTACCAAAGAAGACAGCAATAAAAGAAAGAAAGACAACAGCAACAACATCAAGCCAAGGAATGACAAAAGGGTTAGATTGTGGTTGAGATTGTGTGGAAATGGAATTCATGGACAATTCTATATATATATATATATAAGTCTTTAATTTTGATGATTTATTTTTATCTTAATTCTTAGCTTATTATTTTCATTTTTTCTGTCATCTAGTCTTTTTATTTGTTTATCTTGATATAATTCACCTTAGTGTAGAGGGTTCTGACTTCTATAAATAGGGTGAGATTGTTGGGTATTGTATCCACAATAACCTAGATTTGTATGAAGTCGCCCTTAAACTAAGATAAATTAAGGTTTATTTGAGGTCTTGTTTGAGTTATTTGTTTGCGGGACTTATTTGCCAAGTGTAGACCAATGTCAGTCTACAATGAGTCACCAAACACAAGACCATACAATGTAATCCCTCATTGTGTGATCCATGGTGTTGACTCATGTGTAGCCTCTCTATTGGGATACACTTCATTTTCAAGCACTATACTTGTAGGAGAAAGACTTGTTGTTGATTTCATTGAAGAAAAAAAAAATTCAGGGAGCTAAAATTTTCTAATACTCGAGAAGGACATGAGTACTCAAGTAGATTTTTAGTGAGTACTCGATTGAGCTAAGTCTAGATTTTGAGTAAGGGAAATAGTCCTCGAGAAGACTAAACTTAGTTCTCGAGAAGCTAATTCCTTTACTCGAGTAGATCTCTCCTTGTTCTCAAGTTAACAGAGATTTCTAGATCAGGATTTTCTCTAAGTCTAGTACTCGAGTAGCTAAAAGCCTTTACTCGAGTAGTTCAATACTTTGTCTCGAGTGACAGAAGTCAAGTACTCGAGCAGTATATCTTTACTCGAGTAGTGAAGTACTTGTACTCGAGAAGTCCATCTACTTCTCGAGAAGTCAAGTTCTATTACTCGAGTAGCCAGAATTATTTTCAGGATTTTCTCAAGTCTTATACTCGAGAAGCTTACATCCATTTCTCGAGAAGCAAATTGAGTACTCGAGTAATCCATATTCCACTTGATTAATGAAGATGTTTTTCCTGAGATTTCCTTAAGTGCAACTTCTCGAGATTCCTATAGTTGCTTTCTCGAGAACAAGACTTTGTTCTCGAGTATTTTTATATCCACTTGAGAACTGAAGTTCGATTCTTTTTCTCTGAAATTTTGTTAAGTGATAGGACGTATTTTAAAAATAATTTCCTTAATTATTGGTCCACGTGTCTGAGTCATTTATGATTATGATCGTTGGTTGATTCCTATAAAAGGTCTAATCCCATTTGACTTACCCTAAGGAAGAATAACAGAGAGAGAAAAAAGTTTCTGAACTGTTTTTTTTTATTCATTCTAAATCGGGAAGAACCGCGTCGCTGCTCATCATCTTCATCGATTTCGATATTCTCAATCCAAAGAGGTACATCGCGCGGATTCGGGATAAACTTCACCTCGCCAACCTGGGACTGACTGCCCTGACGGCCTTCTTCAATTCGCGAGTACCTCAAAAGTCGGAGAGAAGAGGTCTGGGTCGCTAGCGGTGGGAACAGTATTGAGCCTCGCGGGTTTCGCCTCTTCTTTCCACAACCTCTCGGCCTGTCCTTCTCGCTTTGTACCCCTCGCACCACGCGGCGATGAATAATTATTTATATTTATTATTGCCACTATTTCGCGGCTCCCGCTCAGCGAGATCCCCTTTATGTTTATCCTTCATTTTAAATTTTTGATGCTTTGTGAATGCTTGGTTCTTGCGCCCTCCCAATCACTTATCGCCCGTTGCCACAGTTTGCCTTTATCCCGGGCTCTTCCCGGAGGCTCTCGCTTTTCTGCAGGTTTTGGGAGAGCCAACAAGACAGGGTGGAAGACGTGGAGTCGGAACATCGGGACTCATTAGCCGTACCATCGCCGCCTTTTAGGAAAAAACTCATAACTATTTAATTTTATATAAATAGGCTGATCGACCTTCCGCATTTACTTCTCTGCATTCACATTTCTGATTCCAAACCTTCGTCCTCCTCCCGATCGCTCTCGTCGATCACTGCAATGCCAAAGCTATCGCCTTCTTGCCTTTTCCTCCTCTTTCTCCTTCCCTTCAATATGCCTGGTGAGAGCGAAGGCCGCTCCAAATGCGCGCAAACCTCCTGGACCACAAATTCTCCCCCTGCCGGCTCATGCAGGAGGAATTCCTCACGATCACCAAGAACTTCATCCTACTGGGGTTTGTCGCGAACTCTTGGGAACGACGACTCGCACCGGAAGGGGAGCTTGTTATCCCCTTGGAGCACTTCGAGGTGGGCTTCCGCCTCCCCCTCTGGCCGGAAGTGCGTCAGGCCCTACGCTACTATAGGGTTGTGCCGGCCCATCTCAAACCCAACTCCATCGCCCTCTTGGTGGCTTTTTCTTGCTATATGCGGGCGGAAAGGATCGAATTCAGCCTACCCATTTTTTGGAAGCTGTTCAACTTCCGGGCCAATGTAGGGTTAAACCTCCTTTGTCGGGCAGTCGGAAAAGACGGAGGGTCTCGCCAACAAATGTCATCATTGGGTGGATAGATTCGTCTTCATCTCAAGGCCCTTTTGCAACATCCCTCTCGCGCCCATTCAGTATGACGACACGACCTACAAGCCTCCCGCTCTCGATGAGCGAGAGGGCTCCCTCATCGAGTTCATCGGGACCAAGACTTTTGACATCCCCTTCCTCCGGCGAGACCTGGATTCCCTCCTACCGGCACCTCTCGGCGAAGGTATTATTTAGGTCCAACCTTGCAACCTTTTGTTTCGAGGTATATGGCTGATTAACTATGGGTATCGCAGGTGAGCAAGAAAGTCCCCTCCACAAACCCTTTGACGAGACCTGGGAGCCAACCGACCCTTTAGCTCTCACTAAGTATGTCGCAGCTGCCTGCCGGGAGGAGCCGAGACCTTCTTCCAAAGCGAGTGCCTAAAAGCGGAGACACAGCTCCCTCCCTTCTGCCCCCCTCAAAAAACCAAAATTGTCAGCAGTGGACAAGGGCAAGTCCATTGCACTGGCTTCCGCAGAGACCCCCGTCGAGACCCCGTCAGTCGCAGGTGAGGCGGGTGTCACTAAGCCAGTCCTCGAGACCCCTGCCAAGACTCCACTCAAACTGATGTCGAAAGGAGACCGAAACTTTAGCTTCGGCGTGAAGTACCTTGATGCGGAGGGCAAGCCTTTGATCCAGTGGGACCCTACCTCCAACCGCATCGCGGTCTCCGCACTTCTCCCCTCCTGGAGGGAGCGGGACACGATCACTGGTGATTCCTTCGTGTTGGGCTATAGGCTCTATGGCCAGGAGGACGCCGACATGTTTGATCAGATGACTACCCGGTCACTCGTCTACGACGCCGCACAGGCCCAACTTCGCGCGGTCCAGCTCTTGCATATGGCTGGGCGTCATACCCTCACCATCGAGCGCAACCTCGCCGACATGCTCAAGGCAATGGATGTTGATATGGATAAAGTGGCCACTCTGAAGGTCGACTTGGAGGCTTCCCAACAACTTGTCTCCCTTCACCTGGCTGCCGAGGTAAGCGGGACCCTTTAATATCTCTCACCCTATTTGTATATAAATATATTTTTTCTGCTTAATAGGATCTTTTTGCAGGACTCCACGCAATTTTAGCTGGCACGCACCAGGATGGACTGCATCGAGTGAGAGAACTAGCTATTGAAAGCTGAGGTGAAGGGCCTGGAGGGGGCCCTTTCCCTAGCCCAGGCCCGGTCGTCGCTGGAGGAGAGAATCGAGTGCCGCCATTATTCAGCATACGATATGGATGTGATAGTCCAGGAGAATGCGCAAGCCATAACAAAATTGGTCATCGAGGTGTTGTGGGAATCGGCGCCTTTGAATGAAGGTAGCGAGACCCTCACAGTGTGAGGGATCTTTCCCTGGCTATTTGATCCCATTCCCAAGCCGGCGGGAAAGGACGATTCCCCAATCAGAGATGTGGTCAACGACGCGACGAGGCTTAACCAAAATAACGAGTCCGGCAGCAGCTCTTCTAGTGAGACATCATGAGGGAACCCCAGCGGGACCACCGGCGAAACCTCCAGCGGAAACTCCAGCAGCCCTGCCTGATAGCCTCTCATTTTTGCTTTTTCATTGTAATCTTCTCCTTATTTTTGTTAACTTTTTATAAAGGGCGAGATTCCCCAACTTTTATATTATATTGAAAGATCTACCTTTTGCTGGAATGTTTATAACCTTTGCGCGAACCCTAGGATCTTAGATGATTACCGCTGCTCATTTGAAGAGTTGGCTAAGTAAAACCTGTCTGAAGGAACCTGTCGAGAGTCTTGCCAAAAGGGCCGTTCCGGGAACCCTGCCGAGAGGGGTCTATCAGGACCCCTGGCGAGAAGGTTTTGGCGAGTACCCAGTTGAGAGGGTTATGCTGAGAGGGGTCTGGGTTATCCCATCCTTACTTAGGACTTGTGTTAGCTTTTTGGAAACTTGTTATCAAGAGCTTCGTAATACCATCATGATTTCAATGGCCCTGTCTGCTTAATGTGAGCATGGTCATCGAGTTCACCTTGGACCACTTAAACAAAAAATCCCTTTCCCTTTCTCCCCCCAAGCGAGCCTAAAGCCCTATCTGCTAGTGAAAGCCTAACAGCGGCTCTACTTGGGGTCTTGTAAGATACCACCATACTTTCTCCCTTTCCCCCCCAAGCGAGCCTACGACCCTGCCAGCAAATTATAGTCTGGCAGCGGGTCTACTCAGGGCCGAGTGCGCCTACCAGCCCTGCCAGCTAATGAGAGACTGAGCAGCGGGATCCTCTCGGGGTCTTCCCTTACCCCCCAGGAGAGCCTACGGACCTGTCAGTTAGTGAGAGCCTGTACAGTGGGTCTACCCGGGGTCCAGTGCGCCTTCCAGCCCTACCAGCTAATGAGAGTCTGAGCAGCGGGATCCTCTCGGGGTCTTGCAAATTTATATCTCCCTTTCCTTTCCACCCAAGCGAGCCTACGGCCCTGCCAGCTAGTGAGAGCCTGGCAGCGGGTGTACTCGTGGCTGAGTGCGCCTTCCAGCCCTGCCATCTAATGAGAGACTGAGCAGCGGGATCCTCTCGGGGTCTTCCCTTACCCCCCAGGCGATCCTACGGACCTGCCAGCTAGTTAGAGCCTGGATAGCGGGTTTACCCGGGGCCGAGTGCGCCTTCCAGCCCTGTCTGCTAATGAGAGTCTGAGCAGCGGGATCCTCTCGGGTCTTGCAAATTTCTATCTCCCTTTCCTTTCCCTCTAAGTGAGACTACGACCCTGCCAGCTAGTGAGAGCCTGGCAGCGGGTCTACTCAGGCCAAGTGCGCCTTCCAGCCCTACCAGCTAATGAGAGACTGAGCAATGGGATCCTCTCGGGGTCTTCCCTTACCCCGCAGGCAAGCCTACGGACCTACCAGCTAGTGAGAGCCTGGATAGCGGGTCTACTCGGGGTCGAGTGCGACTTCCATCCCTACCGGCTAATGTGAGCCTGAGCAGCGGGATCCTCTCGGGTTATTCCCTTACCCCCCAGGAGAGCCTATGGACCTGTCAGTTAGTGAGAGCATGGACAGCAGGTCTACCTGGGGCCGAGTGAACCTTTCAGCCCTACCAGCTAATGAGAGCCTGAGCAGCGGGATCCTCTCGAGGTCTTGCAAATTTCTATCTCCGTTTCCTTTCCCCCCAAGCGAGCCTACGACCCTGCCAGCTAGTGAGAGCCTTGTAGTGGGTCTACTCGGGGCCAATTGTGCCTTCCAGGCCTGCTAGCTAATGGGAGCCTGAGCAGCGGGATCCTCTCGGGGTATTGCAAAACATAAATTTTCAACACAACTGCAAGAGAAAACGAACTTGTAACCTTTCAATGAATTCATTATAATAGAATGTACAACCTTACTCAAATCAAGGGTAGAAGCGCTTTAAGATTTCCCCACGAATCTAAAGGGGATCCCTCCCATTGCCTACCGAGATGGCTCCTCTCGCTGCCTCGGCTCGCTAGCCCTATCAGCACTGGCCTGTCCGGGGAAAAGCTTTCGCCCATCAACATCCCTCTCGGCAACCTCCATTGGAGCCTCCTTCCCGGGATCCTGTCCGGGACTGATCTCGCCCAGTGAAGGGGATGTGACCACCAGAGCTGACGGAGTCATCCACTCGCCTCTTACCGAGAAGGCCAAGTGGATTATTTGCAAGACTTCCCGCCTAAAGTCCTCCAACATTCCTAGCATCACCCTGCTTCCCCGAGGGGGAAACATCCCAGACCAGCTCCTTCACCTTCATCTCCAGCCATGAGACTTAGCTTGAGATTTTCTTGCACCAGCTACAGTCAACGCTCACCACACCAGAAATATTGAAGCCAAAACTGGCCTCAATGAGAGTTCGAACCTTGGGGTGTAGCCAACACCTACTTCTCCCAAACCCAGACCCCTGACTAGTAATAAAAAACCAGGAACTGACCCTAAGCCTCAGCTGGGAGGTCCCTCCACTAACCCGGAAGATCTCTGAGCTCTTCCCCTCCAAAGCCAATTGCTGGGCAAGGAGAACCTCAGAGAGCGCTAGCAGATTTTAGAAATTGTAAAAGCCTGCCTTTTGAGGAACTCCATGGGCCTATTTATAGGTTTTCAGTATCTGGTCTTCCAAAAGCGTGATACTACTACCCTGAAATTACTGAAATACCCTAGGTTGCTCTGCCAACAGCCAAACTCCATTGTTTTGAGGGGATAAATGCAGACCCAAGGGCATCTAGGTAATTTCACCCGAGAGTACCAGGTAATTACACCCCTAGGGTACCCCTGGCGGAAGCCTTTTAGCTGATGCTGGAGGCTTCCCACTTATCACGTACGGGAGCCTTCCCGCTTACCCTGGGCGGGAGCCAATGGGGTAACTCTGAGCTTAGTTTGTCGAATGCAGAGCTTAGCTCGACAAAAGCAGGGCTCGGCTCGATGGAAGCAGGGCTCAGCTCTATGAAATCATTTCTCAGCTCGATGAAAGCAGGACTCAGCTTGACGATTGACGAGCAAGAGCCTTCCCACCTACTACAAGCGGGAGAGAAAAGACCAAAGGGCGCTGAGTGAAAAGAGCTTACTCAACGCCAGTTCTGCGGGCTTCCCGCTTCACCAAGCTCTACCCTTTGCACACGCCTAGGGTGAGAACCCCTTCTACATGTTCTTCTTGTCTAACCCAATTTGCTCAATACTAGCCTAATCCCGACCTAACGGGCATTTAGGTCCCACCCAGTGAATATGGGGTTGTACACCCCTCACACTCTATTTGGAAAGCTGCTCTCTTATGTGATACAACTATCTGTAAGGAAGGAGGAGGAGACCATCAGCAAATCCCAGACCAAGGAAAAGTCTTTGGCCTTAAGGGCTAACAACACCAAGAGGAGCGAGGAGAGGATTGTTGGGTACGCTGGAAACTATGTACTAGATTTGGAGAAGCCTCCCCTTACTCAATGATATACATCAATTTGTATTTGATGGGATGTTTAATTTTCAGTGTGCAGGTTTAAGAAATGCAGGAAAATTTCTGAGTACAAGCGTCGACACTTGTAAGGAATTGTATCGACACCTGAAGCAGGAGTTGTGTTGACACCCAGGAGTTATGTCGACACTAGAAGCAAGGCATGTGTCGACACCTAGGAATTGTGTCGACACCTGAAGAAGGCTTGTGTTGACACACAGGACTTATGTCGACACACACTCAACGCCATCTATCATCAACAGCTGTATTGAGTCTGAAAGTCTTATGTCGATACACAGGACTTGTGTCACCACACACTCAACGCCATCTATCAACAACAGTTATACTGAGTCTGAAAGGCTTGTGTCGACACACAGGACTTGTGTCGACACACAGGACTTGTGTCGACACACAGGACTTGTGTCGACACACAGGACTTGTGTCAACACACACTCAACGATGTATGGACATACACTAAACGCCATCTATCAGCATCAACTATGTCGAGACCAGGAGCAGTTGTGTCGACACACGGGACTTATGTTGATACATACAACAAAAGCTGTGTCGAGAAGCAGAAGAATGACTGTGTCGACACATTGAGTGTTTTGTCGACATCATCAAGACTTGTATCGACACTTAGTCTATTTGTGTCGACACATGTGAAGTAATTTGCAGAGTCTTCCCTGCTGAGATATAAAGTCATTGCAGAATCAGCTATCACGGCTGAAGACTTGACAGCTGTCATAAACAACAAGTCTGACACCTTTTCAGAACTGTCAGAAGGTTGTTACAAACCGGTTCAGCCGGTAATCATTGAGAAACTCTATATAAAGGACTGATCCATGACAACTAATACAAGTAATTAAGGGGGAACAAACCAACATAGAACCAGAGAGAGAATTCAACAATAAGAAAGGGGGAACCCTTAAGAAGGCATATCCTGAACAGTATGCAAGAAAGATTCAGATCTAATTATGAATCTAAGAAGGGAGCTGTCTGGAGAATAACTTATATGCCAAGTCAAGATCAACCTTATTTTGTTCAATCAAGAAGTTTTGAAAAAGCTAAGTCAGGTTGGATCTGAAGTATACAATTTATTCAAGAACTTATCAAGAAGCTCACACCAATTGAGAGTTCTATCTGGGTGAAATTCCTATACAACTAAATATTCTTTTTCCTTGTAAGATCTTTTATAGATCTGAGTTATAAGTGTTGGGTTATCTCGTGAGGGTTGGCACAACACTTTGTGCACGCAGCGGAAAGGAAAAGTACGAGAATAGCCCAAGAGAATTGGATCTGGCCATGATCGTTGTATCAAGAAGTAAACAAAATAACTAGGGCAAAATACCTTAGTGGCGTTGAGTCACAACTCAATGAAGATGCTCCAAGTATTGAGTGCTGTCGGTGGCGAGTTGTACGTGGAATAATATCCACGTCTCTGCAGAAATCCACACGAGCAGGAGAAACCCGAACTGCTCGTCGCACGAACAATCGGGAGGAAGACAGCCGCACCTTTGCAACTCCACGGACTGCTAGGTCCGCGCCAGGAGAGGCAAGAACAACGACTATCGCCGGAAATGGGAGGGTCAGCGGAGCAGACACGGCGGCGGCGGAACACTTCCGTCCGGCGATGTGCGGGATGCGGCGGAACGAGCGATCGGCGGAACTCTTTCCGTCGGGTTCTAATCGGCCGCAAAAAGCACAAGTCACACACTTTTCCAAAACCCTAAGTGTCTATTTATACCAAAGGTATAAATAGACCTAAAGGAATGGCTATCCGCAGACCACACAGCATAGGGTCCCTGGAAGAATTCGGCGTGAATCGGCAAAGGCGTTCGGCGAGAATCATCCGCCAAGTCGTCGAGAATCAGGACGATTCTCGATGAATGGCCTTTAGTCGTCGAGTCATACTCGATAACTCTCGACGATACTCGTCGATCGGCGAGAATCATCAGGTAGATTCGGCGAGAATCAATGGATAGTCCCGACGACTAAGTCTTTGATTCTCGACGAATCTATCAGATTGATTCTCAACTAAACCCCCAAAGTCGTCGAGACATTCTCGACGACATTGCCTTGGTCGTCGAGACATTCTCGACGATTTGCCTCGGTCGTCGAGACATTCTCGACGACCTTTAGACTATCCATGCCCCATGAACTTTATTGGCAACAATTGCCTGACCCCATACATAATGGTGATTGGTAACCTTTACCAATACGGTCAATCTTCCAACTCCTCCATAGCTCTTATGTGCGACCCTGCAGGCTCATATTGCGTTGGCAGTGAGATTACATGTTTGACAACTTCTAGATCACCATGGTAACTCCAACAGTCTCCCACTTGATCTTGGAAGTATCAAACCATAAACCTCACAAACAATGAGCGGCATCTAGCAATGCATCATTGCTCCCCAAGCAACAAGAGTTTATAACTCATAAGCCTTCATGAACAATGTATCAGCGTTGTCTTTGTCCCTTTGTCCCTTACATCCGGAAAGAACTAGAGGCATGGACCGTGTCACCCTCATAATAGCTCAATCCAAGTTTCCTGATCTAGAACGGACATCCAGAGAATGGTGAGGCCAATATCACATATTGACTCCACCAAGCATGGCCATGCATTTCTCAGTCCAGTTCCATCAAGGGGCCCATGGATGCAACTCCTGTCATATAGGAGGACAAATTCCATATCTGCTCACACACAAACACCCAAATGATTCGTAACGTGCCCAACAACCACCCTTATCATCAACCTTTCTCAAGGAAGACTTTAGATGGCATCAAAGCATGCTCTTCCTCACTTGATGAATGTTGTGACTTCAGGTCAAAGGACCACAACACCATTGTCAGTAGAGACCTACTTGTGACACGATTAGATAACAATCCACAAAGTAGTCTCTGGTTGGGTCTGTCCAGTACAACTTGTTCACTAACAAGTACCCACGTGATGACTTGATATCACAATATCATGACCTGTGAGAACTGGTCATCAGTCAACGCACGTGCTAGTCTTCATGTATCATCATTACCCTTAGATCCTATGATGATACCACGACTAGGGACTTTTAAGAATGAAGCTTCAAATGAATCATAGGCTCTCACATTCAAGTCACGTACTTGATGTCCTATGGAAGCGAACATTCTAAGGGTATTCATTATGTTAACATTTAACCATCATATAGAAAAACCATAATAACGGAATATGCCATTAATTGCAAAAAGAAAATCTAGGTACACAATTCATCATATGAATAAACAATAAACAGCCAACAGAATATATCTTTACATGCAACCCACAAGGCTCCCACTAGACTTGATCATTCAGGTATCGTATACCCATTGATCTAGTATGACCATCATGCTTTCTCTGCGTGAGAGGCTTTGTCAGTGGATCTGCAATATTCTCCTCAGTCGGCACTCTGCAAATGTTCACATCTCCTCGTTCGACAATCTCACGAATAAGATGGAACCGCCGAAGTATGTGCTTGGAGCGCTGATGGGATCTAGGTTCCTTAGATTGTGCAATTGCACCATTGTTATCACAGTAGAGAACTACGGGACCAACAATGCTAGGAACTACATCAAGCTCGCCGATGAATTTCCTGATCCATACAGCCTCCTTCGTTGCATTAGCTGCAGCGATATACTCGGCTTCCGTTGTAGAATCAGCAACTGTCTCTTGCTTGGAACTCTTCCAGCTCACAGCTCCTCCATTCAGGCAAAACACAAACCCTAACTGAGACTTTGAATCGTCCCTATCAGTTTGGAAGCTAGCATCCGTGCAACCACTTACAACGAGCTCTTCCTCTCCACCATACACCAAGAACACATCCTTAGTCCTTCTCAAGTACTTCAAGATATTCTTGACTGCAATCCAGTGACACTCACCGGGGTCTGACTGATACCTGCTAGTCATGCTTAAAGCAAAGGAGACATCGGGTCGAGTACATAACATTGCATACATGATTGATCCAATTGCCGAAGCATATGGAATCAACTTCATGCGGTCCTTATCTTCATAAGATTTTGGACACTGATCCTTAGAGAGATTCACACCATGAGACATGGGCAAAAATCCTTTCTTGGACTCAAGCATGTTGAACCGCTTCAACACCTTATCGATGTATGTACTCTGGGTCAAACCCAGCAACTTCTTCGATCTATCTCTATAGATCTTAATACCAAGTATATAAGTCGCTTCACCCAAGTCCTTCATAGAAAAGCAGTTCCCTAGGTTGTACTTAACAACTTTCAGTGTAGGAATGTCATTCTCAATCAACAGTATGTCATCTACATACAGTATCAGGAAGACAACAATGCTCCCACTGATTCGCTTGTAAACACAAGGCTCATCTTCATTCTTGATGAAACCAAACTCTTTGATTTTCTCATCAAAACGAAGATTCCAACTTCGAGAGGCCTATTTCAGTCCATATATGGACCTATTCAGCTTGCATATCTTAGTGGCTTCATTTGGGGATACAAAACCCTCGGGTTGTGTCATGTACACTTCCTCAAGGAGGTTTCCATTAAGGAAAGCTGTTTTGACATCCATCTGCCAGATCTCGTAGTCATAATACGCAGCAATAGCAAGCAATATCCTTATGGACTTTACCATGACAACAGGGGAAAAGGTTTCATCATAGTCAATACCATGAATTTGTCTAAAACCCTTAGCCACCAGTCGCCCTTTGAATGTCTGTACATTCCCATCCATGTCGGTCTTCTTCTTGAAGACCCACTTGCACCCTATGGGTCGTACCCCTTCAGGTGGTTCCACCAAGTTCCAAACTTGATTTGCATACATGGAGTCCATTTCGGATTTCATAGCCTCAAGCCATTTGTCGGAGTCCGGTCCATTCATAGCCTCTTGGTAGGTTGCTGGTTCATCATCATGATCCATTAGCAACACATTACCTATTTGAGACACGATAAATCCATATCTCTCAGGCTCAAATCTTGGTCTACCAGATCTACGCAGGATATGTGTCTCTTGAGTAGGTTCTCTAGCTATAATACCTTGTAGTACTAATTCAGAATCCAATTCTGGTTCATTCACTATTTGTGGTTCTTGAACTTCTTCAAGTTCTACCTTTTCAGTCTTTCTTGATAAGAACTCTTTCTCCAAGAAGACACCGGTCCTTGCGACAAACACCTTGCCTTCGGACGGTAGGTAAAAGTAATATCCTTTCGTTTCCTTAGGATATCCCACCAGATAATATTTATCTGATTTGGGTTCCAGCTTGTCAGGCATTTGACGTCGCACGTATGCCTCATAGCCCCAAATTTTAATAAACGACATACTAGGACGTTTCCCAGTCCATATCTCATATGGTGTCTTCAGAACCGTTTTTGTTGGAGCGCGATTCAGTGTCATAGCAGCAGTCTCTAAAGCAAAACCCCAAAAGGAAACAGGCAAGTCTACATGACTCATCATCGAACGTACCATGTCTAACAGAGTACGATTTCTCCTCTCAGACACACCATTGTGCTGTGGTGTTCTAGGTGGAGTGAGCTGTGATATAATACCACACTCTTTCAAATGATCACGGAACTCGTGACTCAGGTATTCACCACCTCGATCGGATCGGAGTGCTTTAACCCTTTTGCCTAACTGGTTTTCTACTTCATTCTTGAACTCTTTGAACTTTTCAAAGGTCTCGGATTTGAACTTCATAAGATACACATATCTGTATCTACTGAAATCATCAGTAAATGTAACGAAGTAGAAATACCCACCTCTAGCCATGGAACTCATGGGTCCGCATACATCACTATGTACAACACCCAAGAGATCCTCAGCCCTCTCAGTATAACCAGTGAAAGGAGCTTTTGTCATTTTTCCTAACAAACAAGATTCGCATCGCTCAAATGATTCATAATCAAATGAGTCCAAAAGTCCATCCTTATGGAGCTTGGATATGCGCTTCTCGTTTATATGGCCCAAACAACAATGCCAGAGATACGTAGGGTTTGAGTCATTTGTTCTTAGTCTTTTATTATTTTCTACATTATAGATCATATGGTCTAAGTTCAAAACATAAAGACCATTAAACAGTTGGGCTACAGCATAACAAACATCATTCTTAAATATGGAACAACAGTTGTTCTTAATTATAAAAGAAAATCCAATCATGTCCAGACATGAAATAGATATAATGTTTCTAGTTATGGTCGGAACAAAATAACAATTATCTAGTTCTATTATAAGCCCACTAGGCAAAGAAAGACGGTAAACCCCTATGGCTACAGCAGCAACTCTTGCTCCATTGCCGACATGCAGGTCCACCTCCCCTTTACTCAGCAATCTTCTCCTTTCCAGTTCCTGCACATTTGTACAAATGTGAGAACCACATCCGGTATCCAATACCCAAGATGAAGGAGCAGAAAGGTTTATCTCTATAACATAAATATCTGAAGCGGAAGTCATACCTCCCTTCATTTTCTGCAGACCCTCAATATAAGAAGGACAGTTCCTCCTCCAATGACCAGCCTTGCCACAGTGGTGGCATTTCCCTTCCTTCACCGTGCTTTTCTTCTTCTTCTTCAGTGCAGAAGACTTGGGCTCAAGATGTGACTTAGGTCCCACCTTCGTCTTCTTGAAGCCCTTGGCCTTGCCCTTGCCCTTATGCACCATCAGTATGGGGCTGGTAGGCTTGGCCTTCTTCATATTGATTTCGACAGTTCTCAACATGCCTAGGAGTTCGGGCAGTGTCTTGTCTATTTTATTCATGTTATAGTTCAAGACAAACTGCTCGTAGTTGTCCGGCAACGATTGCAGGATCAGATCTGTAGCCAACTCTTGACCCAGAGGAAAACCCAGCCTTTCAAGGTTCTCTATATACCCAATCATCTTGAGTACGTGAGTCCCTACTGAGTCTCGAACTCCCATCTTGCACTGAAACAACGCTTTCGTGACGTCGAACCTCTCTTGACGAGCCTGCCCTTGAAACATTTTCTTAAGATGCTCGTCAATCTCCTTGCACCCCATGTTCTCATGTTGCCTTTGGAGCTCAGAGTTCATGGTGGCAAGCATGAGGCATTCGATGTCTAAAGCATCATCGGTATACTTCTTGTAAGCATCCTTATCAGCACGGGAAGAATTCCCGGTCGGCACCTCGGGGATTCTTCTTCCAAGACATAGAGCTTTCTCTCTTGCCTGAGAACAATTCTCAAGCTCCTGTACCAGTCCATGTAGTTAGTCCCATTGAGCTTATCCTTCTTAAGGATGGCTCTCAGAGACAGAGTGGAGTGTGAACCACTTGCCATGGAATTCTACAAGAATTCATGCAGAATAAAATCAGTACCAAAGTTTCAAAATACAATTTATTTTAATTTGGACTCTAATTAAAACTCCCACTATTTTATTCGAACTAATAGCCCTCACTATCAATTCGGAGAGTTCATGCGAGCTACTCTCTTAGTGGATAAGATCCGTATTTCACCAACACAATGAGTCAGCTTTGGCTTTCCTCTCACGATGTAGTTATTTAGGTAGGCAACGCTTGCCAATTGCATCCTCATGCAATTCTTGTATGGTTGGTGAATAACTCTTTATTCGCATCCATCATATGGTGCATGCCAACCCTATGCCTCTAGGCGCTCAACCTTTGAGGTCACCTAGTTAAGTGGGGCCCGATGTCGACAGTGGGATATCACAATTATCCGTTCGCACCCTTACCAAGATAGATTAATGCACCTTGCTTTGGCAAGCCCACACTTCATCGATCGAGGCAGGAAGAGTGTCGTCCATCGGAAGGCATCCCAACACTTAATGTTTGATGAAGGGATTTAAATTTTGATAGTATGTTAACAATTAACCATGATCAACATTGGATCAATGTGCACATCTAAATAAAATAAAACATTTCTAGAATCCTCATGCATCCCTTATGTGCACAACAAGACACTATCAACATTTGATAGAGCAAAGGGCTAAATCTGAACATATGGACTTTCCAAATATTCAGGTTTACATGCATTGGACAAAGGGGAAAGGCAACTCAACTTAAAGCAGTAGACAAGCTCATCTCTCTTTGTTGGATTCAAAATCCAAAACAAAATTCGAGGGATGGTTACTGCTAAGGAGACAACAACTTCTACAATTAGAAATTGCTATGAAATCCCAGACGTTCCTGGCGGGGTTCCAAGGGGCAGCGCCCCTGGCGGTGGTCCCGCTGACCGATCAGCGGGCGGGGTCAAGGGGCAGAGCCTCTGCGGGGTGCGGGGCAGCGCCCCGACCAAATTTTGCAAAATCACCACCGATTTCCCTTGAAAAATCATCAACAATTGATGTTCCAGGAATAAATCTAGACATTTAGAACACTTCTAAATCCCTAGGTTTACACGTGTTGGAATTCCCTAACTTCCAATACAACAATCATGGCCGCAACCTCCCTCTGATACCACTGTTGGGTTTTCTCGTGAGGGTTGGCACAACACTTTGTGCACGCAGCGGAAAAGAAATGGACGAGAACAACCCAAGAGAACTGGATCTGGCCATGATCGTTGTATCAAGAAGTAAACAAAATAACTAGGGCAAAATACCTTAGTGGCGTTGAGTCATAACTCAACGAAGATGCTCCAAGTATTGAGTGCTGTCGGTGGCGAGTTGTACGTGGAATAATATCCACGTCTCTGCAGAAATCCACACGAGCAGGAGAAACCCGAACTGCTCGTCGCACGAACAATCGGGAGGAAGACAACCGCACCTTTGCAACTCCACGGACTGCTAGGTCCGCTCCAGGAGAGGCAAGAACAACGACTATCGCCGGAAATGGGAGGGTCAGCGGAGCAGACACGGCGGCGGCGGAACACTTCCGTCCGGCGATGTGCGGGATGCGGCGGAACGAGCGATCGGCGGAACTCTTTCCGTCGGGTTCTAATCGGCCGCAAAAAGCACAAGTCACACACTTTTCCAAAACCCTAAGTGTCTATTTATACCAAAGGTATAAATAGACCTAAAGGAATGGCTATCCGCAGACCACACAGCATAGGGTCCCTAGAAGAATTCGGCGTGAATCGGCAAAGGCGTTCGGCGAGAATCATCCACCAAGTCGTCGAGAATCAGGACGATTCTCGACGAATGGCCTTTAGTCGTCGAGTCATACTCGATAACTCTCGACGATACTCGTCGATCGGTGAGAATCATCAGGTAGATTCGGCGAGAATCAATGGATAGTCCCGACGACTAAGTCTTTGATTCTCGACGAATCTATCAGATTGATTCTCAACTAAACCCCCATAGTCGTCGAGACATTCTCGACGACATTGCCTTGGTCGTCGAGACATTCTCGACGATTTGCCTCGGTCGTCGAGACATTCTCGACGACCTTTAGACTATCCATGCCCCATGAACTTTATTGGCAACAATTGCCTGGCCCCATACATAATGGTGATTGGTAACCTTTACCAATACGGTCAATCTTCCAACTCCTCCATAGCTCTTATGTGCGACCCTGCAGGCTCATATTGCGTTGGCAGTGAGATTACATGTTTGACAACTTCTAGATCACCATGGTAACTCCAACAATAAGCCTATGTTTATAAAGGCTGAGGTAGGGCTGAGAGCCTGAGGTGTAGGACTTGTGAAAGTCTAAGTTGTAAGCCTGGTGATAAAGGTTGAGGTAGGGATATTGCCTGAGGTAGGGTTCTTGGGAAGAATCTGAGGTAGGACTTGTATAAGTCATAGCTGTAGGAACCTATCAGGTTCAGAGTTATAAGATCTGTGGATCTGAGTTAGTGGAAGGAAGTTGGGTTGAACCCAGTTCTCTACTGGATAGGCGAAGGCAGAAAGTGGATGTACCCATAACTGGAGAACCACTATAAATCTGGTGTTCTGTGTTGTGCTATGAATGTTATGTTGCGGATTGTATATTCTATGTTGTGATAGATCAAGTTACTTGCCTAAAATTATTAAAGAAAATTAGAACCTATTCACCCCCCCCCCTCTAGGTGTCTAGGCTCTTGAAATCAAGTCTTTCAAGTGGTATCAGAGGGAGGTTGCTCAAAGATAGACCTAACAGTCTGAGTGAGTCTCCAAGGCAATTAACTGATAGCAATAATATGTTCAAATGAGAATCAAAAGGAATTTGGATCCATGAAACTTCCCATCTGTAGGAAAGAAAGTTTTGGGATATGGAAGGAAAGGGTCAGGTTGTTTATGGAAGCATCTGATCCAAGAATCTACATCACAGTACAAGAAGGTCCTTTTATTCCATGAAGGCATCAGCTCTTGATGCAAATCTGCAAACCCCAAAGAGCTTTTCTGAAATGACTATGGATGAGATTATCCTGGAAACATTAGACAAGAGAGCACAAAACATTATTGTAAGTGTTATAGATGATGCCACATTTCAGAACTTGGTACATTGCAAAACCTCTAAGGATATGTGGGACACCTTGATTGTCTATATGGAAGGAACTGAAGAAGTTAGAGAGGATAGTAAATCTATGCTGAATCAAAAATATGAAAGCTTTAGACAAGCCAAGTCTGACAGCATAGCAGAATGTTATAAGAAGTTCTTCAGAATAGTAAATGAGTTGATAACCTATGGAAGAGTCTTCAGCACATATGAATTGAATGACAAGTTTCTCAGGTCACTAACCAAAGACTAGGATACAAAGATATGTGCCATCAGAGAGGTGGCCAGGCTTGCTGATACACCTCCACCCATATTGTTTGGAAAGCTGCTATCTTATGAAATGGAGCTCACTGCCAGAAAGGAGGAAGAGAAAAGCAGTAGGTCTGAGTATAAAGATAAGTCAGTATCCTTCAAGGCTGAAGGCACAAGAAAGGGTAGGTGAAAGTCTCCATCTCCACCCAGAAGAAGTGTTGAGGCAGAAGCAGAAAATCCTGACATCAATACATCAAATAGACACACCTCTGATGAGGACTTTGTTGCCTTTACAAGGCAGTTTTAGAGGTTTATGAAAAAGAAGAAATGGAGAACCAAGCCTTCAATATCCTTTTCTAAGGATGATTATTACAAGAAAATGAAGACTTCCATGGAGGACAGGTATGCCTCAAATCCTAGTAAACAAACTAATTCTAAGATTTTTTTGTTATTGCTGCAACAGACCTGGACATGTCATAGTTGACTGTCCTGACAAGAGGAAGGAGTCTAAGGATAAGAATAAGAATCAAGTAAAAGGCAAGAAGGAGAAATCCTTTGTTGCTCAGAAGCAGAAGAGTTGGACAGACTCTTCATCCTCAAAATCTGGAGAAGAAGATGATGTAGAAGCATATGTTGGGCTGTTCTCTAAAGAAGAGGATTCTAGGAAATTAGAATTCTTACAAATGTTGGACTCTATAAATGGAGTTGAAGACTATTGATGTAAAGGGTTGATGGCTCTATCAGAAGATGATCACTGCCAGGATCAGCCTGATCCAAGTAAGGTATACAGTTCTCCCTTAGCTTCTATTTACTATACTGGATCAGAATCAGAAGCATCTATATAGAGAGGTGTGGATGGTTCTGAATCTGAGGGGGATGTACATCAACTCATTGATGAGTATGGTGGTTTGTTGCAAGCTTTGAAGAGGAGCATGTTCCTTGTCAAGAAGTAGGCCAAGGAAATTAAATCTCTTAAGCAGGCTACATCAGATTCAGCCATGTTGATGGATTTGAAACTAAAGGAGGTTGTCAAACTGAAAAACATAACTGTTATTCAGATGGGCACAATCTCCTTCAAGGAAAATCACATCAAGAATCTGGAGGCAAAACTTCAGAAAGAAAAGGAGTTAGTGGCTAAATTCTCTAAGCCAAAGTCTGTTTTGGCCTTAAAAGACAATTTCATTTCTCTTAAAGGAAAGACGGGTCTAGGCTTTAAGGGAAGAACAAGGGCCACCAATTCTCATAGAAAAGGCAAAGCCCCAGTTCAGCCACTAGCCTCAAACCCACTATCTTCTTCAGGAAAGTGATGCAACCTACAAACAGGTATGATCATGATATTACTCATGGTCACTGTTAGTATGGAGATCTCATTGGCAAGGGTGTATATGCCAATAGGCCACTCTATAAGCAAAATCATCAGGTTCTTAAGGAATCCTTGGGGTTTGCTGCTCAGGAACCTACACTTAAAAGGACTGCTGGCAACTAAGTTATGAAGTCTGTACCTAAGAGAAGGTACAACAGATTTGAGTGTTGGTGTTGTGGCAAGGTGGGCCACTTTGCCATTGATTGTTGGTTCAACACAAGTGTTAAAAACAAGAACAGCTTACCTGTCAGAAAAGCTGCAGGTAAGCATGATAGATTTCAAACTAACAAGAACCTACGACCCAATAATAATTTGGGTTTTGAGGATAAGTAAATCTTTATTTGATGCAGGTGAATCCAAGTGGTCATACCCCTATATGGTACTTGGATAGTAGATGTTCTAGGCACATGACTAGAATAAGAAGAATGTTGAGGGACTATGCACCCATAGAGAATGGACCCAAAGTAATCTTTGGTGGATCTAAAAAAGGAATCATCAAAGATTTGGTAACATTTCTAGTAATTCTATTACTATCACTCAAGTTGCTTATTTGAAAGGTCTGAAATATAACCTGATTAGCATAAGTCAACTTAGTGATCTAGGTTATGAAATCTCTTTCCTCAAAGGGGAGTGCCAAATAAGGAGGTCAAGTGATCAGGAGATCATTCTGACTGGCACTAGGAAAGGAAATGTATATTGTCTTAACCTTAATTGTGAGTATAAAATCTCACCCATTTATCTAGTTGCAGGTGAGAAAGCATCATAGTGTGTCCAATGGCATAAGAGGCTGGCTCATCTGAACTATAAGTCAATAGGATAGCTATTTAGTATGGGGTTGGTGAGGAATGGTCCTCAAGTCAAGTGCATTAAAGAGGGTGTTTGTTCAGCTTGCCAAAAGTGCAAACAGACTAAGTCCTCTTTCCAAGTACTTGATACCAAAGATTCAATGAGATGTCTATATCTCTTGTATATGGATTTGTTTGGTCCTATGCTAGTTCATAGTCAAGGTAGGAAAGTATACACATTAGTTATTATGGATGACTATTCTAGATTCACATGGGTTTTCTTCTTGAGGCAGAAATCTGAAACCCCTACTGTCTTCCAGACTTTTGTTAGACAAATTCAGAATGAGTTTAACATTTTAGTGGTCAAAATCAGAAGTGACCATGGAACTGAATTTCAGTCTGAGTGTATGACAAAGTTCTGTGAAGAACTTGGGATTCATCAGGAGTTCTCCTCACCTAGAACTCCCCAGCAAAATGGAGTTACTGAAAGAAAGAATATGACTCTAATTGAGGCAAGTAGAACACTACTTAGAGACACTACTCTCCCTGAGAACTTCTGGGCTGAGGCAGTAAATACTGCATGTCATATACTCAATAGAGCTTCCATCAATAAGAAACATAAGAAGACTCCCTATGAGATTTTGAAAGGCAGAAAACCAAACATTTCCTACTTTAGAATCTTTCGTAGCAAGTGTTATGTCCTAGTTAATGGTAAGCACTACCAAACTAAGTTTGCTGCCAAATCCATAGAAGGGATATTTGTTGGGTACAGCAATAATAGTAGGGCATACAAAATCTACAACTTGACTAACCATGTTGTAGAAGAATCTGTCCATGTAGTATTTGAGGAGTCTAAGTTGATTAACAGTGAATTGTCTAGCTCTTCAGGTAGTTCTACAGGTTTAAAGGATAGCCTGTACAAGCTGACTATTAATTAAGAAGCACTTACTAGGCTGGATGAAGAAAAGGAAGCATGCTGTCCAGGGGGAGAACAAGATTGACTGGATGAAGAAGAAAGTAGTGAAGTGCATCAGGATGAGGAAAATGAAGAAGGCCAAGAGGTTTGCAGATTTCCTCTAGAAAGAAGACACTTGAAGGATCATCCAGCTCACCAAATCATTGGTGATGCAAGTCAAGGAGTTCTAACCAGGAGCAAAAGCATGAACACAGTTCTATGTAAAAGTTTTCTATCATAGATAGAACCTAACAAGTTTGAAGAAGCCATGCTAGACACAAACTGGATTGATGCCATGCAGGAAGAGCTGAATAAATTCAAAAGATGTAAAGTCTGGGAATTGGTTCCTAAACCAAAGGATCACAATATTATAGCAACCAAGTGGATCTACAGAAATAAACTTGATGAGAATGGCACCATAATCAAGAACAAGGTCAGGCTGGTAGCAAAAGGCTACAGGCAAGAAGAAGGGATTGACTTTGATCAAACCTTTGCCACAGTGGCAAGGCTGGAAGCTATAAGGTTGTTCTTGGCCTATGCTTCCTATCAAGGTTTCAAGGTATATCAGATGGATGTAAAGTCAGCATTTTTGAATGGTGACTTAAAAAGGAATTATATGTTGAATAACCCTCAAGTTTTGTAGACTCTCACTATCCTAACTATGTATATAGGCTTAAGAAAGATCTATATGGTTTGAAACAAGCCTCTAGGGCTTGGTATGAAACCTTGTCTGCTTTTCTTATTGAGAATAAATTCTCTAGAGGAAAGATAGACAAAACTCTATTCTTTAGGGAATCTAAAGGCAAGATCATCCTAGTCCAGATATATGTTGATGATATTATCTTTAAATCTACTAAAAACAACCTTTGCAGAAAGTTTGCCAAACTTATGCAAGGGAAGTTTGAAATGAGCAGTATGGGTGAGCTGAAGTTCTTCTTGGGACTTCAAGTTAGACAGACTGATGATGGATTTTCCATATCTCAGTCTAAGTTCACCAAGGAGTTGATTAATAAATATGGAATGGACTCAGCCTCCACCATAAAAACTCCAATGGGAACAAGTATGCCTATAGGCAAAGATGAGACAGGGAAACCTGTTGATGATTCTTTGTATAGGCAAAGATGAGACAGAAATGCTGGATTGATGCAATGCAAGAAGAGATCAGTCAATTCAAAAGGTGTAAGGTCTGGGAACTGGTGCCAAAACCTAAGGATCACAACATAATAGGAACTAAGTGGATCTACAGGAACAAGCTTGATGAGAATGGCACTATAGTCAAGAACAAGGCTAGACTGGTAGCAAAAGGCTACAAGCAAGAGGAAGGTATTAATTTTGATCAAACCTTTGCTCCAGTGGCAAGGCTGGAGGCAATAAGGTTGTTCTTAGCTTATGCTGCCTATCAAGGGTTCAAAGTATATCAAATGGATGTGAAATCTGCATTTCTGAATGGTGATTTAAAAGAAGAAGTCTATGTAGAACAACCCTCAGGTTTTGTAGACTCTCACTTTCCTGATTATGTATATAGGCTTAGGAAAGCACTATATGGTTTGAAACAAGCTCCAAGGGCTTGGTATGAAACCTTGTCTGCCTTCCTCATTGAGAATAAATTCTCTAGAGGAAAGATAGACAAAACTCTATTCTATAGGGAATCAAAAGGCAAGATAATACTAGTCCAGATATATGTGGATGACATTATCTTTGGTTCTACTGAAAACAGCCTTTGTAGGAAGTTGTCCAAACTTATGCAAGGGAAGTTTGAGATGAGCATTATGGGTGAGCTGAAGTTCTTCTTGGGACTTCAAGTTAGACAGACTGAGAGTGGGTTGTCCATATACCAGTCTAAGTTCACCAAGGAGTTAATTAAGAAGTATGGTTTGGATTTAGCTTCTACTATAAAAACTCCAATGGGAACAAGTATGCTTATATGCAAAGATGAAGCAGGAAAACCTGTTGATGAGTCTTTGTATAGAGGGATAATTGGCTCCCTACTATACTTGACTGCTAGTAGACCTGACATCGTGTATACAACATGTGTCTGTGTTAGGTACCAAGCATGCCCAAAGGAATCTCATTACACTGCTATCAAGAGAATTTTGAGATATCTTAAGGGCACACCTAATCTAGGTCTTTGGTACTCTAAGAATAGAGATTTCTTACTAACAGGCTTCTCAGATGCAGACTTTGCAGGATGCAAAGAATATGGGAAAAGTACCACAGGAACTTGTCAATTCTTAGGTGGAAGGCTGGTGTCATGGAGCAGCAAGAAGCAAATAAGTGTAGCTATCTCAACTGCTGAGTCAAAATATATAGTTGCAGGCAGCTGTTGTGTATAGTTGATGTGGATAAAGCATCAACTTGAAGACTATGACATCAAGGTAAGTAGAATTCCACTATTTTGTGATTCTACTAGTGTTATTTCTATTGCTAAAAACCATGTTTCACACAGTAGAACTAATCATATAGAAATTATGTTTCATTTCATTCGAGAACATGTGGAGAAGGAAGATATTAGTCTAGAATTTGTGAACATAAATAATCAAATTGCTGATATTTTTACAAAACCTCTGGTTGAAATTAAATTCAATTATTTTAAAATTAAATTAGGTATATTGTACCAAGAGTAAGGTGATAGGTCAACATAAAATTTTTCAAGTAGTATCTGTAAGTCCAAAATTTCCAAAGAAATTTTGTCTAAGTTAGAAAATTGTATCGACTCATGCTAACTGTGTCGAAACTATCATTTATTTATGTCGACAAAGAAAAGAATTGTGTCAACACAGAAATAGTATCTGTGTCGACAGAAAAGTTGGAGTCGACACAACTCTGTCGAGACCTTGTATTAGTATATTTTTGTGTCGACACACAAAAAATTGGTGTCAACACTCTCTGTCGAGACTTTGATAGTCTGTGTCGACACTGGCACAAGTATGTTGACACATTGACGTGTCGACTAAAATAAATTTTTGTCCTGACCTAAGTCATTACTGTCGACACATGTATATCTTTTGTCGACTAGTATTATTACTGAGTAAGGCGTGTCTTTTGACCTACCCTTTATCAGTACTCTATAAATAGAAGAAGACAAAATCTAGTCGACTACGCTTTCAGAATTCTCGACCCTAGACCTTCTGTCGACAAAGAAATTCTTCTGTCGACTCTCTTCTCTTCTCTCTCTCGTCAATGGCGCCACACTAGGACGACAAGGTGAATGAAGGATACATGTTGGTTCGCAGGGGATTCGAGACAGCTTCACAAGACATTAAGGGTGTGATTACCCTAATTTCCAAAAATGGTTTGGAGTTTTTGGTCTATGAACCTACAAGAATTTTTAAGATGGAAGTGCTTGAATTCTACTCGTCTGTAACTGTGGATTGTGAAGGAAAGAATATCAAAGCCACAGTTCAGGACACAAGAGTGAAACTCACACTTAAGACGACCAGGAAGTCGCTTCAACTCCCCAGAGTTAAAGAAGATGATGACATTATTCCATCTATGATAAAGGATGCACTAAATTGGTGTGGATTGAATCCAAATACCAAGGTAGGATCGTCAATTACCAGGAAGGGGATGAATTCCCAAGGTAAGTTTCTTTCAGAAATCATAGGCAAGGTGATTCTCTATAAGACTGGTGGACATGATAGGATATTTTCCTTCATGTTCAACCTAATGACCAGAGTCATATATAATGTAAAAATAGACTGGTCATCAGCAGTGTTTGACAAGATCCAAGAAGGAATTAAGAAGCCAAATCTAGGTAGAATCCTAAGCTTGTGTTTAGCTTCAACTATCCCAGATATTATGAATCAACTTCCAGGATCCAAGATCAATCATATGAGGAGGATAGACATAAGAATTCTCTTAAGATGGGATAGCGTCTTGACCAAAGAGGTTTCTACTCCACAAAAACAGGTCAAGAAGGATAGGAAAAAGAAAGCAATTGTTAAGGAAGCAGAATACTCCAGTGATTCTGAAGAAGAGGTAGTCTTCAGTTCAGATCAAGACCAACAGGAAAAAGAAGCCCAAGCTCAAGTGGAGAGCAGTCAGCAACCAGAGCATCAAATGGCCTCCACTCCAGGGGAGAGAACACTGAATTAACAGTACAAGACACTGAACAATCTGAGCTACCTGCCCAAGGGGGAGGCATTGCTGAAGCTACTCTGGAGAGTGAGTATGCTGCTGATACAGTGATGGACATTGTATCATACATAAACAAAGAAGCACTGATCACTGCTGAGAATGAAGCACCAGATGTATAGATGACAGATACAGCTCAAGATGAGCAAGTGAGCATATCCTATATAGAGAATGCCCTGGATAAAGATCTGGATGTCGAGGGATAACCTTTTGTTTCACAAGCCAACATTGTTCCTCCTGTTCAGATGCAGCAGGAGATAACTTTGGAGGAATTGTTTCCTGATTTATCTACAGCAAGGACTGAGGGGGAGCAGCAAAAAGTAGAAAAGGAACTACTAGGAACTGAGGGGGAGGAGCTACTGGATGCCCCAGTTAATAAAGAAATGGTAGATATAGAAAGCTCATATCAATCTTCTTATGATGAAGAAGCCTCCATGGCTAAAAAGAGAAAATTAGTTACAATCAGGAAAAGGAGCACAGGATATAATAAAGCCTTATAAACAATCACTCCACCACCTGCTAAAAGCATGGACTTCAATTCACTACTGGTCCAACTACAAGTCAAGTTGGATGAGCAAAGGCAGTCTTTGGAGAAATATGTGGATGAGTCACATAAAGAACTGTAGTTCTAGCTGGCTCAAGACATTAAATCCATCAGATTTTAAGTCAATTTGAATAAGAAAGAGATGACAGATTGCTTCCATAAGGGAGGTAATGTTGTAGTATATTTGGCTGAGCAACAACAGCTGATAAAGACTGAAGTTGAGGACATTGCAGTCAAGCAAGGATATATTTTAGAAAATCAATTCAGATCAAATGAAAATCTCAAGGACTCACATGATGAAATTCTCAAAAAACTGGGAAGTATTGCTACTGATTTGAAAACTGAAGTATCCAAGCAAATACAAGCAGATCTAGCTGCTGTCCAAACAGCCATTGAAGCTTCTCAAAAGACTATTTTTGATCATCTGAACCAATTCAGAGCCTACTACAAAGAAGGTACAGAATATCTGGCTGATCAAGTAAGGTTTTAGAAGAATGTTCTGAGAGATCATATAGCTAGAGAAGTCATAAAGGGGGAGAGAATATTAGTCAAAGCCAGCTCTGATCATGCAAAATGGGTATCTAATACCATCAGATCTACACTTGGATTTCCACCCCTATATGAGGGTGATGATACTGCTGAGTCTGGTGTTCAACCTGCCTATATTAAAGGGGATCAGCCAGAGGTTGCACAGGTCATTTATCCTCCAGCTGATTTTGACATAGTCTAGTACGAAGTTCAGCAAATGTATAGCCCTCTACTGGAGGCACGGAATATTATTATTGAAAAGGTAGAAATGTCAAAGGCCGCACAGGAAGCTCAGAGGGAGGCACAGCTTTCCAAGAAAAGGTTTAGAGAACAGGAAGAACTGAAGCCTGATTTTGAGCAGTGGATTCCTACCTCCAGGAACATTATTTTAACTGCCTGGAAAGCTGTGAAGGACAAGACACATGATAGATGCAAATGGTACTCTGAGCAAGAGTGGATCAAGTATCAGGCAAGTCAAGAGGCTATACTTCAGTATAGGAGGAGTGCTAAAGCTGGGAAGTTACCTGCTAATGCTCTGGAGCCTAGCAAGTACTTCCCAAAGCCTTTTCACTATTTTGAAAGGCAAAGGATCAAGGCTGAAGAACTGAAGAAGAAAGACCTGAAAGGAAAGAAACCAGCTAATGATATTGAACCTAATGTGCAGGCTAAGATCAGATCTGGAAAAGGAATAGTAATCAAGGAGCCTAGCCCATCTTAGGATTGATAGGCTAGTTTGTAGAACAATGTAATCTTTCTATTCTATTAAGAAACATGTAAACCTAAACAATTTTCTGATTAATGAATGACATCATTTTCAGTATTAAGTTTAGTTATTATCTATGTTTATATGTTACCCTGCAGTGAAATGTATGAACACCTATTTTTCTTTGATTTATTACGTGTGGTATATATCTTTGACTAAGGGTTATGACTTCTCCAAATAGGGGGAGATTGTTGGGTACACTAGAAACTATGTACCAGATTTGGAGAAGCCTCCCCTTACTCAATGATATACATCAATTTGTATTTGATGGGATGTTTGAGTTTCAGTGTGCAGGTTTAAGAAATGCAGGAAAAATTTTAAGTACAAGTGTCGACACTTGTAAGTAATTGTGTTGAAGCCTGAAGCAGGAGCTGTGTTGACACCCAGGAGTTATGTTGACACTCGAAGCAAGGCATGTGTTAACACCCAGTACTTTTGTCGACACCTGAAGAAGGCTTGTGTCGACACATAGTACTTGTGTCGACACACACTCAATTCCATCTATCATTAACAGCTGTACTGAGTCTGAAAGGCTTGTGTCGACACACATGACTTGTGTCGACACACACTCAATGCCATCTATCAACAACAACTATACTGAGTCTGAAAGGCTTGTGTCGACACACAGGACTTGTGTCGACACACACTCAACAATGTCTGGACATACACTCAACGCTACTTGTCAGTATCAGCTATGTCGAGACCAGGAGCAGTTGTGTCGACACACAGGACTTGTGTCGATACATACAACAGAAGTTGTGTCGAGAAGCAAAAGAATGACTGTGTCGATACATTGAGTGATGTGTCGACATCATCAAGAATTGTGTCGACATTTAGTCTATTTGTGTCGACACATGTGAAGTAATTTGCTGAGTGTTTCCTACTGAGATATAAAGTCATTGCAGAATCAGCTGTCATGGCTGAATACTTGACATTTGTCATAAACAACAAGTCTGACACCTTTGTCAGAAATGTCAGAAGGTTGTTACAAACCGGATCAGTCGGTAATCATTGAGAAACTCAATATAAAGGACTGATCCATGACAACCAAGACAAGCAATTAAGGGGAATAAACCAACACAGAACCAGAGAGAGAATTCAATAATAAGAAAGGGGGAACCCTTAAGAAGGCAGATCCTTAACAGTCTGAAAGAAAGATTCAGATCTAATTCTGAATCTAAGAAGGGAGCTGTCTGAAGATCAACTTCTACACCAAGTAAAGACCAACCATATTTTGCTCAATCAAGAAGCTTTGAAAAATCTAAGTCAGGTTGGATCTAAAGTATACAGTTTATTCAGGAACTGATCAAGAAGCTCACACTAATTGAGAGTTCTATCTGGGTGAAATTTTTGTAAAACTAAATATTCTTTTTCCTTGTAAGATCTTTTATATATCTGAGTTGTAAGCCTGGGTTTATAAAGGCTGAGGTAGGGCTGAGAGCCTGAGGTGTAGGACTTGTGAAAGTCTGAGTTGTAAGCCTGGTGATAAAGGCTGAGGTAGGGTTGTTGCGTGAGGTAGGGTTCTTGGGAAAAATCTGAGGTAGGACTTGTATAAGTCTGAGCTGTAGGAACCTATCAGGTTCTGAGTTATAATATCTGTGGATTTGAGTTAGTGGAAGGAAGTTGGGTTGAATCCAGTTCTCTACTGGATAGGCGAAGGGGGAAAGTGGATGTACCCATAACTTGGGGAACCACTATAAATCTGGTGTACTGTGTTGTGCTGTGAATGTTATGTTGTGGATTGTATATTCTATGTTGTGATAGATCTAGTTACTTGCCTAAAATTATTAAAAAAATTACAACCTATTCACCCCCCCCCCTTTAGGTGTCTAGGCTCTTGAAATCAAGTCTTTCAAGGATTGCCTCTCCTCAAAGGAGGCCTACTAATTCAGACAGTACGGGGCCAAGTTCATCAGACTACAGCAGCTCTGATGAAGAATTTGGTGCCTTCTCTAGGCAGTTTAAGAAGTTGATGAAGAGGAAGCAGTGGAAGAGAAGACCTTCCTCCTCCTCTCATCACAGGAAGAACCACTCCAAAGGAGAAAGGTATGATTCTAAAACTGGTAAACATATTTCCTCTAAAGTGGTTTGTTATTGCTCCAGCAAATATGGGCATGTTTTTGCTGACTGCCCAATGAAGAGAAAAGAGGCTGGTGAGAAAAAGGTCCACCAGAACTAGGGCAAGAAGGAAAATTCCTTTATTGCTAAGAAGGAGAAGAGCTGGAGTCAGTCTGACTTAGTATCTTCAGAGTCCAAAGAAGAGGAAGCATATATTGGGCTCTTTTCTATTAAAGAAGAAGCTTGAGAAGCTGTTGAAGAAGAAGAAGAAGAATATCGTGCTATCAGGATAGGGATCAGGGCCACTCTATCACATCCAGATAGTGACTCAGAGGAGGATGGAGATGAAGAAGAATCCAGCAGCTGCTATGGGCTGATGGTCAGGTCTGATGAAGACTCTAGCCAGGAACAGCCTAGTATAGAAAAGGTTAGTCCAAGTGCCCATTCCCCTATATGGTACTTGGACAGTGGTTGTTCCAGGCACATGACTGGAACAAGGAGCAATTTAAAGGAGTATACTCCAGTGAAGGATGGACCCAAAGTTATCTTTGGTAGTTCAGATAAAGGAGTGACAAGAGGCTATGGTAAGATTACCAATGACATAGTCACGATCTCAAAAGTGGCTTTTATTGAAGGTTTGCAACAAACCCTTATAAGGATAAGCCAACTCTGTTATCTTGTCTATGTCATTTCATTCCACAAGGATCAGTGCCAAATTAAAAGGTCAAGTGACCAAGAGGTAATCTTGACAGGAACTAGGAGTGGAAATGTTTATTGCTTAAACTTCCTTTGTCTTAATAAAGACTCTCCTATTTGTCTAGTTGCAAATGAGAAAGTATTATATTGTGTACAATGGCACAAGAGACTAGCTCATTTGAAATATAAGACTATTGGCAAGCTCTTTAGTGAAGAGCTAGTTATGAAAGGTTCCAAGATGAAATGCACCAAGGAAGGCATTTGTTCAGCATGCTAAAAGGGCAAGCAGACCAAAGCTTATTTCAAGGGCATTGGGAACAAAGATGTTGTGAGGTGTTTATACCTCTTGCATATGGACTTGTTTGGTCCTATACCAGTTCATAGTCTAGGTAGGAAAGTCTACACCCTTATGGTAGTTGATGACTATTCTAAGTTTGCTTGGATTTTCTTTCTTAAGAAAAAGTCTGAAACCCTTGATGTCTTCAAGACTTTTGTTAAGTAGATTCAGAATGAGCTAGATAGCATTGTGGTCAGAATCATAAGTACAATAAGACTGAATTCCAGTCTGATAGTATGACAAGGTTATGTGAATAACAAGGGATTCATCAAGAATTTTCTTCTCTAAGAACACCCTAGCAAAATGGGATTATTTAGGGTAAAATAGAACTCTCATAAAGGATAGAAGGACCTTGCTAAGTGACACATCTCTCCCAAAATATTTCTTGACTGAGACATTAAATACTGTATGTCATGTCCTTAAAAGAGCCTCTATCACCAAGAGCCACAAGAAGACTCCATATGAGATTATGAAGGGTAGGAAACCAAACTGTCTTATCTCAGGATATTTGGTTGCAAGTGTTATGTGCTGAATAATGAGAAGTCTTATGTGACTAAGTTTGTTGTCAAGTCCTATGATGGGATCTTTGTTGGGTACAATAATCATAGTAAGGCATATAGGATCTACAACTTGGAAATTCAAGTTGTAGAAGAGTTCGTTAATGTAGTTTTTTGATGAGTCAACTATGATTAACAGTGAGCTATCAAGCTCGTCTTCTAGTATTGCAAGTACAGAGTTATTGATGGACAAGCTAACCATCAAATATTCTGCTCCATTAGTCCAATATTAAGTGGACATTCCAAAAGAAGGGCAAGGCACACTTGAAGTGGATGAAGATCATTAAGATGTTGCTACTGAAGTTGATGCTTAAGGAAGATTGCCTCCAGCTATCAGGCATCTGAGAGATCATCTAAGATGCCAAATTATTGGTAATGTAAACCAAGGAGTGGTGATAAGAAGCAAGATCCTTAATACAGCTTTGTATTTTAGCTTCCTGTCATAGGTTGAGCCTAAGAGATTTGAAGAGCCAAACATAGATTAGTTCTGGATTGTAGTTATGCAAGAGGAATTGAACCAGTTAAAGAGTTGTAAGGTCTGGAATCTAGTTCCCACTCCACAAGGACATAATATCATTGGAGTCAAGTGGATTTACAGTAATAAACTTGATGAAAATGGCATTATAATCAAGAACAAGGCTAGGCTTGTATCTAAGGGGTACAGACAAGAAGAAGGTATTGACTTTGATCAAACCTTTAACCCTATCAAGATTGGAAGCCGTCGGACTCCTACTTGCATATGTTGCATTCAAAGTATTTAAAGTCTACCAGATGGATGTTAAGTCAGCCTTCCTTAATGGTAACTTAAAGGAAGAAGTCTATGTTGAACAGCCTCCAGGTTTTGTTGATTCTAACTCACCTTAATTTGTTTATAGACTTAGGAAAGCTCTATATGGGTTAAAGAAATCCCCTAGAGCATGGTATGAGAAATTGTCTAGCTTCTTCATTAAGAACAAATTCTCAAGGGAAAAGATAGACAAGACCATATTCCTAAGGGAATCTAAGGGCAAGATCATCCTAGTCCAAATTTATGTAGATGACATAATTTTTGGGTCTACTGTTGACAACCTTTGCAGGAAGTTTGCCAAACTTATGCAAGGGAAGTTTGAGATGAGTAGTATGGGTGAGCTTAAGTTCTTCTTGGGCTTCCAAGTAAGGCAGACTGAAGATGGATTGTCTATCTCATAATCTAAGTTCATCAGGGAGTTGAGCAAGAAGTTTAGTATGGAGAATGCCTCCACCATGAAAACTCTCATGGGGTCAAGTATGCCTATAGACAAAGATGGGGTAGGGAAACCTATTGATGAAACTTTGTATAAAGAGATAATTGGATCCCTTTTATATCTTACTGCTAGTAGGTCATACATCATGTATGTTACATGTATTTATTCTAGGTATCAGGCTAGCCCTAAAGAATCTCACTACTCAGCTGCAAAGAGGATTTTGAGGTATCTTAAGGGCACCAGTTCTTGGCCTTTGGTACCCTAGAAATAGGGATTTTGAACTAACAGACTATTCAGATATAGACTTTGCAGGCTGCAAAGAGGACAGGAAGAGCACTTCAGGCACTTGTCAGTTCTTGGGAAGAAGACTAGTGTCTTGGAGCATCAAGAAGCAGACTAGTATTACAATCTCAACAATTGAGTCTGAGTATATCTCAATAGGTAGCTTATGTGCACAGTTGTTGTGGATCTAGCATCAGCACCAGTACTATAACCTTAAGATAAGTAAAACCCCCATATTCTATGATTTTACTAGTGCAATCTCAATTGCTAGGAATCCTGTCTCTCATAGTAGGACTAAGCATATTCAGATTAGGTATGATTTTATTAGAGAGCATGTAGAAAAGAAAACATATGTCTTGAGATTGTCCCCATAGGCAAGCAAGTTGAAGACATCTTTACTAAGCCACTAGATGAAGTCAGGTTTAATAGCTTCAAGTTTGAGTTGGGTATGTTAAACTTGGTATAGTTTTAGTTGCTCCATGTTATATTTCTATTACAGAACTCACCCTTCTTGCAGGTAGATAAGTCTCCAAAATGGTATCAAGACTGTCAAGTCTACCATTTGATATCAAGACTCTCAAGTGATATCAAGTGGTATCAAGACTAAGATGGACTCAAGTGTCTAGTAAAGAGAAGATTGTAGATGCTCCAATTGAGGGGGAGCAAATCCAGTAGTTGTAAGAACAAGTTCAGCTTCCTGTTAAGAGACAGCCAGCAGTTGCAACACTGGATCAAAGATCATCACAGCTGATCAGCAGGTCCTCAGGACTATGCACACTCTAAGGAGGAGATCAACCCTAGTGGATGGTTGTTGTTGTAAAGTCACTCCTGCTTCTGAAAAGATATGTTGATGTTGGAGTAGAGGAAAAGCCAACACCTCCCTGACTATAGCTGCATTCTGCAGAGTCTTTTAGTAGTATAAGGAGTGGCATTAGCTCAAGTGGAATAATGCTAGCAACTAGATCAAGTGGCTGTAGTGATGTTTTATATCAGTGTATCAACATAAAAGATATGACTCCTAATTAAGTAGTTTGATCACTAGGATAATTTCTTAAGTGGTATCAACATAGGATTTTGGCTAAGATAGAGAGATAAATTCGCTAGTGCATGATCCCCTCACCTCCCTCATTAGGAAACCTTTTTTTTGAAGAAGCTAGAAAGGGGGAGATGGGTGCAATACAACCCTAAAGGGTTTATAGGAATTACTGTGTAATTGCTGAGATGTGGGCAATACCCTAATACCCTCTACCCTAAAGGTGGAGTTGAGCAATATAGAGTAGAGCAATTGAAATACTGAGTAATTCCAGTGGCATATCAAAAGAGGAGATGGTGGGCAATAAATTCCCAGGGGGAGATGTGGAAGCAATGCTTGACATGACAAGGTCATGTTAAGTAAGTACAGGTTACTTGGAAACATTTAAGTAATATGAAGAGGGCAATGTTGAGCCATTTCATAGTATGCCTCTCAAGCGGTTGGAGGAAAGTCCTCCACTTAAGTGTTAAGTAGTGACGAGAGTTGTAAGCTTCTTTTAATTTTCAAGTGGTATGAGAAAGCTTACAGCTACTTCTAAATTTATTTGCTTTATAATAAAATGCTTTTTAGTATTGTTGTGTGTTCTACCTTCTTCAAATAGGGAAAGATTGTTGGGATTATTTCCCTCAATGTTCCCTAGATTTGAAGAGGCATCACCATTAACACTAAGAGCATATTTGTATTTAATATTGTTCAAGTTCATCATGTGTAGGATGTTCCTTGGAACAAGTTTATACAGGTTGTCTAAGTGTTTGTGACAGGTGGTCACAAGGTAGAGAAGTGGAGAGACAGAAATATATCTAAGTCCACAGGAGTTGAGTAAAGCCAGTTCACTCAACGCTAGATGCCAAGGAAGGATGCTAGAAAGACTTAAAATTGTCTAAGTCTACAGGCATTCAGTGAAGCCAGTTCACTCAACGCCAGATTCCAAAAAGCGTCGAGTAAAGGATGGACAGTCAAATCCCAGCAGTTTGCAAGACATAAATGCGGATAAGTCCATAGGCGTTGATCGAATGCAGTTCACTCAACTACATTTAACAAGAGGCATTGAGTACAGCATAATCTGTCAATGCCTCAGCATTGGCAAGGAATAAATTTGACTAAGTCCAAATACGTTGAGTTAAGACAGCTCACTCGATGCCTGAAGAAATAACCGTTGAGTCAAGCTCAAGCTTTTAAAGATCTGCCAAGAATTCTGGTCAAGTCCAGAAGCGTTAAGTGAGGACAGCTCACTCAACGCCCAAATAAGAAGGCATCAACATAGCAATGATCAGTCAAAGCCTAAGGAGAGATAGAAAGACAAATACGTCTAAGTCCAAACGCATTAAGTGAGGACAGCTCACTCAACGCAAGCTCATCAAGAAGATTGGTTAAGTACAGAAGCATTGAGTGAAGCCAGTTCACTCAACGCCTCATCAAAAAGATAAGAAAAGGCAGAAGCGTTGAGTGATGAAGGCTCACTCAACGCATTCATAAAGAAAGTTACGGCTAAGTACATAAGCGTTGAGTGAAGCTCGTTCACTCAACGCCTTAGTAAGAAGGCAGACATTCAAAGAAGCAACTAAGTCCAGGGGTGTTGAGTGATGAAGGCTCACTCAACGCACTCAACGCCTGATAGCACAGAAGAAATTGCCATGTCCAGAAGTGTTGAGTGATAAAGATTCACTCAATGCACTCAACGCCTAACAGGGCAGAATTTTGCCAAGTCAAGTTGGCGCTGAGTGATGAAGTCTCACTCAACACACTCAATGTCTAATCAGCAGAAAGATTGTCTAAGGACAAAAGCATTGAGTGAAGGTCTTTCACCCAATGCACTCAATGCATGGAAGTACATAATTATTTGGCTAAGTGTTTTTGCGTTGAGTGAGGGCTATTCACCCAACGCACTCAATGCTTGGGATGAAACTGAGAATTTGGCTAAGTCCACAGATGCAGACGTCAGCATGAGTCAAAAAAGTTTCAAATTATTGTGGGAAGGCTACAGTACACGACAAATTGCGTCGTAGGCCTACTGTATGACTTTTCCTGTAAAAGCAAAGTTGTAGCCAACAAATTCAAGTGGGCCTACGGTTCAAATAGTCGTTGGATGGCAGAAGATAAAAGGGATAAGTTTGGCGGATGCAAGGACAACTTTTAGGGTTTATCACTTCGAAAAGAGGCGGAACTTCTTCGTCGTCATTATTGCAGAGCTTGAAGCTGAAGTTCAAACCCACTGAACTAAAAGTTCACCCAGTTAGTTTTAGCTATCTTCATCTACTACAACAAGTTCAGAAGTGAATTCTGAGAAAGAAGAAGAAGCAGAGTTCTAATTTATGTAGTCAAGGTTAGATGATTGAAGAGTATAAAGAACTGTCAAATCATTGTCTTCATCAGCAAGTTTAGAGACTTTGCTTCTAAGTTACTTCCATCACAAGTAGTAGTTTATTGAAGATCAATTTCTTGTTGCTGAGAAGAGGTTAGGGTCGAGTAAACTCAGCTTAGGAAGCAGTTGACTCAGAGAACTTCTCTGGAGTCATATTAACGCAGACAAAACACTTTCATTTCTATAACATCCTTTGGATCTGAGTTGTAGGCCTATTTTATAAAGGCTGAGGTAGGATCATTTATTGATCTGTATGTAGGGCATGTGTGCCTGAGGTAGGGTTGTTTTCCTGAGGTAGGAGAGTCATTCTCTCTGAGTGTAGGGCTTTTGTGCCTTAGTTGTAGGATCTAGCTTTGGATCTGAGGTAGGTCTTGTGCCTGAGCTATAAGAGGGTCATTCTTTCTGAGTGGTAGGTGATATTTGGATCACTAAGTTGTAGAAGCAAGCTTGCTCTGAGGTATGGCCTTGTGTCTGAGGTAGGTCTTGAAGATGACTGAGAGATCCTGAGGGATTTGTGTTGTTAGATCTTAGGATCTGAGTTTTGGAGAAGTGTCTTATCTAACACATTGTTAGAAATGTGGGAGGGATAGTGGATGTACCTATAATTTGGGGAACCACTATAAATCTGGTGTGTGATATTTCTGTTCTTGAAAGTAAGCTAACTAAGTTTACTCAACACACCCAAAGTCAGGAAAAAGCTATAAAGATACCATAAACCTATTCACCTCCCCCCCCCACCTCTAGGTGTTTAGCTTCCCTTGAAACTAAAGACTTTCAGTCGGGTATATTCGGCAAAATCCTACGAATCCGACTTGACTTGATGGAAACACTTCAAGACTGATCTCACAGACTACCCGTGTCCTGTGTACTCTTCCCCCACCTTCCTACCAGTGCACCTCGAGTCCGAGTCAACTCTCTTGACTCAAAACATGTGCGAGGGGTCTTGCACGAATCAGGATGTTACACTTAGGTAGGCAGGCACACTACCAAGCCTATACCTTACGTACGCCTCAATGCTAAGAACACAACATCGAAGCTCCGGCATACTCTTGCTGGAAATCCACCAGTCTTTATGGTCGGGTATGTGTTTAGTTGATAGTCCTTTAAACCATAGTATAAACAACCTACTGTCCCCAAAAATTTGCACTCCTCACTAGAGTAAACGTACTTCCATCGGTGTGCCGACTAGAGCAGTACCGAATGACCCACCACAAAAAGCACAATCTAGTTATAATAAAACCTATCTGAGCCTTCAGTCCGTATGGCCAACCCATCCTCAAATCCTATGCATTACCGAGCCTTCAGCTCGTAGGACTAACACGCCCTTAATTTATCACTATCCCGAGCCTCGAGCTTGCAGGACTAACGAGTCCTTAACCCCTTTAACCCTTATCAACGTGAGGTTGTTATGTTGTTCTTTCATCCTGTTAGACTACTCTTGTCTAACATTACATTAGACATAGCAATTTATGGTTAATCTTGGACTTTTTGAGATCTATCTAGTGAAGGTCTCTCCACGGTACTAGGAGATACGATGGGATAAAGACCAAATCTCCCTTTCTAAAGATATTTAATAATATTGGTGCTGCTCTTATTCAGTCCTTCATCTTATTAGACTACTATTCTCTAACATTTAGTTGTTCTTAGCGATTAATAGTTAATCTTGGACTTCCCGAGGTCTATCCAGTGAAGGGATCGCAGTGGTACTAGGAGATACGATGGATTGAAGCCTAATGATGCAGTGGCCCAGAGCCGCCCCGCTCTGTCGGAGTCACACCGAGCCAGAGGAACACGAATGGCACCCACTGCCGGGCTGCAGCCCAAGCACCCCACCCATGACCGCACCTATTCTCAGCGCGGCGGGATGTTGAGGCGAGGTCTCGAACCCAGCCCCCTTGATAAAGAGCTTTCCTAACAGCTCTCATCACCAACTGAGCTGCAGCTCAGTTGGTGATGAGAGCTGTTAGGAAAGCTCTTTATCAAGGGGGCTGGGTTTGAGACATCGCCTCAATATCCCACCACGCTGAGAATAGGTGCGGTCATGGGTGGGGTGCTTGGGCTGCAGCCCGGCAGTTGGTGTCATTCGTGTTCCTCTGGCTCGGTGTGACTCCGATAGAGCGGGGCGGCTCTGGGCCACTGCATCAAAAAAAGTGCACTTTTTTTCATGTCGGTGATGAGGGCTCAGTTGGTGATGAGAGCTCAGTTGGTGATGCAGCTCAGTTGGTGATGAGAGCTGTTAGGAAAGCTCTTTATCAAGGGGGCTGGGTTCGAGACCTCGCCTCAACATCCCGCCGCGCTGAGAATAGGTGCGGTCATGGGTGGCGTGCTTGGGCTGCAGCCCGGTAGTGGGTGCCATTCGTGTTCCTCTTGCTCGGTGTGACTCCGACAGAGCGGGGCGGCTCTGGGCCACTGCATCACCTAAATCTCCCTTTCTCAAGATATTTTATAATATTGGTGCTACCCTTATTCAGTCATTCATCCTATTAGACTACTCTTGTCTAACTTTTAGCTGTATATAGTGATTTTTGGTTGATCTTGCACTTCCCGAGTTCTACCTGATGGAGGGCTCACAGCGGTATTAGGAGATATGATGGGCTAAAACTCAAATCTCCCTTTCTCAAGATATTTAGTAATAATAGTTACGATCTTAAGTTCTACGCTGACCCGTGGTGCAAACTCAAAACTCCATACACTATATGCTCCAAGTATCCATCTATAAATATACCATGACTTTAAGGATGATCCAAGGTATTATGACTATCCACTATTACGATGAGATCAAGTTATAATCATTTACTTAAGGAGTATTACGCTATTCAAATTTCTTGTCTAACATTAGGTCATTTATTCTCCGAAAATTCTATAAATTTAAGGGACTGATATAAATACTATTTTATAGCTAAGTTCCAATTTTCATGCATTTCCCAAGTGATCTTAATGGTCTAAACTCTACATTAATATATTTGTTAACCGCAGACCATTCTTCAATTGAACTAGTTATGTTCTAAGAGTGCCTCTAACCAATGCTTAATCCAAATGACCTGAAATAATTACTAGTGATATGTTATGACCAAAATAGGCTATGGTCGGGAATTCATAATTTTTCTTAGTAATTTAATAATTATAAAAATTCCAAATCTAAATAGCATATATAACTTTTACCCATGAAGTTCAAGTTCTTTAAGTCTAACTGCCTAAAATAAATTACCACAGCATCATATGGTCTAAATAACAGAAATGTCCAAGTTTCATAATTATCCAAATTATATTTATCCATAAATACTAATCATAAACATTTGATCTATAATGGTGCTTAACAAATGAAGTACTAGAAATATGCATTCAAAAATTTCCTAAAAATTTTCAGTGGTCACAAATGACATTTTAATAACCTAGCCTGAGATTGATAATTTTTCAGATGAATTTAACAACAAAAATTTCATACGTACACAAAGGGAAAACTTGGAATTATAATTAATTCTCCAACAAATGATTCTTTTAAATTCTAGGAAAACTTCCAAAGGCATATTAAGTCATGATGCATCAAGAGATAGAAGACCAGGTTTTTCTAAAATTATTTAGTCACCTTTATATCAATAATTTAATTTATTTGCCTCAAAACAAATGACAAGTAATTTCCAAGTAAAATGATCTCAAAAATTCCAGAAAAATTTCCATAAATATAATTTAACCTAACATTACTATTTCTAGAAAATTAGATTTTTCCTACTCCAAATGACTACATTTATTACATTAATTAGATAATGTGACATTTATATATTTAATTAATTAATTAGAGTTTTCCACTCCAAAAATTCAAACACCTCTTGAGGTGAACACTTACATCATACTAAGTGCCTAGCCACAATATCAAGGGTTGGAAATAAGTTTATAGTGATAAAACCACACAATTTAGCTTTTCTCTAAATGCAAACCAAAACACATAAGTGTTATGGACATACATGTGGATTAACCCAACATACCAAGGTTCAAATGACCTGAAATTTCTACCAGGGATTTATAATGCCCTAAGAAAGATCCCTCCAACATTTGGGTCATTAGGATTATTTTAACCACTTAAATTTCATTAAAATGAAAAACCACATTTTTTTTAAAACTATAGAATAATATTGTCCAAAAATTCTCATTTTTGGATAGGATGTGTATCTATGTTACATGCATACATGTTTTAAATTTCAACCCCATACCTTCAACCATTTAAAATATATTAACAAAATATGATATGTCTCTTCCTAAGGACCAGTCCCAACAAAACCTGCCTACAGGAAAGCTACAATGCTCCAAATAGGCTGCTTCAAGTTCCTATTTAAAGTAGACACAAAGATCTACAAAATTTATCTCAGGCTATGTTTCATGAAAAGGCTTATAAGGGCTTCAATTTTCAGATTAAAAATGCATTTCTATGTGACAATTCATACACATAATATATATAAGATTTAATATATTAAATCTATTATCCATAATAGATTGCCAGAATTGCGTCTCCTACCTCCAGCCAAAGACCCGGATTTGTTGGTGTTACCATTGTGATCTGTCTGATTAAGTATGTAGCCTCATTGCCAAGGCAGTATGAGCCTATCAGGGTCGCACATAAGAATGTTTGGAGAATTGGAAGATTGGATTAGTATGGTTTTACTCATATGATGGGTGGAAAAGACTTAGCTCAGTCAGGCTTGGAAAGCATCGAGTGCGTTGAGACCACTCAACGCTTTCGTCGAGTCAAGTATTAACTCGTCGAATGATGGCGTTGAGTGTGTTGAGTTTCCCCAGCGATTCGTCGAGTCAAATGGTTGATGAGACGAGTATGGCACTTAAGCGTTGAGTGCGTTGAGTTCACTCAATGATTCGTTGAGTTAAAGGTTGATTAAACGTGTAAGACCCCCTTTTTTTTCAACCACCGGGGTCTTAGCCCAGAATTACCGCTTTGCGGTGGCACCGACTCACAGGAAGGCCGCCACTACAAAATGCCAATTCTGCCAGTCTTCTTCGATCACAAGGAGAGAGAAGTAAGTATACATAAAATGTAAATAGGTCCACAGAAACACACATATAAAATGAAATCACAACCAGTCCATCAGTAATATAAAATAGAAGTACTGCATAGATCAGTTCAGAAGAAATATAAAGAAACGGGCTCGAGCCCGGTACATCAGAGTCCTCACTACAAATCACTCATCGCGGAAGCTATAAAAATACTAATCACTCACGGAGTTGGTCGCAGGTGCACCGGTGCTAGACTGACACACCTCCATACGCACCGTACTCCGCTGGTGCTGGTCCTTGGACTGCTGGACCCTGTCTCCCATCCGGAGCTCCTGTAATGTTGCGATTCGAAAACCATTAGTCATAAAGACTAAGCCGTATCATCCCCTACCCTTCCCCCACAGCTCCTAAGCACCGAGCGGAGAGGAGGAAAGGGAAGCTACAAAGGTGGAGAATAATCAAGCAGATGACAATAGAGCTAGTCTAACAACTATCATGGTGTATAAACAACTATCTAGAATAAAGTACATCTAGCAATTCTACGGTAGTAAGTAATAAAGTAGACATATAGTAAGTAGCAAATTTATAAGAAGACAAATAGAAAGCAAGTAAGTAAATAAGTAAGTAACCTTAACTTATATGAATGCTCATACAAACTTATAAGTTAAGGGGTCTTCTGCAAGGCTCCCATCGTATAAAAAGTCTCATACCGATTTATACGTTGGGGTGTCAGTTGTATGCAAATATGAGTGTAGTGATATGCTATGCCATGATTCATGCAAGTGCAACTCACACACATGACTCTATGCGCACAGACCTTTAGTTCCCCCTGTTCGGGCTGCTAGCTTCACTCCTAGGAACCTCCGTAGTGGCAAACGGATACAGTGGGTCGGGCCCCCTACTCCTAGGAAGGTATCCACACTACCGGGCCTAGCCCTCCCATACGCCCCTAGAAGAACACAACCTAGAGTATCCGCGAACTAGTGCTGGCTATATCCACCAGACTTTCTTTGGCTAAGTGTCCCACACCGCCGAGTTAACATACCGATGTCGGTGTGAACGACAATCAAATACCGAAGACCCACCACCTTATTCTGTATTCAAACCCTCGAGCCCTCGGCTCCCCAGACTGTCCCGTCCGTGCATCTACCTTAAGAGTTACCGTCTGAATGGCAACCAAACAAACTTATTCTACCTCCCTAGCTACCGGGGTGTGTGAATGTGCAACCCTAAATATTCTAGTTACTCTTTTGGTTTATTATTCCTACGGTTTACGTTATCCTAGGACTGCCCCCGGTATTCCCCGTGAAGGGCTCTCAAAGGGCACTAGGAACTATGGTGGTAGCTGAAGCCCACCGTTCCCTTTCGCAAGGCACTTATTGTTATTGATTGATGCCCATTACCCGATCCCTTTTAAATTACTTTAGATCTATCCCTAGAGTATTAAGACTCTTCCTCTCCTACCGGGGAGGACGATCTTTCGTCGATCCCAAACGCCACTTAACTCTAGTCAATCTCACACCCTACCCATCCTGACTTCCAGTAATGAACTTAATTTAACTTACCCTATCCAAACCAGCAAACTACCAAAATTCCATCTCCCCAAGTTCATTACTCACTCTAGTTCAGTTTTTGTGGTTTTACTATATGCAGACCATCCTAAGCTGTATGAGGTATATGAGGGGAGGTACCCAAAATTGTCTTCCAAATCTCCTATAACATTTACTGAAGGTCTATCATGACATAATTAGCCTAAATACGTAAATTAATAATTTTCCTAATTAATCTGATATTTATTTAATTTTTCCCAAGGATTGGCCATGGGTAATTTTAAACATGAACTACATGATTTTCTAAAGTAATGGCCACCCCAAAAATTATGATCACTAAATAACAGCAAGGTATCATCAAATACTAATTTTCATGATTTTACAGAAAGTATTTAGCCTCTAATTAATTTATCCATTATAATCTCATTAATTATATATAAAGAAGGAGGTACTGAAATTACTCATCATAAAATTATAGAAAAATTACTGAATATTAATATGGTATAGAAAAAGATATTGTGCAAAGATCATGATTTTACAAACTTTCTAGACATCAAAATAGATTTAATTAAGTTTTCATGGGAAACAACACTTAATGAAGCAAGCCTTAGAATTAAACTTCTAAAAATTCCATAAAAATTCACAGAGCTTAAACATCATAATACAAGTTCTCTGCCTAAAGTTCATAAATTTCCAAAAATTATTTCCTCCATAATAAATTTCTAAGCAAATAATACAAACTACTACATTGTTAATGAAGTATCAAAAATAAAGATCCTAAATTCATAAATAAATCTCCAGAGCTTGTACTAACCCTAAAAATCACTCTACCCAAATCTCATCACTGTTCAGTGAGTTTTAGTGATATTTTCTATCTCTTTAAGTTTTGTTCCCTAAACTAGGGTTAGGGTTTTGAGAGACTTATTTACTTTAAAATCTATTTAGATTTCTACAAGAGGATTCTAGCTACCTTGGAATTCTATCTACTAAGTTTCAGATCATAACCAAGTCATTTGACCACTTGCCCTTCACAACCCACCAAGAACCATCCTTAGGGTTTTGCCTTGGGTCCTAGGGCAAATTTACCCCAATCCACCTCAAAATCCATGAGAGCGTGCCAGAGAGCATTCCTAGTCAGTGGTAAAAATCTCAGCCTCTGTTGAAGTGATTTGACCACTGAAATCTCAAAGTGCACTTTTGACCTAAAAACCCCTTAATAGGGCATAGCTTAGGTTTGTCTATTTCCTATCTAAAACATCTCTAAATGAGATGAAAAATTATACATGGCCTCATGATGAACCCAGGGACCACTCACCAAAATTTGGGAGGTTTTGGAAGTCATTAAGCCAACTAATTAATTTTTCTTAAGATTATTAAATTTTTTCTAAAAAATTTAGGAAACCATTCTCCAAAAATTCCCATTTTTGGACAGGCCTTAGGAATAGCTAGGTTAGGCTCCCTGCCAAAATTTCAGATCATTTGGTGAAAGGATGAAGTGTTGGCGCACCTTTTGGTATCTGCCTAGCTCTAGGTCTAGACCCCCCAAGAGAGGTGCCCTGGTCAAACCAGTTGACCAAATTGACCCAAATCAATTTTAAAATATAGTAGACCCATAGGGCTACAAATTACTTGTTGACCATTTCTTCATATAAAGCCTCTAGGTATTTTTCATAATTTATCTAAGGTGGCTGTTATTTTAATGCAGAAAATTCACATAAAGAAATGGATTAATTAAATAGCACAGATCTTGAAGCTAGATCTAAGGGCCCTGGCATTGTCTTCTTCCTCCAGCCAAAGGCCACAATTTTCCCGACCTGGAGCTACTTCCAAGCGTAGCCACCGGCCGTCCAGCCTCCTCCCTGGCCGGCCACCGCCACCACCACCTCCGTTGATGTGGTGGCTATCGCCAGGCGGCGGCACGGCTGCCGGAGGGGCTTTTTCCGGCGAGCTCGAGAATGCAGATTTCATGGAAAATCCATGAAAATGGTAACTCCAATCAGGCTCAATTGAGCCCGATTCTCAACCCTATTGAATCCTAAGATCTATCCGCAGAAGAAGAGGGAGAGGAAGGACCTTGTTCACGGGCTGGAGGCGTGCTGATCGACGGGATGCCATTTGCGCGGTGGTGGCATCGCCAGAATTCTCCTACAGCACAGTACAAGCTCCAAAACTGTCGGGTAAGGGTGGAAACTTCATCTCCTAGTCTAGGGAGCCTTTTTAAACCAGTAAAAGGAGGGAGGGGAAAGGTCTAACGCTGGTGGCCATTAATGGCCCATTATAGCTTGGCTCGGCCATGGTGGTGGGGGGCTGAAACGGCTCGGTAACAGCTGGAGGAGGGCTAAAAACTCCTCCTCTCCCTATGAGGACTTGAATCCATCCATTTAAAGAGGAGTGGGAAAGGCCACAGCATCAAGTGTCATTGATGGCTGTGATCGTCAGTTTCCGGCCATGGCCGTGGCTCCTACTTGCTTTCAAACCGACAGCCACGTGGCATGACCGGTCAACACTCTTTAAAATAAGACTTAATTGGGTCTTATTAAAAGAAACAGCTTAATAATGCATTTGGTCCCACCATCTAGACCGGCCCGATTCAGCAGAACCAGCACACAGCCAGAAATAAAATGCCAAAAAAATTCTAAGTACAATGGCGTTGAGTTAGCTATGCTCACTCAACGCCATCCAAGCTACGGCATTGAGTGAGTTCTGCTCACTCAACACCATCTATGCTGCGGCGTTGAGTAATCTTTGCTCACTCAACGCCATCCCGGATACGGCGTTGAGTGAGCTCTGCTCACTCAACGCCATCCAGAATGGCCCTCCCAGACTATGGCGATGAGTGAGCTCAGCTCACTCAACGCCTTCCAGATTATGGCGTTAAGTGAGCTCTGCTCACTCAATGCCATCCAGCCTACTCAAGGTGGCGTTGAGTGCAGTCTATGCACTCAACTCCATCTAGCTTATGGTATTGAGTGAGGTAAGCTCACTCAACGCCATCAAAACTACGGCGTTGAGTGAGCTCAGCCCACTCAACGCCATTCCAGGCCTCAGCAGACGGCATTGAGTTCAGTCCATGCACTCAACGCTGTCTAGTTTATGGCATTGAGTGAGCTAAGCTCACTCAACGCCATCCAGTCTACAACATTGAGTGAGCTCGGCTCACTCAATGCCATCCAGACAACACCAGATGGCGTTGAGTGCAGTCTGTGCACTAAACGCCGTCTAGCTTATGGCTTTGAGTGAGCTAAGCTCACTCAATGCCATCCAGACTACGGCGTTGAGTGAGCTTAGCTCACTCAATGCCTTTCCAAGGTCACGAGCATGACGGATCGGTCACGGGCATGTCAGGCCCATGTTGAAATTTCTTAGCTCACCGATCGTCTTTCTGAGGTCGATGATCGTCGAAGAGGTCACGCCCTAGGTCACAGGTGTGACGGGTCGGTCATGGGCGTGACCACCCCTTGACTCAAAATATTGGCCGATAAACTTCAATTCCTGGGTTTCCTAGGGTTTTGTTATAACAAAACCACTCCCAGGGGTCTAGTTTGAAATGGGATGTTACAAATCCCAATTAACAAAACAAAGATTTTGTCCCCGAAATCAAGGTTAAGCCTACGGGGGCTCCTATCGGGAGAAAAAGGCTTGTAACATCCCATAAGGGTTGAAAGATTTACATCTCTATGTTACGTTTGCTATGTGCGGTTTCAAATCTAAGACCAATTCATCCAATTGACTAGGTATATATATACCCCAATAAACAAAAGATTAGCCCATATTCTTGAAATTTCAGTCCTATTTGTTTAAAACAGGAAAGCAAATTGATTGTCCAGAGGGGTTATGAGGTATACCTGACTGAAAAGCTCCGGATAATTTTGTCGCATCAAGTCCTGTGGCTCCTATGTATGCTCCTCCTGCCCATGATTGTTCCACAGGACCTTGACTAACGGAACCTTCTTACGTCGCAAGACCCGCACTGTCGTGTCATCGATCTTGATAGGATCCAGGTTGACTGACCGATTCGAGGCCACCGGGCCGTCTGCTGTGGAAATCAGCTACTCTAGCCGTAGTAGAGCCCTCCGAAGTGAGGAGATATGGAAGACGTCATGCAATCCCGCTAACTCCGGTGGTAGCTCCAGTCTATAAGCTAAGGGGCCGATCCGCTCATGGATCCTGTAAGGCCCCATTTATCTCAGACTGAGCTTCTTCCGCCCGCAAACCCGCGAGACTCCGTGCATCGGTCGCATCTTCAAGAAAACTCGGTCTCCTACCTGAAACTCCACTTGACGATGCCTTGCATCGTAATATTTGGCCTGCCTGCTCTGGGATTTCAACATCCTGTCCCGGATCAATCTAATCTGAGCATCTATATCCCCCACAAACTCCGAGCCTAGTGCCTGTGGATCGTCATCCTGAACCCATGATAGTGGGGTCATGCACCTCCTTCCATACAATGCCTTATATGGAGCCATGCCTATGCTGGACTGATGGGCGTTGTTTTATGAAAACTCGACTAGTGGCAGCAATCTCTCCCAAGGCTCGCCGCGGTCCAAAATACACAGGCGGAAAAGATCTTCCAGTGTATGGTTGGTGCGCTCTGTCTGCCCGTCGGTCTGAGGATGAAAAGTTGTGTTGAATGTCAACCGAGAACCCAGATGGGCCTGGACTTACCTCCACTCCCTGGATGTAAACCGCCCATCCCGATCTGAAACGATAGTCTTGGGCACCCCATGATAATGCACAAACTGCTCAATGAACCTCCGTACTAATACACTAACCGGAGCGTCCTTCGCCACTGAAATAAATCTGGCCACCTTTGTTAGCCTGTCCACTATCACCCAGATCGAGTCATTTCCCGCACGGGATTGAGGTAGCCCATGTATAAAGTCTATGGCTATATCCTCAAATTTCCACTCCGGCACCGGATGTGGCTGCAGCAAGCCTGTCGGGTTCCTACACTCTGCCTTCACGAGTTGGCAGGCCTCGCAATACGTCACAAAGTACGTAATGTCCTTCTTCATACCCGGCCAGTACATCGTCCTCTTCAAATCTTTTACCATCTTGGTGATCTCCGGGTATACCAAGTATCGGCTGCAGTGAGCTTCCGTCATAATGTCCTCCCGGATCTGGCCTCCTACCAGTATGTAGACTCTGCCTCTAAAACACAGGAGTCCATCCCTCAAAGAGTAATCTCCTGTCGTGCATTCCTCCAAGGCTCGGAATATCGGCTAAACTCTCACATCCAGCATCTGCCCATCTCTGATGCAGTCCCGAATATCATTAGTAGTAACCATCGACCCCAGGTACTCCATGTATAACTCTGGGTCATCCTCGGACACTAGTGATATCTGCATCTCCTCAAATGATTGAACCAACTCCAAGGCCATCAGCTGCGGGCCTACTCCTGACGTACTCGCTCTCTGACTCAAAGCTTCTGCGACCACGTTTGCCTTCCCTGGATGGTAGTGCATGGTATACTGGTAGTCTGACAGAAACTCCACCCAGCGTGTCTGGCTGATGTTTAACTCCTTCTGGGTGTCGATGTACTTCAGGTTCTTGTGGTCTGAGAAGATATCACAATGAACTCCGTAGAGGTAGTGTCGCCAGATCTTAAGAGCAAAAACGACTGCCCCCATCTCCAAATCATGCAGGGGGTAGTTCTGCTCATGCTGCTTCAACTGACGGGAGGCATAGGCTATTACGTGCCCATTCTGCATCAGAACGGCACCAATCCCCTAATAGGAAGCATTTGTGTACACCTGGAATCCTTCCTTGCCTGACGGAAGAGCAAGGATGGGAGCCAAGGTAAGACGATCCTTCAGCTCCTGAAAAGAATATTCGCATCGTGGTGTCCAAATAAAAGGGGACTCCTTCTTCTTCAGAGACGTAAGAGGGAGGGCAATCTGAGAGAACCCCTTTACGAACTTCCGGTAATAACCGGCAAGTCCCAAGAAACTTCGAACATCCGAGGCTGATTTTAGTGGTGGCCAATCCCGTACTGCCTGGACCTTCGCCGGATCTACTGCCAGACCTGCTCCACTGATGATATGGCCCAGATAGTCCACCACCTTTAGCCAGAACTGGCACTTGCTGTACTTGGCATACATCTTTTGCTCCCGCAGCTTCTCCAAGGTGAAGGCCAGATGTCTCGCATGCTCCTCCTCCATCCTTGAATAGATAAGGATGTCGTCGATGAATACGATATAGAAGACATCCAGATACTCTTCGAACACCTGGTTCATCAAGGTCATGAATGCGGAGGGTGCATTCGTGAGCCCAAAAGGCATCACGGTAAACTTGTACAAACCATATCTGCTGCTAAAGGCCATCTTCGGGATGTCCTCCTCCCGAATGTGAAGCTGGTAGTACCCCAACCTCAGATCCAGCTTTGAGAACCAATGAGCTCCCTCCAGCTGGTCAAATAGCTCGTTTATCCTTGGCAAGGGATAAGTATTCCGGACTGTCAACCTGTTCAGGGCCCGGTAATCTATACACGGTCGAAGAGTCCCGTCCTTCTTATTGACGAATAACACAGGAGCTCCCCATGGTGAAGAGCTAGGCCGAACGAACACGGCCTCCACTAACTCCTAAAGCTAGCTTTGAAATTCCACCAAATCCTTTGGGGCATTTGATAGGGAGCTCTGGATACCGGTTTAGTACCCGATACGAGCTGAATCTGGAAGTCCTTCTCTCGATGCGGGGGTAGCCCTGGTAACTTCTCCGGAAATACGTCGGGGAAGTCTCGCACTACTGGAATATCTGAAATTGAGTCCTTGGCCATGACCGCCTCAAAAAGGACCTGATAAACCTCTTCCCCTACAGATGGGCCTTAGCGGCTTGCACAGACGATAGTAAGATGCGAGGTGCTTGTATAATACCTTCGATAACAATAAAGGAGTCCCCGTGCCTCACGGTGATCCTCTTCGCCACGCAGTCAATCTAGGCATGGTTCCAGCACAGCCAAGTCATGCCCAGGATCAGATCGTAATCTGGCATCTTCAAAATCATCACTGGTGCCTCAAATGCCTTCCCGCCGATCCTTACTTCCATATTGCAATGAGCAGAGGTCATTAGCTCTGATCCATCGGGTAGGCGCACCCTCATCATCTTTCCGATGAACGGCTCCATGCCTTCCAATCCTTTCACGAAATCTTCCGACACAAACGAGTGCGAAGCACCGGTGTCGAAGAGCGTGTGAGCGGGCTTGCCGCTAATGAAGACTATGCCTGAGGTAATTAAATGTCTTAGTATTCTTGTTATAATTGTCTTCTCTTAATTTCTAACTAGGTTATGTCTAGAAAACAAGTTTTTAGGAAGAAAACTTTAAAAATACTGGCATACTTGCGATAACCTGCTCCGAGTTCCGGGGCTGTGTCAGGTCTAGAGCATACACTTGCTTCCTCTCTGGCATGTGGCCTCAGTCCTGAAATCCTCATCCTCGATCATGTCCTCGGCCGCCAACCTATCGGGGAGGTGGAGCGCCCTGATGTGCTAGTGGGGGTGCTCGCCTCATAGGGAAGTTCCTCTTGATATGCCCCGGATGATTGCACTGAAAGTATACCGCTGTCTGCTCTGCTGTCCTTGGCATCTCCAGCATCTGTAAAGGCTGGGGAGCCAATACCCCCTGACTCCTCTGCTCTTGCATAATCTCCTGGCGAGGTTGATCCCCGTTCCTTCTTTCCCTAATAACCTGGCCTCAAGGACGGTCTCTACGACTTCCAATCACTGTATCATCAGCCGGTCTCTTCCGGCTCTTCACTGTAAGCTGATCCGCTTCTCTCTTCTAAGCCATCTCCAGAATTCTGGCCCACTCCCCTCTGAGATGAAGAGGAGGGCTTGTCTCATGTCTTCTTGCAGCCCCTTGTAAAACCTCTGGGCATAGCCCGCGTCGTCCAACTGATAAGCGTCCGCATAGCGGGCTAGGTAAGTAAACTCCTGATAATATTCCACCACAGTCCTGTTCCCCTACCTCAACCGTAGGAACCTATCCTCCAGCTCATCCCTCGCTGACTGAGGTACGAAATATGTTGGTACCCTAGTTTGATTTGAGTTTAGTCTTCTCCTTTTGTCCCTTGACCCAAGAAATATCTATGGTCAATGGTTAGTGGTCTAACTGTAGAGTCCTCGCTTTTCCAAATGAAGAATTTGGTTAAGTGGTTTTTCGTTCGACTATAGTCGAATGCCGCTCGACTATCGTCGACCAACTGTTCGACGATCGTCTATCAGTTGCTCGACGCTCGCTCTGCGAGGATAGTTCGACTATCGGTTGATAGTTCGACTATCTGTGTGCTGAGATAGTTCGACTATCTGTTGATAGTTCGACTATCTGTTTGTTTGATAGTTCGACTATCCGTTGATAGATCGACTATCTGCTTTCTTCTGATAGTTCGACTATCTGCTGATAGGTCGACTATCTGTTTTCCCTTGGTAGTTCGACTATCTTCCCTGATAGTTCAACTATCTGATAGCTCGACTATCTGTTGATAGTTCGACTATCTTTCGTTCTCTGATAGCTCGACTATCTATTGATAGTTCGACTATCTGTTCTGCATTGATAGTTCGACTATCTGTTGATAGGTCGACTATCTGTTTTCGCTTGGTAGTTCGACTATCTGCTTTGATAGTTCAACTATCTAATAGTTCGACTATCTGTTGATAGTTCGACTATCTGTTTGTCTTTGATAGTTTGACTATCTGTTGATAGTTCGACTATCTGTTTCGCTTTGATAGTTCGACTATCTGTTGATAGGTCGACTATCTGATAGCTCGACTATCTTCTGATAGTTCGACTATCTGCTGTGATAGTTCGACTATCTCCTGTGATAGTTCGACTATCTGGATCATTCGACTATCTGTCCGATAGTTCGACGATCTTCGTTCTTCGGTCGACGATCTCCGAAGGTCGTTCGACGTTTTCTGTCTGCCTTTATATTTTGTATTTATTTATTATATTTAATTAATTAATACATTATCTGGCATGTTATTTCAGTTATTTTATGATAATATTTCCAGGCAATATCTGCTCCATCCCTTTTGCCTGAGTCAAATCTTTTCAGATAAAGTTGTTTGTCTTATTAGCTGACATTGTATTTTACTTTATCTGCTGTCAGTCCTTTATAGCCGTTAGACTGAAAAGTCTTTCTTCTGCTATAAAGAGTTTGTTTCTGATGTGACTTTATTTAGTACTTTATTATCAGATTGCTTCCTGCAGCTTCTTCGAAAGAGGTTTATTCCTTTTATAGAATATTTTTGCTGCAGAGATTGTTTGTCTTTTTGATATTTGCAGCCCAAGTCTCAAGTTTCAGAAGAAGACAAACAATTCAAATTGAAGAGAGCCGTTGCTTGTTGCTGTTATAAAAGGAATCCTTTGGAGAAGGATTTCAGCTAGCTACCCAGTTATTCAATTAAGCATTCAAGCCTTCATCAAGACAAAGTTCATTTGCTCTCAGCAATTTCCATTCAACTGAGAAGTGTTAAGCTCTTCTGTTCTTCTTCAACCTGAGTTCTCTTGTTCCAGGAAGTTTAGACTCAGAGTTCTTTTGAAGAAGAAGAAGAAGAAGACAGCTGCTTGAAGATTTCTAATTTATTATTTATTATCTTCTTGTAGTTTTTCCTTCAGATCTTTCTGAAGAGTTTTCTGCACTGAAGCAAGACTTCACCTGGACATCTTTGAGCCAGGGGGAGCCTTGATTCTTTAGAGCTTTCTAGCTCAGTGCAAGTCTTTGTGCTTCTCTAATCTATTGTAAAATAGAGAAGACATCTTAACCTTCTTTCCCCCTCCTGTACAGGGTTATTACTCCCTTCAAAAGTATCCCTTGGTGGCAGGGCACCTGATCAAAAACCTGTGTTCGGTTTTTAGACACCTGATCAAAAGTCTAAAGGGTTTCTGGATCTACCTGAAGCAGATCCTGTTGGTGGCAGGGCACCTGATCAAAAACCTGAGTGGATTCCTACCTTGTTGGTAGAAGAGTGGACGTACCCAAGTTGTTTGGGGAACCACTATAAAATTCCTTGTGTCATCTAGATTGCCTTGTTTAATTCCTGCATTGTGGCTGTGAATAGATATAACTAGGTTTGCTAGTTGCTGATTAGGATTTCCAAGCCTTAACTGTAATTACAGTTAGCTTGAGTTTGTGCACAACACTTGTGTTAGGCTATAGGGTTAATTCTATATCTATAATCTTTTCATTCCGCATTTCACTCCAAGGGAGTTGGGTAGACCATTAAGTTTTGTCTAGTGCAAAATTTGATAACTCTATTCACCCCCCCCCCCCTCTAGAGTAGTATCTATCCCTTCACTTTCAATTGGTATCAGAGGGAGGTTGACTGACTGAATAGGCTAACACCTAAGTCACAAGATCCTGATAGATACCAAAGCTTATAGATATTCACTATCATGGCCCAGTCCAAGGATTATTCTAGCACCAGACCTCCAGCATGCAACTTAGCTAAGTTTGGCATCTGGAAGGCAAGGATAAAATTATATATGAATTCTATTGATGAAAGCATCTTTGCTTCTATTTTGTCAGGACCCCCAAGAGCACCTGCTGCTGCTACTGCCTCATCATCTGATATGAGTGCAGTGCCTCCTCCAGATTACAACGATGAGTACAAGAAGGCAAAGATAGCAGATGCCAAGGCGATGAATATACTGGCTCAGATAATGTTTGATGAGGTATTCCAGAAGGTAGCTGATTGCTCTTCAGCAAAAGCTATGTGGGATACACTGAACCAGATTGTAGCTGGTTCAGCTGATGAAAGGAAGGACAGAAGGTCCAACCTTATCTCACAATATGAAAACTTCAAGAAAACTAATGTTGAATCAGTTGAAGCCATGTATACAAGGCTCAGCTCAATCATCAATGAGCTGAGGACCCTTGACAAGGACATATCATTGACAGAGGTCAATGATAAGATTCTTATGTGCTTCCCTAGCACATGGGATCTAAGGATCTGGCCCATCAAGGAAGCCAGAAGTACAAATGAGATTTCAACTGAAGCCCTTCTCGACAAGCTCAAGTCTTTTGAGCAAGTGCTGAAGACAAGGGAAGCAGAAGCAGAAGCAAAGACCCCTACTCCAACAAGAAAAGAGCAATCTCTAGCTCTTAAGTCTTTTGATGCTTCTGAAGGCAGCCAATTAAATGAGGAGCTAATGGCATTATTTGCTAAGAGGTTTCTCAAGATGGGGAGAAAGGAATTCAGAAAGAAGTCTTCATGCTATGAAGACAAACCAAGGTATGACCGTTCACCTACTAAAGAAATTATCTGTTATGGTTGCAGGAAGCCTGGACACATCTTACCAGATTGTCCAGAGTAGAAGAACAAAGACAAGAGGAAAGAAAAGGAACAGCACAGGAAGCACTCCAAGCCATCCTCCTACAAGAACAAGAAGAAGGAGAGAGGTTTCATTGCTGAAACCTGGAGTGATTCTGATGAAGAATCCTCCTCCTCAAGCTCCAGTGAGGATGAGGAAGAGAAGAAGGCAAAAGAAGTTTGCCTGATGGCAATAGATGCCTGCAGCAATCACTCAGTTGCAGAGAGTTCAGACTCAGATGAAGAGATGCCAACAGAAGATGAGGTACTATCTTCTTATGACTTCACTTCTGAAGAATTTAAATTAGATTTTAAATCTTTATGCTTAGATTTGATTAGCTCAGAAAAGGAGATAAAAGAACTTAGAAATAAGTTAGCTGACTCAGAATTAATTGCTACAGAAAATGTTAAGCTAAAGGAAGATCTCACTACTTGTAGTGAAGAAATTAAATTTCTTAAAATGGATTTAGATAAGTCTAAGAGGTTAGAAGAATCACTTAATGGTAGAAGCCTTAAGTTATTAGAAATTACCAGCATGACTAACACTAGGTCAGGTAATAACAAACTAGGCTTAGGAGCTTCTCCCAGTGAACCCCCAGTTATTCTTAAAAATAATCTTTCAACTCCAGTGAACTTCATTTCAGCTAGTGGAATGAAGAACACTGAGCAAGTAAACCAAGTTAATAAAACCTTAAATAAAGCTAAGATAGAAAAGAGGAAGAAATTTTTTAAAGAAATGCAAAGAGCGTCGAACGCCGCTCGACGATCGGAAGCTCAATGGTCGAACGAAGCTCGACGATCTGAGCGCCCATCGTCGAACGTCGATCGATGTTTTCAATATGATTTTCAAAATCATAATCAAACCCGTAGAAACCTAAATGAAAATAGAAACCCTAGGTTTATTGACCCATCATCTGCATGGAGAATCCCACCTAGGAGATCTCACCCATTAGGTTATCACCCTCAGCCTACATTTTCATTTATTTCTAGCTTTTCTTATGTGAAAAACAAGGGACCCAAGGTTACCTAGGTCCACACTGTCTAAATAAATGTCTTGCAGGTGAAGGCCTATCCAAACACTCAAAATAAGTGGTATTTGGATAGTGGATGCTCCAAGCATATGACAGGAAATAAAAATCATCTGTCAAAATTCAAAGCTAAGCTCGGCCCAAAGGTTATCTTTGGAGATTCCAGTTGTGGTCAGACAGAAGGCTATGGCAGGATTACAATTGGAGATGTTACTTTCAAGAGAGTTGCATATGTGACAGGACTGAAGCACAATTTGATTTCAGTCAGCCAGCTATGTGATGCTGGCTACCAGGTTTCATTTTCTAACTTTTCTTGTAATATTACTTTAAATAACAATGTTGTTTTAGTAGGCATTAGAATAGGTAATATTTATTTAGTAGATTTCAATTCAACTCACTCTGAAATCTGTTTATTTAATGAAGTAACAATTAATAATAATTCTTTGTGGCATAAGAGGCTTAGTCATGTTAACCTTAAAAATATATCTAGGTTATCTAAACACAACCTTGTTAGAGGTTTACCTTCTTGCCCCTACAAGAAGGAGAGCCTATGCAAGGCTTGTCAGCTAGGCAAGCAAACCAAAAACTCTTTTAAATCAGTAAATAAGAGTGATTCTCCTAGAATCTTGTACCTATTACATTTGGACCTTTTTGGCCCAATAAATGTACAAAGTTTAGGAGGGAAGTATTACACCTTAGTAATTGTAGATGACTTCTCTAGGTTCAGTTGGGTTTTCTTTTTGAGAACTAAGGCTGATAACTTCAAAGCCCTTACAGACTTTCTACTATGTGTGCAGACTGAGTACTCTACTCATGTGGCCTTGATCAGAAGTGATCATGGTACTGAGTTTGACTCTCTTCTCATGCAAGAATTCTGTGAGAGAGAAGGTATCAAACAAAGCTTCTCAGCTCCTAGAACTCCTCAACAAAATGGGGTAGTTGAAAGGAAGAATAGAATACTCATTGAAGCTGCTAGCACATTATTGGCAGATGCTAATATGCCTCTCTCCTATTGGGCAGAAGCTGTTAGTACAGCCAATTATGTCTTGAATAGAAGTTTGATACACAAGCTTAAGTGTAAAACTCCTTATGAGTTGCTTAAAGGAAAGAAACCTAAAATTAATTATTTTAGAATATTTGGTTGTGTAGTGTATATTCATAATAATAATAAAGAATATCTTAGAAAATTTGAAGCAAAAGCTTCAATGGGAATTATGCTTGGATATTCCCAAGTAAGCAAAGCTTATAGGGTTTATAACAAATCAACCTGTAAAATTGAAGAATCTGTGTCTGTATCTTTTGATGAGTCTCAGATGTTTTACAAGGAGAAGGAAAATTCTCCTTCCTCTAGTTCATTGCAGGTACCTGATGCCACTCAAGAAATTCTTCAACTATCAACTCTTTAGATCACTGAATCAGACAGTGATGAAGACATTGCAGAAGCTGTTGTTGTACCACCAACAGTAGATAAAATTCCTCCTGAGGAATTAATCCCAACTGTTGTTGAAGATCACATCCCACCTGCTGATATTGTCACACTTAGAGATCACCCCACATCTCAATTGATTGGAGACATATCAGCTGGTGTGCAAACAAGACATCAGCTAAGACAGGATGTGATGCACGCTTGTTTCCTCTCACAGGTTGAGCCCCTCACCTTTAAAGATGCAGAGCTAGATCCCCACTGGATCATTGCTATGCAAGAGGAACTCAATCAGTTTGAGAGATGTAAAGTTTGGACTTTGGTTCCAAGACCTAAAGGCCAACTGATCATAGGCACCAAGTGGGTGTATAGAAACAAGTTGGATGCAAATGAAATTATTGTAAGGAACAAAGCAAGGCTTGTAGCTCAGGGCTACAGACAGGAGGAAGGTATAGATTATGACCAAACCTTTGCTCTTGTTGCAAGGCTAGAAGCAATAAGGATCTTCTTGGCCTATGCAGCCTACATGAAGTTTAAGGTCTTTCAAATGGATGTCAAAAGTGCATTCCTGAATGGTGAGCTTAAGGAAGAGGTGTTTGTTGAACAACCACCAGGGTTTGTTTCTTCAACTCAGCCCTCACATGTGTTTAAGTTGCAGAAAGCTCTTTATGGACTAAAGCAAGCTCCCAGAGCCTGGTATGAGACTCTAGCTAGTTTCCTTTTAGAGCACAACTTTACTAGGGGAGTAGTTGATAGAACCCTTTTCGTCAAGTATCACAAGGACACAATCCTGTTAGTTCAGGTGTATGTAGATGATATTATATTTAGCTCCACTGATCCCAAACTTTGCAAAAGGTTCTCTGACCTGATGCACTCTAAGTTTGAGATGAGTAGTATGGGTGTGCTGTCTTACTTTCTTGGTCTCCAAGTTAAGCAAGATGCTGATGGTATCTTCATCTCCCAATCCAAATATGCCAAGGAATTGGTAAAGAAATTTGGGATGGCTGATGCTTCAGCAATGCCTACACCTATGGCTACTAATGTAGTTATTGATCCTGATGATCACGGCAAGCCAGTTGATCAAAAGAATTATAGGGCCATTGTTGGTTCCCTATTATATCTAACTGCAAGTAGGCCTGATATAATGTTTGCTACATGCCTCTGTGCTAGATTCCAGGTCAACCCCAAGGAATCTCATCTGATTCTTCTCAAGAGAATCCTGAGATACCTGAAGGGATGTCCAAATCTAGGACTTTGGTACCCAGCTGAGTCAGAATTTGAATTAATTGGATATTCTGATTCTGATTATGCTGGTTGCAGAGTTGACAGGAAGAGCACCTCAGGAACTTGTCAGTTCCTGGGAGAGAGATTGGTCTCTTGGTTTTGTAAGAAGCAGGCTTCTGTCTCAACTTCAACTGCAGAGCTGAATATATAGCAGCTGCTAGTTGTTGTTCACAGATCCTGTGGATTCAAAACCAGCTTGTGGATTATGGTTACTCACACAAGAACACCAAAATCATGTGTGACAGTACCAGTGCTATCTCCATTGCACAAAATCCAGTGCACCACTCTAGAACGAAGCACATTGAGATTGGCACCATTTCCTGAGAGATTGTGTGGAAAAGAACAAGATTTGTCTTGAGTTCATATCCACTGAGTTTCAGAGAGGTGATATATTCACCAAGCCCTTAGATGAACAGAAGCATCTGTTCTTTTTAGTTCAACTAGGCATGATCAATGGACGAGACTAAGTGTGACTATATCTGCCAATGTTGAAACCTGCTTGAAGATCGTCGAACGATGATCGAAGATCGTCGAACGGATCAAGCCTATCGTCGACCTCTGGTTAATGATAGCTTATCTGTTTGAAGATCGTCGACCGGCGTTTGAAGATCGTCGAACAGGTCGAGCTTATCGTCGATCTCTGGATGACGACAGCTTGTTGTTTGAGAAGCTAGAAATAGTCGAACGATTGATCGACTACTCTGCTTCTGGGCCGATCGTCGAACGGCCATTCGACCATCGGGTCCAGTATCTTTTAAATAGATCGACTATCTCCGGTCTAATATAAAGCCGATAGTCGACCTAGGTTAAAAGATCTTTTGTTTTATCGTCGACGGAGCGTGACTTTTCGCATTCTGTCTTCCCGCTTGCGATTTTCTGCCGCTTCGTCTCCTTCGTCTTCTCCGTCTTTCTCGCGCATTCTCCAGCAATTCAATGGCGATTTCTCCAGCAGTGCTAGCTGTTGTAAAGTTCGATGCAGGTTTCAGCGTCGATTTTGACGCATTCAGTTGCTGTGAAGCAGGGATTGTGGAAATTCTTCAGTTATGCCGAGATCAAGGTCTAGAAAGATTAATGTCTACAAGGATAAAGTTAAATGTTCCCGAGATTAAGGAATGGGCTTTCACTTCGTCCTCCTCTGACGATTCGATGACTGGCACTATTGGCGGAGAAGAGGTTATTTTAACTCCCGCCATTCTGACTGATGTTTTTGGTTTGATTAATGGCGAAGAAGATTATGAGCAAGATGCTCAAGAGTTTGGAAGAATGCTTACTGAGCTGGGACATGCCGAAGGCATTCCCTCCAAGCTGCTCAAGGTCAATTTCCCATTTAAGATTAAATTTCTTGCTGAGATAGTTGGAAAAGTGCTCCTTGGGAAGCACTCTGCTCATGACAACATTACAAGGCAACAATTTGCATTGATGTGTGCAATTGTTAATCAGAAAAGGATTGATTGGGCAGGAGTAATGTTCGATCTGATAAGGAAAAAGAACAGTAAGAAAGAGGTTACCCTAGGCAGGGTTATTGGAATTTTTCTGAAGGAAAAGTATCCTCAGCTGCTGGTCTCCGTTGCAACAACCATAAATGCGAGTAAGAAGATGGACCCGAATCTGTTCTCCAAGTGGAAGAGGACTTTTGTGAAGCCCGCTCTCACAGGGGTTGCTCCAGCGATATCAGAGAGCACTAGGACTGATTCAGTCGCTCCTCACCCTCATGAAGCTGGCTCAGCTCATCTTTCCCTTCCCTCATCTTCTTCTGCTATGCAGTCTGCTTCAGTTGCAGTTCCATCAACTTCAGCTGAAGTACGACTTTCTCCTTCTCCTGTTCGAGATACAACCACGGTTGTTCTTCCCTCTCCTCCTGCATCTCCTATTCCTTCTCATCTGGCTAGGATATCTGCTCCTAGTTTTGATCTGTTAGGATCTGAGAGGATTCCAACACCTCCTCGGTCTCCTATTCAGTCCCCTATTCATTCTCCACATCATGCTCCATCTCCAATTCGATCTCCAGTCCACACCACTTTTCATCCTAACACTACAACCATCTCTGTTGCATCTCCATCCACTGCAATTCCATCATCTTTTGAGATAACCCCAGAATTCATTTCCAGCATTTTGTAGTTGATTACCCCTTCAATCAAAATCATGATTGAAGAGGCAATTGCTCCACTTGCCTCCTCCATTGCTACCTTAACTGCTGTCATCCAATCCCTTTCTAAATCTGCTGAGCCCTCTTCTTCCAGGGGCCTGGTTTCAGTTCCCACTGAAATCAGGCAGGGGGAGATGTTCTGTGAAGATGCCTCAGAGCTTCCAGCCTCCCTTCCAGCAGATCTTCTAGAGGTGACAGATTTAGTGATGACAGCTCAAGATGAATCAGTTTCAGTGTTATCTGACAAAGAAATATCTGATGCAATTATGTTATCTGAGTTTGCTGTGAAAGTTTGTTTAGAAGATCTCACCACTCCCTTGGTTGCCCGATTCCTAGAAGGCATTATTAAATCCTATCTAGATGAATCCTGGGAGTTGGTAAAGTATGAAGGTAATTCACTCATCCGTTTTATTGACGAGTCAATTGATTTGCTAGCTTGTGAATACCTAGAAGGAATGATTTTAGCTTATTTAGCAGATTTGTGTTCATGAATCTACAGATTATATTAAAGAAGATATAGCTGCTCAGGTTATAGTAGTTGTTTCAGAAGCTGCTCCAGATGTTCCTGATGTTCAAGTAGATCCAGAACTGGATTCCTTTTTAGATGATATAGAAGATGTGTCTGAAAATCAAGAAGAAAAAGCTAGAGCTGCTTGGCAATTAAGAGTACAATCTATGTTGGAAGAAAAAGAAAAAGATTTGCAAGTTGAAAAATCAACTGTTTGGGATGATTCCCCAGGACTTGACCTGGATTCCCTTCTGGCTCAGGATGCCATAGAAGAGGAAAAAGAGAAAGCTGATCTGAAATTAAAGGAAAAGGCTGTTTCTGAAGCCTATGACCCATATGACAATCCTCCCTCATCTCACTCTGAAGATGAAGAGGATTCAGATTTATCTGAGAATTCAAAGAAGAAGAAAGCTGCACAGAAGAAAAGAAAAGTTGTTGCTCCTCCTCCTCTCAATCGTGATAATGACACTCCATATTATATTCTGAAAGGAATTGACCCCAAGTCAAAAGAGTTTCAACATTGGATGTGGTTCTCCAAGAACCAGCAAAAAGAGAAAAAGAAAGCTAAGAGATATGATAGTCCTACCCCCAGATGGAATCCCAGAGGTCCTCCTCCTCCACCTCCCGGTGCAGGAGCCTCTGGCAACCTTTCTGCTAATCCTTCTGCTCCGTCAGCAAAATCTGCTCCTCCTCAGTCTTCTTCAAGGAAAAGCTCTCAAGGTTTTCAAGGTAAATCATATTCTGGCTATCAAAGAACTGATACAGTGAGAGAACAAGTGAAGGAGGTTGTGTATCAAAGACCAACTTTTTCCCCTCCTCCTTCTCCAAAGAAAAGGGTTTCATCTCCAATGCCAGTGCATTCTGAAAAAGTTGTTTCAAAAGGTAAGTAGTTTATTTTGTTTAAAAATTCTAGCAAGAACTTTGCTAAGTCTGCTCCCCTGTCTTATCTAGTTAATCAAGATAAAGAACCAGATGATACTCCTTCTGAGACTGTTTATGAAAGTCCTGAGCTTGATCCTAACTTTAGGATGGCTCGTTTTCTCGAATTGGTTGGAGCAGCTCAAATCAGGAAAGCAAAAGCTGAAGGAAAGGACACTACTGGATTAACCACAATGTCTACATTCAGAAAGAAGGAGTTCGAAAAGTTCCAAGTTAATCCTGAAGTTTTTGATCCTTCTAAATATATGGAAAAGCACCCAGAAGCCGTTGTTCCAAGGGCTGCAGAATTAAAGATTATTGGCATGCAAGACTTGAAGATGTCTAAGAAAGAGGCCATTGATCCTTTGCAAAAAGTTTCCTTTGTTCCTAGCTCTTCTAACCCTAAGCCTGATTCTGTAGACTCTTAGTTTTGTTTGACTGTTGTTATTTATCTGATTGACTGTTAATTGTTTATCTATTTCTTGTATTAATTTTATTGCTCTATAGCTAGTTCTATGTTTTAGTTTTTGAGAGACTTAACTCAAATAGGGGGAGATTGTTGGTACCCTAGTTTGATTTGAGTTTAGTCTTCTCCTTTTGTCCCTTGACCCAAGAAATATCTATGGTCAATGATTAGTGGTCTAGCTGTAGAGTCCTCGCTTTTCTAGATGAAGAATTTGGTTAAGTAGTTTTTCGTTTGACTATAGTCGATCGCCGCTCGACTATCGTCGACCAACTGTTCGACGATCGTCTATCAGTTGCTCGACGCTCTGTCTGCGAGGATAGTTCGACTATCGGTTGATAGTTCGACTATCTGTGTGCTGAGATAGTTCGACTATCTGTTGATAGTTCGACTATCTGTTGATAGTTCGACTATCTGTTTGTTTGATAGTTCGACTATCCGTTGATAGATCGACTATCTGCTTTCTTCTTATAGTTCGACTATCTGCTGATAGGTCGACTATCTATTTTCCCTTGGTAGTTCGACTATCTTCCCTGATAGTTCAACTATCTGATAGCTCGACTATCTGTTGATAGTTTGACTATCTGTCGTTCTCTGATAGCTCGACTATCTGTTGATAGTTCGACTATCTGTTCTACGTTGATAGTTCGACTATCTGTTGATAGGTCGACTATCTGTTTTCGCTTGGTAGTTCGACTATCTGCTTTGATAGTTCAACTATCTGATAGTTCGACTATCTGTTGATAGTTCGACTATCTGTTTGTCTTTGATAGTTCGACTATCTGTTGATAGTTCGACTATCTGTTTCGCTTTGATAGTTCGATTATCTGTTGATAGGTCGACTATCTGATAGCTCGACTATCTTCTGATAGTTCGACTATCTGCTGTGATAGTTCGACTATCTCCTGTGATAGTTCGACTATCTGGATCGTTCGACTATCTGTCCGATAGTTCGACGATCTTCGTTCTTCGGTCGACGATCTCCGAAGGTCGTTCGACGTTTTCTGTCTGCCTTTATATTTTGTATTTATTTATTATATTTAATTAATTAATACATTATCTGGCATGTTATTTCAGTTGTTTTATGATAATATTTCCAGGCAATATCTGCTCCATCCCTTTTGCCTGAGTCAAATCTTTTCAGATAAAGTTGTTTGTCTTATTAGCTGACATTGTATTTTACTTTATCTGCTGTCAGTCCTTTATAGCCGTTAGACTGAAAAGTCTTTCTTCTGCTATAAAGAGTTTGTTTCTGATGTGACTTTATTTAGTACTTTATTATCAGATTGCTTCCTACAGCTTCTTCGAAAGAGGTTTATGTAAGATCCTGTCTCCTCATCCCGAGGCTAACCCGGATCTTATGCCCAGAACCGCCGCCTTACGGTGACACTAACTCCTGAGTTAGTCGACACCGTAAGACGCCGATTCTGCCGGCTATTACGATCATTTTTCACTAGAGATGCGGAAGCAAAAGTGTATAAACTAACCAATACACATGTCCACAGAGTCACAGAGCACATCATATATATAAGAATGAAAAGCTACAACAGTCCACAATGAGTACAAAGAGAAATAGGGCTTATGCCCATATACATCAATAGAAATGAGACTCTCTCTCACCAAACAGAAAGCTGTAAACTAAGCTATCTACTATATCTCCTCCCACCTGAGGACGTGCGGTAGTAGTGTCTGGTGGTGGTGGTAGCTGCTCCTCATGCCCTGCCTCCTCGTCCCGCTGGACGAGCTGGTCTATCTCCTCGAGCTCCTAAAAAGGGGGAGTCAACGTATGTTAGTCAAAAAGACTAAGCCGTATCCTCAACACCTCCTCCTGTCGCTCTTAGGCACCGGATGGAAGGAAGATGCGGAGGACAACAAGGGGTAGCAAAGTGGAGCAGGTGACATTTCTATCTAGCAGGAGTAAGTAAAGTCTAGCAGTTATATATATATGATCTAGCAGTTCTATATATGATCTAGCAGTTCTATATACAGTACAAGTAAGTAAAGACAGTGCAGAAAGAAAAGTACTGCAGTAAGAAGATAGAACTGAGAGTAAATGTAGTACAGAAAGGAAAGTACGCTACTGCTACTCCTACTCCTATCAATATCACAAGAGTACCCTAACTTATATGAACGCCCATACGAACATGTAAGTTAGGGTTTCCAAAAGTAACTTATCATATAAAAGAGCCCATACTAATTTATATGATAAGGATCTATGATTGCGTATGCCCTAATATGTATGAATGTATGTTATGATGAATATGTTAAACATGCAAGTGCAACACACACACACGACTCCGTGATCACAGACCTTTAGTTCCCTCTTTTTGAGAGCTTGCATCACTCTCGGGTACTACCGTTGTGGCTACGGCAACAGTGGAGCGGGCTCTCCACTTCTAGGTAGGTATAAGCACTACCAGTCCTAGACCCCTCTCATATGCCTCTGTACACGTCCTAGGTGCACTCTAGAGTTTTGCGTACGTATTTTGCTGACTACCCGTCAGTCTTGTAGGTCGAGTGCACGTCTTCGGGGATTCCGCAGCATTATATATTTAAGCATACCGGCCCCTCCACCCGTACTCCTCGCCCGAGTCATCGTACTGCCATCGGTGCATCGACTGGCCAGTCCCGCCTGACTCGCCACTAATTTTATGCACATGCAAGGTATAAATCTGAGCTTCCTGCTCGTACTGATATTGTTAACACATTCCCTCCAATCCAATTTGGGTGAGCAAGCGCTTGTATCCCTCCAACCTTAAGAAACAGGTGAGCAAGCCACTTCAACCCGGTTAGGATGAGCTCATTACTTGTATCCCTCCAACCTTATGAAACAGGTGAGCAAGTGCTTGTATCCCTCCAACCTTATGAAACAGGTGAGCAAGCCACTCGTATGATGTTCCCAACCTTATTTAACCGGCGAACCTATCGCGTAGAACTCCAAACCTATTAGACTACTCTTGTTTAAGGTTTATTATACCTAGTAATTTAAAGTGAATCCCAGGACTGCCCAAGGCATGCCCCGTGAGGGGATCTCGAGGGCACTAGGAACCAAGACGGGCATGAAACCCGAAGTTCCCTTTCGCAAGGATATTTAGTTTTAGTTGATGTTTACCCGTTACCCATGATTTTCCTTTAGTGTTACTCCTTAGTAGCCTAATGACTTATGGTATTATTGTCGGAAAGGCGACGATCTTCTGTCGGACTCCGTTATGCCTATTGTAAAGTGATTTGCACTCTATCACTCGTTGCTATACTTATGATACCATCAACACCACCCAGGTTTGTTCCCAATTTCCACGACTATCCCATCTTATTCTATCTCCCGGTGGTCCTAGTAGAGAAATCCTACTTATTCTAAATGTAGCCCCAGACCTAATACCACCCTGCCATTTCCAAGTTATAATACCATCCCCACCGTTCTGTTTATTAACCTAGGGTGGCATTCTCTAGATAAGCATTTACGTACGGCACGTCTATCGAGACTGAATGTCTAGGGTGAGATGACCTATTCTAATGATCCATTGAATGAACTTCCGAATGCATTGTGTTGTGTTTAATCACATGAGATTATTATAAATAGGGCACGTCGATTTATTTATTACTTATCATCATCAGAATCCTTCAATTACTGTTAAGGGTAAAATCGTCATTTTCCCGAATACTTATAATTCAAATCTTCAATTTATCAAGTCGAATCTCAAGGGCTCGAATATGTCTCCCTTGAGTTTATATAATATCATTAGGGTTTTATAAATCTTCTAAACCCTAGCTTGAATTATTTTAGAAAAATGTTTACGTGTTCATCCAATTATCGAAACAGTCGAATTCATTAAGTGTAGGATTTTTGCTCCCAAGAATCCCAACTAACTTAGGGTTTTAAATTATACCCTACTGGTCTACTAATTCAGGGGATGTGCATTCTAATTGTACCCCCTTTAGGTAAATATCAAAAATTGCTATTTGCACCCCGAGCCTAAGTAATTCAATTCTTGCATGTGGGTCTTTCCCAACATGACTTGTTCCAATTTCAGGGAAATTTCTACCACTGGTCTATATGGTCCCTAATGGCCAGCCACCAAAATTTGGGGCCATTTGGAGTTAGCTAACTCCAAGAATCACCTAGTTAAGCCCTAGGGGTATTTTGGTAATTTTCCCACATTTTGTTTTCCAATCAAGCCCATTTTTGGGCAGAGCCTGAATATGCCCTAATTATACCTCTGACCAAAATCTCAGGTCAAGGGGGCTTCTGGTTTGGCTTGGGCAGCCATTTGAAATTCTGCAAAATTGCTATTTGCAGCCCAAGTCAAATTTCATTTCTCAAACATGCAAGTGAGATTCCTCATCATGCAGTGAATCAATTTAGCCCAAATTTTAACCATGGGTCTAATATACCCATGAGAGGGTGCCACCAAAATTTGGGGCCATTTGGAGTTAGGAAACTCCAAAAATCTCATTTATTTACTTTTGGGTATTTTTGTAAAAACTATAGCAAAATGTTCCCCAAAAATTCTGATTTTTGGGGAGGGCCTAGATTTGACAAAATTAATCACATGCCCAAAATCTCAGTCCATTTGGACTTAGGGTTTGAGCAGGGCATCAGTTTTAATTTCTGCCCTAGTTAGGGGGCAGTCCTAGCAAAACAGCCCTACAGGGCAGCCTACTGGTCCAAACCCTATGATTTCTGTGGCATTTTAAAGTTAACTCATCTATCTAGATTTTTCATTCAGGATCCACCCTAAGGTGGGACCTCTAAGTACTTCATAATCAACATGCAAAATAACTGATATATTGTGACAGTATTTCATTTATTCATAAAATTAAATAATGCAGAATTAATAATAAAATGTGCACGAATCTTAAAGCCTAATCCAACGGTGGCTGCCTTTCTTCCTCATGCACATGCATGCATGGCCAGCCCGAGCAGGTGTCCCTTGCGGGGCCATTTCCGGCCATCGCCGGCGGCGGGGCCTCCGGCCAAGTCCTCCCCCGGCCTCACGGTGGTCGGGGCTAGGGCTGGCCGGCGACTGGGCGGCGGAGGGCGGCGGACGGCGGCGGCGCAGCCAACCCGAAAACTCTAAAAACCGCCATTTTTAAAGCTTTTTCCAAGCTTGTTGATCCCTATGTCGAGCTCGTTTGAGCTCGACTTCTAACCTAGATGAGCTAGGATACTAGTACAGTGAGAGGGGAGGGGATACGGACCCTTGGTGGTGGTTGTGGTTGAGGGTGGCGGCGGCTTCCCCTTGCACGCAAATTCCGGCGAGCTCCACGATTTTCCATGGCTTCCTTGCTTCCTCTCTCTCTCTCTGGGGTGGAATGAAGTGTGAGTGAGGGTGTGGGGTCGGTTTGGGGGTGAGTTAAGAGAGGGGGGCGATTTCAACAATGCTTGGGGCGGATTCACCAAGGGGGGGCGATTTCAACAATGCTAGGGCTTGGGTTGGCTTGTGTGGCCGGCTAGGTGGCTTGGGGGTGGGCCCCACTGCTCCCAGCTGGTTTAATTAACCCCTAATGGTCGGGTTCTAGGGTTGGGGGCCAAGGTTGGTGAGTGAATAGGGAGGGTTGACTCCACCAAGTTGTTTAGGCTATGTTGGGCTTGGGTTGGGCTTGGGCTTGACCCAAGGCTGCATGGTGGGGTCCCACACCTCCTAATAGCCCTACATGGTCAGCCAACCCAATGTGGGTTGGTGGGGTGAGCCCAAGTGGCCCAAAATGTCTCCTTAACATTTTCTCTCTCCTATTCCTCCTCTTTTCTCTCTCCTAGGTAATTCCCAAAATTACCATTGCATGCCCCTATTTTTCTCTTCTAGAGGGGGTATAGGGTCACTTTAGACCCACCTAATGAGTTTGGGTTGGTTTGGGTGGACCCAACCTAGTGAAATGGGCTAGGGCACCATTTTCACTATTTAGGTCAACATGTTGACTTGACCCAACATGGGTCAACTAGTTGACCCCATGGCCTACCTTGGGGTCCACTTAGATTGTATTTAGGGTTAGGGCAATGTGATGGGGTCATGGTGTGGCTAGGGTTTGTATTTAGCCTAGTTTGACCTAGGTTGACTTGGGCCCCATAGTGGGCCCCACATGGTCTAGATCCTCCTCCTAGGGTCAAACCTAGCTAAACCCTAGCATCCACCACATGTCTAACCCAAATCTAAGTCACTTGAAATTTGGGATGTTACAAACCCTATAAACAAAAAAAAATAATTTCGTCCCCGAAATTTAAGTTCAGGCTACGGGGTTTCTACGACAAGCTTATAAAGAATTCGAAACGTAACTAAAAAGGAAACCATAAAACTAAGTTGTACCTGAGGAAAATAGCTCCGGGTGTCGCTCCATCATGAGATCCCTCGGCTCCCAGGTGTGCTCCTCCCGTCCGTGGTTGGACCACAACACCTTCACGAGAGGGACCTTCTTTTTCCGCAACACTCGGACGGCGGTATCGTCGATCCGGACCGGCTCTAAACGAACTGATCGATCTGATGCTACTGGCCCGTCAGTAGTAGAAATATGCTGCTCAGGGCGAAGGAGTGCTCGTCGTAGGGAGGAGACGTGAAAGACGTCGTGCAGAGTTCCCAACTCTATCGGTAGCTGCAGTCGGTAAGCCAAGGGGCCGATCCGCTCCAGGATCAAGTAAGGCCCCATATATCTCGGGCTGAGCTTCTTGTGCCTCCGCACCCGGGAAACACCGTGCACAGGACGTATCTTCAAGAAAACCCTGTCTCCCTCCTAAAACTCCACCTTACGATGCCGCGCATCGTAATACTTCGCCTGCCTGCTCTGGGCCTCCAACATCCGATCTCTGACCAGACGTATCTGAGCCTCCGTATCCTCGACATACTCTGAACCGTGAGCTCGTGTATCCTCATCTTGTACCCATGATAGAGGTGTCCGACACCTCCTCCCATATAGTGCCTCGTAAGGAGCCATCCCAATGCTCGCCTGGTGACTGTTGTTATAAGAAAACTCAATCAAGGGTAACAGTCGCTCCCAGGGCTTCCCCGTATCCAAAATACAAAGACGCAGCAGATCCTCCATAGTCCGGTTGGTCCGCTCTGTCTGACCGTCGGTCTGTGGATGGAAGGCAGTGCTGAAAGAGAGCTGCGAACCTAAGTAAGCGTGCACTGCCCTCCACTCCCTAGAAGTGAATCGACCGTCACGATCCGAGACAATCGTCTTGGGGACGCCGTGGTACCTAACGAACTGCTCCACAAACAACCTCACCAATACGGCAACTGGGGCGTCCTTCCGGATCGGTATGAATCTGGCTACCTTGGTCAATCTATCGACGATGACCCAAATGGAGTCGTGCCCAGAGTGGGAGCGAGGCAACCCATGCACAAAATCCATAGCAATATCCTCAAACTTCCACTCTGGCACCGGTAATGGCTGTAATAACCCTCCTGGGCTCTTGCATTCAGCTTTCACTAGCTGACAGGCCACGCAGTGTGTAACATAATGTATGATCTCCCTCTTCATCCCGGGCCAGTACATGCTCTTCCGCAAATCAGCCGTCATCTTGGTGATACCAGGGTGCACTGAGTACCGTGATTGGTGCGATTCCCTGAGTATGTCCTCCCGGATACCACCTCCTGCGGGTATATATATACGGCCACGGAAATGAACGAGGTCGTCGCGTAGCGTGTAATTCTCTGCCTTGCCCTCAGCTAGGGCTCCGAATATCGGCTCTAAATCTGCATCCTGCCTCTGATGCACCCAGATGCGCTCCCGAATGTCACAATCACTAATCATGGAGTTCAGATACTCTCGGTACAGCTCTGGCTCAGTCTCTGACACCACAGTAATGTGCAGGCCCTCCACCATTTGAGCCAACGACATAGCTCCCACCCGAGGTTCCGTACTAGTAGTGCCAGCTCTTCTGCTCAAGGCATCCGCCACAGTGTTTGCCTTCCCCGGGTGGTAATGGATCTTGTACTGATAATCACATAGGAATTCTAGCCATCTCCTCTGGCGTAGATTCAGATCCTTCTGAGTGTCGATGTACCTGAGATTCTTGTGATCGGAGAAAATATCACAATGGATCCCGTACAGATAGTGCCTCCATATCTTTAATGCGAATACCACTGCCCCGAGTTCTAGGTCATGGACTGGGTAGTTGTGCTCGTGCTTCTTCAACTGTCTCGAAGCGTATGCTATCACATGACCGTGCTGCATTAGGACAGCACCCATCCCCTGGTATGATGCGTCGGTGTAAATCTGGAATCCTTCCTTCCCAGCTGGAAGTGCAAGGATAGGGGATGAGGTGAGCCTGCTCTTCAATTCCTGGAACGCTGCCTCGCACTTCTCAGACCAATGAAATCCTGCCTCTTTCTTCGTCAAGGATGTGAGGGGGAGAGCTATCCTGGAAAACCCCTCCACAAACTTGCGGTAGTAGCCTGCTAGTCCCAAGAAGCTGCGTATCTCCGTGGCCGATTTCGGCTGCGGCCAATCTCTAACTGCCTCGATCTTAGCTGGATCCACGGCTAGTCCAGCCCCACTGATGGTGTGTCCCAAGAATGTTACCTCCTCAAGCCAGAACTGGCACTTAGAGAACTTAGCATACATGCTATGCTCCCTCAGCTTCCCCAAAACCAACGATAGATGCTGCGCATGTTCCTCCTTGGTCTTGGAATAGACCAAAATGTCGTCGATGAAGACTATGACGAACCGATCCAAGTAAGGCTCGAATACACGGTTCATCAGACTCATGAATGCTGAGGGCGCATTCGTGAGCCCGAAGGGCATCACCGTGAACTCAAACAAGCCATACCGAGAACTGAACGCCGTCTTTGGTATGTCCTCCTCTTGGATCCGCAACTGATAATATCCAGATCTCAAGTCCAGCTTCGAAAACCAGAATGCTCCCTGAAGCTGATCGAACAGCTCATCAATCCGTGGCAGTGGGTAAGTGTTCCGGACCGTAAGCCGGTTCAATTCCCGGTAATCAATGCACAACCGGAGCGAACCGTCTTTCTTCTTCACGAATAAAACTGGTGCTCCCCAGGGTGAAGAACTAGGCCGGACAAATCCGGACTCCACTAGCTCCTGTAACTGCGTCCTGAACTCTGCCAGCTCCCTTGGAGCCATCCGGTACGGTGCCCGGGATACGGGCTTGGCATCCGGTATCAACTGGATACGGAAGTCGGTGTCTCTGGCCGGTGGTAGTCCGGGCAATTTCTCCGGGAATACGTCGGAGAAATCCCGGACCACGGGTATATCGGAAATGGCCGTCTCCGCCACTATCATCTCGAAGCATACAAGATACACCTCCTCGCCCTGCTCGTAGGCTTTGACAGCCTGTATGGAAGATAATGAAAGAGGTGGGATAGGTCGGATACCTTCGATGGTGACGTAGGAGTCGCCATGCCTGAGGGTGATCCTCTTGGACAGACAGTCTATCTGGGCGTAGTTCCAATGTAACCACACCATGCCCAGAATAATGTCGAAGTCCTGCAGCATCAGGATCGTCCCCGGTATCTGGAATATCTTGCCAGCGATCTCTCCCTCCAAGTTGCAATGTTCCATAGTCACTATCTCCGAGCCGTCAGGCAGACGCACCCTTCTCTCCGCGCCCGTGAATCTTTCCACGCCATCTAGCCCTTTGATGAAGGCTTCTGATATGAACGAGTGTGTAGCACCCGTGTCGTATAAGGTATGGGCAGGTTTGCCATTGACGATGACTATGCCTGAGGTTTTGATTATTTTAACGAGTGTTATTCTACGAGGCTTAATGAGCTTATAAGGTCAAGTAATTTGAAGGAAATGAAACTTTTAAGGTTTTAAATTACCTGTAATGACCTCCTCTGGGTTTCTTGGAACGGCAAGATCCAAGGCGTACATCTGATCACGACCCCTGCCTCGGCCGTGATGTCCTCGTCCTCGGCCTCGGCCTCGTCCTCGACCTCGACCCTGGTATGCTGGAGGGGCCACTGGAGGGGGTGGAGGAGGAGGAGGAAGCTGACGGAACTGCTGCGGACAATCAGCTCTATAGTGCCCCGGCTGGTGGCACCCAAAACAGACCACTTGTCTTTGACCTTGATCTTCCTGCCCGATCGGTCCATGAATCTGAAGAGGTGGAGGAGCATACACTGGAGGAGGCCTCTGCTCCTGCCTGTAGTTCTCCTGTCTGTAATTCTCTTGCCTGTAGTTGGGACGGCGACGTCCCCCGCCTCATTTGAACCCAATGACCTTGCCCTTCTGGGGGCCTCTACTACTCTCTCCGTGCCATGGCCCATCAAGTGGCCTCTTCCCTCTACTCTGTGTCATAAGCTGGTCCGCCTCGTGCTTCTTTGCCATCTCGATGATCTCTGTCGTTGATCCATGAGAAATAAATAGCAGTGCCTGCCGGACTGAATCCCTAAGTCCTCGGTAGAACTTCTTTGCATACCTCCGGTCCTCTAGATCATGGAAGCCTGCAAATCTGGCCAAATGGGAGAATTCCCTCTGGTACTCAATCACAGAACGAGTCCCCTGCTTGAGGTTCAAGAACCCTCCTCCAACTCATCTCTGTCTGTATCTGACACAAAATGTCCAAGGACGGACTCACTGAACTCCTCCCATGAGATCTCTGATGGGTCCCTATCAGCATATGTGGAATCCATCATGGATTTCCACCATCTCCAGGCATGTGAATCTAAAGCAGAAGTCGCCAAGGGTACTGCCTGTTGCACCGGGCAGCTGATGCCTGCAAGCATCTCCTGTATGGCCTCCAGCCATTCCTCTGTCTTCACAGCATTCTCCGTCCCGTGGTACATGGGCGGGGACAGGCTCCTGAACGCACTCAACCAGTTTGACCCTGGATTTGGCAGCTGTGCCGGGGCCTGCTGAGCTCTAAATGCATCTAGGATCGCAGTGAGGGTCTGTCCCATCTCAGTCTGCATGAACGGAGTGGCATCCGGAGGGGGAGGGACCACGTTCTGTGGCACGGCGACCTGTAGAGGTTGCAAAAAGGTGATTCTTAAGTCAAAATTTCTTCAAAATTTGGCCTAACTCATTGTTTAATGGACTATTTAGTGTGACTTTTTACACATGGGCACACCATTGCTTCCGCTGAATAGTTTGTCCGCAAACTACTCTCGAGCGGGGTGTTCCAGTGTTGTGGACTTCTTTCTCTAATGATCGTATTTTTCAAGTGATACCAGTTTGTAAGATCCTGTCTCCTCATCCCGAGGCTAACCCGGATCTTATGCCCAGAACCGCCGCCTTACGGTGACACTAACTCCTGAGTTAGTCGACACCGTAAGACGCCGATTCTGCCGGCTATTACGATCATTTTTCACTAGAGATGCGGAAGCAAAAGTGTATAAACTAACCAATACACATGTCCACAGAGTCACAGAGCACATCATATATATAAGAATGAAAAGCTACAACAGTCCACAATGAGTACAAAGAGAAATAGGGCTTATGCCCATATACATCAATAGAAATGAGACTCTCTCTCACCAAACAGAAAGCTGTAAACTAAGCTATCTACTATATCTCCTCCCACCTGAGGACGTGCGGTAGTAGTGTCTGGTGGTGGTGGTAGCTGCTCCTCATGCCCTGCCTCCTCGTCCCGCTGGACGTGCTGGTCTATCTCCTCGAGCTCCTAAAAAGGGGGAGTCAACGTATGTTAGTCAAAAAGACTAAGCCGTATCCTCAACACCTCCTCCTGTCGCTCTTAGGCACCGGATGGAAGGAAGATGCGGAGGACAACAAGGGGTAGCAAAGTGGAGCAGGTGACATTTCTATCTAGCAGGAGTAAGTAAAGTCTAGCAGTTATATATATATGATCTAGCAGTTCTATATATGATCTAGCAGTTCTATATACAGTACAAGTAAGTAAAGACAGTGCAGAAAGAAAAGTACTGCAGTAAGAAGATAGAACTGAGAGTAAATGTAGTACAGAAAGGAAAGTACGCTACTGCTACTCCTACTCCTATCAATATCACAAGAGTACCCTAACTTATATGAACGCCCATACGAACATGTAAGTTAGGGTTTCCAAAAGTAACTTATCATATAAAAGAGCCCATACTAATTTATATGATAAGGATCTATGATTGCGTATGCCCTAATATGTATGAATGTATGTTATGATGAATATGTTAAACATGCAAGTGCAACACACACACACGACTCCGTGATCACAGACCTTTAGTTCCCTCTTTTTGAGAGCTTGCATCACTCTCGGGTACTACCGTTGTGGCTACGGCAACAGTGGAGCGGGCTCTCCACTTCTAGGTAGGTATAAGCACTACCAGTCCTAGACCCCTCTCATACGCCTCTGTACACGTCCTAGGTGCACTCTAGAGTTTTGCGTACGTATTTTGCTGACTACCCGTCAGTCTTGTAGGTCGAGTGCACGTCTTCGGGGATTCCGCAGCATTATATATTTAAGCATACCGGCCCCTCCACCCGTACTCCTCGCCCGAGTCATCGTACTGCCATCGGTGCATCGACTGGCCAGTCCCGCCTGACTCGCCACTAATTTTATGCACATGCAAGGTATAAATCTGAGCTTCCTGCTCGTACTGATATTGTTAACACATTCCCTCCAATCCAATTTGGGTGAGCAAGCGCTTGTATCCCTCCAACCTTAAGAAACAGGTGAGCAAGCCACTCCAACCCGGTTAGGATGAGCTCATTACTTGTATCCCTCCAACCTTATGAAACAGGTGAGCAAGTGCTTGTATCCCTCCAACCTTATGAAACAGGTGAGCAAGCCACTCGTATGATGTTCCCAACCTTATTTAACCGGCGAACCTATCGCGTAGAACTCCAAACCTATTAGACTACTCTTGTTTAAGGTTTATTATACCTAGTAATTTAAAGTGAATCCCAGGACTGCCCAAGGCATACCCCGTGAGGGGGTCTCGAGGGCACTAGGAACCAAGACGGGCATGAAACCCGAAGTTCCCTTTCGCAAGGATATTTAGTTTTAGTTGATGTTTACCCGTTACCCATGATTTTCCTTTAGTGTTACTCCTTAGTAGCCTAATGACTTATGGTATTATTGTTGGAAAGGCGACGATCTTCTGTCGGACTCCGTTATGCCTATTGTAAAGTGATTTGCACTCTATCACTCGTTGTTATACTTATGATACCATCAACACCACCCAGGTTTGTTCCCAATTTCCACGACTATCCCATCTTATTCTATCTCCCGGTGGTCCTAGTAGAGAAATCCTACTTATTCTAAATGTAGCCCCAGACCTAATACCACCCTGCCATTTCCAAGTTATAATACCATCCCCACCGTTCTGTTTATTAACCTAGGGTGGCATTCTCTAGATAAGCATTTACGTACGGCACGTCTATCGAGACTGAATGTCTAGGGTGAGATGACCTATTCTAATGATCCATTGAATGAACTTCCGAATGCATTGTGTTGTGTTTAATCACATGAGATTATTATAAATAGGGCACGTCGATTTATTTATTACTTATCATCATCAGAATCCTTCAATTACTGTTAAGGGTAAAATCGTCATTTTCCCGAATACTTATAATTCAAATCTTCAATTTATCAAGTCGAATCTCAAGGGCTCGAATATGTCTCCCTTGAGTTTATATAATATCATTAGGGTTTTATAAATCTTCTAAACCCTAGCTTGAATTATTTTAGAAAAATGTTTACGTGTTCATCCAATTATCGAAACAGTCGAATTCATTAAGTGTAGGATTTTTGCTCCCAAGAATCCCAACTAACTTAGGGTTTTAAATTATACCCTACTGGTCTACTAATTCAGGGGATGTGCATTCTAATTGTACCCCCTTTAGGTAAATATCAAAAATTGCTATTTGCACCCCGAGCCTAAGTAATTCAATTCTTGCATGTGGGTCTTTCCCAACATGACTTGTTCCAATTTCAGGGAAATTTCTACCACTGGTCTATATGGTCCCTAATGGCCAGCCACCAAAATTTGGGGCCATTTGGAGTTAGCTAACTCCAAGAATCACCTAGTTAAGCCCTAGGGGTATTTTGGTAATTTTCCCACATTTTGTTTTCCAATCAAGCCCATTTTTGGGCAGAGCCTGAATATTCCCTAATTATACCTCTGACCAAAATCTCAGGTCAAGGGGGCTTCTGGTTTGGCTTGGGCAGCCATTTGAAATTCTGCAAAATTGCTATTTGCAGCCCAAGTCAAATTTCATTTCTCAAACATGCAAGTGAGATTCCTCATCATGCAGTGAATCAATTTAGCCCAAATTTTAACCATGGGTCTAATATACCCATGAGAGGGTGCCACCAAAATTTGGGGCCATTTGGAGTTAGGAAACTCCAAAAATCTCATTTATTTACTTTTGGGTATTTTTGTAAAAACTATAGCAAAATGTTCCCCAAAAATTCTGATTTTTGGGGAGGGCCTAGATTTGACCAAATTAATCACATGCCCAAAATCTCAGTCCATTTGGACTTAGGGTTTGAGCAGGGCATCAGTTTTAATTTCTGCCCTAGTTAGGGGGCAGTCCTAGCAAAACAGCCCTACAGGGCAGCCTACTGGTCCAAACCCTATGATTTCTGTGGCATTTTAAAGTTAACTCATCTATCCAGATTTTTTATTCAGGGTCCACCCTAAGGTGGGACCTCTAAGTACTTCATAATCAACATGCAAAATAACTGATATATTGTGACAGTATTTCATTTATTCATAAAATTAAATAATGCAGAATTAATAATAAAATGTGCACGAATCTTAAAGCCTAATCCAACGGTGGCTGCCTTTCTTCCTCATGCACATGCATGCATGGCCAGCCCGAGCAGGTGTCCCTTGCGGGGCCATTTCCGGCCATCGCCGGCGGCGGGGCCTCCGGCCAAGTCCTCCCCCGGCCTCACGGTGGTCGGGGCTAGGGCTGGCCGGCGACTGGGCGGCGGAGGGCGGCGGACGGCGGCGGCGCAGCCAACCCGAAAACTCTAAAAACCGCCATTTTTAAAGCTTTTTCCAAGCTTGTTGATCCCTATGTCGAGCTCGTTTGAGCTCGACTTCTAACCTAGATGAGCTAGGATACTAGTACAGTGAGAGGGGAGGGGATACGGACCCTTGGTGGTGGTTGTGGTTGAGGGTGGCGGCGGCTTCCCCTTGCACGCAAATTCCGGCGAGCTCCACGATTTTCCATGGCTTCCTTGCTTCCTCTCTCTCTCTCTGGGGTGGAATGAAGTGTGAGTGAGGGTGTGGGGTCGGTTTGGGGGTGAGTTAAGAGAGGGGGGCGATTTCAACAATGCTTGGGGCGGATTCACCAAGGGGGGGCGATTTCAACAATGCTAGGGCTTGGGTTGGCTTGTGTGGCCGGCTAGGTGGCTTGGGGGTGGGCCCCACTGCTCCCAGCTGGTTTAATTAACCCCTAATGGTCGGGTTCTAGGGTTGGGGGCCAAGGTTGGTGAGTGAATAGGGAGGGTTGACTCCACCAAGTTGTTTAGGCTATGTTGGGCTTGGGTTGGGCTTGGGCTTGACCCAAGGCTGCATGGTGGGGTCCCACACCTCCTAATAGCCCTACATGGTCAGCCAACCCAATGTGGGTTGGTGGGGTGAGCCCAAGTGGCCCAAAATGTCTCCTTAGCATTTTCTCTCTCCTATTCCTCCTCTTTTCTCTCTCCTAGGTAATTCCCAAAATTACCATTGCATGCCCCTATTTTTCTCTTCTAGAGGGGGTATAGGGTCACTTTAGACCCACCTAATGAGTTTGGGTTGGTTTGGGTGGACCCAACCTAGTGAAATGGGCTAGGGCACCATTTTCACTATTTAGGTCAACATGTTGACTTGACCCAACATGGGTCAACTAGTTGACCCCATGGCCTACCTTGGGGTCCACTTAGATTGTATTTAGGGTTAGGGCAATGTGATGGGGTCATGGTGTGGCTAGGGTTTGTATTTAGCCTAGTTTGACCTAGGTTGACTTGGGCCCCATAGTGGGCCCCACATGGTCTAGATCCTCCTCCTAGGGTCAAACCTAGCTAAACCCTAGCATCCACCACATGTCTAACCCAAATCTAAGTCACTTGAAATTTGGGATGTTACAGTTTATTCCTTTTATAGAATGTTTTTGCTGCAGAGATTGTTTGTCTTTTTGATATTTGCAGCCCAGGTCTCAAGTTTCAGAAGAAGACAAACAATTCAAATTGAAGAGAGTCGTTGCTTGTTGCTGTTATAAAAGGAATCCTTTGGAGAAGGATTTCAGCTAGCTACCCAGTTATTCAATTAAGCATTCAAGCCTTCATCAAGACAAAGTTCATTTGCTCTCAGCAATTTCCATTCAACTGAGAAGTGTTAAGCTCTTCTGTTCTTCTTCAACCTGAGTTCTCCTATTCCAGGAAGTTTAGACTCAGAGTTCTTTTGAAGAAGAAGAAGAAGAAGAAGACAGCTGCTTGAAGATTTCTAATTTATTATTTATTATCTTCTTGTAGTTTTTCCTTCAGATCTTTCTGAAGAGTTTTCTGCACTGAAGCAAGACTTCACCTGGACATCTTTGAGCCAGGGGGAGCCTTGATTCTTTAGAGCTTTCTAGCTCAGTGCAAGTCTTTGTGCTTCTCTAATCTATTGTAAAATAGAGAAGACATCTTAACCTTCTTTCCCCCTCCTGTACAGGGTTATTACTCCCTTCAAAAGTATCCCTTGGTGGCAGGGCACCTGATCAAAAACCTGTGTTCAGTTTTTAGACACCTGATCAAAAGTCTAAAAGGTTTCTGGATCTACCTGAAGCAGATCCTGTTGGTGGCAGGGCACCTGATCAAAAACCTGAGTGGATTCCTACCTTGTTGGTAGAAGAGTGGACGTACCCAAGTTGTTTGGGGAACCACTATAAAATTCCTTGTGTTGTCTGGATTGCCTTGTTTAATTCCTGTATTGTGGCTGTGAATAGATATAACTAGGTTTGCTAGTTGCTGATTAGGATTTCCAAGCCTTAACTGTAATTACAGTTAGCTTGAGTTTGTGCACAACACTTGTGTTAGGCTATAGGGTTAATTCTATATCTATAATCTTTTCATTCCGCATTTCACTCCAAGGGAGTTGGGTAGACCATTAAGTTTTGTCTAGTGCAAAATTTGATAACTCTATTCACCCCCCCTCTAGAGTAGTATCTATCCCTTCACTTTCAAAATATCCCAAGAGCACTGCTCTGAACTCCTCCCAAGTAATTTCTGCGCAATCCATACCCGCAAAGGTGGTGTCCAGCTGTGACTTCCACCACCTCTTTCCATGTGACTCCAGGCAGGAGACCGCCAAAGCAACTGCCTCCTCAGTGGGGCATCGGATCCCCGCAAGCATCTCGTAAATGGTACCTAACCACTCCACAGTGTGTACTGCAGACTCCGTAACCAGGTAGGATAGAGGGGAAAGTCCCCGGAAGACAGTCATCCAATTGGCCCCGGGGTTTGGCTGTGGAGCCGGGTCTTGCTGAGCTCTGAAGGCTTCCAGAATGGCCGTCGGTGTTTGCCCAATCTCCGTATGCTGGAACGGAGCTGGAGCCGGCGGAGGCGGGACCACATTCGGAGCCTGAGGGGTCCCCTGCTGTGATGCTGGGTTCATCGCAGGCTACAAGGAAGAATTCCATTTGTTAGAGAGCGAATGAATGGAATTTAAGAAGGGGTTGGATGGACTTTCACATGTGATTTCCCTTATGGGCACACCACTGCTTCCGTTGTTAGTTTGTCAGCAAAATAAGCTCGTACGGGGGTGGCCCAAGGTTTTGTGGACTACTTCTCTTCCGATCGAGGTCTCCTCTGATACCACTTGTAAGACCCCCCCCCCCTTTTTTGAACCACCGGGGTCTTAGCCCAGAATTGCCGCTTTGCGGTGGCACCGACTCACGGGAAGGCCGCCACTACAAAACGCAAATTCTGCCAGCTTTCTTCGATCACAAGGAGAGAGAAGTAAGTATACATAAAACATAAACAGGTCCATAGAAACATACATATAAAATGAAATCACAACCAGTCCATAGTAATATCAAATAGAAGTACTACAGAGATCAGTTCAGAAGAAATATAAAGAAACGGGCTCGAGCCCGGTACATCAGAGTCCTCACTACAAATCACTCATCGCGGAAGCTATAAAAATACTAACCACTAACGGAGCTGGTCGCTGGTGCACCGGTGCTAGACTGACAAACCTCCATGCGCACCGTACTCCGCTGGTGCTGGTCCCTGGACTGCTGGACCCTGTCTCACATTCGGAGCTCCTGTAATGTTGTGGTTTGAAAACCATTAGTCATAAAGACTAAGCCATATCATCCACTACCCCTCCCCCCACGGCTCCTAAGCACCGAGCGGAGAGGAGGAAAGGGAAGCTACAAAGGTGGAGAATAATCAAGCAGATGACAATGGAGCTAATCAAACAACTATCATGGTGTATAAACAATTATCTAGAATAAAGTACATCTAGCAATTCTACGGTAGTAAGTAATAAAGTAGACATGTAGTAAGTAGCAAATTTATAAGAAGACAAATTGAAAGCAAGTAAGTAAATAAGTAAGTAACCTTAACTTATATGAATGCTCATACAAACTTATAAGTTAAGGGATCTTCTGCAAGGCTCCCATCGTATAAAAAATCCCATACCGATTTATACATTAGGGTGTCGGTTGTATGCAAACATGAGTGTAGTGATATGCTATTCCATGATTCATGCAAGTGCAACTCACACACACGACTCTATGCGCACAGACCTTTAGTTCCCCCTGTTTGGGAAGCTAGCTTCACTCCAAGGAACCTCCGTAGTGGCAAACAGAGACAGTGGGTCGGGCCCCCCACTCCTAGGCGGGTATCCACACTACCGGGCCTAGCCCTCCCGTATGCCCCTAGAAGAACACAACCTAGAGTATCCACATACTAGTGCTGGCTATATCCACCAGACTTTCTTTGGCTAAGTGTCCCACACCGCCGAGTCAACGTACTGATGTCGGTGTGAACGATAATCAAATACCGAAGACCCACCACCTTATTCTGTATTCAAACCCTCGAGCCCTCGGCTCTCCGGACTGTCCCGTCCGTGCATCTACCTTCAGAGCTACCATTTGAATGGCAACCAAACCAACTTATTCTACCTCCCTAACTACCGGGGTGTGTGAATGTGCAACCCTAGATATTCTAGTTGCTCTTTTGGTTTATTATTCTTACGGTTTACGTTAGCCCAGGACTGCCCCCGGTATTCCCCGTAAAGGGATCTCAAAGGGCACTAGGAACTATGATGGTAGCTCAAGCCCACCATTACCTTTCGCAAGGCACTTATTATTATCGGTTGATACCCATTACCCGATCCCTTTTAAATTACTTTAGATCTATCCCTAGAGTATTAAGACTCTTCCTCTCCTACCGGGGAGGACGATCTTTCGTCGATCCCGGACGCCACTTAACTCTAGTCAATCTCACACCCTACCCATCCTGACTTCTAGTAATGAACTTAATTTAACTTACCCTATCCAAACCAGCAACCTACCAAAATTCCATCTCCCCAAGTTCATTACCCACTCTAGTTCAGTTTCTGTGGTTTTACTATATGCAGACTATCCAAAGCTGTATGAGGTATATAAGGGGAGGTACCCAAAATTGTCTTCCAAATCTCCTATAACATTTACTGGAGGTCTATCATGACATAATTAGCCTAAATCCAGAAATTTATAATTTTCCTAATTAATCTGATATTTATTTATTTTTTTCCCAAGGATTGGCCATGGGTAATTTTAAACATGAACTACATGATTTTCTCAAGTAATGGCCACCCCAAAAATTATGATCACTAAATAACAGCAAGGTATCATCAAATACTAATTTTCATAATTTTACAGAAACTATTTAGCCTCTAATTAATTTATCCATTATAATCTCATTAATCCTATGTAAAGAAGGAGGTACTTAAATTACTCATCATAAAATTATAAAAAAATTACTGAATATTAATATGGTACAGAAAAAGTCACTGTGCAAAGATCATGATTTTACAGGCTTGCTAGACATCAAAATCAAAATAGATTTAATAAATTTTCATGAGAAACAACACTTAATGAAGCTAGCCTTAGAATTAAACTTCTAAAAATTCCATAAAAATTCACAAAGCCTTAACATCATAATACAAGTTCTCTGCCTAAAGTTCATCAATTTCCAGAAAGTTTTTCCTCCATAATAAAATTCTAAGCAAATAATAGAAACTACTATATTGTTAATGAAGTATCCAAAATAAAGATCTTAAATTCATAAATAAATCTGCAGAGCTTGTACTAACCCTAAAAACCACTCTACCAAAATCTCATTACTGTTCAGTGAGTTTTAGTGATATTTTCTATCTCTACAAATTTTGTGCCCTAAACTAGGGTTAGGGTTTTGAGGGACTATTTTACTTTAGTATCCATTTATATTTCTACAAGAGGATTCTAGCTACCCTAGAATTCTATCTACCAAGTTTCAGATCATAACCAAGTCATTTGACCACTTGCCCTTCACAACCCACCAAGAACCATCCTTAGGGTTTGGCTTTGGGTCCTAGGGCAAATTTACCCCAATCCACCTCAAAATCCATGAGAGGGTGCCAGAGAGAATTCCTAGTCAGTGGTAAAAACCTCAGCCTCTGTTGAAGTGATTTGAACACTCAAATCTCAAAGTGCACTTTTGACCTAAAAACCCCTTAATAGGGCATAGCTTAGGTGTGTCGATTTCCTATCTAAAACATCTCTAAATTAGATGAAAAATTATACAGAGCCTCATGATAAACCCAGGGACCACACACCAAAATTTGGGAGGGTTTGGAAGTCATTAAGGCAACTAATTAATTTTTCCTAAGATTATTAAATTTTTTCTAAAAACTCCAGGAAACCATTCTCCAAAAATTCCCATTTTTGTACAGGCCCTAGGTATAGCTAGGGTAGGCTCCCTGCCAAAATTTCAGATCATTTGGTCAAAGGATGAAGGGTGGGCCCACCTTTTGGTCTCTGCCTAGCTCTAAGTCTAGATCCCCCCAAGAGAGGTGCCCTGGTCAAACCAGTTGACCACATTAACCCAAATCAATTTTAAAATATAATAGACCCATATGGCTACAAATTACTTGTTGACCATTTCTTCATATAAAGCCTCTAGGTATTTTTCATAATTTATCTAAGGTGGCTGTTATTTTAATGCAAAAATTCACATAAAGAAAATAATTATTAAATAGCACAGATCTTGAAGCAAGATATAAGGACCCTGGCATTGTCTTCTTCCTCCAGCCAAAGGCCACGATTTGCCCAACCTGGAGCTACTTCCAAGCGCAGCCGCCGGCCGGCCAGCCACCTCCCTGGCCAGCCACCGCCGCCACCACCTCCGTTGAGGTGGTGGCTATTGCCATGCGGCGGCACGGCCGCTGGAGGGGATTTTTCCGGCGAGCCCAAGAATGCAGATTTCATGGAAAATCCATGAAAATCAAAACTCCAATCTGGCTCAATTGAGCCCGATTTTCAACCCTATTGAATCCTAAGATCTATCTGCAGAAGAAGAGGGAGGGGAGGACCTTGTTCACGGGCTGGAGGCATGCTGATCGACGGGATGCCATTGGCGCGGTGGTGGTATTGCTGGAATTCTCCTACAGCATAGTACAAGCTCCAAAACTGTCGGGTAAGGGTGGAAACTTCATCTCTGAGTCTAGGGAGCCTTTTTAAACCAGTAAATGGAGGGGAAAGGTCTAACGCTGGTGGCCATTAATGGCCCATTATAGCTTGGCTCGGCAATGGTGGTGGGGGGCTGAAATGGCTCGATAACAGCTGGAGGAGGGCTGGAAACTCCTCCTCTCCCTATGAGGACTTGAATCCAGCCATTTAAAGAGGAGGGGGAAAGGCCACAACATCAAGTGCCATTGATGGCTGTGATCGTCGGTTTCCGACCATGGCCGTGGCTCCTCCTTGCTTTCAAACCGACAGCCACGTGGAATGATAGGTCAACACCCTTTAAAATAAGACTTAATTGGGTCTTATTAAAAGAAACGGCTTAATAATTCATTTGGACCCACCATCTAGACCGGCCCGGTTCAGCAGAACCAGAACACAGCCAGAAATAAAATGCCAGAAAAATTCTAAGTACAATGGCGTTGAGTGAGCTCAGATCACTCAACGCCATCCAAGCTACGGCATTGAGTGAGCTCTGCTCACTTAAAGCCAACCATGCTGCGACATTGAGTGAGCTCTGCTCACTCAACGCCATCCCGGATACGGTGTTGAGTGAGCTCTGCTCACTCAACGCCATCCCGAATGGCCCTCCCAGACTATGGCGTTGAGTGAGCTAAGCTCACTCAACGCCTTCCAGATTATGACGTTGAGTGAGCTCTACTCACTCAACGCCATCCAGCCTACTCAAGGTGGCGTTGAGTGCAGTCTATGCACTCAACGCCGTCTAGCTTATAGCGTTGAGTGAGTTAAGCTCACTCAACGCCATCCAAACTACGGCGTTGAGTGAGCTCAGCCCACTCAACGTCATTCCAGGCCTCAGCAGATGGAGTTGAGTGCAGTCCATGCACTCAACGCTGTCTAGTTTATGGCATTGAGTGAGCTAAGCTCACTAAATGCCATCCAGTCTACGGCGTTGAGTGAGCTCAGTTCACTCAATGCCATCCAGATAACGCCAGATGGCGTTGAGTGCAGTCTGTGTACTCAACGCCGTCTAGCTTATGGCTTTTAGTGAGCTAAGCTCACGCAATGCCATCCAGACTACGGCGTTGAGTGAGCTTAGCTCACTCAACGCCATTCCAAGGTCACGGGCATGATGAATCGGTCACGGGCGTGTCAGGCCCATATTGAAATTTCTGAGCTCGCCGATCGTCTTTCTGAGGTCAACGATCATCGAAGGGGTCACTCCCTAGGTCACGGGCGTGACGGGTCGGTCACGGGCGTGACCACCCATTGACTCGAAATCTTGGTCGATAAACTTCAATTCCTGGGTTTCCTAGGGTTCTGTTATGACAAAACCGCTCATAGGGGTCTAGTTGGAAATGGGATGTTACACAACGAATCTGGCACTTAGGCATTGAGTGTGTTTAGTTCACCCAATGCCTTCATCAAGTCAAATGTTGATTCGATGGGTTTGGCGCTAAGAGCGTTGAGTTCAATCAACACCTTCGTCGTGTATCTTATGGATACTAGACGATTCATCGAGTATGGTTTTGTATACTCAACGATTTGCCGAATATGTTATGGATACTCGACGATTCGTCGAGACAAGGGTTGTCTTGTCAAATTTCTGTATTCCAAGTCTTAGGTCTGCAAATAGCGATGGGCTGTTCTATTAATTCCTTTGGGTATAAATAGAAGATTTTAGGGTTTCTGAAGATAAGAGATTGACTGTTCATTTGGTCTAAGCACACGAGCCACACTGTGCAAAAACCTGAGACCTAAAAGGCCGACGGAACTATTCCTCCTTCATCAATCCTGATGCAACCTGAAAGAAAAGATAGATACCGATTGTGGAATTCAGATTATAGATATTTTAGAATAACCCTAAAGCCTAACACAAGGTGTTGTGCACAAACTAAAGCTAACTGTAATTACAGTTAAGCTTCAGGTTCTATCCAGCAACTAGCAATCCTAGTTAAAACTAATCACAGCCACAATGCAATTAATAAATCAAGCAACCAGATGACACAAGATATTATAGTGGTTCCCCAAACACTGGGTACGTCCACTCTTCTACCAACAAGGTAGGAATCCACTCAGGTTTTTGATCAGGTGCCCTGCCACCAACAAGATCTACTGCAGGTAGATCTAGAGACCCTTTAGACTTTTGACAAGGTGTCTAAAAACCAACACAGGTTTTTGATCAGGTGCCCTGCCACCAAGGGATACTTTTGAAGAGAGTAATAACCCATTACAGGAGGGGGAAAGGAGGGTTAGATTGTCTTCTCTATTTTAAATAAGATTAGAGAAGCACAAGGCCTCTTCAGAACTTCTGACAGAATACTGTCTTGAAGTTCTAAAGGATAAAGCTTAGAAGAAGATAATAGAATATAAAATAAAAGGATCTTCTTCAGCAGCTTCCTTCTTCTTCTTCTTCTTCTTCTTCAATATCTCTGAGTGTAGTCTTCCTGGAACATGAGCACTCAGGTTGAAGAAGAGTTAAGAGATATCTTCTCAGTTGGATGTATGAATGCTGAGAGCAGCTGTGTTGTATTGTATTTCTTCCTTCTGCTGTTGTATATTGCTGGTAGCAAGCTTAGTTCTTTCTTCAAAAGAACTCTTTATATATAAGCAGCAGTAACGGATCTATTATTTGAGTTGAGCTTTTGTCTTCTTCTCAGATCTTGAATCTGGGCTGCAATTAACATAAAGACAAAACATATCTTGCAGACATATATATTCTATATAAAGAATAAAGCTTCATAAGAAGCTGCAGTATTAAATCTGATAAAGAATGCTATAAAAGGTCACATCAGATAACTCTTTACAGCCAACGGCTATAAAGGACAGCTGCAGATAAAGTAATCAATAAGTCAACTAATAAGACAAACTACTTTATCTGAAAGGAAAGACTTATGCATAATAATAGCAAGGATTGCTTTGAAGTAATAGCAGTAAATCAATCAGATATTATATAATAAATATATGCTAGAAATACAGGAAATAAAACACAGAAAAGAACGCATATAATACTATAGTTGAACGCCGTTCTACAATAGTTGAACGCCGTTCCACTATAGTGGAACGCCGTTCCACTATAGTGGAACGCCGTTCCACTATAGTCGAACGCCGTTCCACTATAGTCGAACGCCGTTCCACTATAGTCGAACGCCGTTCCACTATAGTCGAACGCCGTTCCACTATAGTCGAACGCCGTTCCACTATAGTCGAACGCCGTTCCACTATAGTCGAACGCCGTTCCACTATAGTCGAACGCCGTTCCACTATAGTCGAACGCCGTTCCACTATAGTCGAACGCCGTTCTACTATTGTCGAACGCCGTTCTACTATAGTCGAACGGCACTATAGTCGAACGTCGTTCTACTATAGTTGAACTCCGTTCTACTATAGTTGAACTCCGTTCTACTATAGTTGAACGTCGTTCTACTATTTTTGGACTGGAATTCTAAACTTCAAAACTGAACTTCTCTGGAATTTTCTGCACTTTCTTCTTGGATTCTTTTGATGTATACCTGGAGAATCCTATGACCCTTAGACTATATAATTTGGGT